>JAHRHJ020003354.1:0-690001 GCA_019776745.2 Taxus chinensis | reverse complement strand
CCAATGGAAATGTGTACTTTCATATCTTGAATTGTCATCCAAACCATCAATCTCTAGTGTATGCCTAGGATAATCATACACAATTTCATCCTTAATTTTCTCAAAAAATGGAAAACAGGCATTTGTTCTATAACTAGCTCACAACATTTTAGGACTCTTTCCATCTTTCAACTAGTATGGGGAACTCATTTATTATTTATCAAACTCAACTAAATTATGTCATATTGTACCTTCAATTTTCTCTGGATTGAACTTTCCAATTTAGGGTAATCCGCCACATATCTACAACTCTATTCTAAACAATCTGACTATAAAAAATTGTTCAACTTCTTTTCACAATATATAATAGGATTGAAATACCGGAAGATTATTGGTGAAAAACTTGAAAACACAACATTCTAATAAACATGTTTGAGAATGAAAAATAAAAATGAATAAGTAAAACTAGGAATAATTAATCGCACATCACATGTTTCCTTACAACAAACAAGTTGGTGCGAGCGTGGTTGATTTTCACCCATAGAATGGTTTCAAAGTTTCAAAAAAACATTGACTAATTTTAATTTCTAGATTCTCTTGTTTAAACTTACGAAAAAATTGAGTTTGAGTCATATCTAAGAAATGCTTTGGATGTGGTTCACGATTAGTAGAACCAACTCTCTATTTTATAACATCTCTTGTATTAGGTGAAACTCTAGTGTTATCATGCCAAAATTGAATAACAACTTCTCTTATAGCATCAAAAATATTTTTTTCCTTATGCGGTACTCTAGCAAAAAATGCCCAAAAATTGGCATTATTGAGTGATTGAAGGATATTACATCTTTCAATTGCTTTCATTAGATTTTTTTGATTAACTTGTCAACATTTGACTTGTTTGCATTATCAAACACTATTTTTTTATTGATTCACTTACGACAGTAGTAGAAAGTACACGACACACAATATTACTATCCCTAGTGCATTTCTTGACACCAATAATGTGGTTTGCATCATGAAGGTTTTCAATAATTGTAGAGGTTTGACCAAGTATATTAGATGTTGTCAATCCTAAGGTGTCTAATGTAGGTCTCATTCTAATCAATTTCATCAAACTAACTAACAAATGACATCTTTGGGAATCATTTAAAATTTCAAAATGATTATCCCCAAATTTCAGTGGTTTTTCTTCGTCTGATTTGTCTGTTCAGAAAGTTTTTCAAACATTGGTTTCAAAATGTTTTCATCAATTTCAATAAAATAATTAGGTTTCTTATGTAAAATCCTAGGAGGTGTTTTTGTCAAATTTTTCTTGTCTATAGTTTCAACCTGAATTTCCTTATTCACATTTTCATTGTCTCCTTTAATTTCAACATCAACGACATCACAAGTATTTAATTCTTCTTCAACATTGACAATAAAAACATCTTCATCACAAGTATTTAATTCAACTTTAACATTGATAGTAGAAACATTAGTTGGTTCCTCATTGCTTACAATAGTAGGGGTTGAAGATGAACCTTTTCTTGATTCACGAAGATTCTGCATTCGCTCAACATTTTGAAATTTGTTTGCCTCTAATTTGTTCTGACATTTTTTTTACTTAATGACTTCCTTTTTTGACTTTGTTTCTTGTCTCCCATGATGTTTTGCTTTCTGGTAATAAGAAAAATGTGCAGAAAGAAGACAAAATTTCACATTAATTCATATGGTAAGGTCAAACAGTTAAAAATCACATGGTAATTCAAACACTGGGATGTGTGTAAATATAATTTAAGAACCGTGAGTCGTGCATTATAAACCGTTCTATCACGATTTATAAAGTCACGATCATTGTTCTTGTTATCAAAACCACGATCGTGGTTTACAAACCACAATTATGGTTGCGGATCTATATAATGCCAAATCTGACTCTAAGGCTCGGGAAATCTTATGTTTTTCCCCAACCAGAGCTATGGGAGGTCATTATGGTGTGTAAAAGGTCAAAAAAATTTAAAATTTTCTCTTCCGCAGACTTGAACCATGCTTGAAAAACTAAAAACATTTCACAAAAATGGTTACCATTGCGTAGGGGAAAATGTTATCTTCATAGAAATATTGATTTTAAAGTGAATAGAATAAGATAAATATCATTTTATAAATTTTTACTAATAATAAGTCTTTAAGACATATTTTCTCCCTCGAATGTTCATGTCTACGTTTAAGACTGCAACTTTTGTTTCGCTTATCAAAATGTGATAAAAATTATACCATCCTAAGCGTGGAGAAATTCTATACACATTAAAAAAAAAAGATTTTGATGTTTTTTGATAAAGTTATGGTGGGCAAATGGAAAGTGCTCCATTTTCTAAATTTTTTCAAACCACTTTCACGGAAAAAATCATTTAGAAAAAATATTGCTCGAAAAACTACAAAATAAAATCCATCCCAAGATAGACAACTGAAATCTAACTTTTCACTAAATGAAAAAAAAATAACAATATTTGGTCATCCAAATCACGTGGGCAAATAGACTACAATCTTGTAAGATTTTTTCGAAAAAACACCAAGTCATATAATTTTAAGTGTTTTAATATAGCTAAACTTGTCCGTTTTTTTTTAAAAAATTAGTAGTTTAGAAACTAGATTTCAGATGCTATGATTCATATCTACATAAATTTTTTTTCTAATTTTGAGTATGCGCGTATTGTCTAATAATCCCTACAAGTTGATATTTCTCTTTTTTTTTGCAATATAACGTCCACTTAATGATCCCTTTTTTGTCCATCAACTTGTTGCACTTACCTAGAGACTTTGATGTCTGGTGACAGGTGAAGGTTCTCTTTTCTCTCAAAAGGAAACTGGTCTCTCTAATCAACAAGGTCAATCATCTTCCTTCTAAACCCTAGATTTATGCTTATATATGCATCTACAATCTTAGGGAACTTTAGCTATGAAATTACAACCATTAGATTTAATTTACAACTAAAGATAGATCTAATTTCTGCAACTTAATTATACATCATGTCCTTGCACATGAAACCGATGACAGTTAGCCCTAACTAAATGTTAGTTCCATCAAACCCTTTTGATTAACGATTGAGAGGATCCATGGGTGACCGAGGGTGGTTCGTTAACTGTACCAATTTTTGAATGTATCTCCAGCAGAGTCTTTAAAATATTAGTGTTAGTGAAGCGATGCTAATCAGTCCACAACTGGGAACAATGTCCTTGCAATGTGGGTATTCAGAGATGAAAGTGTAACTGGACAGACTTACTAAGGGAACTGTAAGACTTGTAATAATAGGGGGACATTTATTTTTCATTCTAGCATTGAGATTCTGGTAAATGGTATTTTATTAGGTTTTCGATGGCCCATATGCTTCGGTAATGAATGTGGCAGAATTGTAAATCCAGCGATGGAAGGTTTTACTGGTTCTAGAAAGGTCAACACATTGGTAGGTAATGGGTTCCTTATCTTCAGAGCTCTGATTTCCAACTTCTAGTTTTCAAATTTAACACAGGAGTACGGGATGCAGAAAAATTATTTTTAAATTTCCACATAGTCCTCAGATTCCCCGAATAATTACCTTTTTTCAGACTTTGGGGATGTAAATATAGTTTGCAAGCTTACATGGAAGTGGTTAACTTGAAAAAATGCAAAAATCTAAGTTGAAAAATAAAGGGGCCTTGATTTTGAAATTCTTAATAGGAAAATTTAGGGTTATTCCAGGAACACATGGAGGTATATGCCATGGTAAGAACTACATATAATTAAAACAAGGATCAAAGGGAACATTAAAGTGTGTAGAAAAAAACAGGTAGACCGCTCAATAGAATCATGACATGATTGTAACAGCATTAGGACCTCAGGAGAACATTTGAATGACCTGAGAGGCTACAAATATAACATTTTGGACTACACTAAACGGTTAAAATGGATAGGGAGAAACATAACATGTGCCATGGATTGTTAGACAGGATTAAAGGTAGACACCAACATATTGGATGTATTATAGGGATGAGGACGAGTGTCATATTGATGGATTACTCTAGGATTAACCTCATTCCATTATAGGTGGATATGAAGATAAGAAGATGAGAAGAGGATATTTATTTATGATATGGCTGATTTTCCAATTTTACAGGTGGGGTGACTCAATGTCTTTGATGTTTGGCATGACACCCAAGTTAGTAATGGGCCTAGATTATTGCTAAATATATAGGTACTGGGTAGGTCTCTTTATTTTTTTTGTGCATATGCTTGTAAAGTTTTGGTTTAATATTTTTCTTCATAGACTAGGAAGCTAGGTATGATGAATTAATGGTGTGTATAATGTTACCTTCCACTCCAAGGAGCAAATAGTTACTTGGAAAACATCCATTCATAATATGTTAAGGATCTTAACTTTCTCATCACATCATGTGGCACTATCACATTCATCTTAAGCTACATGTATATGAGATGTCCTTGAAGACTCCTTTGCAACATTGGGATGCTTCCACACATCACCACAGCATGTAATGTATGGATCACAATGATCCAAACGATCAGCCATGCTTTGATTATAAGACTATTGTGTAAGAAGATGGAGTTGTTTTATTTGATATATTAGGATAAAAAATGTACGAATCATTATAGGATGAAGGTTTTCACTAGCCTCACATTCTGTCGGAAAAAGAAGTCCCCAAGATCAGGCCTAGCAAAGTGAAAATTGTCATCGGATGCTGAATGAGAATTTCCCCTAATAGGACTAAATTTGCATGTTTAATGATGAAATACGAAATCCCATGATGTAGCTAGAGATGGTAGGTGAGGTGATGTTTAACATCCAATGCATTGGTAGAAGGATTACTACAGATGAAGGTTGAATAGATTCATATAAGTCACATGGTCATGAAAGAATCATAATAGACATTTTTGTAAGTAAGTTTCATTCTGCAGTTTTGATTCCTTTTATACAGTGAAATGGCATCAACATAAACCATGGGTTCCTCCATTTAAATATTTCAATATTATAGTTTACTCCTCTATGAGGGTTTCTAGGATCTAAAATTCCAAGCATGTCTAACTCTACTTCCATAAAGGATAAAAATATTAACTCAATCCCATATGCCAAATTACTAAAGTCCCTTTGTTTTACTAGATGAATATAGGTGGGATATCTGATGATCGAACGGTATGATTTACATAAGAACCTAAGAGAATTCATATACATTGTTATCACTGAGAATGAAGGTTCAAAAATTTGATTCGACGATCCATTATGGTTAGATAACATGGAGGGTTCAATATGGGTAAATATTGATTCTTCCACGAGGTGTTTAGGTCCTTTCCCTACGACGAGTTTTCCATGCGTCTATGCCCAGAATTAATCTTGTAAAAATAACTATTGCTTAAATAGCACCGAAGAAGTTACGTGTTGTCCATTATGAAGCCTTTAATGCATTGGTTGTGGTATGGGGTAATCATGAATCCTTATAAGTATGTAGGAACTTCTATGCATTAGGATACCCAGACTATTATGAGGTTACTTATGGGAGGAACTATCATGGCAACCAAGTCAAAATGAAAAAGTTGTTTCCAAGATCTAAAGAATAACACGTGATCGAATGGTACCAATTGAAGGGACACTTTCGTTATTAATGTCGTGATGTTGACATTATGGCCTGGAAAGATACCATTTCTATACTGGAAGAATTTTGGGCTTGGATTCGATATCGATGAGAAAGTTGATGGAATCCTCTCTTGAAAAGGTACTACCATATTGGAATATTCGTTTCTCCACCTTGTGAATAAATATTTTTTGAGCACATTACAAAATCTATGCATAGAAGAATTATTTGGTAATAAAAGAAGTGTTTGACACTTAGAGTTTTACAATTCACTACCTACTTGTGCTATTTATTTCTATAGTGGTTTGATGAATGGTTTGTAAGAAAAAAAACTTACAATTGCAATGGCCTGAAATGATTCGTTGATGGTTCGAACCAAAAGTTTTTACTTCCGTTAGAGATAGTGGACACCCAAGATAAGGATGTTTAAGACTCTATGGAAGGGAATCTCAATAAGTTCAGTTTGTGGTACTACTGGAATGGCTCCAATTTGGTTGAGGAAGACTTCACCAGCGAGTAACTAAAAATCAGCCTATAGATTCCTATGACCTCTAGAGATTGCATTCAACTGGGATCAAATACAAGTCAGTCATAGGTCAACTTTCTTGACTTCATTGATTGAGAAGTGGTCCATATATTCCTGTGCCACTTGTTTTATGGATTAGATGGAATGTCTAGGTAAACTTCTGTACAAATTTCCAAGTACACGTGTCCAAATATGATAAGGACCTTGGATATATATTGGTAATATGGAATGCATCATCATGAAAAAGTAGGTATTACCCATGCTTGACACAACAAAAGAAGAGTATATTTGCAGGTCCTCTTTACTATTGAAATGATTAAGGTTGGGCATTTACTAATGTCACATTGTGATGAGAAAAGAATTCAAGAAAGAAAGGGTAGTGGATGAATAAGAAATCATTCCACAAAAATTCAACACTGAAAGTAAACCCCTAATAGAACAACTAAAAAAACTAATGCTTCTAATGTCTGCATACATTTCCATCATCAGTCCTAATTGAGGTAAAATTGGTGGGTATGTGAGAAATGGAATTCCTGTTTCGATAAAGGGAAGATTATTATGGGTGTATGATGTGGATTGCATCCCAGTAGATGAAGGTGTTGAAGATGATGACTTAAAAGGGGGGATAGATTACATATGGATTTTTTTTATATTAAATATTCTAAAAAATCCTATTGGGGGCTAATGACGATACATGTCCAATAGGTGGGGGTGGTAGCGATGTTTTTCATTGTAATGGGTGGTAAAGATTATACTAGGATCAAAAAGAACCATTTATTTTAGCAAAGTGAGGTGGGACACTAGAGGTGATTGTGACATAACTGATATTTCATAAGTACAATTCTATTAAAGGTAGATGTAGGTTATGCTAACAGATTAGCCGGTGATGAAGTGAACGGTTGACACTAGAAGTGTAAGTTGTGATGATCAGTTGTGGAAATAGTTATGGTAGGAAGTGTTAGTGGAACTAAGATAGTCCACCTTCATGAGGAGATAACTGTTGTATATATCTTCCCCCCCGGGTAGATATAGACAAGCAGAAGAAAAAATGGAAATCAGAGAAAATCAAAGCCCGATATTTATTGCGTCACCAACAGCCCAAGGCGCTCAGCAAGGAATGTCGACATGCAAACGGATGCGCCAAGGCGTAGGTAAAGGGTGCACAGCAAAGAGTGTCGACATGAAAATGGATGCGCCCAAGGCGCAGGTAAAGGGCACACAGCAAAAAGTGTCGACACGAAAATGGATGCGCCAAGGTGCAAGTAAAGGGCGCACAACAAAGAGTGTCGACACAAAAATGGATGCACCAAGGCATAGGTAAAGGGTGCACAACAAAGAGTGTCAACATGAAAATGGATGTGCCAAGGCGTAGGTAAAGGGCGCATAGCAAAGAGTGTTGACACGAAAATGGATGCGCCAAGGCGCAGGTAAAAGAGTGTCGACATGGCAAAAGTCACACCTTGGTGCACGTAAAGGGCGCATGACACAGAATGTTGACATGAAAAATTCATTGCCTTGGCACACATAAGGGTATGTCGACATAAGGATGGATGCGCCTATGGCGCACCTTCAGGAGGCGCAACATTCTGAGCGCTGACAAGAAGCAGACCCTGACCCAGATATTCAGACGGCCATAACTTTTCACAGGGAGCTCGGATTAACGCAAGGTTGGACTTTTCAGAAAGCTTACGAGGTCCTCTATCCAACTACGACTGGATATCTTTAATTGGGTGGGAACAAGTTCTTAAAAATGCAAAATACAGTTCACCACTTTTTAAGTTTGCTAGGGTTCTCACCTACCGTCATAATGAGATGAATTAAATGCAATCTGGAGGTGGTTGGGGTAGGTTTGGAATTCCTCTCTCTCTTCCCTCTCTCATTCTTCCTATAAATTGTAAGGAGGGGATTCTTTCTAAAGGTTGGACATTCTTGTTTTTCCCCTCCCTTCTTCTCTTTGGCAGGTGAATTTGTGGAGTTCAAACCTCCCATCTAAAACTGTAATGCAACTTTGCCTCTTGGCATTTTGTAGTGTATTGTATCAATCTTTGAAGCAAATAATGCATGTCTATGGATGATTCTCAACCCTCTCTGTGTTCATTTGCATCCTCCTGATCTTTCACTGCAATTTTTGTTATCTGTGCATGATCTTGCATTGCATTTTGATGGTTTGGGTTTATTGCAAGACAGGTGTTCTTCATTCCTCGGTGCATCACCTCTTGTTAGTTTAGGTTTATTTTTATGCATCTTCTTACCCTGTCTCCTTGGCAAGTTAGATTTAGGTTTCGAGTAAACCCTCTGCATTTTTTACTTGTGCATCTGAACAGAGGAATAGGAACCGGCCTTCATCCGGAGAGCTTTTCCGATTTCGCAAGGTCCCACACTTGGGAAAAGCTCCATGTTATGCAATCGCACTGAGAGTCTCAACCCATCGAGTTGTAGACATTCAGGGGTGCTGTGATTTTACATCAATAGTTTTGGCACACCGGGTGGGACCAAGAGGTCATTCCACAAGATTTGAAGGAATTTTCAAGAAATTCGGACTTAAAAAATTACAGGTTTTACAATTTCAGATTTTTCACCTTCCAGGCTGAACTTTGAAATTGATTTTCAAGGGCTTAACTTGCTCAAAACAAGTCAAAATTTCACCAGTTGATAGATCGGGGGATAATCTTCAAAAGGGTATTCTTAGATTTTTTGGATTTTGACTTTCAAAATTTCATGGTTTTTGGTATTTCGGGTTTTCCCAGTTGCCTTGCATGACCTGAGTTTTCACCTGTACCTTTCGGAGATTAGTAGTTGCACAACAATACCCCCATAACCAAATTAAAGAACTGTATCTTCTGGGTCCTTCAAGTTTTAAATTCTATTTTTAATATTGTTAGGTTTGGTGTGTAACTTGGCAGATCCAGCATTTTTAGGCTCATTATCTAACACATCTGGTGACTCCGAAGGGGTAGAATTCAGTGGCATAGTAGCACAGGTTGCCCAGGTACATGAGAAGAATTCGAACCAGGTCTGATACTCGAGAAGAGGGTTTATTTTTCCACTTACAACTATCACCAGGAAGAGGAAGGAGAGGAAGAAGACCACAAAGATCACCTTCTCCACCTAACAGGACTTTGTCTACACCTCCACCTGGTAGACCTTTCATCCAATCAACAAGGGTTCTCAGGCCAATCAGAATGGCGCAACCACCGAATCCCTTTGTCAATTTCACTAGCAGCAGCCCACTTGCCCTCCATGCACAGAATCTAGTTCCAATTGTAGCATTGAAGAACATTCCATTTTTCACTGGAGAAAATCATACCACTCCTGGTGATCATGTGAAAGACATCGCCAACGTTTGTGCAATCCATGAGATAAATGAAATGGATGTTGCTGTCAAATTGCTGGCATCTTCGTTCAAAGGGAAGGCATTGCAATGGTTTAGGAGCCTTGCAGCTGGTTCTATCCAAAATTGGAATCAGTTATGCATAGTCCTCCATGAGCAGTTTGGAGAAAAGGGAGACAATTTGTCTCTACTAGAACAATTGACAACTATCAAGAGAGCTCCCAATGAGCAGCTGACTGACTTCAACTTCAGATTTCAAAGGTCTTGGGATAGGATTCCAGTGGCCGTCAGGCCAACAGCTGAAGGTGCTTTTCTATATTATCTTAAAGCTTTGAATTCTGATATTTCTATGTTAATTCAATCTATGGGAGGCACAACCTTACCTACTGCTTATAGCATTGCCATTAGGGCTGAAAACTGTCTTATTCAAGCTGGTAAGCTGGCTCCTAGGCCTCCCATGCCCTTGTATCCAAACTTAGAAAATCCAAGCACTAGTCAAGCACCCACTTTGGCTCCTATTCCCACTCCTAGAAATCAAAGTTCAAATGAAACTTCTACTTCATCCTCTAGTGCTTCAAATGAACTCCAAGAGGTTATGAAACAGTTGCAGAACCTTGGAAATGAGCTGGTGACTATCAAAAGACAGCAAGCTCAAAGTGCTAGACCGTATCAGCCTCAAGCACAGTACCAGGCTAGGCCACCATACCAGCCCAATAGGCCACCCAATCCAGCTACAAATCAAAGCCAAGTAAGGCCTCCCACCAATAGACCATTTCAGCCCTATAACCCCAATGTTGCATCTGCTTCTAAAGCATTAGTGCCAGTCCAAAACAACATAGCTCAAGAGTATGATTGGTGTTTCCCATGCAATGAACCTCACAACCAATCTATGTGCTTCAATGGTGCTTTGAACCAAGCCTTGATGGTGACAACTACTGGCGTAGAGGGTGAAGTGAGTCAAGAAGACAAATCAGCAACAAGGGACATCTCAACAAAACATAGCTCCAAATGATACCGCACTTGCGAATTGGCAAGCTGAGGATTTTTGTGGCATGAATCAAACAATTTCTCAGAGTGTAGCAGCTAACACAAGATCAAAGAAGAGGAATATTGGTGAAGGGCAGTCATTGGCTCCAAGCGATCTACAACCTTCCATCACTCCACAAGGTGTTGGTAAGCAAAATACAGTTCCAAACATGCAAGGACAGCCCAAACCACCTTCTAAGCCAGCTCAAATGCCAGCTGTTGCTGCCCATGCGCAAGAAAGGAATGTACAGCCAAAGGACAACAAAGAGATCTTTCATCCCCATTTAGCATCATTGATCAAATGAAGAAGACGAATGTGAATATATCGATGTGGGAATCTTTATCCATCCCAGGCCAAAGAGATCTTCTACAAGCTGCCATGAAGAATTGGTCAACTTCGAACCAGCAGGCCCATATGCAAGAGAAGGTCCTCACAAATGCTACTCATCCTGAAGGGAATCATGGAGGACAACAAGGTAAAGTTTTGAAACCCCCTCCATTCTATGTTTCATTAATCATCGGGGATAAATTAGTACACAATTGCATGATTGATTCTGGGGCAAGTAGTTCTGTCATGCCCAAGCAAATAGCTGATCAGCTGGGTCTCCAATATGAAGTCATATCAAAGGGGGTAGTGCAATTGGATGGGACAGCAGTAGAAACGGTGGGAGTGATTAAAAGTTTGAATCTTACCCTGCATGCATGCCCCAACATTACCGTTTTGCAAGATGTGTCAGTGATAGATTTTCCACCACTATTTTCCCTATGCTTATCAAGGGATTTCACAGCTAGAATTGGAGGCTACTTATCTGCTGACTGGTCACACATGTTGTTCAGAACAAGATATGGTACTAAGGTCACAATCAGATCCGAACCAATTGCAAACTTTCATATTGAGCCTCATACTCCAAGCCAAATCAATGCCAACTGTTCAGCTTTTGACCAAGAAGATTATCCAAGCACAGATGAAGCTGACACCAAAGTTGGAAGCATCCCAGATTTGACTCTTGATGAATGGGCAAGCAAGGTACATGCTTTTGATCCCTACCAAGAAATAGAAGAATCTGAGCTAGGAGTCTATTGTATACATGAAGAAAACCAACCTATTCCTAGCATCACAAAAAATACCATAAGGATGACAATGAGGTATGGCAATTATTTTTCGATGGATCAAGGAGTAGGCAAGGTGCAAGAGGAGGAGCTATGCTTGTTTCACCTCAAGGCATCAAATATTATTCAACTTTCCGTTTCCAGTTTTCCTGTTCAAACAACACAGCTGAATATGAGGCCTTGATTCACGGACTTCATTGGGCCAGGAAAAAGGGCATAAAGAACTTGCAGGTGTTCAGGGATAGCGAGCTGATCGTCAATCAAGTCAGGGGACAACATGCTACAAAGAATGACCTGCTGAAGAACTACAAGAACAGGGTATGGGACCTCATTGAGGATTTCGAAGCTTTCAACATCATGTCCATACCCAGGAAGAAAAATGAAGCCGCGGATAGGCTCGCAGCAGTTGGAGCAATGTTTGATGTGGTTGACAACGTCAAAAGAGAAAAAATGCAGCCACATATCCATGTGATTGTGAGGCCAGCAGTTCCAGATAATAACACAAGCTGGCAGGTGTTTGAGAACGATCAACAGATCGTCAATTTCTTACAAGAAGAGGCTGAATTCTCAGCTAGGAATCAAGACAGACTAGAGCAGCAGTACAGTGATCAAGTAGTGCAGCTACGGACAAACAAGCTTCCTAAGGGTTTAGTAACATTGGAGTCTATCTTCAACCCTAATGACCAGTTTCGTAAGGAAAAGGCTAACATACAGGTCAAGAGAGAAGATTCAGAGCCAATTCCGGTTGGGGAAGGAAAAACACTTCAAATTGGAAAAGTGGCCACTGAACAGGAGAAATCAGATTTCATACAACTTTGCCAAGAATTTCCAGATGTCTTCGCTTGGAGCTATGAAGACCTGCAAGGATTCAACCCGAAGTTGGCACAACATACCATAGAATTGGATCCAGATGCTAAGCCCATCAGGCAAAAGCAAAGACCAGTCAACCCTCACATCGAGCCTCTAATGAAGAAGGAGCTAAACAAGCTAATAGAGGTGAGCATTATATTTCCGATCAAGCACTCAAGCTGGGTTGCAAACTTGGTTCCGGTTAGAAAGAAGAGCGGAGAAATCAGGTTGTGCGTGGACTTTCGAGACCTCAACAGGGCATCTCTTAAAGACCATTACCCACTTCCTTCAATGGAACAAATATTGCAAGTGGTATCCGGTTCGGAGAGATTCTCTCTCCTAGATGGCTACTCAGGGTATAATCAGGTAATGGTGAAAGAAGATGACCAGTTCAAGACGGCTTTCACCACCAAATGGGGCACCTATGCCTACAAGAAGATGCCATTTGGGCTATCAAATGCTGGAGCCACTTTCCAAAGGGCAATGGATATGGCATTCAAGGGGTTGATCAATAAAATAGTTTTGATATATCTTGATGACATCACTGTATTCTCCAAAAATGCAGCGGATCACCTCTTTCATTTGAGGCAAGTATTTCAGAGGTGTAGAAGATTTGGGGTATCATTGAATCCCAAAAAATGCATATTCTTGGCTCACGAAGGGAAAACTTCTAGGCCATATTGTTTCAAAGGAGGGATTGACGATTGACCCAGAAAGAGTTGAAGCAATTCGAGCGTTGCCATTGCCAAGTCATAAGAAGGCTCTTCAAAGCTTCTTGGGAAGGATCAATTTTGTCCGCAGGTTTGTTCCAAACTTTGCAGCTCTCGTAAAGCCAATAACACTGATGTTGAAGAAGAGCATGGCATTTAAGTGGACAGCTGAAGGCAAGGCAAGTTTTGAGGCAATAAAAGAGGCTATATCTCAAGCTCCGACTCTCGTCAATCCAGACTTCTCCAAGGATTTCATGTTATATGCCTTCGGTGGTGGAGATACAATTTCTGCAATCCTGGTCCAGCAAAACAAAGAGGGATTAGAGCAACCAGTTGCTTTCTTTAGTCAAGGCTTGGAGGAATACGAAACTAGGTACTCTTTCATTGAAAAGCATGTCCTTGCAGTGATCAGGAGTTTAAAGAAATTCAAGCACCTAGTCTCAAACAATAAGATCCAATTATTGGTCTCTCATGCGGGAGTCAAGGACTTCCTTCTAAACAAGGATCTGAATGAGAAACGTGCAGGATGGATCACTCGTGTCATGGAATATGACATCGAAATTAAGGTCACTAAGCTAGTACGTGGAAAAGGACTATGTGAACAGCTAGCTTTGAGTCGGCAAATTGAAGCAGGTAATGAAAAAGAGGTTGTCTTGGTACTACAGGATGGTCAAGAACAGGAAAATGATGATGCGCCCACTCCTTGTTGGACTCAGAATATGATACACTTCCTACAGACAGGCCTATGCCCTCCAGAATTGAGCAAAGCAAAAAGGAGATACTTCAGATTACAAGCCATTCCATATGTGCTTGTTGATGGTGTTTTGTTTAAAAAAGACATCAATGGAGTTCTATTGAGGTGCATTGGGACAAGTCAAATTGAGAGGGTGTTACGAGATTTTCACGATGGAGATTCTGGAGGACATTTCACCCCACGAGTAACAGCTCTCAAGATAATGAAGGCAGGGTATTATTGGCCCACAGTGTTCAGTGACTGCTATACATGGGTAAGAAAGTGCAAGAAATGTGCACTCTTCACAGGCAAAGAAAGACTAGCAGCACTTCCATTGCACCCAATTTTGGTTGACCAACCATTTATGCAATGGGGATTGGACTTCATCGGGGTCATCAACCCAAACTCAAGCCAAGGCCACAAGTGGATTCTCACGGCAACGGACTATTTCACCAAGTGGACCGAAGCAGTAGCGCTCAAAGAGGCAAATGAGTCTAACATACTAGACTTTTATGAAGGGATAGTGACCAGGTTCGGTGTGCCAGCCACTATCATATCAGATAATGCATTGGCATTCATAGGTTCCAAGATTACAGAATGGGCTGTCCAGAATGGAATCTACTTGAGCACCTCTTCCAACTATTACCCCCAGGGTAATGGACAGGCAGAGTCCACGAACAAGAATTTGCTAAGAATCATCAGAAGGACTCTGGATGAAAACCAAAGGACATGGCATACCAAGCTAAAATCAGCATTATGGGCTGACAGGATAACGCCAAAGAGATCTACTGGTAATTCTCCCTACAAGTTGGTCTATGGGAAAGAGGCAGTATTGCCTATATCATTAGAATTGCCAGCATTGGAGCTCATGAAGCAGTTGGAGTTGTCTGAGTTTGAACCAATGGAGGCTAGGTATGCAGAGTTGATGGAATTGGAAGAAATCAGAGAGCATGCAGTTCAGGTGATTGAAAAGGACCAGGCCTTAGTAAAAAGGTGGTTTGATAAGAAGGCAAGAGCAAGGACCTTCCAGGAAGGGGACCTAGTTCTGAAATGGGATGCAGATCGGGAAAAACCAGGAAGGCATTCCAAGTTTGATGCCATTTGGAGTGGCCCCTACATGATCACGGGATGTAAAAGTAGTAATGCCTTCCAATTGTCTACATTGGATGGAGAAGAACTCCCGATTCCGGTTAACGGAATCTACCTTAAACATTGCTACTAAAAGGAAAAGGTTTACCCTTGTAAATATTAGCCTAGTTTTCAATTCCTCTAAGTGCTTATGCACATTGTCTTGTTGTAGTTAGGTTTCAATTTCCCTAAGTGCTCCGGCACAGGTTTTGTTTCTCTCAGGTTGAATTTCTATAGTTCAGCGTGCTGTCAGAGAAGGAGTTGCAGTATCAGGCTCGGGATCAAATATCAGGTTGGTTTTAGGTTATTGCTTATGACTCCATACCCAATGGATTGCTAAAAGGCCACTGATCTTCTACCTAGCAGGCAGGTGATCCCTTTCAGTCACCAAATTGTTGTATATATCTTTCCCCCCGGGTAGATATAGGCCAGCAGAAGAAAAAAAGAAATCAGAGAAAATCAAATCCCGATATTTATTGCGTCACCAACAGCCCAAGGTGCTCAACAAGGAATGTCGACACGAAAATGGATGCACCAAGGCGCAGGTAAAGGGCGCACAAAAAAGAGTGTCGACACGAAAATGGATGCGCCAAGGTGCAGGTAAAAGAGTGTCGACATGGCAAAAGTCACACCTTGGCGTACGTAAAGGGCACATGACACAGAATGTCGACATGAAAAAATTTGCGCCTTGGTGCACATAAGGGTATGTCGACATAAGGATGGATGTGCCTATGGCGCACCTTCAGGAGGCGCAACATTCTGAGCGCTGACAGGAAGCAGACCCTGACCCAGATATTCAGATGGCCATAACTTTTCACAGGGAGCTCGGATTAACGCAAGGTTGGACTTTTCAGAAAGCTTACAAGGTCCTCTGTCCAACTATGACTGGATATCTTTAATTGGGTGGGAACAAATTCTTAAAAATGTAAAATACAGTTTCACCACTTTTTAAGTTTGCTAGGGTTCTCACCTACCGTCATAATGAGATGAATTAAATGCAATCTGGAGGTGGTTGGGGTAGGTTTGGAATTCCTCTCTCTCTTCCCTCTCTCATTCTTCCTATAAATTGTAAGGAGGGGCTTCTTTCTAAAGGTTGGACATTCTTGTTTTGCCCCTCCCTTCTTCTCTTTGGCAGGTGAATTTGTGGAGTTCAAACCTCCCATCTAAAACTGTAATGCAACTTTGCCTCTTGGCATTTTGTAGTGTATTGTATCAATCTTTGAAGTAAATAACACATGTCTGTGGATGATTCTCAACCCTCTCTATGTTCATTTGCATCCTCCTGATCTTTCACTGCAATTTTTGTTATCTGTGCATGATCTTGCATTGCATTTTGATGGTTTGTGTTTATTGGCAAGACAGGTGTTCTTCATTCCTCGGTGCATCACCTCTGTTAGTTTAGGTTTATTTTTATGCATCTTCTTACCCTGTCTCCTTGGCAAGTTAGTTTAGGTTTCGAGTAAACCCTCTGCATTTTTTACGTGTGCATCTGAACAGAGGAATAGGAACCGGCCTTCATCCGGAGAGCTTTTCCGATTTCGCAAGGTCCCACACTTGGGAAAAGCTCCATGTTATGCAATCACACTGAGAGTCTCAACCCATCAAGTTACAGACATTCAGGGGTGCTGTGATTCGCCATCAATAATAGGTTCAATTTGAAACTGGGTACTACAAGGTCTTTTTCATTTTTAACACTTTCATGTTCGTTTTTAGGATTGAATGGGTTAATATAGCGTAAACATGACATTGAGTCACTATCTATGTCAATTTGGGTTAAACCCCGACCCAAATATTAAAAGGGTGACATTTTGTTTAAGTCTCCACTTAGAAAATTGGGACTAGATGGTTCTATTTCTTTTCCTTGATTTTCCATTTCGTAGGAATGATTCTCAAGAACAGTGATTACCTATAGGTGTAGTTAAGGGATATTTTGTTGTATTCTTGTAATACTAGGAAACTTAGGTTTTGATTAAAGTTGTTAGCTCAAATTTATACTTTTTAAGATTTGAGGAAAGGATTTTCGAATAAATCCAATAGGGTTGTATCCTTTCGATGGTAGGTAGTGATTGCTTTGTTGAAGATACACTAATAGGTCTCCATTTATTTTGCATATGTTTCAATACATAGGTTTATGATAAAAGGATTTTATCCTTCATGTATCCATTATTTGTAAATTGATATCTTCATGATGAACTTTTATTGTATATCCTTTTTCTTACCATCGACTTTGAAGGAAATCATAGTTGCTTAGGATAGCGTGGATGTTTTATAGGTGTTAACCTATCTTCATAGCGTATTTGCATGATATAATTACATGATAGTTTGGATATGAATTTAGATGAATGAACACTCTTTGATTGATATTTAATATGGAAAATATTTAATTCTTATAAATTGTTGCATCTTAGTTATAATGATTATGAAAGATTTATGATAGAGTGTTGACTTCTTAATTAGAAATATATATGGGCTTATAAGCATTGTTACTTTTTAATGACATTTAATTAGTCAATATATATTAAGCTATTTCTTAATTAATCATCTAGACAAGGGGACATATATCTTTGCTAGTTTTTTGAACTGACCATGTACATATATTTTTTTTATCTTTCATATTTCGTGAAGGATTAAGTATTTGAGAAGAGAATTTGGATTTTTACATGCATACTTGATATGTAATCTATCTATGATTTATTGTAAACATTTATTTAAATGTGCATTTTAAACTTGGATTAGATTGAGTGAAATTTGTTCGTGACATTGTAATCGTTCATAGGCCAATTATATTAAATTAAAAATAAATGTTGTACTTTTGGACATGAAATTATTGTACAATGGATTACGTTAATTCTTTTTATTCTTATGTGTTGTAAATTATGGTTTAAGACGCAAGTAGAGAAAACTTTCACGTTGGGATCCACACCTTTAGCTTGGAATAAGATTCTTCAAAACCCCACTAGAAATGTGGGTCTACATTCTCCAGAAAAGGTGCAGTTCACATGGGAGAAGGACAAGGAAGGGGTTACCTATCTCAAGGTGCCAGATGGTTGCTTGCATAGGGATTTGGACAAAGTGAATCTTTCCCTAGTTGGTAAGTTTCTAGGCTCCAGACCTAACATTGATGTTATTAGAAAATGGGCTTTTAGAAAGTGGAAACCAAAAGGGGATCTGAGCATTACCATTATGTCAAGGGGTTTTTTTCTGGAAAAATTTAATCAACAGACTGATTTGGAATCGGTGCTTCTGGGAGGCCCGTGGTGTCTGGGTAATATGGGCCTTTTTTTAAAAAGATGGTATCCTGGGTTTGATCCAAACATCGAGAATATAAACACCATTCCAGTCTGGTGTAGACTCCCAGGACTACCTCTCCAATTTTGGGATGATGAGATCCTGTTAAATATTGCTAAATCCCTCGGTGCTCTGATTGGGCTTGATGGACCTATGAGAAACAGATCCAGACTAGCTTTTGCTAGATTCTGTATTTCTTCTGAAATGGAGCAGGAGTTACCAGAACATATTATTTTGCAATCTAAGTATGGCATTTGGCATCAAAAGATCGAATATGAAACCTTTCATTTGCGATGTAATAAATGCCATCGTATAGGGCATTTCACCAGAAAATTCCCTAATAAGGAGATCTCCCAAGAGGATACAAAAAGCAAGAATGAAAAACTTGAAGGAGATTCAGCTCAGGCACAGGAAGCTAGGATGATAGAAACGAACCTGATCATAGCCAGAGGGAAGAAAAATCCCTTAACCAACCTGAGTGGAACTATAAGAAGAAAGGAAAAAAGGGGTTCAGAACTCCAATCAGAAAACCTCTGGTCTGTAGGAAGCTCTGGCACCCAAAAACTCCAGCGGCAGCTTCACTAGGAGTACCCACAACCACCAAAGAAGATTTAGATATGCAAAACCCAGTAAAGGTGGTTTTGGAGGTTGACGAGCAAAAGGGAACAGTGAAAGTAAATATTCTTTCTAAAGAGCTAGCTCAGTTTGTGGAAACTCAGAATGAAACTAAAGTAGCTGAGATAGATCAACCGAATCCTCTGTTCATCATTAAGGAAATTTTGGATGAGGAAAAAGAAAACATGGAACCAGAAGATTCATTACAGAAAAGTTCTCCATGGGAAAATAGTAAATTTTCACCTAAAAGTGAGAACCCCCTATCTAGCATCAAATCAGCAAATTTACAACCTGTCAATAAACAGGGAGAGAAAGAGGAGGGGGAAGTAACGCCACTCAGAGAAAACATTCTCTATGAGGAAGACTCGGAGCTAAATACTGGATTTACAGAGGTCATTTCTAAGAAAAAGAAGAGAATGAAAGGATTTGAAAAGATCCCAGATTCACTCTATCATGAAAAAAAAAAAAAATTGACAACTGGGAAACTTCAACATCCAGAACCACTAGATCATCTACTAGAAGAATAGTAGACTTTGGAAGCAGCTCTAAAAGAGGAAGACCCTCAAAAAAGGCTCTCAGATCCAAGAGAACAGAGGAAGACATTGCAGATGGCACTCAACGGCAATTGAACCATCAGGAAATCCCAACACCTATATCTTATAAATGAAGATCATCTCATGGAACATCAGAGGGCTGAATGGAAACTCCAAACAAAGAATAATCAAGGAGTTACGGGAGTCTAGTAGACCTAGCATTTTGCTTCTGCAGGAAACTAAGATGAACGCTAAGGTTCTTGAAATTAGTAAAAAGAATTTCTGGGAAAACTCCGACGTGGCTGCGGTGGATTCTCAGGGTGCTTCAGGAGGCCTGGCTACATTTTGGGATAAAAGACAGTATACTGGTATGATTCTTACTGAAACCAATAACCATCTTGCTATTAATTTTCATGCTATTGAGAATAATTGTGACTGGATCCTTTCTAATATCTATGCCCCTAATACGGTTATTGGGAGGTGAAAACTTTGGACTGATCTTAAGACTTTCAGAAGTCAACATAATACTGCCAACTGGCTTATTATGGGAGACTTCAATTCTCCCCTAAACCCAGGAGAAAAACAAGGAGGAAACTTAAGTTTTTCCACAGGTATGGATGAATTTGCTGATTTTGTTGCTGACCTTAATCTCATGGATGTGGATCTTCATGGCAATCAGTTCACCTGGACTAACAGAAGGTTGGGGAAAGACTTAATTCAAGTAAGACTGGATAGAGCTCTTTTCTCTGCTAGCTGGATTCTTAGTCAGGACTTCCATCTTACTTCTCTACCCAGAATTGGGTCGGACCACAATCCGATTGCTTTAAAACTCTTCAATTGGACTAAGCCCACCAGGAGTTCCTTCAAATTTGAAAAGATGTGGATGGAACATGATGATATCCATGACAGGATTAAGGAATGGTGGATTTGGGATGGTGAGGGCACTGCTCAGTTTAGGCTTATTCAGAAACTTAAAAATGTCAAAAAATAGGTTAAAATCTGGAACAAAAAGGTTTTTGGGAATGTGTTTGAAAAAAAAAGGAATTAAAGAAAAAGCTCCAAGATTTGGAAATCAAGATGAATTCAAAGGGGAGATCTCTTGAAGATCAATCAGTGGAAAAGAATATTCTTTCAGAGCTGCATACGGTATGTAGCAGAGAAGAATCCCTATGGAGACTCAAATCCAGGGCTATTTGGCTGAAAGAAGGAGATAGAAATACAAAATTCTTCCATATGACCACCCTGAAGCATAGAGCCTGCAATAGGATAATGGAAGTTGCTAAAGGAAATGGCACTGTTATAAAAGACCCAAGGAGCATCAAAGAGGAAGCTCTCAAATTTTATGAAAAATTGCTTAATGAGAAAAATATCATTAATGATGAGGCAGTCTCTTTCATGTTGGAGGCTATCCCCCAAGACAAAATTGAAGAGCAGAGATTTAAAGACATCACTAAAGTTGTCACATTAGAAGAACTTCAAAAATCTGTGTTTACTCTTGAAGGGGATAAGGCACCGGGCCCGGATGGTTTCTCTGTCAACTTTTTTCAGAAGTTTTGGGAAATATGTTCGGATGATCTTCTCAGGGCGGTGAATGAATTCTATAGAACTGGGGATCTTTTGAAAGAGCTGAACAACACCCACATTGTGCTTGCTCCAAAAAAAATGGACGCTAAGGATTTCAAAGACTTCAGACCCATTAGTCTGGTGAATGTTATTTATAGAATTTTTACCAAGATCATTGCTACCAGACTCCAGTTCATTATGAATGATTTAATATCAAAACAACAGAGTGGTTTCATTAAAGGTAGGATTATTCAGGATGGAGTGATTATGGTCCATGAGACTATTCACTCTATGGATAATAACAAAAAAGAAAACATGGTCCTTAAACTTGATATGAATAAAGCCTTTGATAAAGTCTCCTGGGCCTTTCTGGACAAGGTTCTGACAAAATTTGGTTTTCTAACTAAATTCAGAAAAATTATCAAGGCATGCATCACTACGGCCAGATTCTCAGTGGTGGTAAATGGAGAGCCGGTGGGATTTTTTACTAGCAGTAGAGGGCTAAGGCAAGGGGATCCCATATCCCCTCTGCTATTCATTCTTATGGCAGATAGTCTTAGCAGAACAATTGATAAAGCAGTCATAGATGGTCTTCTGAAAGGATCTAAGCCCACTTCCACTAACCAAGCAGCTTCTCATCAGCAATTCACGGATGATACAATCCTTCTTTTAATGGCTTCAATCCTTGAAGCTAAGGCAACAAAGTCTATTATGAAATTATATGAATCTGCTTCTGGGCAAGAGATTAATTTTGATAAAAGCTCAATTTTCTTTTTTAACACCCCTGGGGAAAGACAACTTAAAATTGCTAAAATTTTGGGATGTAAAATCAATTCACTCCCCACTACTTATTTGGGGCTCCCCCTTGGTACGAAAAAAGTATCAACCAAAGTCTGGAATGACCTGTTGGAAAGATTTCAAAAGAAAATGGCTGGTTGGAAAGGAGCCATTCTATCAAGTGCTGGTAAGTGTCTGCTCATAAAAAGCACTCTTCAGAATCTCCCTATATATATCATGTCACTATATAATATCCCTTCTACTTTCAGAGAAAAAATTGAGAGGATTCAGAAGCACTTTCTATGGCAGGGAATGGAGGATAAATTCAAATATCACTTGGTAGCTTGGGACCAAGTATGCACTCCCAAAAAAATTGGGGGCCTGGGTATAAAAGACATCAAAAAAATGAATGAGGCTCTAATTGCAAAAATGGGCTGGAGAATGCTCTCAGAGAAACAACCCTGGATTGAACTAATTAAGGCCAAATACCTTAATCAACAAGCAACCATTTCTTTTCTTTAGGAAGAGAACCTTCCTTATGGATCCATTTTTTGGAATAATTTAGTTCAGATCAGGAATTTCATCAAACATGGAAGCAAATGGAAAGTGGGGAATGGCAGAGATATAAATTTTTGGGGGGATAACTGGTCTAACTGCAGTCTTATTGACAGATTTGGAGCAGTCAAAGACAACCTTGAACAAAAGTATGGTACTAGAATCATGGATTACATTGACAGGGATGGCAACAAGAAGAAATGGAAAAAACTCTCTGTGGACAGGGATGATCTGAACCACATGATGTCCTCTTTGCAAGAGCATTTGGACCTTATCCCCTTAAGTCAACTGGATGTTCAAGATGAATTGGTCTGGAACAACTCTATTGATGGAGATTACTCTGTTAAATCTGGATATAATTCTTTCTTTGAAACTGTTCAGAGCGAGTTCAACTGGAGCAGGATTTGGATGGCTGAGCTCACACCAAAAATCAATTTTTTCTTTTGGCTTGCTCTCAGGGGTAGAATTCTCACCAATGACAACCTGATAAGAAAAGGTTTCATAATGCCAAATAGATGCCATCTCTGTAAAAAATAATCTGAGGATATCAGACACCTGTTAGTCCATTGTGAGTATGCCACTAAAATCTGGAGTGTTGCCTTTTCTAATTTCAAAGTTTCCTGGGCTGTGCCGAAGGACTTCATCCAGTTTTGGACCCAATGGAATCCTCCTTTTAAACACTGTGTTGTGAGAAGACTCTGGAAACTGGTAATGCCCCATATTATTTGGAGGATATGGAAAGATAGAAATGACATCATTTTTAGAAACATTAAACAACAGTGCAAGCTCAGCTTTGTTAAGATTACTAATGCTGTCAAAGAGAACATCGAAAGATTCAAACCTCCCAAGAACAAGAATTATCCTGAAAATGAAGAGCATATTTTGTCCAACTGGAAGATTGGAGTTGATAATATTCAGAATAGCATCCATTCCAACATTGACAGGTCTTTGATACATTGGAACCCTCCTGATCTCAACTGGCACAAGTTGAACTTTGATGGGGCTTCCAAGGGTAATCCTGGGATTGCTGCAGGGGGAGGAGTGATTCGAGATCATAGAGGCAGTCTGATTGCTGCCTATGCTGGTAAAATGGGGATACAAACTAACCATTATGCTGAAGCCTTGGCTGCTCTATGGGGGCTTAGAATTGCTCAGACACATAACATTCAGAATATTATTCTGGAAGGAGACTCACTAAATATCATTAATCATCTAAATCAGTCTTCACCTCCAAGCTGGAATATCAAGGATTTCATCATGGAATCTATAAGCATTTGTCAAACCTTCAAAAATATCTGAATCAAGCACACATACCGAGAAGGAAATAAGGTTGCTGATGAATTGGCCAATTATGGCATAAATAATAATCTAATTATTTGGGATAATGTTAATCACATCCCTGAGAAGGTACAAAGCAACATTCAAGTGGAAATTTATGGGCACTCAAGTATGGAGTAAGGATAATGATTATTTGGAGTGGGCTTTAGAGGAGATAAAAGATCGCCCATGCGGGAAATATCAAATAAGCTACGGCCACATTAACTTTCATTACTCCCAACATGTGTGCGGGATTCTTAATATCTCAGGACAGGCAGAAAGACAACTGCATTTCATACAACAGTTTAAACAAGGGTTTCGAGGACAAGAGTTGCAAGCATTTCAGAGAGGAAAAAATGGGAGGAGCCCCATGCCAGGTTGAACCCAGCAGTGATCCAGAATGGAAGAGCAACAAGGAGCTGTGGAACCTCCTCAAGCAGGGTGGAATTACAAACTTCATTGATCGAATTCAGGGCACGATCAGAGCATTTCAATCCAATTCACTATGGATTGGAAGGATCGAAAAGTGGAGTATGGAGGACATAAAATCCCCGTTAATGAAGAACTAATTGCTGAAGCTACAGGCCTGGAGATGGAAGGCTTCCATTTCTTCAGCAAGAGGATCGACAAAAAGGCTGAGGAGAAGAAGTTTGCTGCTGATAACGAGGAGCTGGTTTTTGTTACTGCGGGTTTGAGGGTAAGTTCTATCCCATCGCCCTTTGATGAAATCACCCGTATGATGGTCTGGTACATATCTTTGGAAGGGAGATATGTTACAGTTCCTATTAAACACCTGGTGTTCCTTAACCATTTCCACAGGAAAATCACTGTCTGCTTCCCACATTATCTTTTGAACTCCCTCGAACGCTCCATCTTGGAGTTTCAGAAGCATACCCATGCTACCCCCCTGCATCAAGGTCTTATATTCTTGCTACACAAGCTATGTGTTACTAAATACCCTAGTCTCCCATCCTCCCCCAGCACTGTTCCACTCTTTCCCACCACCACTACCCCCACCCCCATCCCTTCCACCACCCCCATCCCTTCCAAGCCTAAAACAAGGAACCATAAGAAGCCCAAATTGGACACCCCTGTTTCGGGCAGAGTCCTTCGCAGCAATAAGGAAATGGAAGTTGTCCAAAACCTATTGCACATCAGTAGTGCAGGCCATGAAGAGGCCTTACAAAAAGAAGGAAACAACACTTCCCAAAGGCTGGAAGCCTTGGAGAATGAAATGATGAAACTGAAAGAAGAAGTGCAGCATTTGGCCAAGCAAAAAGGAAAAAGGAAGATGGAAGATGATACTGAGATGGCAATAAGCAAGTTGAGGACATCTACAAAAATCTTAACTCCTTGGACAATCATCTGGGGAGAGAAAAGGATCGCCATGATCACAACATGGCAATTTTTAATGCAATCAGTGATTTCCTTGAACAACATGTTCGTAGCATTTCTGTGCTTAGTGGGATCCCAGACACTCTGTGGGGAACAGACAAGGAGAGCAGTCAAACCATAGCAAAGCTGGATGCTAAGGACCCCACACACATGACAACGGTGGCTCTCTTTACCTCACTACAAACTATTAAATCCAGAATTACCAGAGCTGCCAAGAAGTAAAGGAGGTCTTCGTTGCAGATGCTGATCTTCATCATTCTTTTTGCTGTTTTTTTGTTATTTTTTGGCTGCATTGTTGCAGCGCACGCTCTGTTTTGCTTTTCTGTAGTAACTTTTTGGTTACGGTTGGCTTTAACACCTATTCTGGATGTTGATCCATTTTTTGTGGAACCTATTAATGTTTTATCTGGCTTTTAGGCCCTCTATGTAAACAGGGTATAGTCCCTTCAAAACTATTTACCATTATAAGTTAATTTTAATAATCATTAGTACATATAATTTATAAATGATTGATAAAATTATGCATGATAATACAATAGCTAAGTGACTTAATGATGGTAAAGTAAATTTGTAGGAATTTTGTAAATTAGCAAATATGAAATTATCACTGGTATAAAACTTAGTTGTTACATGCTATAATTAATCATGAGTAAATGATTACTTGATTTGATCTTGTCATAAATGGAATAGAATTATCAATAAGGGCTGAGGATGATAACCTAAACCTATTAAGATTATTAATCTAAAAAGGGTACTTCACAATGAAAATTGTAAAGTTACTCTAAGATTTGTATTATGAAATGACATTAAGAAATGTGTTATTAATGATTTCCATAGTTTCTAGGATTTGACTTAAACTCTTATCATTGAAATTAAGAATAATGTCTTAGGTATTGAGTAGGAATGGAATCTAAGTCCTACTTCTCAGAATGGTTGTACTCTGACCATGTTATCTTAGGATGGTTGCGGGAAGGGTAATGATTAACCTTTTTCATGAGTCAATAAGTAATCTTTATATTTACCATAGGGCTCCTAAGTTGGTATAGTCAGCATACGCCTATATCGAGAGGGAAGACCTAGACTCTAGGTCTTCTTTAAACATAAGTTAGTACACTTAACTAATAAGATGAATCCAAATAACTATGTTGGATAATTTATTGGTGATGGGACATGTTTTGAGTGACTAGTGTGTGGTCATGTAACAAATAATGTAAATAATATCTTGAAATTTTTTCTCTAAGTAGTGTAATTTCTTAATACACTATCAGATCACTTGGTTCCTTGTTAACAATGTGTGATGCCAAATGAATTTCAGTAATCTTATTTTCATGTAGACACTCAGGAATTAAGTCAATTCACAAACCTGATAAATAGGTTAACTAAATATATACAAGTTATGTACACTTAGAATAAGTGAATAGTATTGCGATCGGGTAGATCCAATAATCATGAACACTCAAATGAGTGATAAAGGGGATCGGTTGGATCTAAAGAACCTTTGACATATGTGTATAGTTATGATGTTATCATATGGATATAAAAACTAAATTACTTATTATATTTTTATTGCTGCATTACGAAATCATTGAGGGCATGTAATGGAGATAAGGAAGTTTATTTTAATAAAAAATCCCTTAAATATGATGTTGAATAGCATTCAATGTTACAGATTAGATGTGTAATGCTTCACATTATTCATTCAATACTAGCTTAAATTGTATCTGTAGATAATATTTTACCAGTCCATCTTTGAGTGAGAACAACTCCAAGTAAGTAAATAAACATTTAGAATATAATCATTCCAGTCAAATCCTATAATGCACATATTGTTTAATTTTTCCTATCTTAAATTCAAGTAGCTAAATAGATAACAAGATTATTTATCTTTGTACATGTTATAAAGGAAATTCAATAATACTCTTAACCTATACAACTCACTAATGAGTTGAATATGTAAATTCGAATGAGAAGTTTTTTTTGGATTAAGAAAAACATTCTAGAAACAAGACTTTAATGCCCAAAATTTTTGCAAGAGTATTTCCATGTCTCAGTCTTGAAATCAAATGTCAAATGAGGTTTCTAATTCAGAGAGTTATTCATACTCTTTTCCTTTATATCTCAATAAGAAGCTCGTATCAAGATGAGGCATCAATACAATGCAAGGTGGAAAAAAATAGGAAAATGTTTACAAAAACAAAATTAAATTCTCAGAATATCTTCAAATATTAAACTTGTTACAGTGATAAAATAAATGAGCTGCATTTAAATTTTTCATTCAAAGAGGAAAATTACTAATATCCCCTTATTCAATATTGACCTGTAAAGATTTGAATATATATATATATATATATATATATATATATATATATATATATATATATATATATATATATATATATATATATATATATATATATATACCAATATAATACAAGCCCAAAACGGGTTTTCTAAACTTAGTTATATTCAACATACTGGTTATATTAAGGAAATAAGAATACACCCAGAAACTCATAATAACATTTTTTCTTAAATATGATTGTCTCCAATAGAAAACCCTAGAGTTAAGTTTTTTGCAAGATAGGAAGAGAGATTTATTCATTTCCCAATTTCATTAACATCAAAGTTCAAATCTCGTTATACATTATAGTAACAATTTATAATTTATTCCTTCATAGCTACAAAATTGATCCAAGATCTACCTCATAATCAATAATAAAACTGCAAGAGTATAAGATTTTTGTGGGCGATAAAATCTCATGGTAACAATACCCAATACCATCTATCAAAAATTCCATATTATTTCCTTCAGAAAAAAATATGAAAGCACGCATTCATGCATGGTTCATTGACACTAATACCCAAAATGAATCATACAAAGAAACCCCCTTTCAAAAATGATTTCTCATTCAAAACAAATAACCTAGAAACCCAATAATAGTATCTATCGAATTAACACAAATATCCATTAATTTATGCATTCTTCCATAGGTTTAAAATAACAATTTCAGATAATACTCATTCCATATTTTGAGAAAACCAAAATAACCCCATAATATACTTTATCTCGTAAAATAACATCAAGATATGAGTTATAAATCCATTCATGTGATTGTAATAATCTCTTCAACTTTTCCCACTATCTTCCTTGCAAAAATATTAAATAAAATTGAACCACCAAAACCCAAAATTATTTTCCAGATTTATACAGATTAAACACCACAAATACAACATCTATATTAAGCTAGTTCGACCTACGAATAGCTTTACTAAAAAATAGCTTCAAGATTCTTTCATGCATAACTCCAAAAGAGAGATCAAATAACATTAACAATGATAAAAAGGAATTTGCATTAAAAAATATTCTCTAAGAAACTTCCCCACTCTCAAAAAACTGTGTGCAAGAATTAAATGTAGTTAATGGTTTGTAGTTTCCACATAGTGTGTAATCCCCACTTCCCTTAGACCCTCTTATGTCACTAGATTATTTCTTTCAGGGCACACTATCTATCACATAGGACATTCTATTAGGGATTGTGATACTTGACACATTGACATTTAGACATTATTATCTTGGCACTTCATGAAAAAGTTATTTTGAAGACATTAATGTTTATATATAGTATACATGGATTGTGTTAACTTTTTTGATGTAGGGATTTATAGTATTTTTGTTGCTTATTTATTCATAAATAAGATTATTTGATGATGAAAATGATGTTCTAACATTTATATCTTATGAAATTTTGGATAAATGATGTTTATACTAATGTAATTGTTCTCAAAATTTCATATATTGAATGTAATTTTGATGATGATCGTTATTGGTATTGATTTGCATTGAGTTGCAGTGTTAACTATATGTGAATGTATGATTTGGAAATATTTTGGATAGATTTGATGTGTGCGTCAAGTGTGCAGTGGTGTACAAGTTAAACAAAATAACACACATAGGGACCAAGGGACCAACACGTGAAGGATGCATGAGTCAGGACCCCTTAGCCACCTTGAGCAACAATGTTTGTGGGTTTAGAAAAGTGGCTAGGCCTTTTATTTTCTTGTGGTTGTTTAATTTAATTTTTTCTTATCCTATGTTGATGGCCCCTTTTGAATATTCACCCTTGCATTTTTATAATTTTTAATTTTATGAAATTTCTTCCTCTCCCATGTGATGATGTGACCATTTGTCATGACCTTTTTTTGTAGTTGAAAATCAATTAATGAGTCCCAAAAACCAAGAGAATTATAGAAGGGCGGATTTTGTCTTTGAGTGAATTTTTGGACAACCTTAAATGCACCTAACCTTCTCCTTAAAACCTTAAATGGACCCATACCCCTAACCCATCATGGGTGGAGTATTTTTGAAGGCTCATTTATGATTTTGACCCCTTTTATGTCTCATTTGTCATTGATTTTATTGCACTTGCATTTACTTGTTGAAATTGATTATTGGGGAATGTGTTACTTTTAATTTGATTTAAAATTTTAGAGTGATGGATGTGAAATAAGTTTACTTGCTCGACTTTCTTTTGTTGTCATTTATTTTCCTTGGATTTTTGGGGTGTACTCTTGATTTGAGAGTAAATGTTATTTGACTTTTTTTTTTTTGAAGAAATTTTTTTTGCATTGGAGAATGGTATGTACTTTGGGTGAGTTGGAATGGGTACACTTAGTTGGCATCCATGTGGAGCCAACTCACCCACTTCCCTTGAAAACTCTATAAATAAGTCCAATTCTTTTGATAAAGGGTTGGCTAATTGATTCTTGTTGTATTTTATTAGGATTTTTCTTGTGCCTTGGGAAGCTTGGAAGGAGAGAAGTTTGGAGAAAGGAAGGTCTATGTTATGGATTTGAGGTAGGGTTTTGAAACCCTTGTTTTATTATTATTGTTTATTTTTCATACTGGTAATGTTACCTTCTTGTTGATTTCTTTACCTTGGTTGTTTTGATTGTTTTCACTTTTTTTCTTTTTGTTGTTTCTTTATTGCATTGAATGATTTTTTATGGGTAGAGAGCCTCTAGATTTGGGTGTTGGAGGGGAGGATGTGGGATTAGTTATGGTGGAGGAAAAAGGATTATTTTAGGCTTCTTGTGAATATGAATATGATATTGTGATATATTATTAGAGGGATTTAGGGTAGATAGGGGTTGGCCTTTGGTGGAGTTAAAAGGGGTGGTTTTTGCAGTATAAGGTGTAGTGGAGGTATAAGGAGGTTCGGTAACTTAGAGGTTTAAGGCCTAATCCCCCTACCCGTTTGGAGCTAAAAAGAGACTAATCCATAGTCCTCCCTCTCCCACTTGGTTTTTTTTTTAAACCTTTGTTCTTGTTGTGGTTGTTTTCATTTGTGTGTTTTTGTATTACTTGTGTGTTGGGTCTTATGGAGCTAGACCATTTGTAGTTGCTCAAGGGGGTTTTGGTTCATGTCATTATTCATTTGTTGGGGCTTGGGGGCCATTGTAGAAGAGCTCCCCTTCTCCAATGGGTTTGGTTGGGTAGAGAGTGTCACTTGGCTCTCCTTGTGTGTTCTTGGACCTCTTGTGAAGACTTTGACTCAATCTTGTAGCTACTTCATCTTTATTGTTGGTGGATTTATTAAGCTTGTTACCCTTGGAAAGGGAGATGTAATGTGAAATAAAAGTTGTGTAACCCTCATACTTTTATTTCTTAGGAGTGATGTAAGTTTGAAAATATTCTATTATGGAAAAATGTGTTGCATTGAATATGTAGTGAAGAAAGTTGAATTTGAAAGGGCTAATGAAATGAAATAGAATCTTCTTCTTTAATCCTTCATTTCCTCCATAAATGTTAACTTAGTGGATTGTATGTTAACTTTAATGAATAGTTTTTTTTGGCTTTTATTGAATGGTATGTGTATGGAAAGTGTAGTACCTTATTTTGGATGATTTTATTTTGTAAATCCGATGGAATCTTAAAGCACTTAATAGCTTAGCAAACATAAGTTTTTTCATATTTGTAAAATCACTACAAACATGAATCTAATACTTGTTACAAAGTGCTTAAACTAATCATAATAAACTAGAGATCTACAACAATATATACACATATAATATAAGCATATACATAACCATCTAATACATAGGTAATATAAAGTAAAACACCTATTTTTAAATAATATGGGTATAATAATAAATTATCTCTCATATACGTAAATTATTTAATATATATAATAAGTATTATTTATCTAAATACAATTATAGATTACTTATTATCATAAGACAGAATTGTTGTATTTGTTGGCTTAAAAATTATTTATAAGGAATATATATATATATATATAGACGAGTAATAAGAATAAAAGGAATAAAACAAATGTAAACAAATAAATAAATAAGGTATGGGCTAAGAATGGAGAGTTTCTCGTAGAGGAAGAGTGGAAGATACAAATATTAAAGAGGCAGAAAAGGGATTTTGCTATGTCTTAGTCTACGCCTCCTAACCTTCAATCTTATTCTTTTATTCTACATACAAGAAGAAAAGCGGTAGTTTTTCTTCCCAGAGATAAATGAAACCGCCTTGGATGTAGACATTGATCCAGATCAATCCATTTGTTTAAAGTAAGACAGAGAAAAATCTACGCGCTTTAAATTGGCGTCTCCAGGATTGAGGTCTGGATAAATTACAGCCCACAGAATGAAAATGAAACGAGTTTGAGTTTGGCAGGTGCTCTGTTAATGGTATTGATTAATGCGCAGCTGACGGTCACATGGCCCCTTCCTGCAAATCCATCGAACGACATTATCTTCTTCTTTCCTCTGCGCCTCCCAAAGCAGAAGAGGTGGGATGTTCGATACGCGGCAGTGCCAAGGTTTGGAGGATTTGTGAGCGACTACAACGTTGGAAAAAATTGGCAGATATGATACTTTTAAAGCTATCTGAATCATATAATATATTTTCAACCGGACCCTAATGACTTTTAGGAATTAGTCCTAGCATGAATATTGTAATGCTCCATATTAAATATTATTATGTCTTTGGAGCAAATAAATTAATGTTGTGAGTTGTGAAAACAATTCACGTAGGGTATGAGAGATTTTAGGATGGTTAGTGGTTATGAAATAATCTAGGTGGTTAGAACAATCATCTTAGATTAGTGTTTGTTATAAGAGTTATAATAGATAGCTCTATATTTATGTAACCTTTGTGATAATTAAGATATTGTTGTGATTGACAGAAGAATTGTGTTGTGTGCACTTTGAGCTTTGGCTACTCCATGCATTATAGGGTAAAACCCATTAGTGGTATCAAAGTAGGCTTTCCCTGGACTCTGTAATTTCCATTCACCTATCTTTTGCAAAAAAATGAATTAATGGCTATGCAGTGAAGACCACATGCAAATGTCATTCATATTCATCCACCTGTGCTTGCATTTGTACAAAATCTTGTAGTGCAGACCACGTTTAAGTGTTTTTCATCCACCATCCATCTGCATATTAGAGAGAACGTCCTCTCTCCTTTCCATCTTGTTCACCTTCTATTCACAGTTTTTTTTTTCACTCCATCTTGTTCGCAGTATGCATACCCAAAAATCAGAATATATATATATATATATATATATATATAGCATAATAATAAATCCAATTAAAAATTGGTTTTTGTAATTTGTGGGCGATTGCATTGGCATTTTTATGTAGAAATTTGATGTTGTGATGGGAGACGCAACAATTCTGGAAAATCAAAGTAAGTATGTTGATTTCTCACAACCGTATTCAGAATTTGGTCTAGTAATGGTGGTTCCCATTAAGAAAAAAATGAAGCCAACAATGCTTGGGAATTTTTGTTGCCATTTACTCTAAGCAAGTCGTGTGCAACAAGAGGATTCTTCATATTTACATGGATAGTTGTGTGGTTGTTGGAGCACAAAATAAATCCCCACTTTAGAGGGAAACCTAGTGCCCATGTAAATATGAAGAATCTTGGTTGTGTGGTTGTGTGGTTGTTTGTAGTCATAATCTTGTTTTTCGTAGTTCTAATTTTGACATCGAGAGTTACACAATGAGTTTGACATCAATGCTCACAGTTCAACAAATGAAGCCATCCATTGCAAGTGTGGATTTTGTGAAATACAGGGGACTTTTATTAGGTTATTGAGCCAAGGTTTTTATACGTAATTACTTTCTCGATCACTTTAGGATTCCTGAAGAAAAACTTAAACCATATTCAACCATCAAAGAATTTGCAGAGGCTCTCTCCAAGGGTCCAAGAAATGGGGGAGTTGTTGCGATTATTGACGAGATCCCATACATATGCGTGTTCCTATCTAACCAATATGAATACATGATGGTTGAACCAATTTACAAAACTAGTGGTATGAGCTTTCTATTTCTCAAATGTTCTCTGCTCCTTTGAGACATATTCAGGGTTGTTTTATCACTTGCAGAGGATGATGAAATGAAACATATTGAGACCAAGTATTTCGATTTCAATATGTGCACTAATCCTACACCAATAGTTCGTTCCATTTACAAAGGATCAACCTACTATAGAAAAAGCTTCAAATCTAATTATTTTTGGATTTTTTGGCCCAATCCGACTATTTTCCAACACAAGAGGATGTTCTATATTCTAGAGTACGCACAACTGGAGTTGTTGAAATACACTGCAACAAACTCAATCCAATGGTGAGATCATAGGAATATTACTCTCCACCGATTACAGTTAGACCTCCTAACCACGCAACGACCCACATTTTTCATTCTTTTTTTAGATGTTTTTTATTGCTAAGTTTTCGTGTTTTTTAGTCGTAAAAATAATTCATGGTTTTTAATAAAATCGTGATTTTTTTATTAAGGGGGGAAATCATTTTCAAAAAGGGCATTATATTTCTTCCAAAAATTGTAATGGGAAATGAATTGTAAGGGGATAGTTATTCGAAAAAGGGGGGAATGAACTATATTTTCGAAATATTAATGATGGTCCACTATTTTTTTGTGATTAGATGCATTATCAGTGGAAAATGACATCCAAGGGGTTTTTTATTTAAGGGGGAAAATACAAAGTAGATGGACAACAATAAAATGCAGCAATAAATCAGAAGACAAAGGCAACAACCGACCAATGCCAACAGTCGTTATGCGGCTCCAGAATGTTCTTCACCCCATGTTAGAACTAAGGGGGGATGTTAGGAATTAATACTAACATGAATATTGTAATGCTCCATATTAAATATTATTATGTGTGTGGAGAAAATAAATTAATGTTGTGACTTGTAAAAACAACTCACGTAGGGTATGAGAGATTTTAGGATGGTTAGTGGTTATGAAAGAATCTAGGTGGTTAGAACAACCATCCTATATTAGTGTTTGTTATAAGAGTTAGAACAGATAGCTCTATATATCTGTAACCTTTGTGATGATTAAGTGATTGTTGTGATTGACAAAAGAATTGTGTTGTGTGCACTTTGAGCTTTGGCTACTCCATGCATTATGGGGTAAAACCCATTAGTGGTATCAGAGTAGACTTTCCCTGGACTCTATACTTTCCATTCACCTGTCTTTTGCAGAAAATGAATTGAGGACTATGAGGTGAAGACCACATGCAAATGTCATTCATATCCATCCATCTGTGCTTGCATTTTGACAAAATCTTGTAGTGCAGACCACATTCAAGTGTTTGTCATACACCATCCATCTGCATATTCCTCTCTCCTTTCCATCTTATTCACCTTCTATTCACATTTTTTTTCACTCCATCTTGTTCACAGTATGCATACCCAAAAATCATAATATATATATATATATATAGTTATATATTACAGAATAATAAATCTAATTAAAAATTGGTTTTTGTAATTTGTTGGTAGTTGCATTGGCATGGATCTTATGTAGAAATTTCGATGTTGTGATGGGAGACACTTGAGAATTCTGGCAAAATATTAAAGCAAGTATGTCGATTTCTCACAGCCGTATTTCAGAATATGGTCTGGTAATGGTGGTTCCCATTAAGACCAAACCATGAAGCCAACAATGCTTGGGATTTTTTGGTGCCATTTACTCTAGACATGTGGTGTGCAATTCCTCAAGAGGATTCTTCATATTTATCTAATTCAATAGTTGTGTGGCTGTTGGAGCACAAAATAAATTTCCACTTTAGAGGGAAACCTGGTGCTCATGCTGGTCACTCTGCTCTGGTTTTGTTCTCCACACTTTTTTTCTCTCACAGAGAGAGGATCGTGAGCAGTTTGAGTCAAATTGTAGTCATAATCTTGCTTTTCATAGTTCTAATTTTGACATCGAGAGTTACACAACAAGTTTAACATAAATGCTCACAGTTCAACAAATGAAGCCATCCATTGCAAGTGTGGATTTTTTGAAATACAGGATAATTTTATTAGGTTATCGAGCCAGGGTTTTTGTACATAATTACTATCTCAATCACTTTACAGGTTTCCTAAAGAAAATCTTAAACCATATTCAACCATTAAAGAATTTGTAGAGGCTCTCTCCAAGGGTCCAAGAAATAGGGGAGTTTTTGTCATTAATGATGAGATCCCATACATGCACGTGTTCCAATGTAACCAATATGGATATAGATGGTTGAACCAATTTACATAACTAGTGGTCTGGGATTTTTATTTCTCAACGGTTCTCTGCTCCTTTGAGACATGTCCAGGGTTGTTTTATCACTTACAGAGGATGATGAAATGAAACATATTAAAACTAGATATTTCAATTTCAATCTGTGCACTAATCCTACACCAATAGTTCATTCCATTTACAAAGGATTGACCTACTGCAGAAAAATCTTCAGATCTAATTATGTTTTGGATTTTTTAGCCCAATCTAACTATTTGCCAACACAAGACGATGTTCTATATTCTAGAGTACGCACAATTGGAGCTACTAAAACACACTGCAACAAACTCAATCCAATGGCAAGATCATAGGCATATTACTCTCCACCGATTACAGTTAAACCATCCAACCACACAATGACCCACATTTTTCATTCTTTTTTTAGATGCTTTTTATTGATAAGTTTTCGTGTTTTTTAGTTTTAAAAATAAATCATGGTTTTTAATAAGATCGTGATTTTTTTATTAAGGGGGGAAATCATTTTCAAAAAGGGCATTATATTTCTTCCAAAAATTGTAATGGGGAAATGAATTATAAGGGGATAATTTTTCGAAAAAGGGGGGAATGAACTATATTTTTGAAAAATTAATGATGGTCCACTATTTTTTTGTGATTGGATGCATTATCATTGGAAACTGACATCCAAGGGTTTTTTTATTTAAGGGGGGAAATACAAAGTAGATTAACAACAATAAAATGCATCAATAAATCAGAAAATGGAAGCAACGACCGACCAATGCCAACCGTCGTTATGCGGCTCTAGAATGTTCTTCACCCCATGTTAGAACTAAGGGGGGAAGGTTAGGAATTAGTCCTAACAAGAATATTTTAATGCCCCATATTAAATATTATTATGTGTGTGGAGCAAATAAATTAATGTTGTGAGTTTCGAAAATAACTCACATAAGATGTGAGATACTTTAGGATGGTTGGTGTTTATGAAATAATCTAGGTGGTTAGAACAACCATCCTAGATTAGTGTTTGTTATAAGAGTTAGAATAGATAGCTCTATATATTTGTAACCTTTGTGATAATTAAGTGATTGTTGTGATTGACAAAAGAATTGTGTTGTGTGCACTTTGAGCTTCAACTCCTCTATGCATTATGGGGTAAAACCCATTAGTGGTGTCAGAGCAGGCTTTCCCTAGACTCTATACTTTCCATTCACATGTCTTTTGTAGCACAATGAATATATGGCTATGTAGTGAAGACCACATGCAAATGCCTTTCATATTCATCCATCCCTTCTTGCATTTTGACAAACTCTTATAGTTCAGACCACGTTCAAGCATTTGTCATGCACCATCCATCTACATATTCCTCTCTCCTTTCCATCTTGGTCACCTTCTATTAATAGTTTTTTTCACTCCATCTTTTTCACAGCATGCATACCCAATAATCATAAAATTAAAAAAAATTATAGATATATTGCAGAATAAGAAAACTGATTAAAAATTGGTTTTTGTTATTTGTGGGCAATTACATTGGCATTTTTATTTAGAAATTTGATGTTGTTATGGGAGACACAACAATTCGATAAAATCAGAGCAAGTATGTCGATTTCTCATAGAATATGGTCTGGTAATGGTGGTTCCCATTAAGAAAAAATGAAGCCAACAATGCTTGGGAATTTTTGGTGCCATTTACTCCAGGCATGTGGTGTGCAATAAGAGGATTATTCATATTTACAGGGATAGTTGTGTGGCTGTTTGAGAACAAAATAAACCCCCACTTTAGAGGGAAACCTAGTTCCCAAAATGGTCACTCTACTTTTGTTTTCATTCTCCACACTTTTGTCTCTCACAGAGAGAGGATCGTGAACAGTTTGAGTCGAATTGTAGTCATAATCTAGCTTTTGGTAGTTCTAATTTTGACATCGAGAGTTTACACAACGAGTTTGACATCAATGCTCACAGTTCAACAAATGAAGCCATCCATTGCAAGTGTGGAGTTTTTGAAATACAGGGGACTTCTAATAGGTTATTGAGTCAGGTATTTTGTACATAATTACTTTCTTGATCACTTCAGGATTCCTACTGAAAATCTTAAACCATATTTAACCATTAAATAATTTGCAGAGGCTCTCTCCAAGGGTCCAAGTAAAGCAAGAGTTGCTATCATTATTGGTGAGATTCCATACATGTGTGTGTTCCTATCTAACCAATGCGAATACATGATGGTTTAACCAATTTACATAACTAGTGGTTTGGGATTTTTTATTTCTCAAAGGTTTCTCCGCTCCTTTTAGACATATCTAGGGTTGTTTTATCACTTGCAGAGGATGATGAAATGAAACATATTGAGACCAGGTATTTCAATTTCAATTTGTGCACTAATCCTACACCAATAGTTAGTTCCATTTAAAAAGGATCGATCTACTCCTGAAAATGCTTCAAATCTAATTATGTTTTGGAGTTTTTGGCCCAAATCTGACTATTTGCCAACACAAGAGGATGTTCTATAGTCTATAGTATGCACAACTGGAGTTGTTGAAATACACTGCAACAAACTCAATCCAATGGCGAGATCATAGGCATATTACTCTCCATTGATTACGGTTAGACCTCCCAACCACGCAACAACCCGCATTTTTCATTCATTTTGTAGATGGTTTTTATTGCCAAGTTTTTCATTGTTTTAGTTATAAAAATAATTCAAGGTTTTTTATTAAGGGGGGAAATCATTTTCAAAAAGGGCATTATATTTCTTCCAAAAATTGTAATGGGGAAATGAATTATAAGGGGATAGTTTTTCAAAAAAGGGGGAACAAACTATATTTTCAAAAAATTAATGATGGTCCACTATTGTTTTGTGATTGGATGCATTATCGGTGGAATCCGACATCTAAGAGGTTTTTTAATTAAGGGGGGAAATACAAAGTATATGGACAACAATAAAATGCAAAAAATAATCAAAAGACAGAGGAAATGACCGACCAATGCCAACCGTCATTATGCGGCTCCAGAATGTTATTCACCCCATGTTAGAACTAAGGGGGGAATGTTAGGAATTATTCCTAACATGAATATTGTAATGCTCCATATTAAATATTATTATGTGTATGGAGAAAATAAATTAATGTTGTGAGTTATGAAAATTACTCACATAAGGTGTGAGATATTTTAGGATGATTAGTGGTTATGAAAGAATCTAGGTGAATAGAACAACCATCCTATATTAGTGCTTGTTATAAGAGTTAAAATAGACAGCTCTCTATGTGTGTGTGTGTGTGTGTGTGTGTGTGTGTGTGTGTGTGTGTGTGTGTGTGTGTGTGTGTGTGTGTGTGTGTGTGTAACCTTTGTGATAATTAAGTGATTGTTGTGATTGACCAAAGAATTGTGCTATGTGCACTTTGAGATTCGGCTCCTCCATGCATTGTGGGGTAAAACCCATTAGTGGTATCAGAGAAGGCTTTTCCTAGATTTTGTACTTTTCTTTTACAACACAATGAATATATGGCTATGCAGCGAAGACCACATGTAAATGTCATTCATATTCATCCATCCATGCTTGCATTTTGACAAACTCTTGTAGTGCGTACCACGTTCAATCATTTGTCATCCACCATCCATTTGCATATTCCTCTCTCCTTTCCATCTTATTCACCTTCTATTTACAATTTTTCTTCACTCCATCTTGTTCGCAATATGCATACCCAAACATCAAAAAATCAAAAAAATGTATAGATATATATTGCAGAATACAAAATCCAACTAAAAATTGGTTTTTGTAATTTATGGGTGATTGCATTAGAATTTTTTCTATAGAAATTTTATGTTGTGATGGGAGACACAAAAATTATAGAAAATACAAGCAAGTATGTTGATTTCTCACAACCGTATTCAGAATCTGGTTTGGTAATGGTGGTTCCCATTAAGAAAAAATGAAGCCAACAATGCTTGGAAATTTTCGTCGCCATTTACTCCATGCATGTGGTGTGCAACAAGAGGATTCTTCATATTTACAGGGATAGTTGTGTGGATTTTTGAGAAAAAAATAAATCCCCACTTTAAAGGGAAACCTGGTGCCCAAATGGTCACTCTACTCTGGTTTTCATTCTCCACACTTTTTTTCTCTCATAGAGAGAGGATCGTGAACAGTTTGAGTCGAATTGTAGTCATAATCTATCTTTTCGTAGTTCTAATTTTGACATCGAGAGTTACATAATGAGTTTGACATCAATGCTCATAGTTCAAAAAATGAAGCCATCCATTGTAAGTGTGGAGTTTTTGAAATAAAGAGGACTTCTAGTAGGTTATTGAGTTGGGTCTTTTTTACATAATTACTTGCTGATCACTTCAGGATTCCAGAAAAAAATATTGAACCATATTCAACCATTTAAGAATTTTCAGAGGCTCTCTCCAAGGTTCCATGAAAAGAGGGAGTTGTCATTTTGACAATATCCCATACATGCACGTGTTCTTATCTAACCAATATGGACACATGATGATTGAACCAATTTACATAACCAGTGGTCTGGGATTTTTATTTCTCAAAGTTTCTCCACTTCTTTCAGACATATCCAAGGTTATTTTATCATATGCAGAGGACGATCAAATGAAACATATTAAAGCCAAGTATTTTGATTTCAATCTGTGCACTAATCCTACACCAATAATTTGTTCCATTTACAAAGGATCGACCTACTACAAAAAAATCTTCAGATCTAATTATGTTTTGGAGTTTTTTGCCCAATCTGTGCACTAATCCTACACCAATAGTTTGTTCCATTTACAAAGGATCGACTTACTGCAAAAAATGCTTCAGATCTAATTATGTTTTGGATTTTTTTGCCAAATCTGACCATTTTCCAACACAAGAGGATGTTCTATATTCTAGAGTATGCACAACTGGAGTTGCTGAAATACACTGCAACAAACTCAATCCAATGGCAAGATCATAAGCATATTACTCTCCACTGATTACAGTTAGACCTCACAACCACGAAATGTCCGGCATTTTTCATTCTTTTTTTAGATGGTTTTTATTGCTAAGTTTTCATGTTTTTTAGTTGTAAAAATAATTCCTGGGTTTTTATAAGATCGTGATTTTTTAGTTAAGGGGAGAAATCATTTTCAAAAAGGGCATTATATTTCTTCCAGAAATTCTAATGGGGAAATAAATTATAAGGGGATAGTTTTTTGAAAAGGGGGGGAACGAACTATATTTTCAAAAAAATAATGATGGTCCACTATTTGGTTTGTGATTAAATTCATTATGGGTGGAAACTGACATCCAAGGGGTTTTTTAATCAAGGGGGGAAATATAAAGCAGATGGAGAACAATAAAATGTAGAAATAAATTAGAAAAAAATTTCAGAGGCAACGACCAACCAATGCCAACTGTCGCTATGCGGCTCCAGAATGTTCTTCACCCCATGTTAGAACTAAAGGGGGGATGTTAGGATTTAGTCCTAACATGAATATTGTAATGCTCCATATTAAATATTATTATGTGTATGGAGAAAATAAATTAATTTTGTGAGTTGTGAAAATAACTCATGTAAGGTGTGAGATATTTTAGGATGGTTAGTGGTTATGAAAGAATCCAGGCGCTTAGAGAAACCTCCTAGATTAGTGTTTTTTATAAAAGTTTGAATAGATAGCTCTATATATTTGTAACCTTTGTGATAAGTAAGTGATTGACCAAAGAATTGTGTTGTGTGCACTTTGAGCTTTGGCTCCTCCATTCATTATAGGGTAAAACCAATTAATCACTCTAAGGCATATCTATATTAAATGCCTTAAAAATATATATAAATTGTGCCCTAACTCTACATGCCTTAAAACATTACATTAAACTTTCCTTATTAAGAAAACAATGATAATGGCTTACAGGATGAGGATATGAATTAAATTCAAAAAAAGGAAAATTTAGTCATATGTGTGGGTTTTAAGGTAGTTGATGGGGATAAGGTTAGAAGGTGCTTAGTAATATAAAGTAGTAACTATTATATATAGTCATTTAATATAATATAGTATATTGTAAGTTTAACATTGTATTATACATATATAATAAGATGTAATATAATATGTAATGGGTAATATTAAAGATAAGACAACAAATGTTATGATATATATATATAAGATGTTTATTAATATATATAGAAAAATATATGTTGGGGTGATAATGTCAAGTGGGATCTACCATTGCAGTACGTCCCAATATTTTTAATTTTTTTCTAATTAAACTGTGTTGTGAAGGATTTCACATTTAAGAGTGAAGTGGCCTGACCAATTCACCCACCCACATTGATTTGGGTGATCCCTCTCAGGGATTGGCTATCAACAATGTTTACATTTGTATAGTCCAGTATTAAATACTGAGATAGAATGTAAGACATACTAGAAAATTGTAAGACTGCTAGATTATCATTGTATTGAATTATCAAGATAAATAGCTTTGTAGACACTGTAAATGACTAAGGAGATGAAGTGGAAGTGTTGGGTTAAACTTGTGTAGAATTTTTAATACAAGACAAGTGCTTTACTAGTGGAGTTTTTTTTCCTTCAGGTTTCTCCACTTAAATATGGTGTTATCTATCTCTTGTTCTTGCTTTGCATTTGCTTTCATATATTTCTCATTATGCTCTATTATTCACTATTTATTTTAAGCTATTTTTATGTCTAATCGAATGCATATCATAATCTATAATCTTTGGCATTTTAATGGTGGATCTGTAATCATTAGATTATATTTCCCCTACTAAATCTAACATGGTAACAGAGCAATGATTGTGCATGTGCATGATCAATCTAGAAGTTTTTAACTTGAAGAGGTCAAGAAGGTTGAAGTTTATTTATGGATCTACGAGACCCTTAAAAGTTCTGCAGTCATCTTCAAACAAACTAGGTTTAAAATTCCAATTCCCACCTAAATACTGTTTGAGATAATGGTTAAATATGGGCTAAATGGCTATTTAGATCATGTTTGAAGATTTTGTATGCTTAGATCTTTGCTTCTGCATCTTATTTTCAAGTCGTTTCCAATGTTTAAATCCGTCATTTATTGCATCGAGCTTATTTTAAGTTTGTGCATGCCATTTATAGCCATTAGGTCATTTTTTGACTTTGATCTGAAAGATTTATTTAGATCCACTTTGTTTGGGGTTTTTAAGTCCATTCTAGTAGTAAAAATATTTATTTTTTCCTAGTTTTGTCTTGTGAAACCTTGATCTAATCATTATATCCACTTTGGATTTCACATTTTCAAGTCTTTCTTTGATCCTATTGGTTTTGTGAAGCTTGGACCAATAAAATTGCTCCAAATAGCTTCGATGTCCTTTTTTCACATTTGTAAATCCATAGCCACTCTTAGAGTGCCAAGTGGCTTCAATATGACACCTTTCTATCTTTGCAAAGCAATGGGCCAATATTATAGTGCCATCTGGATTCACCTCTATCAGTCTTATTGGACTTTTTTTGTTTCTACTGAAGTTCTTTTGACTGCGAAGCTTGAGCCAATAATTTTGCACCAGCTAGCTTCACATTGTCAGTCTTCTAAATATAAATTTATGTTTTTTAGTTGCTTTGCAATCCTGAGCCATAATCATCTAAGGCTCCATCTTACTTTGTTGTGTCAGTTAATATTGTTTATTTGATTTTCATTGCATGAAACACGTGAGCCAATAAGGGCTTTTACGCATTGTCTCACGTTGTCAAGATTTGGTGAGCTTAGCTATCCTCTGTCATTTGTGAAATACCAACCAATAGGGAAGCTCCAAGTCACTAAGATTTGGACACTGTCATACCTTTTTTTAGCTTATTTTTTCCATTTTGCAAATTGTGAGCCAATTAAATTGGTCTCCATGTATCTTGCCTTTCATTTTTCAATGGTTTGTTTGATTTGTGAAGCTATTTAAAAATAATTTGCTCCACGTATAATTTTTTTGGCTTAAAATTTCAGAGTCTCGGTATTTGGTTTGGCTTAGCCACTTAGACAATAATAGACACCTATCTTATACCTTTTTTAGACCTAAACTTTATTTTAAGTTTGGTTTATTTTAGAGACTTTAACCACTCAAAGCTATCTATTAAAATTTTGGTAAAATCCTAGACTAAACATGCCAAGTGTTGAGCCTTTAGTCATTAAATTTTTCGACTAAGTAGGGAAGGTTTGACACCAAGGAAAGGATGATTCTTTCATTATGGGCAGAATAGGGAAAAATGATCCAATGTAATTTAAGAAACGTGTATGCATTTGTTTTTTAGATTAATTTGTGGGCTTCAACTTATTAGGGCATTGCAAACATGTGAGCTAATTGAAAAGCACATGTGTATTTGATTTTCATTGTTGTCAGTATTTGCAAATAGTTTTTTGACGTGTTTAATTTTGTTTATTTTCACAATACCCAAAAAGGTACTGACTTTAATTTTCAAAGGATTTCACAATCCTTTACCCAGAGGATATATTTTAAAGCAACACATGCCTCTCTAAGGTATTGAGATCTGGGAACGTGTTGCCCCTGCCTTGGCTATTTTGTTAAACTTGTTTTTTTTATAAAGCTAGAACTCATTTTTAAGCTTTCACCCCATAGAAGTGTCCTAAATAACTCAGATCTACTCTAGCCCGACTCAGTCTGAAACTTGGTTAGCTTACCTATAACTCGATCCCAACTAAGCTCTGATCAAACTGATCTTAAATTCTACCAAATCAAGCTATCATTTGACTAAAATTCCCATGTTGTTTGGCATGTCATATAGGAGGAATTTAAAATTTGATATAGCCATCTTTTTGTCTTTAGATTGGCTTCCTTATAAGATATTTTTTAGCTGTATTTATCTCCATTTCCGTCATATATTATAATTTGAATATTCTACCAATGTTTCTTGTAGATCAGTCTCAAATCTTAAATAGAATAAATTATAGCATATGGAGAGTTCCATTAAAATCTTGTTTTATGGCTAGAAGAGCTCTGGGACTTGTGACTAGTGTCAAAACAATGTCCCACATGGATTGACAATCTACTCCTGACCATTGATCCATTAGCTCCTTCTCTTAGAAATCTCAGTGAAACTCTATCCATCCTGGTTGTCAAAGCATTAGAAATGAATTCTTTATGCATGATAGGTTACATATGGGCTTACTTGTAGATGCATGGAAGCAATTGGAAACTGATGGATGAAGGTAGATAGGTTGTCTAAGATCATTAAACTAAGAGGCAGAGCTATTTACAACACCTATGAAGGCATGATGAGAAAATTTTCAATTATTTAGCTAAAATTAAGAACATTAAAGATTCAATTAGATGGTTGTACATTATGAACTATTTCAAGATATGATAAGTGTATTTCATTATACAAATCAATATACATGAAAATTTTAAAAGGCAATCTCTATTCTTAACTCTAAGTATCAAAATTGAGAATGATCTAGATTTAGGACACTAGGTCACTTTGGGATGAACAAAAGGGCCCAAAATGTTATGGAAAATTTTGATTCCAAAGAGATTGAATTCAAGAAATCTGTAGGGTCACTCAAGAATGCAAAAAGTAAACCTAAGGTAGATTCAAAAATAAAAAACCATCTCTTAAACCCCCTTGTAAATGTGATAACATTAGAGTCAGAACTTAAAAGTAAGTTTTAGATAACTAGAAGTCACAACTGTGGATAAATTAGCATAAATCCATGCACAATCTTTTTTATATAAAAAAGCATAACTGCTTCAGTTTTGACTTTGACATTTTCTCTAGTAGTTTAGCATATATGACATTTCTAGAAGTTCAGAAGGGTGCCCACATGGTCATTTTTTAAATCCGAGCCAAAAATTCACATAAATCCATTTTTGTGTCCACTATTTAATGGATCATTGTTTTCAATTAAATTTGATTATTTTGAATAATCTGATTATTTATTCATTGTGTTATCTATCAAAAACTTATCTCATTATGTAAAGACTTAGAATATGAATATATACATATGTTGTTACCATTTTATGTTGATTAAGTAAAATATTATTATATGCATATCAAATGACACTTATTTTTGCCATTTGTGTCTTGTCATTGTGAAGTGTCCAATACTATTTAAAAGCATCTAATATATATTTTACAAAGTGTAATATTTTGGAAGTATTTCAACAATTTTTTTTTTTTATATTGGCAAATAGTTTTTTGAAAGGGACTATACCCTTGAATACAAAAGAAGGCTTAGAGCCAGAATAAGATTGAGAAATAGAGAGAATGTCAAGATCCAAGTGTTACAATGAACTCTAAGCTCAGAAATAGCTACTCAAATTTGAGACAAAACAGTAGGGAAAAAAACAAAACCGACCGCAAGAAACAATCAATTTAAACAACTAAAAGCAGCAAAAGTTCCAGAACTACTTCTTGGCAGCTTTATCAATACTGATCTTGACTTTCCTCCAGGCATGAAACATACTCAAAGCAGTCATATAAGCAGCATCATATCTTATCAAGCTCCTCAATGGTTCTTTTGCTCTCTTTAGCTCATTGCCCCAAAGTGTAGCCGGGACACCACTGAGGTTGGAAACACTTTTGTCATGACCCTCGATGAACTCCTCAGATCTGCCCTAAAGGCATGGCAATGTTGTAATCATGTCTAGTTTTACGTGTTCCCTAGGATGGGAGTCTAAGGAGGTTAGCCTTCTTGTATATGTCTTCAATCTGACTGCCATGTGTTCCCCTCCTACCTCCTATGCTTTTAACTTGCCTTTTGTTTAGCTAGGTTCTTGACCTCATCCTTCAGCAATTTCATCTCAGCCTCTAAGGCCTCCAACTCGTTAGAAGAGCTATCTAGCCCAACTTCCCGGGGACTGGTTACTGATATTCAGCAAGTCATGTGTAATCTCGACTTCAAAAGGCTCCTTCTCCACAGCATAGAGTCTCAAGGTTGAGCCTCCTGGAAGCCCTGGTGACTGGTTTTTAGAGGTAGAGGCAGGTGGGTGATGGGAGCAAGCAGGGGGAATGGAAGGAGAAGTCTGTAGCAGCCGGCATGGGGGTGGCAGCATTTTTTTTAGGTGTAGGGGGCAGCAGTAGGGGCAGCAGGAGAAACAGGGCTGGCAGCAGCAGAGCCCAACAAAGGATGGATAAATCCGGGCTAGGAGAGGAAGGAAGACCAGGGTAGCATTAAGAAGGCAGTGTTATGAATCAAGAAAATAAGTCCTTGATGTCTCAAGGGAACCGCCCAGGTGTATGCTTCTTAAACTCCAAAATGGAGCGTTAAAGGGAGTTCAGCAGATAATGGGGGAAGCAAACCAATCGATTCCTACGGAAGTGGTTTAAAAAGATAAGATGCTTGCAAGGACAGTGACAAACCTACCTTCCAAGGAGATGAATCGAATCATCATGCGAGTGACTTCATCATACGGACTTGCTGGAATTGAGCATGGACAAGTAGAAGCCACGGTGTGAAATGTAGTAGCTTCTCAGATAATTCCACAAATCTTCTTTCTTCAGAGTCTTTCACAACCCTCTTGTTGAAGAAGCGGTATCCAAAAAGGCCAATCGCTTCAGCTAAAATTAAGAACACATTAAGCTAATTAGATTCTGTAACTATAGTCGATAAGTCCTATCTTTCCACTCCTTACAAAGCGATACAGAAATGCTTTTTTCATGTCCAATCTTAAGTCTAAGTTGGTGAAGAGTGATCTGCTGAGAATGTTCCAAAGCTCTTCTTTTTCTTTCCAGTCAGGGTCCGCGCATGGCTCAATTTGGTTGCTAGGGAGGCCCTCCCATCTTCTGACTCATGATATATTGGTTACAACAATTTCTCAGAATGTCTGTGGGCAAGAACTGGTCCGCTTCTCACTTGTTATTGACGGGTTGCATCAAGAAAATTGGGAACTAAGCCGTTGGTGGTAGATCTCACGAACGGCTGTAAATTGCCGATCTGAGCCTGCGTGGAAGTCGCGATGTGAATCTAACCCTTTCCTTTTCAAATAGGAAATGGAATAAATCATCATCGGTTTCAAGCTATGAATCGATGAGGATATCAACAGCTAATGTACATCTCGCTATGCGCTATTTTTAAATTTAGATAACTCCACTTGAAGTTCCATGCCACAAAATGTTTTCTATCATTTGATATTTTATTCATTTTCCTCTGGCAATTTAGCATTAACAGCAAGACTGTGAAAAGGGTGCCTACATGGTCATTTTCCTCCAAAGATTAAGGACATAATCTCTAGTGTGATTGTTTAATGAAGGTCCGCATGAATGCTGTTGTGTAGCTGATTAGGGATACTGATTATTATCCCAGATGTGAAATTTATATTAATGCCATAATTGGCCAGGCATCCCACTAATATGAAGTGATACTCCCTGTAAGTATGCATGATTCTGATGCTATTGAAGGTATGACTGATGCTTATGGATTCAGAGACACATTTGTGTTTGTATTGGAGATGTCCAATACTGATTAAGCATCTAATATGTATTTTACAAACTGTAATATTTGGAAGCCTTTCAACATATTTGGTAATTGTTAAGAATAGTGATATGTTAGTTGTTATACAACTAGTTTTTAACCTTTATACTTGGTTAAAAGTGAAAATATGTATGATTTCTATTATTCTTATTATGATATTTGCTGATGTTGTTTTGGCTATGTAGTTGGATTTGTGTTGAAGTTTTGATGCAGGCATCATAAATTGGAGCAAGAAAAGCCATGTGGCTAAAGAGGTTACTGGTCGTGATACACATATGAGCTAAAGGAAGTATTCCTCTTCTATGTGAAGGCCAGATTGCTCTTGATAAAGAATCCAGTTCAACATTAGAGATTATGTTGTAGATACCTTCCTAAGACATTGTGTGTTGGGAACTACTGTAAGTTTTTTGCCTTGTTGGGCCTATCAAAGTTTACCTTGAGGGGGAGTGTGTATGAAAATGCCACCATTTAATGGCTTATTATAAGAGTGGATCATGACCACCTGATTTGTATGTGACAAAGTGATCCTATAGGGATTGGCTACACTTGGTTGTTATTGTTGAAAACTGCCAATACTTCCTCCATCTTGAAATAAGTAAATGTGTCATTCTATGTGAAGTTACTTGTAAATCCCAGTGAAGATTCAGTTATGGGTATGCCTTAGTTTATAAAAGGCTCCATAGTCTGATGTAAGTCTTCATATGTAAAGTATCGGTCTTAAGAATTTCTGTATGGAAAGATCTTTGGATTTCCCTTGTTTGCATGCTAGCTTGAATTATTGTTGTTGATTTAAGGATCTGTAATTCCTTTTGTAGAAAAAGGTAAATTTGGCATGTCTGATTTTTCTTCCCGCTTAACATTAAGGGGGAGTGTTAGGGTGATAATTTCAAGTGGAATCTATGATGAGGCCATAAATTGGCCATAAATTACCATTATTTTGTCCTTCCAAGTTACCTTTGAAAGTGGATTTAAATGTAATCTAGGAACTTATAGTTTGCTTAAGATAAAATATAGGATATATATCTTGTTCATTCTTTAGAAATATTTTTTTATCTATCTTTTTGACTAATCCTATTGATTATTTGGGAAAAGATGCAAAGTCTTGTGTATGCAGGCCATAAAGGAAAGATAATGCTAGTATTGGGAAAAGTGGAATTGATCATGAACAGTACATTTAAAATCAGATCTGATTTCATATTCATATTCCTCTCAAAAAATTATGCAAGTTCAAAAAAAGAATCATCTCAATCTGAGGTTGCATGCAAAAGTTATAGTTGTTTTACATTAGTTGCAGAACTCACAGAGTTAGTTCCAGAACTCACAGAGTTAGTTTCATTTGAACTTACAGGTTTAGTTCCAGAACTAACAAATTTAGTTCCAAAACTTGTATCAATTGAATGATAGTTAGTTCTAGAATTTTCAATTCATGTAAAAATCAAATTTAGTTCCGGAACTTGCAGATTTAGTTCGAAGCAAAACTTGGTTCATAAAAGGAATGACAACTTTAGTTCCGGAACTTTTGCATCAATGGAATGACAGTTTTTGAGGGATTGTGAAAACTCAAAGATTCCAATGGGAAATATGAGAGAGGTTTTTGTTCATCTCTTTGTGTGTGTGTAGAATTTTTTTTAACAAAAACCTCATTCATATTTGCTAAATGTATTACCAAATGAAGAGAGATCTAACTTTTAGTGAGCTGCAGTCTTAGGAAAAATGTATCAGACAAGCACTAAAAGTTCCATAAACAGAAATAGAAAAGTCAAATGGAAAATCTGAGAGAGGTTTTTGTTCATAGCAATGTGTTTAACAAAAAAACATTCAAATTTATTACAGATTTTACCAATGAAGAAATATCTAACTTTTAGTAAGCTGTAGTATGAGGAAAAGTGTATCAGACGAGCACTAAAAGTTCCATAAAAAGAAATAGAAAAGTCAAAAGGAAAATATGAGAGAGGTTTTTGTTCATAGCAATGTGTTTAACAAAAAATCATTCAAATTTTCTACAGGTTTTACCAATCAAGAGAAATATAAATTTTAGTGAACTACAGCCGAAGGAAAAAGCGAGTATTTGACAAGCGTCAAAAGTTCCACAGTCAAAAACAACAAAGTCAAATGGAAAATCCGAGAAAGATATTTGGTGAAAATCATATTTTGAGGAAAAGTTTTCTTCCAATAATGTATAGGAATAAAATCATTATGATTCTTGTTACCGAAAGCAAGGAGAAGATTTGGGAGCAAATCTTCCTAAAATAAGTGAGATAAGATTTGACTTCAATAATATCTCTCTCCATATTTTGTGAAGATGAAGATCTTAGTTGTTAGATTGGAATAAAGATAAGATCAGATTATATTTCCTAAAATAAGGAGTTGGTTGGATGCATAAATTATAAATGCAACCTTCCACACTTAGATATGTAATGCTTTTCTCCAAAGAAATAAAGATCTATTCTTTCCTCTCAAATATTCTGTAGTTTTAAGATCTCAGAAGTATGATTTAAATCCTCTTCCAAGGAATGAGTTGGCCACTCATTCCAAGGAAGATGGATCTTTGTATTTATGTTTATGTTTATTCATTTGTCTTTAATTCATTTTGTTGTATTGTTTTTATCTTTGTATTGTGAAAATTTAGTCTGTTGTAAACCTGTAGGTGTTTCATTCAATTATGTTTATTTTTAATTCAGCAATTTCATTTATGCAAGTTTCATTTCTTTCATGCAACATTTATTTATGCAAGTGTGATTTCCTTTATGCAAGTGTGCCTTTTAATTCATGCAAGTGTGTTTCTTTCATGCAAACTTTATTTCTACAAGTGTGTCTTTTAATTTCCACAAGTTTGATTTATTTTATGCAGGTTTGGTTTGTGTTTAAAGTATTTTCTCTCCAATATCTTCTTCTCTTAATGCATACAACCTTTGGACACCAACCTGGATTGACATTATTAATGATGAGGATTGACGACCCTCATAAATCTACCACTGCAGTACGCCCCAATATTATTAAATTTTGTCTAATCAAGCTATATTGTGAAGTTATTTCACATTTAAGAGTGAAGCGGCATGACTGATTCACCCACCCAAATTGATTTTTTGTGATCCCCCTCAGAATTGGCTATCAACAACGTTTACATTTGTACAATCTAGTATTAAAGACTAAGATCCAGAATGTAAGACATGCTAGATGATCATTATATTGAATAATCAAGAGAAATATCTTTGTAGACATTGTAAAATATTGAGGAGTGAATTGGAAGTGTTGGGTTAAAACTCATGAGAATTCTTAATACAAACAGTGCTTTACCGGTGGATTTTTTTCGTTCGGGTTTCTCCACTTAAATTTTGTGTTATTTGTCTTTCCTTCTTATTTTTTTTCTTTAATCTCTTTCTCATTAAGCTCTGTTACTTGATACATATTTTAATATATTTCTATTTCTAATTGACTACATATCATAATCTATAATCTTTGGCATTTTAATGGTGGATCTATAATGTGTAGATTATATTTCCCCTGCTAAATATAACAATATATATCTATTATATTCTAGATAATAGCTTGAAATATATATATATATATATATATATATATATATAGTATTATATAACATATGATATACTATATATATTACTATATAATGCATTATCTTATATACTATTATATACTATTTAACAAACTATATATGATTTTATATATAAATATATATAGTATATAATATATCATTCCCATATATATATATATATATATATATATATATATATATATATATATATATATATATATATATATATATTATCGTTGTGTGTGTGTGATGTAGGTTATCTATTTTATATTAAATTTTATAATATATGAAATAAAATATACAATAGGATATGGTATAAAACATAAAATGTCATATATATTTTAATATACAATTAATGATATTATATTATATCACATATAAGAATTTTAAATGGTTGAATATTATAATAATGTGATATATAATATTTCATTGTATATCGTATACAAATGTATAATATATAATTTGTAAAGTAAAATATGGAAACTATCAATATCACACTTATAAGGTCATAATCCAACAGTATATAATGTTATCACTTTATATGATATAATTTTAGTACAACGACATTATAGAGTTATAATTTTTATAGCGTTTGTAAAATTGTTATATAACTAAGAAGGTTATAACAATATATGAAGAATTTCAAAAACAATTATAAAGTTATTATAATATAATACTATTAGGAGGGTATAATAAGTATATCCTCCTCAATATTAAGATGAAGATAGATTATACTACGATGCATAGTTTTTTCGCTATACGTAATATAACAATGCCCAATTTGTTACGAAGATACCTTCATCTAACTTTATTTAAGGTTCACAATGTCTAGGAGGGTCACATTATAATCAATCATAGGGTTACATTACTATCCCTTTGTAATATTTGCAATAACCCCATTGAAATAAATATGCTATAAATCACATATATAATAATAGTTATATATATTATAATATAGATACTATTAAATAGGGTACTATGATAATATAGTTAGGAATGGGGTATAGTTTATATTAGGGTCACTAAGATTATATTAATATAGTTACAAATAATATTTGGAATTTTATAAAAATGTATCGAATGTATATATAGTCTTAATACGACATATATTATTTTATTATTGTAAGATTATCGCGATATATTCCGGTAGTTAGAAAGAAATATAATACTAGGATTATAAATCATGAAAGAATAAACTTTTTTTATGATATCTTATTACGAAAATTAGTATAAATCTTGTAATAAACCCCCAAGGTTGAAACCATGATAAATAAAACGTTTATACCTCCAGATATCATGAAGATTGGATAGACCCTAGTTGAAACCATGATAATAAAACGTTTATACCTCCAGATATCATGAAGATTGGATAGACCCTAGTTTGAATTATACTACTTGTATTATAGGTACTAAACAACATTGAATCCTACAAAAGTATTTTATAATCATTTAATATTTTCAAATGTTATAACGCATGTAACAAAATATTATTTTTTCTAGTATTGTATTGCAAACAAAAAAAATTGTCTCTTTTTGGGTTGTAAATTTTAGGGCATGACATAGTGGCTTGATTTAACTTGCCACTCTTCCTTCCATAATGCATGGCTATTTCTAATGAGAGGTCAAAGGTATGTTTACAAATGTATAATAACCAATATTTGCATTGTGTTGGTGTGTGACTGAATTCATTAACAATCAAACATTATAAATGCCCTTCATATGGTCTAAGACCATTTTAAATCAAACTTAATAAATATTATCCTTTCTCGTATGGTATTCAATTATCCCAATGTTATTTCTTAATAAAAATAACAATGCTATGATAAGGTGAATGACCTTATCCATTATAAATTTAAATATTTTCAAATCCCATTCAAATTTAACAATACAATTTACCACACCACTAAGATCTAATACCTTTTATTTAAAATATCTAACTTAATCATTTTTCCATTGTCCATAACCAATAGGGGTAGCACAATGCAACTTCACCTTCTCTGAGATAAGCATAAGGAGGATGTTAAAACCATCAACTTACAATTGTAATGATGGTCAATGACCAATAAAAATAGACTTTGACAAACATACATTAACTTACCCATTTATTGCCATCAATTATGTTTATGGTCTATGAACATTACACATGATATCGAGATCAAATTAGTACGGAAACAATATTTTCTTGTGTTATTAAACATTGCTAAACAAGATTAAAAAATAGGCACATTTACCTTGTCACCATTTCATAACATTTTCTTAGCAGTGTAAAAGAATTTTTTATAATGTGTTTTTGGTCTATGTCCAAATTATTATAACAAAGAAGTTTTTTATTAGATAAGGTAAAAATAGGGATCGGCTCCCAGGGGCCTAACAAAAGGAGGAACATAAACCAACGAGCAAGAAAGAAACAAAAAATTCCTCAAAAGGATTTAAACATGATTCACTCATACAATTAAGATCAGGACTTTAACCAAAAAAGCACAAAGAGCAAAACAGAGAAAAAAACCAGCCCTAAAACATCAAACTGCAGAAGTTTGACAAAAGTCTGCCAACATTCCAGAAAACCCAGCTATTTTTAGGAAAAACTTCACTACTTCCAGCATGACTTTCTTTGATCACTACACCCTCAGCACCCTTGTCATTCATGTCTTCCTCTAGCTTGTCCTTAGAAATACTGATGCACAATTGAAATTCCTCCTTATAGTGCCTTCCTCCATCCCTTCCAACCTATCACTCAGCTTTTTGACCTGAAACTCTAGCTCCAGAACCTTTTGTTTGGACTTCACCTGGGCTGAGACAATTTTATTTGAAGCATTAATGACATGCAACATTTTTTTCCCTTTGACCAACATTGGTTTCCTCCATTCCTTGAAACACACCCTCTAAATATTGCACCTTTCTACTCCACTCCTCGAAGCCCTTAAAATTTCAATCACAATCCCTCTTTCTTGAGGTGCTCACTTCACTAAGACCTTCCTCACTCTTCTCCTTTTTAGAATCCTCCCCCACATTTTTACATTTCCCAGACTTCATCTTAGTAAGGCATTCTGCAAGAATGATATCATCCTCCTCCACCTTATCTTTTTTGGAGAAGAGTTTAGAATTGGTTTCCATTTTCAAACAACAGGAGGATGAGCCCTTCATGCAAAGGCATCTCTGCCTTCTCCTGCTGGAATGTCGTCGTTAAAGAATTTTCAAAGACATAAAAATAAAAAAGGAACGCTCACCATGGCCTTATGGCAAAACATATTTAGAAGGGTCATATGATGAGTATATATTTTTTGGTATTTGCCTTCCAAAGTGATATACTGAATGATTTAAAGGCACGATTCTCTCCATATTTCTAGGATATATGACCTAGTGATATCATCAGTAAAGAAAGAGCACCTTTCCTTACCCACGAAGAACAGCTCAATTTCATTCTCTCTGCGAGTTCTATCCTTAAATTTTTTGAGCCCATCCATTTCATCATCTCTATCGCAATTGAAATGGTGGACTTTGAAACCTCAATTTCCATTCCTATGACCTTGAACTTTCCCTCTTTCCAAGCTCTACTAAATTCCTTTGACAGGGAATGGTTTTGACCATGTAATTTAGCAATGAAGTTACCGAACCCCAAATCTTAAGCTTTTCCCAAAAATGTTGATTAAAAGCTTCAATGTTCTGGCTAGCCGACTCAACCCTGATTCTATCACCACCCATCTTCATAAGACCAAACTTCCCTTGTTTGCTAACACTTCTCATAGTACCGAAGCTCACTCATGCCAAGATCAAAAAACTAAGTTCCCTCTATCTCTAAAAATGACTTCATTAATGTCTATGAGAAAATCATATCCTTTACACCAGATCTTATAATCATTACTATGAACTCTTGTAATTAGCCATATTATCCACACACTTATTTCCTTGATGCAAAGTATGATTATAAGAAACCTTTACAAAATATTGTAAATTTTCCTTAACATCATTGAGGATATTTCTTAATGGCCAATCAATGGATCCCTTATTTTTACGAGCATTAATAATGATGAGTGAATCACCCTCAATCTAGATGTCCTTAAAGCCTTTTTCTTTTGCCAACAAAACCCCCCGAAGGAGAACTCTAGCTTCTGCCATGTTGTTTGTTTTCCATCCTGATGGACCATCATAAACAAAAAACCAATCACCTTCGTTGTTTCTTAAAATTCCACCTCCTCCATCTTGACCCAGATTCCCTTTAAACGCCCATCAAAATTTATCTTAACATCATTTTCATCGGGCCTGATCTAAATGGAGTTCTTTCTAGGTTTGTGAAATTCCACTGTTCCAAGGGTGACCTTATCAAGAACTTTCTTCTCCCCTTTTGGGAAGGGTTTCTTTTCCTGACAAAGAAGTTAGTTAGAACATTAAAAATATGATTATTTCAAAAAACTGAAATAATAAAAGGTAGAGAAATGGGTCAATTTCATCGTATGATTACGAAATTATTAGTTATGCAAACAAGGAGGTGCTCAACATCCATGTCAAGTACATAAAAATGACGATGACGTACAATTATCAAAATAGACATTATTATGGGATGTGACATACTTCCCCCCTTAAAGAATCATCATCCTGATGATTTTAACTTATCCTTAGAAAACATAATAACTGAATATAGTCAAAAAAGTTCATGAGTTACTATTTAAGGAAAAAATTAACTTATAATTTCTAATCACATATAAATTTTCTAGATTTTTTAGTCAATTATTACCAATAATTTCTAGCTGTAACATCCTTATGACAAAAATAATTGTAAAATAGTTAGCATTATGGAAAAAATTACCATTATAGTTAACCAAGTTATTATTAATAATAACTATATCAGTATCAGAGAATCAAAAATAGATTTTTTTATCATTCAAACAAACAAGGAATTGTTGTTTTTATTTCTTCCATATTTTCTCAACACTCTAGTTGGTTCCACCATGACTATTCCTGGGTTCCTTGAACTTGGTACTTCAATAGGTGTTGTTTGTTTTTCAGCCTGATGGTTTTCCACTACAACTTGGATTCTTTATTGTGGATTGTTTTCCTTGTTCCTCAAGAGACATTATTTGGCATAGTGGTCACCACCACACTTGAAACACCCATTAAATTATATTTTCCTATCAAATTTATTATTGTTACCAACAACATTATCCTGCCCATTTCTTTTTGCATTTATAGCAGGGTTTTCTATTGTGTCATTTTCACCATTCATGAGCCTTATTTCCAACCTTTTTCCACCAAGTATTTCTAGGTGACATTGACAAAGGTGAGATGTATCTCATCTTTCACTTTAAATCCCTATGAGCAGTATATGGCTTGAAGATTTTTCTCTTTCCTAATGGCCTTTTCAAAAACCAACTTCCATGGTAGAAGGACCATTGACATCAACTTCACCCCCAATGATTGGGTTAAGTCCCATGATGAACTTGTATATCCAATTTTTCATTAGTTTGGTACTGCGGAACATACTTCAACATAGTTTAGTGAATTTTTCCAATATTCAGTTACAATCATTTTACCTTGAGTTGCTAAGGTTTGGAACTCAGACATATTTCTGGTCATAATATAACTATGGTAACCAACATTGTTTAAAGAAATGTTTAAATTGATTCCCAAATTATATTTGTTGTATCAACACCTAACTCCACCTTTTTGTTATCCCACCAAGAGGAAGCCTCATTAGAGAGATGAAAGGCACCCCAAATAACTTTGGTTTCTTCTTGAGAAATCTATTATCTCAAAATACTTCTCCATTTCACTTAACTAGTTCTCAGTTCCATCTCCCAAGGTTTTTCTATCAAACTTGGGTGGAGTGATTCACTTAATATCTTTTGACAACTCAGCTGCCAAGCAGGCTCTTATGTCCCCTGGTTGGTTTCTGGCATGGATTTCCCTAGATTAGGATTATACATTTCTAGCATTAGGATCCACTTCATTGTGATTCCCAACGTTAAGGTTTCTAGCATTAGGCTTCCCATGTTGTTGTACATTATTGTCACTTTCACTACTACTTTCCTCAGCCAATAACTGTTGTTTAAGAACAGACTATGACTTACGAGTATCTTATAGAAAGCTAGTATCTCGTCAATTTTTTGGGTTGTTGCTACTTCAACCCCTACAACCCTATTGTTTGCATTATTTCCTCTTATTCTAACCATTATGTTCTATTAGACAAGAATAAAATATATTTTTAGCGTAAGGACCCATTAAGTCCAAGAGCTATAAACCTTTAGCTCTGATACCAAAATGTAACACCCATGTTATACTTCAACAAATTAAGGGAATGGTTTTTACATAACCTTTAATTACCCTTTGATGTCTTCAATGATTTTTCAACACACAATGCATACAAAACAATAATTTTGCAATGAATATCATTATTACTTAGCTCACTACAAAGTAATCCAACATTATTAGTATTCCAGAATCCATCTTGACAACATACAATAACCATGTGCAACTGTAAGGGTCCTAGATCTTTTACTTGATCTCCCTTAATCACTCTACACGAGCAGGTATACATTGTATACCTTTGGTTAAACCTTTTTATAGGTTCTTATAACTTGTGCATCTTCTTAGTGTCAGCCAATAAAGTATTAAAGTACTTACATCCAAGTCAAAACACTACTAAAAGAATAAATGGTGAACAACAATGCAATAAGTCATTTTACTATTATGGCCATAGTTATCCAAGCATTGCGCTAACAAGCTAGTTTTGCACATACTGCACATTATCCTACAAAACCTATCTTCACTTCACCACACAATCATCTCAATATAGTTATCAGGATTTATTTTCCATTGATTAGAACCATTAAATTTCAGTTTTGAAGCTGTAGGGATCATGACTCAATATTTGGGTCAATGAATCCTGTCAGTACCATCTTAGGATCCCTACAAGGAAAGGTAATGCTCACATAATGACTTACGTCATTACGTGTTCATTATCCTCCCCATAGCCATCCTGAGCTGGCATGGACAAGGTACATACGACATGAATGTCGTTTCGTAATACCTACCCTTCATTTTTATTTCAGTATGCTTTCATCTTACGTATAAGTTATTCCAAATTTCATTACGTTATCTGTTTCATGATAGAGGTATAAGGTAACTCATTGAGTCACCCAACTAGTATAAGTACCTTGTATTACATTGTCGTAAGGTAAACTATGTCATCCTATGATGATTGATTTAACTTAGTTAAGCATAAAGATAAACCAATTCATAACTTAAGATAAATAGTACTTATGATCATTTAATCATCATTAGTAATTTATTAATTAGTAATATCCACTATGTTAATTCAAGTACAACTGTAATTATATCTATAAACTGATACATATCATTTCCTTTCATAATGATTATAATGTACCTCATCATACATATAATTTCTTGCTAAGGTTTTTATTTATCCACTAATAGAAACAATCATCTTCTTCATAAAGAATAACATTATCATGAACATATATGGTTATCGATGTCATAAGATAGTACATGATTTATATAAGTTTTTGATAGATTATAAAATGATACATATCATCCTTGTTCATGTATGGTTGAACTACAAACATAGATATATATTAACATACTTATATTTGTAAGTACAATGTTATATTTCCTTTTTTCATCATGTTCGTTTTGCCATCAGTAACTATGTTTTTATGTAAACATAATTATTAATCATAATGACATCATAAAAGTAGTTGTATAATAACATTATAACTTCAATTATAATAAATGCTCTACTGTAAAACAACGGTACAAATCATTTCACTTTTCGCAATAATAATGATTCAAAACAACAATTATTAAATTAATAATTAATACCAATAGGACATAATTATGAAATGATTATCGAATGATAATCATTAAATTCATTAGGTCAAATTTTCCTTGTTACAATCTACGAAGTAATACTTTTGTGTTTAAATAAAATACAATTACAATCATTATCAATATTTGAATCAGATAATAACAAACATCGTATTATGAATCATGTGTAAACCAATCCAATTTAGCACTTCGTAATAACTACTCCGTCTTGCAAGCTGTAGGATAGATAAAATTGTATACATGGTCAGTTCAATGAACTGACATGAATTAAAAACTCACATTCATGTTGTTATATTATGAACTAAATGAATATGATAAGGTTAGTTAAGAATTACTCTTAATTCCACAGCTAAAGTAATTACATATCTATTTCATTTTATAATGAATGAAGTCATCATTCCTCCCAAAACATACTTCTATATAATGAACATATATTAGATTAATTAAGAAACCTTTAAGCGACTCATTAGTCTTTTTTCTCAAACAACAAGTCCTCATACCCTTTTAATAAGGATTTACAAAGTGACTATTCATTTAAAACAATTCCTTTCATAATGGTCTAAACCAACTGTTATTTCAACAAGAAGAATAACTAAAATGAAGAAAAACTGAATTTCTTTTTACACAAAGTAGCAACTTCCTTATGCATCTGACTACAATGATAGTAAGTAACATTACCATTTTCAACATCTAATATTTGATGGATTGGATATGAAATCATTCACATTATTCATTACATGATTTCACATGTCAAGACTAACTTAAAATATATTTATAACTAATAATATACCAGACCATATTTGAGTGAGAACAACCCCATGTAATTAAATAGACATTTTGAATATAATCATTCCAATCAAATCCTATTATGAACATATTTCTCCAACTGTGTCTAGATTAAATTCAAGTATCTAACCCAATAACAAGAAGATTTATCTTTATACAGACTGGAGATTCACTAGTATTTTTAACCTTTACAACTCACTAAAATTTGAATATTTCAATTCAAATGAGAAGTCTATTTGGTATTAAGAAAAACATTCTAGAAACAAGACTTTAATGTTCATAATTTCTGCACAAGCATTACCATGTCCCAGTCTTGAAATCAAATGTTAAATGAGGTTTCTAATTCATATAATTACTCATAATCTTTTCCTTTTTATCCCTGTAAGAATATCTTATCGAGCTGAGGCATCAACTTAATGCAAGCTAGAAATAAAATAGGAAAATATTTACAAAAAAAAAAAAATAAATTCTCAGAATCTCCTCAAAGACTAAGCTTGTTACGGTGATAAAATAATTGGAAATCTTGGATAATGAACAAAACTTCTTAATGAATTGGAATTTTTTTGGGAACCCTCAAACAAATAGGCCTAATCCCAGGTTGGGGATTAAGTGGAATCCTCCTTGTGAAGGCTCTCTAAAAATCAACTTTGACGAAGCGGCTAAAGGGAATCCTAGGAAAGCTAGGGGAGGAGGAGTCATACGAGACTCTCTTGGTAATTTTTTCTCACTTGTTTCTTTGACCTTAGACAACAATCAAATAATGTGGCAAAGGCAGCAACTCTATACTAGGGGTGAAGATTGCAAAAGAAAAAGGTTTCAACCTTCTGGAAGTGGAAGGTGATTCGCTATATATCATTTCTTGTATGAAGGGTTCATCCCGACCTGCCATATCTATAGAAGACTTCATCAGTAAAAATAAGTTTTTTTACCTTCGTTTGTGAATATTTCTTTCAAACAGTGTATAGGGAAGGTAATGTCGGTGCTAACTTTGTAGTTAAAACGGGGGGGTTACCGCTAGCGGTCTCCAAGTTGTTGAGCACCTCTTTGGTATGAATGTTAATTTCATTGAAATCATGAAAAGGGAGGGAGCATCTTCCATTCCTTCCAATGATAATATATTAAACTCTCCCACTCGTGTCAGTACCTTTCATGAATCCTTCTTTCGTGCATGAGTTGGCTCCCTTTCTTCTCATGGGAAGTTTGGTCATTTTGGATTTGGGGAAGTGAAAAAAAAAGCTGAATATTTTGTCCAGTATCTAAGAAAAAATATATTTGGGGGTAGAAGGATGGGGGGACCAGTTTCACATTGAACCATCTAGGTACCCAGAGATCTCCAGGGATGCTGAAGCTCTTTTGGATTTTGTAGGGTTGTTGTCTTTTCTCCACACTTTTGAGGTCCATTATGAGAGTCTGAGTGAAGTGGTCACAAAAACATGGAATGAGGGCAAGGTACAGGTTGGTAACTGCTCTCTCATAACACCTAAGCTCATCACTAAAGTGACTGGCCTCTCTTTAGAAGGTAGATGTATTTTCAAGCTGAAATGTGACTACAGTCTAGAGATAGATTGTTTCTTGCAAGGAAAAGGGGATCCCATATCTCTTCACATGGATACGCTTGGAGTATGTTACCTTACCCTTTTGATGAAATAGCTAAACTAATAATGTCTTACATAACATTGGAAGGAAGATATAAAGTTATTTATGGCTACCATTTCTCCATGTTAAACCATATTCGCAACTCAAAACCCTATAACTTTCCTTTCTACCTATTTTCTTCTTTGGCAAAATCAATTGCAATGGTGAAGAAAGGCACTTTCATTCTCCCTTTACACCAGGGTCTGATCAAATCTATCATTCAGCTTAGCACTTCCCTGTTGGAAAAAAATGATAAATTTGGGGCTTTGGATTCAAACATTTCTATGGGGAAAATGGCCAGGAGTTTGGACCCTAAGGAAGGTAGCTTTGATTATTTTGTGCCTAGGAATCCAGTGGCCAAACGTACCAGGTCAAGCATGGGAAAAGAGGGGGATACGTTTAAGAACAGGAAAGAGCAGGGTCCCTATCAGGCTGAGGAGGAAAACATTACCATTGTTTTAGGTGAAATATATGGTGGTACTTCGATCCAGATGGAATCCTTTCATGACAAAGTTGAAGAGGAAGGAGCAAGCAATGAGGATGTGGCCAGCATAAAAGAACAGGAGTATTCTAAGGGTAAGCATTCCAAGAACACTGAGGTGGTTATCCATAGTCTACATAATCTTAAAATGCTTAGAGGGATCTTTTCTCAGCCCAGGAATTGGCTATTAAAACCCATGCTTTTATGAGATATTTTGAAAACTATAAACTGACTACTGATATCAATAGGCACAAAATTATCTTGATCTTCATGGACCTTAAGGAGCTATATGACAAAGTGGAAAAAATGTCTTCCCTTATCCTCAGCGAAACCCTCAAAAAATGTCAATGTCTAGAAGCATGGAAATGGAAAGTGAGTTGTTAAAAATGAAAGGCATTATTATGCAAATTAGGGGTGCACATATACTTAATGTGAAAAGTACTTTTTACCATCTCAAACTGTTGGCCAAAATGATCCAGTCCATGGAGTTGGAAAAATAAAAGGAAAAGGATGGAACAGGCCCAAATGTGGTTATTCAAGAACCAAACTACAAGTACTTGAAGGAGACAATTGGAACATCTGGTTAAAGAATGGAACGGTTGTATGGAGATAGTGGAATAACTGGTCAAAGAATATTGAAATTCAAAGGCTTTTGAATCTATTGTTCATTTTATCCTTTATGTTGTTAGTATAATCCTTTGGACTGCTATATATTGTAAGTCCTATCTAACTGAATATCTTATACTGAAGTCTTTGTTTTTCTGAACTTTTGGAACATGAATGGCCTTTAAGGGTATATTCATTGGCCAGTATGTAATGTATGTTATAACTCTTTGTAATTGGGGTAGGATCCCCTCAACCCTAACTTTTACCACTAAATAAAAAAAATGGAGCTGTAACTATATTTTTCATTGAAATAAAAGAGGATTACTAATATTATCTTATTCAATATTGAAATCTAAAGAGTTAAATATATATATATCAATATAATACATGCCCAAATGGGTTGAGGTAAACTTGAGTATATTAATCATACAATTTTTCTTAAGGAAATAAGAATACACCCATTAACCCAAAAACCCATGATAACAATTTTTATTAAATATGAATGTCTCCATAGAAAAACCAAAGAGTTAATATGTTTCAAGAGAGGGAGAGAGAGTTAGTCCTTTTCTCCAATTTCATTAATAGCCAAGTTTGAATCCCTCTATACATTACAATAAAAATTTACAATTTATTCCTTCATAGCTATGAAATCGATCCAAGATTGACCTGACAATCAATAATAAAATTACTAGAGTATAAGAGTGTTTTGGGGGATAAATGTCATAGTAACAATACCCAATACCTACTATCAAAAATTCCATATTGTTTCCTTCAATAAACAAAATCTGAAAGCATGCAGTCATGCATGGTTTATTCACAATAATACCCAAAATGAATCATGCAAAGAAAACCCCCTTCAAAAAGGTTTTCTCATTTAAAAAAAATGAAGAAACCCAATAATCTTAGCTATCAAATTAACCCAAATATCTATTAATTTATGCATTCTTCCACAGGTGTAAAAACAAAAATTTCAGATAAAAATCATTTCATGCTTTGATAAAACCAAAATAACCCCATAACATTCTTTATCTCACAATATAACAACAATATATGGGTTACAAATCCATGTATGTGACTGTAAGAATATCTTCAACTTTTCCCACTATCTTCCTCGCCAAAATATTTAATAAAATCAGACCACTAGAACCCCGAATTATTTTCTAGATTTATACAAATTAAACACCACAAATACAACATCTATATTAAGTTGGTTTGGCCCACTAATAGATTTATTGAAAAATATCTCTAGGATTATTTCATGTACAAATCTAAAAGAGAGATCAAATAGCATCAACAATGATAAAAATAAAAAACACTTTTCTTGAAAAAAGATTCTATGGAAATCTTCCCCACTCCCCAAAAACCATGTGTAAGAATTAAATGTAGTTAATGGTTAGCAGGTGCCACATAGTGGTTTAATTTAAATCACCATTTTTCCATCCACAATGCATGGCAGTTTCCAATGAGTGTTGGAAGGCATGTTTACAAACTTATAATAACCAATGTTTGTATGGTGTTGTTCTATGCCTTAATTCATTAATAATCAAACATTACCAATGTCCTTCCTATGGTCTAAGATGATTTTAAATCAAAATTAATAAATATTATTCTTGCTTGTATGGTGGTCAATGACCCCAATGTTATTTATTTATAAAAATAACAATGTTATGATAAGGTCAATGACCTTATACATTATAACTTTAAATATTTTCAAATCCCATTCAAATTTTAACAATAAATTTTTTCACACCACTAAGGACTAAGAATTTTTATTTAAAATATTGAACTTAATCATTTTTCCATGGTCCATGACCAAAAGGGGTATCACAATGCAACTTCACCATCACTAGGCTAATAATTAAAGAGGAGGTTATAGCCATCAACTTACAATTGCAATGATGATTGATGACTAGTAAAAATAGACTTTGAAAAAACATACATGAACTTACCTATTTATTTTCATTGATTATGTTTATAGTATATGACCATTACACATCATATCGAGATCAAATTAGTATGGAAAAAATATTTTCTTACGTTATTAAAAATTTCTAAGTAAGATAAACAAACAAGTACATTTACCTTGTCTTCATTTCATAACCATTTCTGATCAGCGTAAAAGACTTTTTATAATGTCTTGTGGTCTATGACGAAATTTCTATGACTAGGAAGTTAATCAAAACATTAAAACTATGATTATTTCAAAACACCAAAATAAAACAAGGTAGATAAATGGGTAAATTTCATCATATGATTATGGAATTATCAATTAAATAAACAACGAGGTTCTCAACATCCATGTCAACTACAAAAAATGATGATGATGATGTATAATGATCAAAATAGGCATTATTACATGATGTACAAAAATGGGAGGAAAATTAAGGAGGAGAGGGAAGACATGAGTGTCACAGTCCATAACAATATTCAAAATTCCATTTTTATGGAGCACAATAGAAATAAAACCTTGTAAAGGAGATAAAACATACACATCATACTTGCAATGAATAAAGAGGAAATAAAATGCAATAGAAAAAATCTAGAGTAGAGAATAGCCATAAAACATGAATTTTATTTCCTTATAAAAATGAACATTACATTACAATGAAGGAAAAAGGCACAAAAACATTGCAAAGATCCAAATATGAGGCATCCATATCAAAAAAACGTGTGTAGCACTTGATATGAATGCCCTTTCATTTAAATAGGGTCCAACCTTTACAAATGAGTCTCTTTTAACAATATATAGAAAATGGGAGAGAGAGAGAGGAGGGAAAAGAGAGGGAAATTTAGATTTTAAGTTTAACCACCAACAACATGCATTAATTTACTACAAAATAGTATGGGAAATCTGCCAAAACCATTCTCTCATGCCATCTTGCTTATTGGAGAAGCCAAGGGTGTCATATTTCATTAAAAGCACATGGATGAACTACCAAATCTAGCTTTTGTTGGGTCCATGACCATGCCAAACACCCTTAGAAATCTGACACAAAGGAGCAAGACCATACAAAATTTGACCTTGTGATGCACCATGAAAAAATTGAAACACCGTTTGGACATTATACTTTTCACTCACCTTACAATCTCCAACACAAGGAGTGCCTTTTACGGGAATCAGGAAGTAGTCTACATGAGACATGTTGACCTGCTTTGATGTCGTTGACCCCCAAAAACCTGACACAAGGAAGAAATTGGGTTTTGGGTTCAGAGAACACGTGACATATAACATGCATTAAGCCTGACATATTTTGATGTAGAAGGAACCTAAAAAATTGAAACACTGTCTAGATTGTCGAGTTTCATAAGCAAAAAACATAAGACATATAATATGTCAGAATGTACGGAAAACCTGACAATGCTAAAATGAACTCCCCAACACTGAAACAAATTTGAATCCACCATATTCTAGAAAGAAGATGTATGTCGGTGAAGCTTAGCATCCGCTAGCTCTAAATATCTTACTTGATATTCCCAAGAACAATTGCTTATGTTCTTGAAAAAGTATGATTTAGTTTAGCGGGAGATTTTTTTTCCCAATTTAACCCTGAAGCATGAAAATTTATTAAGTATGAAAATAAAGGGGTTTGAAAAGATAGAAATGGGGTGGCCCCAACATTACCTATTTCAAATTTTGATCAATTTATATTGCCCAAGTCCAAATGACAGTGCAACTTGTCAAAATAGCCTTGGGAGGTACTTTGGATAACAATTTGGTGACTCAACGTGGTAATAAACCTGCTACATGAAAATATCAATGCCATTGAAACATCCATTAGACATGGAGTCGGTCTAAAACATAGAATTTGATCTATAATTGCTTGAATTGACCATTTGATCATGAGAGTTGTTCTTAAATTGGATTTAATGAGAGTGGGAAACTGTCTTGAAATTAATTTTCCTCCTCATTATTTAGATATCTGTGAATAGAGATACAAAAATACCTCTCAATATCTTAAATTATTATAAGTTGGTTTGAACTCTGTCATGTTGCTTCTTGCAACCACTTTTCTCACTTTTCAATTCCTCCATGAACCATTGCAACATAATCATGTCCTCGGAGTCTTCCATGAAACATTGTAACAAAACACATAACATAAAAAAGAGATAAAACAATACTGTGCAAGATACTTGAGGGAAAGGAAAATAATACTAATATTTACAAGGGAGAGTATTTAATTCAGTAACAATGTTTAAGGTAGATCCCATTGAATGAGATCTGCAGCTCTTTTCCATCCAATTTTGACAATTAGAAAGCATTGCTTGACTTATAGCTAGAAATCACATATGGACCACTACATATTGTATCAGAATTTAAGTTCATGTCTATTTTATCTTGGTCTACATACAACTTTAGGACTATATCTCCTTCTCATAAAATTTCCGGTCATTTCTTTTTTGTCAAAATGCTTCTTAATTTAAGCTTGATCTTTTTCCATTGTTCACACTGCTTGATTTCTCAACTCTTCTAACTCTATGAGCTCTACGCATATATAACTTTCATAGCGTCAAATTAAAACATTTCCATAGTTGCTTGATGAGCTCTAATGTTAGTAATTCAAGATATATTGGTAGCATCACTTCTTTACTTTAAACCAAATTGTAAGGGGAGCTACCAATTGATCTTTTGGGAGTGATTCTATCAGCCCACAAGGCTGATTTCAATTTTGTGTGCAAATTCCTTTGATTTTCATCCAAGGTCATCCTTATGATTCTTAGAATATTTTTGTTGGTTGCTTTGACTTGACATTACCTTGGGGATAATATTTTGAGGAGATGCCTGAGTAGATTCCATTCTCTAACAATTCACAGTTTGAGATCTTTGTGTTGAAGGAATATCAAGGATCATTATCCGAAATGATCGTGGAGGGAATACCAAACCTAGTTCATAATGCCTTCATAGAAGTCTGAAGATGTCTCACATCATTTTCCTCCTTCAATGCAATTGCTTTTGTCCATTTGGTGAAGTAATAAGTAGCTGTTAGGATCCACTTATGACCCAAGCTTGAATACAAATTGATTACCCTAATAAAATCCGATCCCCACTGCATGAATGACTGGCTTACAAAGATGTGATGAAGGGGTAGATATGCTAATCATCTCTTTACCTACAAATAAGGCATATTTCATGCATTTCTTAACCCAAGCCTGACAATCATTGAATATGTTGGGCTAATAGTAACCATAGCTTTCATGATCCTAAGGGCTGTTTTCCTTAGAGAAAAATGTCCCCCTATTTCTCCATCATAAAACTCATGCAATACCTTCTTTGTTTGTTTAGTTTTAATACATATTAAGAGGAACACCATTCACATCTTTTCTAAATAGAATACCATCAATAAACACATAGGGAATGGATTGAAGTCTGAAATACCTCCTTTTGGCTTTAATCAATCCTTGAGGACATTTTCCTATGTGGAGAAAGTGTGTTACTATATTCTGGGTCCAACAATGAGAAAGCAAGGCTTCAACTGAGTTGTTCTTGGTCATGTTGGAGCACTAAAATAGAACCTCTTGTCCAATTTATTGGTCCGATGAACCAAGTTGTTCGTATATTACCCTTCACCTCAAACCAACTTAGTTACTTTGACATCAATATCATACTACATTACCTTAGTTATCCTAACCATATCTCTTTCTCATTTAGGTCCTTGTTCAAGAAGGAAATATTTCACACCAACATGTGAAACCATTAAGTGAACCCTGTTATTGGATACCAAATGCCTTGAATTTCTTCAAAATTCTTATGAAAACAAGGGCATGTTTTTCAAAAAATGATTATCTTACTTCATAATGCTCTAGACCTTAGCTGAAGAATGCAATATGGTTATTCTAAGCCTTCTTCATTTTAGTTATACCAATATGGAAGATATTGCATATGTGCCTCCAAAGGCATACAAGGTGAAATCCTGTAAGAAATCTGGGTTGATGAGAGTTAGAACCTATGTTATTACTTGCTTGATGACCTTAAAACTGTTCTTTCCTTCAGTAGTCCATTTGAAAGCTATATTTTTTGTAACATCAGTGTCAATGGTTTGGCAAGGTTGGAAAAGTTTGGAGATGAACCACCTGAGAAAGTTGATTCTTCCCAAGAAACTTTGTAGTGTCTTCTTGTGGTTGGGAAATGCCAATGTAAGGATGGCACTAACTCTTTCTGGATCAATGGTTAACCCTTATTTAGAGACAATGTGTCCAAGGAATTGACCTTCATGAGCTAGGAAGATGCACTTTTTAGGATTGATAGAGAGAGCTCAATTGTCTAGCATCTCTCAAAAACTTACCTGAGATGGAGTAGATGGTATTTTTCATCCTTGGATAATAATGTGATATCATCTAGGTATATAAGGACAATGGTGTTGATCAGTCCTTTGAATGTCATGTCTATGGCCGTTTTAAAGGTTGCTCTTACATTAGATAGACCAAAAATGGCATTTTACTATAGGCACAGGTTCCCCATTTAGTGGTGAAGTTTGTCTTGAACTGATCCTCTTCCTTCACCATGATCTAATTGTAGCCAAAGTATCCATCTAGAAGATAAAACCTTTATGATCTAGCCACCATTTATAAGATTTGTTCCAGTGAAGGTAGTGGGTAATGATCCTTCAAGGATGCATTATTTAAATCCCTAATATCAACACACAACCTGATTTCTCCATTCATTTTCCACATCAGGACTAGATCAGATACCCATGATGAATTATTGATGGGAAATATGAAGTTTTCCTTAATCAACTTTTTCAATTCCTTCTTCGTCATGGGCCTTGATATGTGGATTAATAGCCTGTTATTTTTATATGATAGGCTTGAGTAGTTGAATCCAGTATCAATGGTGTGATGAGCTAAATTAGGATCAAAACCTCTAAGGTCTTTATAGTTCCATGAAAAAAATGTCATAAAATTCTCATGGAAAAGTTCTACAAGAATCTTGTTTTTTTGGGGTTGCATACTTTACTTATCTTGAGAAATTTGTCTTCACCAATTGAGATGGGTTCTGAATATTCACTCTTGACTGTCATGTTTTCCTTTTCTTTTCTAAACTGGTCATCAGGGATTAAAATAGATTCCAAGGTCACTAATCCCTTGGGTATGTTATTTGATTTGAGTTGTAGAATTTTTCTCTTGTACTGATGCTCAAATTTGTCCTGATTTTTTGAAGAAAACTCATCCTCTTCTTGGATAAAACTAAAAATTTGTTGATCTTTGAAAAAAAATTCATCCTTTGGTATAGTATGCCTTAGTAATACCTTGATATGTAGTTGCAACTTGTTTCTCTTAACATTCCTCACAACATTAAACTTTGATCCAATTGCGGCTCCATTCTATCATCATCTTCATTCTCCCTTCTTAAAATGGCAAGGATATTGAAATATTTAAAATATTCCATAAGATCCCATACCCTATGTTTGTATGCCTTTAGTAAATCATTTTGAGATTTGTTTGATATTCTAACTTGGTTTACAATAAGCTCACTATCTCCAAAGGTCTACAATTTTTTTATGTTCTTCTTTCTTACCCATTACTAGCCATGGATAAGGGATTTGTATTATAATGTATTAATAGAGTAGATGAATTAAAATTTGAAATATGAGTAATACTTCATGCATGTGGGAGATACAAGGACTACATCTCCTTTTCTTATTTTTTATCTATTAAAAAATATTTACCAAATTCCACCCTCATTTCCATCAAATGGTTTGATAACACTAGCAAGTCATGAATCCTCTTCATTTAGACAATAAATACCAAGGTCAGCTTCATCAATCTATTGGTATGGATCACAACCATATAATTATTTTCCCCACTCATAAAGTAGAAAATTTGTAATACCCTCAATCTGAGTATCTACTTCTTGGGTACTTAGAAACTATTCTTTATCAAAGATAGTGCAATTTTCATTGATGGGGTTGTGCACATAAGGTTCTATATGATATGTGGCAATAGGTTTAGATTTAATGGTATTCTTTGTTCCATACCTTGTTCTAAAGAGCATATGATACCAGTCAGTTGATAGATATCCTCCAATTTTGGAAGTAAATTCTCTGGACAGACATAGGACAAAAAATGGAGGTATATCAATTATGAAAATATATTCTATGAAATTGAGAAATTAGTGCATGCATATTCAATGCATAGCTGGTCTACATTCTGCTTGGGCATTACATAGTTGTTATCTCATGATTCAATCATGAAATTGTGTACTACATGATCACCAATGATCATGGATACATAGAAAGGAGGAGTTTTCATGTTCTTTTTTAGATTATCCTCCTTTTTTGTATTGCATTAGTGTTGGTGACCTAATTTTTCATATGGAATTTTTTTTTATTTCTACCAATGCTCACAGGGCTACAACCCTCCATCTTGTGTATGGGTAGGCTCCCATTATTAAATGTAAACTAATCTACTCCTATAATTTTTTTTTGGGATGGCCATATAGAATGGGGATCCAACAGGAACACTTCACTGAACCTATGGCAAGTGCTTGCATGAGGTGAAAGGGAGGAAATCATAGCAACGGGGTGAAGGAGATAAATTAGACAAAGGAAGTTTTCTTGTTGTGATTATTCCAATTACATATTTCACACCCAATAAAAAAAGTAGTTCAACATTAAATTAGATGAAAACACAATGAATCCATTAGTGAATCTAACAAACCCAGACACATAGTTTTCATATTCATTCATCAAGGATACACAACTCTTTCTTGATCACTATGCTTACAAAGTGAATAAAAGAGAAAAATTAGAGGAAAACATGAGAAATGGAAATGGAATAAAAGTAGATTTTATTTCATGTGTTGGTGATACAGATCTCAACACCCAAAACACAATTGCTACCAATAAATAAAATTCAAGAGTTTTTGATCTTTTAGAATGGAGAAGCCATCCCAAATTATAGCAAAATTAATTTACCTTTTACCTACCCCCTACATAACTCTTCATGATCTCATTCCACATGTGACTTTACATTTTCCTAGGAAGTGAAAACTAATTTTTCCTTTCATAAATCAAAGGCAATTTTACAATATAACTTCAGAAAGTCACTTAACTAAATGAGACAAAATATAATGATTACCCTTAATGAAGAATTAGAAAGGGGAGAGAAGGAAGGGGGAGAAAGAGAGGAGAATATGGAGGAAGTTTCCATATTCAATGAAGAAGCTCCTTTCTGATGAAGAACTTGTTGATTCATACCTCTTGATGAGAAGTTTCTAGAATGGGATCTTGTTCCTTTAATTCCTTATTAAATTGAGCTACTGGAACTGTCAAATTATCTATCTCTGGAATGCAAACGTAAATATAAACACCTTGGTCCATGCCCCAAGAAAATTTTTGATCTTCTTGAACTGACTGAGCCATCCTTTATGATCCATTTAGTAATTTCAAAAATAAAACTCGTGATGTTGGGTCAATAGGGACTTTAAGTTTTCTTCATTGAAGGAAAGAGATTCACCTGTTTCTTTCTTGACCAGCTCCTGGAAGGAAACAATAATTTATTTTGATTATGAATCTTAAGTGAGTGGAGGGAACTCAAGTTTCTCAACACAATTGTAGACATCATTTAAGATCTTGAAAGCATGTTTTCCAGAAGATTCCAACTTAGATATTGTAGTTTTGAGCATTTCAAATTTCATATTCATGATGTAGATCTAGAATTGAGATAAGTTCTTTGCAGTTGATGTAAACATGTTCTTACTGACGAGAGTGTGAGAGTCGAAGGAGCTCATCTCTGACACTAATGGTAAAACCTCATCTAAGTGATTCAAATATTTTTCAAACTCCTTTTTTCTTTGTTTACTTTTGACAATGTTGCAAGAATGGTACTTGATGAGAGAAATGATATCTAGAAATAATTCCTTGCCTTGCTCAATGATTTTCTCAATCCACTTCTCATTAGCCTTCCCATGCATCATGTAGGCATTGTGCTTTCTTAATCACCTCAGGATCAACAGCTTTCATAATTGGAAGGAATGTCTTCTAACTGGAAGAGAAGATGCTGAGTTGGGTTCCAAGAAGGGTTGAATGTAAGACTAAGAGATCTTTTACTCTGTTCCTCCATATGTACATAATTTTTGCTTATATTTTCCATTCTGAGACAAGGAGGTGGGAAGAGGATTCCTTGAACATGTGAGAGTTACCCTCATGTGCAAGGAGCTTGACCCAATGAGATGTGGGTCAACTCATAATATGAAGGAGTCATGTCCTTGATGCGTATTTTCATTCTTATGCCTAGCAATTTCAACATACTGATTACCTGAGATACCACTGAAGAAGCGTGATGTTGTTTGGGCCTTCTTTATTTTCTTGGTATTCAGTGTTCCCAAGATTTCTTGAAGATTGGGTATGATAGCAAACCTGTATTATCCTTGGCTCACTCTTGAGAATTTCTTGAATCCATGAAAAATGGATCTTCAATGAGTTGACATGATGTTTTCACTAGATCACCTTCAGTAGCTATATTATGGAACCAGCTCTTGATCATCCATGGGGAAGCTCTGACCTTGGGGAAGACATATTTTATGCACTTGGAAAAAGCTATGATATTGAAATGAATCACTCTTTCTTGATAGATAATTCTTGCAATTCTTACCTCAACTCACCGAGCTCACTCAACATTCACCTTGAACAACTCAGCTCACTTTAAACCAACTTTACCTAGAGAAAAAATCACCGAGCTCACTCAACTTACAGTGGAAAGAGGATGATGAATCCAACTTGATTGAATTTTTACAATGAATGACCTTTTACAATCTCTTGAACTGGGATCTTAATACCTTATTAGACTACACAATGTCTCTTATCTTTCAAATGTTGTGCCCTATGTGATGTTCTACCTTACTCTTATACACAACTGTGACAAAATGATGCCTTCAGATCTTTGTGAAGGATGAATTACCTTTTTTGAGATATGCCACCATCATCAAACCCTTGTGAAGATGTCAAAAAGTAGTAGATGATGGGTGAAAATGGAGCCTACTACAACCTTCTGCACTCAAAATGAAATACTTTATATTTTTAGTAGGTGGAACTAAGACCTATTATTTTGGGAAATTTTACTTGTTTTGCTCAAAGTTGAACTTCTTGATCATTTGGACATACTCAGTTCATGATGATTTTTATATTTTTGGAAACTTTCTATTTTTAGACAGTTGACTTTTCTTTTTACTTTTTATTCTTTTTTCCTTTTTAACAAAATTACCTAGTTTACCATTTTCATTGTTCACTGAGTGCAATATTCTGAGGGGACTTGCTATTTTTAGTAAGTTACTATTTTTAGTAATTGGAGTCACCAGAGACTTACTATTTTTATAAAATTCATTTCCCACCTTTCAGTTTTCAATGAAAACATACTTTCATTGGATTAGGCTTCCTCGGGACCTCGTGCTCAAATTTCACCTCAATCTCCTGCCATTGAATGTCTGGAAATTGAAAAAATGAATAGGGAAAAAAACAAGGGTTTTATTCCATTAAAAATCATAGAATTTTTTTTTTTTATTTTTCTTCCTAAGGTTCCTAGGGATGAGGAATGATTGTGAAAATCTTGCTCAGTTTCGTTCACCTAATTGAGAGATATGAATACTTTTTTAGCTTTCAGATCATGTAGTCATTCAGAAAAAAAATTGGCATGGTGTCTAGATAAATTGCAGGTTTAATTCATTTTTTGTTTTTTACTTAGAATTCATGGAGTTCTCATGAAGAAATGAGATGGGAAAATTTATTTTTTTTTTAAAACTTTCCGGTAGCACTTCCATTCACAGAAGAAAGAGAAAGTAGTACGACAGTTTAAAAACTTAGTAAATTTTGGTTTTTTAAATCAACTTGAATGGAGTGAGATTTTTTTTGTCCCATCTATCCCAAAGGGATAGGATAGATGGGGCATAAAAATTTTCCCTTATCTAGAGCATGACAAGTGGTGATCAATGATTTCCTAGCGGAGAGGAGAGAGAGAAAGCAAGAAAAAAGCACTCCTGGGGGCTGAGACTGGGTCACATGAAGAACCTTGTCAAGGGATGGATTGGGAAAATTTTTTTGGTCCTAACTATCCCAAGGGGATAGGGAGTATAAAAATGTTTTCCCTCATCTAGGAGTGACAAGTGGTAGAATGTGGTTTGATGAGACGAGAGATGAGAAAGGGCTGAAAAATGACCTGCGGAGCCTTCCCATGGTCATGTGATGAACCAAAGGCCAAGATGGGAATGGGGCATATTTTTGTGTCACCAAATTTCCCAAGGGGATGGGATAGATGGGAAGAAAAATGTTCCCTCATATGGGAGTGACAAGTGGCACTTTGTGATTGTACGAACGGGAAGGGCTAGGATGAGGTGAGAAGGGGCTTAACTTGCATCACTAGGCTTGATCAGGGTCATGTGATGGACCAGTGGGATCAACTGGGAATGGAAAATTTTGTGTCCCAAATATCCCAAGGTATGGGATATATGGGACACAAAAGTGTGCCATTCACCAGGAGGCTGACATGTGTTCACTTGTAAAAATGACTAAGTCTCGAAGGCTTACCTTGAGGAGAGCCTTGAAGACAAAGTTTCATGGAGCTTTCAGAGGAATTTTTCAACACTTACTTATATGAAATTAACTCCAAAAATAATTTTAAGATGAATGGGATAGGTCCCATGATCCAATTATTCCTGAAACCCCTTTAAAATATCCTTTTTCTCAGGACCATAGGGTGTGCCTGCTGAAAATGAGATCATGGGAAGAAGTGCTTGGGTCTTGTGAAAAATATGAAAGTACCATCAATTAAGTCATTTAATTAAATTTCCAATGGTATATTTTTTGACCTATAACTCATTACGGAGCTCTCAGAATCACTTCCTGAAGCTCAGATGTTATTTTGAACTGCAAGCTCCTTCACCTTCAAAAACCCACTTCAACTAAAATTGTTCTCAAACCTTCAAACCTTCCCTAAATATTCCTAAACCACTTACAAATGTTCTTAGATCTTCAATACCACTTCTTGATGAATTTTCCTTCAATCTATCTTGGAGGATGCACACCTTTCTAGAAAGGCTAGAAATAGCCTTTCTAGGTCTACTGAAGAATTTTCCTTGAGAAGCACTCCATCCGAAGAAATTCATGAACTTGTTTTCATCTTTAAAACACTTGGGAAAGGTTATTACAACACATATGATCACTTATAGGATTGGAATAGTCCTGACACAGAGGGAAAACTGATCTAGAGGAGGTGCTTAGGAGGGATTTGAAACAAAAAATTTGACACTAGGGTAAAGTTGTCATGTTTTCAACTTGAATTTTTCCCTTGCAAAAACACATGACATGACTCAATTAGAAAATGGAAATTGGCAATAGTTACTTGCAAGATATCTCTCTATTCTATAATTTCTAAGGATTCCCACCTCAAGATACTCGCATTGGTCTTGTTCATCTATTCAAGGATGTTGAAGGAAGTGGAATTACCCTTCTATTGCAGATTACTTAAAATAATATTTTCTCTCACTTGATTCAGTGTGGAAGGTCCTTTAGGTTTATTTCACATGTTAGCAGCTGGGTTTGATTTATCACCCCTTGGAGTGTTAGGGAAGGTTTGGAAGGATCTACATTGGCATATTGTCCTTCTTCCATAGCTAATTTCTTGGATCTAGTATTGGTAGCCACACCTTACAGAGGAGTCTGGTTTATTCTTCAAAATCTATCTACTTGTCAATTCACAAATGAAGTATCACTTTGTGGTGTCTCTTGAGTGACTATCTGTTGTTGATTTTCTTCTCTGAGTACATCTTGAGGAACATGTACACTTTACACCAACAAATATTGGTTCAAAATTCCATTGGGGAATGTTTCTTGGTTGTGTGGAATATGAAAAGGGAAACACCACTCAAAATATTGCACAATTTTATTCGTAATGGGAACCAAGGCTTTGGATGAACTAGCTACATTTGGATTATATGGTTGAAATGGTTTTGCAAAGGAGAACTAACTTTGATTCTTAGGACCAGCTTGGAATAAAAATTTTCTTGGTTGATGAGGGGTTTTGTTAGGATGGTAGGGTGTGAATATTTGGGCTTGCTGCCTCTTAATAGATACAGACTCATTCTTAAAAATAATCTATTGTTTTATTACTTCTTGCAACTCAGTTGAGATACTTGAGTAAGTATACTCTTGACTAGAACTTTAATTTCTTAGGGTTTGAATGTAAGCTAATTTAGGAATGTCATGGGAAACATATTTTCCTACTTTTTAAAATATGGGCATTGGGGGTCTAGGGGAAATTTTCCCATCCTAATGAGGCTATTATTAGTCCTAATAATAATGTCATAAGCATCTGGTAATGTTCTATGCCAATAGACTAAATAATTACTGAAATATCATTATTCAAGGCCTTCAGATAATAAAGAAATACATATTGGGGTGTAGGTATTACCACTTAGGGAATTTGGTCCCAAGTCCTCTAAAATCTTATGTTAAATTTAATCGTTTGTTCATTTGGGGATCTCTTTATTGTGGTCATCTTCTCTATCAAAGACATGTGCTCTAATTTTTCCTCGAAATGATTACAAAGGGCTGTGTTAACTTCATCCCAATTATGAATTGAAGTCGGTATCAAAATACTATACCATTAAAGGGATTTTCATTTGAATGATGAAGCCAAAGGTCTGACTACTAAATCATATTTAGTAACAAAGTGGACTAGACAAACATTAGAAACATCTTGGATATGGTCATCTGGGGTTATATTGTTTTCACAAGTGAAGAAAGGGATATTTTCAAGTGCAAACATTGGTATGTCATGTTTTACATTGAGGGATAAAGGGCTACATCCATTAAAACTGAAAAAGGGCATATTTCTTTGAAGTTCATGAATGGAATGGGTCTTAAAACTCTAGAGGACAGTAAGAAGGGCCTACTAAGAGGAGTAGAGAGGAATTTGTTTGGTGGTGATGGTGATCTCTGAACTGATCTGTCTCTTCTTCTTCTTCTCATTGAAAATTACAAGTAGTTAAAGGGATATCCAGATGTTATCCTTTATCTTGTTTGTATTTTTCTCCTTAAAATGGGCACTTTAACTGCTAAAACTAGTAGATGTGTAGTTAGGAGTTTCCATATGTGTTTTGTAAAGCCTCTAAAGGTTAAAAAATTTCCAAGGACACCTCATAATTGGAAAAAAGGAAAGGTTAACTTCTAAATGTTCTGTCGAGCATGCCAAAACTATTATCACAAAAAATACCACCCTCTGATTTGGCATAAATGATAAATTAGCATTTTTTTGTAACATGGGATTGTCTCAAGATGTGGTATCTTAAAAATGAGACAAAACTCTAAAGAATTTTGGTTCCTCTACCTACTCCTAATGTTAGACTACTTTTATAATGGGAAATAAATCTATCTAATTCTAATCTAACAATTTGATGGACCGTGGTAAGATAGAGATGCATGAAATGGGAAATCCTACACTAAAGGTAGGTGATAGAACTAAGAGAAGGGGGAAAGGCACTCTCAAATGAGGGAAAATGGGTGGAAAACAAAGGAGGATAGGGAATACATGAGTGCCATAGTCAAGAACAACATTCAAACTTCCATTTTCATGAATCAGAATAGAAATAAAAACATGTAAAGGAGATTAAACATACACATCATACCTGTAATGAATGGAGAGGCAAGAGAATGGAATAGAACATATCTAGGGTATATCATAGCCACATAACATAAATTATATTATCTTATAAGGATGTATAGTCCATTATAATGAAGTAATGAGGCACATAACCATTGCAAAGATCCAAATATGAGGCTTTCAACGTAAAACACTTGTACAACACTTGATATTATACCCTTCCATTTAGATAGGGTCCTACCTTTGTAAATGGGCATCATTTTATAATATATAGAAAATCAGAAAGAGAGAAGGAGGGAAAAAAAGGGAAACTCATATTTTAAGCTTTAACCACAAACAACATATATTAAATATCTTAAAACCTTTATGGGAACCCCTGCAAGACCATTCCCCCACATCACTTTTTTGTACCATATTTCATCAAATATCATAGTTGAATTACCTGGAACCACATCTTAATTTTTGGGACTATTTTTTCCCCTTTTCACCCACCTAACTCCACCAAATCTTGAATTTCATGATGCCAAACTAAATTTCATGATGATAACTTTCCAACAAGACCAATTTAACAGAAAAATGGAGTTAAGGAGAGAAATATATGGTCATGCGATTTTACAGTGCACTGGAGGACCACGATAGGGTTCCTTACAGGTCATTAAAGGTTGCTTTAAATGTTTTGTGTGTTGTGGGAGATGAATCAGCGAAATTAATAACTATTGGAATTGTGAAATAATTCCCCTATTTTGTGTTGTCCTTCCTTAATTGATTTTCATGACTCATCATTGCTTCCCTTCCCTATCACCTTGGTTGGTTATGTCAGTCACCCGGAGAACTAAAGCCCATTTAGAACAGTTGCATTTCTACTACATAGACCTGATCCTCCTAATTAAAATTCCCACAAAATCCTCATGCGGATGATGTAGAAATGTGTGTAATGGGGGGAACACAGGAATAGTTCCTCATGTTCCTCGAAAGGTTGATTTGGCTGATTTACTTGTGTTTTTCCCATTTTGCTCAAATTTTTGGTTAAGTGTTGAGTTATTGGGTCCTGCAGGAGGGATAGGAATGCCAAGAGACCTTGAAATTTCTTAAAATGTGTATTTTAACTAAAATTCCAAGTTTTAAAGTTCTTTCTCTAAAGCTCAATCATATTTCCCAAGTTTAGGAACTGACGAGTTGTCTAGATTTACAAGGGGTGTGAATTTGGATAGTTATATTCCCAACCCATTTGATATAACCAAAAGAATTATACTTCATGTCCTCATCATAGCAACACAAATTATACTAAGAGTCTTAACCATAATAATATAAATAAATGTAGAAATAGGATCTCCTTTGCTAAGGCCTCTCCCCGCAGAGAAAAACCCTTCCATTTTTCCATTGATTAGGATAGAGTACTTAGGAGTTGAGATACATTCCAAAACCAACTTAATAAAGTGATCAAAAAATACCAAATGAACCATAATGATATGGATAAATCTCCAAGAAACATGATCATATGCTTTATTCATGTCTATTTTCACTAACATACCTTATCTTTTAGACTTGTCCACTGAATGAATATATTGATAATAATATCCAAAATTTGTCTTCCTTCCACAAAATCCCCTTGATTATGAGAAATTAAGTTTTCAAAAAGGCCTTTAATATGAAAGGAAATATTTTTAATAATAATATTATAAATAGTATTATATAAACTAATAGGTATGAAATCAATGAGGTTATCCACACTAGTTTTTTGGAATAAGGGCTATAAAAGTATTATTGACCTCTTTTAAAAGTTTTCCTTGAACAAAAAAATCCTTAATAGAATCTTCAACATCTTTATGGATAATCTCCAAGAAGGTTTGAAATGAAAAGGTTGGGAAACCATCTGGTCTAGGAGATTTATCACTTTCTAAGACAAAAATAATTAATTTTATTTCCTTAGCTGAAGGAAACCTAACAATATCTTGATTCTCAGCAACGGAGATGATAGGATAAAACATATTTGAAATATTTTTTCCTTTTTAAAATATGACACTTGGGATTCTGATAATAAATTTGAGAAAAATCCAATGAATTTATCTTCTTTCTCTCCTTTCTCATGAATTCTGGAACCATTCCTAAACAAAATCTCCAAGATTGTATTACTACTTTTATGCATAGTTGCAGTTAAATAGAATAACTTAATATTTTTATCTCCCTCTTTTTTTATGAATAAGATCTTATATTATATTAACAAGTAATATGATACAAGATAATTCACAAAAGCATCAGGTGGTATGCAAGCACGTCCCAAATCCATGAGTTCAGACTAGGAAAAAACAAATCCAAGAAACATGATCATATGTTTTATTCATGTCTATTTTCACTAACATAGCTTCTCTTTTAGACTTATCCACTAAATGAATAATTTTATGAATAGTGATAATAATATCCAAAATCTATCTTCCTTCCACAAAGCCCCTTGATTTAGAGAAATGAATTTTTCAAGAAGACCTTTAATATGAAAGGAAGTATTTTTATTAATGATCTTATAAATACTATTATATAAACTGATAGGTTTGAAATTAGTGAGGTTCTCCACACCTTCATTTTTTGGAATAAGGGCTATAAAAGTAATATTAACCTCTTTTAAAAGTTTTTCTTGAAAAAAAATCCTTAATAGCATCTTCAACATCCTTATGGATAATCTCCCCAAATTTTTAAAAGAAAAAGGTCTGGAAACCATCCGATCTATGAGATTTATCACCTTCTAAGTAAAAAATAGCGAATTTTATTTCCTCAGATAAAAGATCCCTAACAAGATCTTGATTCTGAGCAACAGAGATGATAGGCTAAAATAGATTCACAATATCGTTTTCCTTTTTAAAATTGAGCACTTGGGATTGTGATAATAAATTTGAGAAAAATCCAATGAGTTCATATTCTATCTCTCCTTTCTCAGGAATTTTGGAACCATTCCTAGACACAATATCCAAGATTTTATTACTATTTCTATGCATAGTTGTAGTTAAATGGAAGAAAGTGGTATTTTTGTCTCCCTCTTTTTTTATGAATAAGATTTTATAGTCTATTAACTAGTAAAATAATACATGATAATTCAAAAAAAAATTAGGTGGTATGGAAGCACACCCCAAATCCACAAGTTCAGACTAGGAAAAAACAAATCCTAGGAATGCATTCGAATATAAAACATCAAAAATAAAAGAATAAAGGAAGTTAATTCGTCATTATGAATTATTTTCCCATAGGGGAAGATCTTGATCATGTTAGCCAAAACCAAGAAATTCCTTGCAACTATTTGACATTTCCCAACCATATCTGGGTAGGATTCCTTCTTCAATATCTTCAGTTGTGGCCCAAGTGGGTGAGATGGTAAGAGATATCCTAGAAATTTTTCAGGAAAAGGAGGGAGGATCCAACCATCATGAGTACATGGCTCAGGGGCAGCTGGTGAGACCCATCCGAGCTAGCTAAGTAGAAGGGGGCATCCTAACCCCAGTGGTAAACTGATGGTGGAGGGGAGAATCTCCTCTATAGAGGCTGACTTTCAGGGATTGGTGGACCTAAATAAATGAGTGTCGTTGGACAACCACCATCTCTGGTATGAAAACTCTTGAATTTTTTTTCCAATAGGATTCCTCTATATCTTCTAGAGAATGAAATTTGGAAATAAAATCCTTTTCCTTATCCTTCATCCCTTGATCCAAGCCTTCCAATTCCATCTGGTCTTCAAAGTAATTTAATTCTTCAACAATCTAGATTTTCTAGGCAAGAATACTGCCAAAAGTCTCTTTGTTCCAAATTATAATTTTAGATGTAACATTTTTCAATTTTCCTAAGAGACTATACATGCAATTACCTCTAAAATCAAATTTCCACCAAAAATTTATCAAGTTATATATATTACAATGAAGAAGCCACATTTTTAGAAATCTAAAAGGTATACCTTTAACAACATTAGAACTACCATAGTTCAAACAAATAGGACTATGGTCCGATCCAATTATAGGGAGAGAAAATAAAGACCCATCAAAGGAAGGCATCTACTTAGTATTGATCAAGAATATTTATAGCTTAATTTGAATTGAATCTTCCCTAACTCTTTGATTAGACCACGTAAACTTAGAACCTCTAAGCTCAATATCCTTTATCCCACCCTGAGACAAAAACTTAGAAAATTCCTCCATACTCTTACTATACCTACACAAACCACCTTTTTATTAGTATGAGTTAGAGAAGTATTGAAATCCCCTCTAATTAATAATTCCATCTATTTAAATTTACTTCTAAAATCAATAAACTCTTCCCATAGCTCCTTCTTCCCAACTAGGTGATTAGGAGCATAGATATTGGAAACAATCCATGTATGATCCTTATCCTTCTCTTTAAAACAAGTAGACACATGATTATAAGAATTCAAAATAAATCCTTCAAGAAGGTATGGATTCCAAAGAGTTTCTAGACACCCTGAAGATCCATTATAAATTACTTCCCTACTCGTAACTTTATACCAAATCTTATTCTTAACTTCACTGAACCTCTCTCTACTCATCTTAGTTTTTTGAATCATCAAAATATATCATTTATGAATTTTCATGAAACTACTAGAAATTCTTTTCTTATTTGGGTTATTCAGACCCATTACATTTTAAGATATTATCTTCATTGTTTACCTTAAGAAATCATGTGAGACAAGCTTAAATCTAAAGAAATTTTCTTACCTACTTCAATCTCTTGATAGGATGCTCTTTCCCTCTCCTCTTTATTATAAATTTTACCTGTTTATATTATTTGTTTACCCAAATTTTCTTTTAACTGGTATTTTTTTACCACGATGCTTCTATTTTTAATTTTATTACAATAATTGTTTTTTCCTTATTTGTTTCCAATTTTAAATAACAAGGAAAAAAATCTTCAGTCTTACCTTCATTTTTAGAAGATTCCCCCTGATATTTGAAGCAATTTTGAGGAATTACTTCAAAATTCTGAAGTTCTTCTTCCCTATATTTAACTGACTCTTCTTCTTGATCCACATCTTCATTAAGAATCTAAGTTACCTGTAAATCATTATCAAATACAACCAATTTTCTTTCTACTTTTTATAGTTTGTAATCCTTTGATTTATTTCCCAATAAATTCTATAAAACCATCGAAAATCACCCACATTCATCACTAGTACCTTCTCTTGAGGGAATTCATCATTAAATTTATCAGTAATAGAGGGTTTTAGGGGAGTAGGATTCCCTTCTACCCCCTCTTAGAAAATATTAGAAGAATTTCCATTTTTAAGGGAATCATCTCCTTTCTCGATCTCATTTCCTTTCTTTTCCCACATTTTTTTACCCTTACGAGCTTCCTTACATTATCTTGAATCATGTACAACTCTTCTACATTCTAGGAAAAAAGTGGAGATGACTCATATTAAATTTGCTTCTTACTTTATATTTTTGTATGTTGTTTATCCATTTATGACATTACACTATCTTGGGCACTATCACCTTTTTTCTTGTGTTAGGCCTATTATAGTTTTTACTTCTCTCTATTGACATCTATAGTGATCTTTGGTTCCTATACTACCTAGTTAATCACCATTTTAGCCTTTATCCCATATTAATCTCCTTCATATCTCTTTGTTATCTATCAGTGCAATCCATCATTGTAACACTCTTACTTCCTTGAAGCTTTTAGTTATCACACTCCTCTCACTTGAGGAAAAATTAGTTTGAAGATGATATCACACAATTTCTTTAGGGTAGGTCTAAAGGTATCTATGCATATTGTTTCTAGATTTTTCTTTGTAGCGATTAGGTGCAATGTCTCTTTTTTTATTCATATTTCATACCCACTAGATAAACATTTTGAATTTTTATAGAAGAGTAAATATAAAATCTAAAAGAAAAGAAAATTTTAAAGTAAATATAAACGTGATTAGTACAAGTAAATATAAAGGTGATTAGTACAAGGAAAACTTTCGATCACAAACACAAAATATGTAATATTATCATATTTTTTACATCTCTTATTTTGATTGAACTCTCAAATCCCACATTTTGCCTTATTACAGGGATCGATGTCTTTTGAGGTGTAACCAATTTTTTGAATATGGTAAGAGGTCTCATATATATCATTCAATTGCCTCACCTTCTCACACTACTACCTAATCCTTGTATTTTTCCTGTACATCCTTAAATGAGGTACTGAAGAATAATGAAAACATCATGGCAAAGTAAGATACGTATTTAATACCATATATTATTGTTCAAGGTAGTTTTGGTTTAGTGATATCAAATGCAAAAAGTACCTAGAACTCAAATGAGAAGGGTTTAACGATACCTACGCTGACAGTCGCAATATCGGGATGATGGGTAGTGAACAATGTGAAATTTTTCCTCCTTTCACCGAGTGAGAAGACATGTAAACAAATAAAACTATACAAAATATATTATATAAATATGGTAACGAGTTGTTTGGTAGGTGTCAATCCTAGGAATCTAAAGGGACTTACTTGAAAGGTGTCAACTCGTTTTGCTAAAATTAAGCTGCGTTGATAAAGATAAAAAGATAAATGATGATAAAACTAAAAATAAATAGGAATAGTAAGATTATTTCACCTTCATAAGTGGCCTAGGCTAGGGACCTAGCTATCTTGAATTCTTCGAAGTAATCATACCGAAACTACTCAGTTGCCTCTCGTAATTCGTGGAGGATCTCAAACTGCACTTCGATGTCCTTGAATTTTGGTGCAAATTTGATGGCATACAAGGTGATTTCATGGAGAATATCGATTTGATCCCACATGAACAATTGTTTGATGATTGTAAAATTGTAAATGTTGGTGACGGGATGGGAATTACTTGGAATAGTCATCTATAGAAGATCCATTCTTGTAGACAATTTTTTAGATAAAACAATATTGATAAAAAATGTATAATATACTAAAATGATTTATAAATGACAGGGATCAATGGAAATAAGAGGAAAAAAATATTTTTTTAATAAAGTGATTGATAAAACAGAAAAAAATGAATGCAAAAGAGATATTTATCTTTTCTAAGACTGATTGTGGAAATTCTAGGAGTCTGTAAAACCCAAAAACAAATGTTCAAATGTGTTTATGAGGCCAAAAGATAAAGCATAGAGCTATGGACACTGATCGAAGGAAATCAAGTAGTAAATTTTTGTTGTGATAAAAGTATTGAGAAAATAGATATTGATGAAAAACATAGAGGCTTAACAGTGCAAAGATGATCTATAAGTAATTCAGAATCTTGTGAGGTCCTAAAAAGAGATATTTGGGAATATTTAGAAGGCTAAATAGAAAAGGAAAAGGTAAAGGGGAAAATCAATGGTGATTTCGGGTTGAAGGTGATTCATGTGGGAATAAATAATATTCTACAGGTGATCTAAATGATTGAACGAGAGGAAAAATGCAATAATTCTATGTAAGATGATGATAACAAAAAAAATTAGATGATAACTAGTGTAAAATGAATTGATAAAATAATGAAGACATGGATACTAACATTGATAATTATTTGGAGGTGATAGGACTATTGGTTGGTGAGTTGACAGAGTTCATGGATGTCCTAATAGCCTTGGTAGAAAGATTTTGATATCCTTGAATTGTGATGATATCATATAGGGAGGAAGCAATTCATCTTTGCACGTAGATTGTGATTAACTGTAGAAGGGAGACAAAGGTTTATTAAATAGAATCAATGACATCTGTAACAATCATTGTTGATTATGGATCATCATCAATTAAGTCATAGAGGTTAAAACCAATAAGAGGAAGAATGGAAAATGGTTAAAACCACTTGCCATCTATGATATCAGGCTATTGGGAAATGGTGGTAGTTTAAGGGTTCGATTTAAAGGAGGTTATGGGGTTAGGATAAGTGGTTTAAATTGGTTTTTTGTTTTTTTGAGAGGTTAGGGGAGAGTAAATGGATTTTACATAGGTAAAATGGGTTTTACGAAGGTGGATTTCATGATACTTAGGATAGGGATAATAAGATAGGTAATTATAATTTGGTTGATGTGTGTCAGGTCACCTAGGGATGAAAATTGGTGTCTACATTTTCCCCTTTATGTTGAGCTTCCTGTAGGCACAAGGTTGTGAGACAAAAATTAGTGCGAGGATGCCCCAATTTTGATAATGATATTGTGATTCCCCCCTTAATCCAATGAGCGGCTATGTTGGTCATTGGATTGAAGAGATTTGATTTTTTGGATGGGTTTTCTTTAAGATGCTCCACGATTTGATTGTAGTCTGTAATGACCAAGTTGGAGGAGTTTTTAATGATGGTAGTAATCTTAGAAAACACTTGGTAGAGGATGTGTAACATGGACAACCTATAACACGTGTTGTGGGAAGACTACTACATGGAGAGGATCCAATGGGAGCACTCTCATGAGGATGTGTTAAGCCGTGGGACCAAAGGATCAAAGGAAACATCCATGGGTGTGAAAAATCTTATATATGGTCAAAAAGGGGGTTTTGACAAGGTTTGTTGAGCATCAAAGCAAAGGCATGAAACTTTTGGTAAAGTTGTGATGTGATAAGAGAGTCTAAGGTGACCAAAATTGAGTAAGATGTTTGTAAAAAGGGTATGAAATTTGAAATTGTAAATCATTGGCATTTGGGGACATAGATTCACAAATTTTGGATTTCCAATGATTCCTAAAATGCATGATTATATAAGCCAATATGGGCACGTCGAACTCAATAGTTCCAATGTGTGATGTTCATGTTCTATAGATTGAAGATTAACGAGTGATAAGGGAAAATGTGAGTTTTTGATAGATGGAGGCTAGTGGAATCTAGGAGAAGAGGAACAGACCAAAGAGGGGTAAGTAGGTTTGTTTTTGGGTAGATTTTTGTTTCCACAATCTTAGGTGGGCTTAGGCGGTGACTCCTGAAATTCAAATGATAGGGGAGCACTCAATAGGGTCCTACTTGGGTTGATCTTAGTACGTATGACTCTTAGAAGGAAGATACTTGAGAACTTGGTTATGGAGCACCTCCCTAGAGTTCCTTGTTATGCATAGCTAGAAATTGTCGATCAGTTTGACAAGTGACATAGGTAGTACATGGATTGTCACACAGCCATGGAGAGATACAAAGAAAGATGCAGGGGAAAAAGGAGGCCAGGGTGGTGATTGAGTAGTGGATTTTGATTTTACTACATGATATGTGAATTTTGTATATGATACAAATGATTTTATATATGAGCCTCTTGAAGACATTTTTGTATAGAAATTTTATGATATATATATATGATGATGATGTTATGAGATTCATATGTTAATTTAGTTATTTTTAGTGTTATTATCATGTGTTGATGTTTAGATGCTTTTATATTGATGTTTAGATGATTTATAGATGTATATTTGAATTTTGATATATGAGATGGGTTATGAGATAATTAGATTTTTGATGTGTTGTGATAGTATGGATGTATAATTTGATATTATGATATGTTAATTTTTATGTTGATATGATGTGACTTTCCAATATAATGGTGTTCTTATATGTATTCCAAAATGTACTTTAATCATGGTTAAGAATAAAATGTGAATCATTTGCTTTTAGACTAGATTTGATGCATATGTAACATGATGGTAAAATGTATAATGATGACAATGCACTTTGAGGCCTTGTAACAAAAGTTAACACATAACTAACAATAAGTAGTCACATGTAGGACCTTGGATATGGATGGAAGTGAGTTTGTATACCTTCCTAGAACATGGGAAGGGTTGACATATGTAGTTTGTATGGGAGAGTAGGTTCTCCTTTTGATGGCTTTGTAGGCTCATGCCCTAACTATATTTTATTAACACAAATTGATCAATGCAGGAAGTTTACTTTTAATGCAAATGTTGATTGATGTGGGAAGCTTTCCTAGGATGATTTTTTTTTTTGACTTTTTGAAGGTTGATCAATGCGGGAAGCCTTATAATGATATGGGTAGCCATCCTTTGAGTGATTGGTCTACAAATTTTGATTTTATGATTTTTTTATTTTGAATAGCCATCCTTCGAGGGATCGATCTATATTTTGATAACAATTGTCCTTTTTTGAAGGGATCAATAGTGTATTTTTGAATAATATGATTTAATAGTTATCCTTCAAGGGATCAAATATCTATATTTTGATAATGTGCATCCTGTAGATATTTTTTATTTTTATGCTGAGGGAAGGCCTAGTAGACCATTTTGAGGAGGGGAAAAATGTGTGTACAAACCACACAAGTGCATCCCATACCATATTTTTAGTTGGTAGATAAAAGGGAGATGGATGTAATGATCGCGAGGTTCGTTCTGATGAGGAAATTGCCTATGTGAAAGATGTGATGAATAGAGTTGTGGTGTTCATCTTTAAGGTCTTAGTTATAATATAGTGACAATAGACCACATGCTTCCAAATCATTACAATGCTAAAATGATAGCTTGGTGATGGAATGAGATCTTCGAATGTGACTAATGTCATGATGGTAGATATGTTAACAGTAGAAAGGATCCATAAGTGCAAGGCATTCAAAGGTTCCTTTTTTAGGTGTACCATCAAGGGAGGCTAAATGATAGGCTCCCAACCCATATTTGTGAGTGATGACATATGGACCGATCCAGTTAGGGGAAAACTTTCCACATTTACTCCTTTCCAGAGTAGTGACATTTTGATTTTCTTTTAGGAAAAGATCACCAATGTTGAAGTCACATTCTTTGACATGTTTTTTATATGCTCGTTTGATACATTCTTGATAAACATGATGATGTTCGAGGGCTGTTAGGTGACGTTCATCTAACAAATCAAGTTGTGCTAGATGTTCTTGGAGATAATCCTCATCAGAGATGAAATATCTAAGGGATACACGGAGAGATGGGATTTGAACTTCAAGGGGTAGGACCTCCTTAGAGCCATAGACTAAAGAGAAAGGGTGTAAGCACCTGTAGGAGTATGGATGTTAGTTCGATAAGCCCAGAGAGAAAATGAGATTTAGAGATGCCAATTCCTACCTACTTGGGTGATGGTTTTCATGAGGATTTTGTTGAGTGTTTTGTTAGAAGCTTCTACTTGACCATTTTCTTGTGGATAATAAGGAGATGAAAATCTTAGTTTGATGTTGAAAGCATTGCATAATTTCTTCAATTCCTTATTTTTGAAATATTTTCCATTATTAGTGATAAGCTTGTTAGGGATGCCAAAGTGATATATGATATGTTGATAGATGAAGTCAACAATCTTATTTACTTTAGTAGAGACCAGGGGAATAGCCTCCACCCATTTAGTGAAATATTCAGTAGTTGTGATGATAGAATGGTGTCATTGTGATGAAGTAGGGTTGATGAGACCAATGAGGTCAAGTCCCCATTGTGAGAAGGGCCATAGATCTTGAGCAGGTTGTAGGGCCTGACTGGGATGTGAGTGAGATTGAATGTTGTTGAAACTTAACACATTTCTTGACGTATGCATAAAAATATTGATTAAGAGTAGACTAGTAATATCCCATTCCTAGGACATGCTTAACGAAAACCACACCATTAAAGTGTCCACCACATATGTTGTCGTGGACTTCCTAGATAGATTTAGTGGATTCATGAGATTTGAGGCATCATAGTAAGAGGCCATCAAATCTTGTTTTGTATAGAACACCACCTATGATGACGTATCGGTAGCGTTGAAGAAAATATCATTTAGTGTTTTAGATAGGTCAGAGGGAATTTTAGATTCTGAAAGATAGTCATAATTTTGAGTGTACCAGAGGTCTATTTAATTGTCTTAGATGAGATTGATAAAAGGGGGTTCGTTGGTGTGGGATGGTTGATCAAGTCTATGTACAACAACTAACACTTTTGAATCATCAGTTGATATATGGGATGAATGATACAAGAGAAGCCATGGTGTTTGTAAATTTATTAGGATATCGTGGAAGTGTTTGGATGGTGTAATGATCAAAGGCTTCTAAGAGGAATTCAACAATGGTTTTATATTTTTGTAGAATTTCATTTTTGCATTGATAAATTCCTTTGATTTGGTTGATGACGAGTTGAGAGTCTCCATAGATATCCAAGATTTGAACACCAAGCATGATAGCAGTTTGGAGACCCATGATGAGAGCTTCATATTCGGCCATGTTATTAGTGCATTCAAAGTTTAATTTGAAGGATAGAGGGATGGGATTCCCCCAAGGGAGGTATGATAATAATACTAGCACCCCCTGATGACACGTAGATCTGTCAAAGAAAAGTGTCATTTTGATAGGAGTGTATTCTTGATTGATGGTGTTGATGGATTCATCAAGGAATTGTTCATGAGGTAATTGATTGTCAGGAAGAGGAGCTTCAAGTTGGTCGATGATGGCTTGCCCTTTAATATTTTTGTGGGATGAATTCTAGATCAAACTCAGTCATGAGCATAAGCCATCGAGTGATATAGGTCACTGTGGTATGGTTTAGAATGCATGGCTTTGAGGGGATTGAAACTGGTGACAATGTAAGTTTTATGATTAAGGAGATAGTGACAAAGTTTGAAGTTGCAAAGTACAAGGCACAACATAACTATTTTGCTTCGATGTAACGGGTTTCATAGTCATGAAGAGTGTGGCTTATATAATAAATGGCATGTTCATGACCTTGACTCATCTCGATGTGCTATCATAGCACCATGGCATGGCTAGTAGCGGATATGTATAAATAAAAGGTCTCCCCCTCACGTGGAGGTGTAAGCACAATGAGGTGATAAGAGATATTGTTTGAGGTCCTCAAGGCCTTTTGACAATTGTGATCCCATTTGAAGTGGACATCCTTTCGAAGGAGATGGTGGAAAGGTTGACAATGATTTGAAAGCTGTGAAATGAAATGATGGACTGATTGAATTCTACCTTGAAAGGCTGTGAAGTTGTTTGAGGTTTGATGGAGGAGGCATCTCAATGATGGCTTTTATTTTGGGGGTCAACTTCAATGCCCCTTGATAGAAATGATGAACCCTAGGAGTTTTCCATGAGAACACCAAATACACACTTAGCATGGTTAACGTGAAGGAAATATTGGATGAATCGAGAAAAAATGACGTCAAGGACAATGAGATGATCCTTATAGTTTTTACATTTTCCTAGGAGGTCATCAACGTAGTCTTCCACAGTTTTATGAATGAGGTCATGAAAGATATATGTCATAGCGCGCTGATAAGTGGCCCCTACATTTTTAAGTCCAAAGGGCATAACATGGTAGCAAAAATTCCCCCAAGGAGTAATGAAGGAGGTTTTATGTTGATCATCGGTAGCAATGAGAATTTGATTGTATCAGAGAATCCATCCATAAGGGATAGCATTTCATGGCTAGTGGTTAGATTGACGAGTTGGTCAATGTTTGGAAGAGGAAAGTTGTCTTTAGGGACATGCAAGATTAAGGTCTCGAAAGTCAGTACAAATGCGTAAATTTCTAGAGGCTTTGGTTATGGGTACAATATTAGAAATCCATTGTGGATAGTCAATGGGTAAGATGAAGTTAGTAGAGAGAAGACATTGTAACTCTTCTTTGATGAAGAGAGCTACACGAGGGTGCATCTTATGTAGTTTTTATTTAACATGATTAGCATTAGGATAGGTGAAAATATTGTGAATGAAGATGTTAGGGTCAATACCTGGCATGTCACTATATGACCATGTGAAGGCTTAGACTATGTTTGGAAAGGAAGGTGGTGAAGTCCTTCAATTCTTCTGAATCTAAGGATTGACCAACTTTAACTATGTGAGGATCTTACAAAGTCCTTATGTTAATGTCGATAGTGGATTCATTAAGAAGTGTGGATGTGTCAGGTGGCAGAGTCTTTTGAAGATAATGGTCCTCTGCCCCCATATAGGAGAGGATAGATTGATCATCATGACATTGAAGGATGTCAATGGTAGGGGATTCCTCCTCTACCATTTTAGGTAATACGAGTGGAAGGGTCTTAGTACCATTGTTAGTATGATACGTAAGTGGTCCTAAGGTAATCGTATTGAATAAAAAAATTTATATAGGATGGAAATGGTGTCATTTGAGTCAAGGGAGTTTGTCATGTGAATTATGGAGAAGATGGTTTAGGTTCTGTTATGGATCTAGATGTAGTGTTTGCGGAGGTATCTAAGGAAGGTTTGTTGAAACCTAACCTATATTTCTCATGAGGCTTGTAGGAATGATCAAGGATTAGGTCATGAATACCTTGTTCATAGCGTTTGAGGCCAAATCCTTTCCAAGCACAATGATGGAGGTACATTTGTGCAAAGGCTTGGTTATATAAGAAGGATAAATCTGATATGAATGGCTTTGCATGATGTTGATTATTATGATGTGGGGAAGGGTGATCAATCCCTCTATAGATGAGATTAGTTTTAAGATGTGGAGGACCGAAGGAGATGACATCTCCAATGTTAGGTTTGTACATCAGTTGTTTTTCAGGCCTTCTGTATATTTTTAGGCATAAGAAGAGAATTAAGGTTAAAGAGGTGATACTCCCCCAGTGAAAGGCGTTGTATGACATCTTCGAAAGGAGTGTCATCTGTAATTTTGATGCGGAGACAGAAGAAAATGGTAGAGGCTTCATTAGAGGAGCCCAAGTTTTTCTTTGGAATGAGCATGTCATTGGGTTCGATATGTCATGTGACATGCCTTGAAAGGGTTTAGGTCGAGATGGAATAGTGAAGGTATTAACTTCATGTTCGTATTTTAGACATCGATGGAGGGTGGATGGAATACATTGCATAGCGCATATCTAGGGTCGACCAAATAACATTTTGTATTGAAACTCTCCCTCTACAAGGTAGAAGAGTTCATGAAGGGTCTTGACACCTGACTTTAATGGGTAAGATAACCATGCCTAGCGTATGGGGCAATGGTGTCGTTAAAGGCTGCAATATTGTAGGTGATGGGTGATGATAGTGTTAGGTAGTTAAAGCTTATTAAAAGCATGTGATGGTATGATATTGATGTTGGCACCATTTTCAATCATAACTCTCTTAACGAGAGTATCATCGATTTGGGTGGTGATGAATAATGGAAGGTCGTAATCTTTGGGTTGTAAAGATGGGATTTAAGGAGTTGTCAAAAGAAATAGAGGTGGACATTTTGAGGGTACCGACCAGATTCATGAATGGTTGTGGATCATCTGAAGATACTGATATGGATTGAAGTGCTTCAATCATGGCTTGTTGATGTTGTGGTGAATTTTAGACAAGCTCGTAAAGGGACATCTTTACTGGAGCTTTATGGAGTTGTTTAATGATGGTATTTTGTAAAGAAGTGGTGGATTGGGTATGTGGAGTAGAGGATAGATACCTTTGCCTTAGAGGATTGAGGATTAGGTGATTTGGGGTGAGAGGGATGGAGACCTTGGAATTTGTTTATCTGAAGTTTTAGGGTCTTGTGCACGATCTCTAGTAGTTATATGCACTACGTCAATTTGATGAAGTGGGTTTTTCTAGAAGAGGCCTTACATTTTGTTAGATGTAGATGTAGAGTCAGGTGATGTTTTGGGTTTTGTGGTTTTGAAGGTCTGATGGGTTGTTTGTGTTGGATTTGGTTGTTCTAGATCTGCAGGGAAGAAGACATTTATTAGCAAGGATTTGAATGGCAATGTGGAGGGATTTATAGTCCTTGGTGGAATGTCTTGGTGTACGATGATAATCACAAAACAATGCTTCAAAATTATACCAGAGGGTTTCCACCCTCGAGAGAGAGATGATTTAAGAGGAGGTAGTATTATGATGGATTGTTGGATAATTCTTTCAAGGATTTTTGTATAGTACCCTGTTAATGCTGAGGTTGAGGGAACCAGTTTTCATTTGATGATGTGGAAGTTGGGTTGGAGGGATTGTTTTTGTGTGACATGTTTAGGTGCTAGTTGAGGAATATTTGGATTCTGTAATGGTGACTGATAAATTTAGAGGAGGGGTGCAAAACCAGAATAGAAGGAAATGAATTTAGATCTTGCACTGGATGTTTTCAGATGATTTATATCTTTTGGAAGGATGATGGGAGGTTACGTAGTGGATTTTTTGATATTCTGTATGTAGTGTTGAGGTGACATGATTTTCGTAAGATATTTTCATGATTTGTATGATGGGTTCCTTTTCTAAGTATTTAGAAGAGGTCACAGGTGAGTTTGAAGTAGATGTGATAGATGTGGAGGGATTCGTGGTCTTGTCCAAGGACAATTGCTAGGGGATTCATGTGATTCAATAGATGTTTTAGTGGCAGAAACACTAGGTGTTGATTGTTGGATAATTTAGACTAGGATTTTCTATGATGATAGGTTTAAGACTATAGATGGTTCAAAGGTGTTTCTATGATAGGAGCATTATGAATTTTAAGGTGTGGATGATTGATTTTGAATAGTGTTAATAGTTTGATGAGAGTGATGACATTAGATTAGGGTTGACTAGTGGATGGGGCATGGTTTGGAAAGGATTGTTTAAAGACATCTAAATTTTGATTTGGAGGTGCATTTGGGTTATCCAGTTGTAACTCACCTTTGTCAATAAGGTCTTGAAGGACATTTCTAAATGAACAACACCTTTCGATGTCGTGACCTTGACTTGATGGTATTTGCAGTAATCATTTTCTCGATACCAAGAGGGATTTGAAATAGATGTGTCATTGGAATGAATATGAGGAAGGGTGATCATACATACAACTAGGAGTTTATAAAATAAACTATAGGATTCACCGATGGATGTATAATTATGTTGAGGACGGTCAAGCGCGTTCGGAGTCCGAATGTTCCTTGGAAGTGGTTTGTATGAAAACCATGTTTGTTGAACTTTTTTATTTATCATGAATGGAAGACTGTTTGAATGAGGACTCAGGTTTAGGTTTCTTTGATCTAAGTTTAACCCTACCATCTTCGAGAGCATGAAGTTCTAATTTGCAAGCCATATGGTAAAGGCTTCATGTCAAACATTTGGAAAGATTGAATTTGTAATGTTGATGATATATGTTTAATGCGAGTCAAACAACTGAATCAATTCAGTTTGTGGGAGGGAGAAGGATGATTGATTAATGATGCTCCTCCAACGGGCAATGAAATCTACAATAGATTTTTCTTCAAACTATTTGATGGCATAAAGCTCGGTAATGGTTACCTTACGAGCAATGTTAATCGAGAAGTGTTCTAAGAATAACTGTGCAAGCTGTGTGAAGGAGAAACGTGAGTATTGTGGGATATTATTATACCAATCTAGTGTAGTCCCGTCTAAGGACATAGGGAATGTTGATCAACATGAGGTCCTGGTCAGGTGCAATAAGATAATAGGTGTGAAGGAAATATTGGATGTTTTTTAAGGGTTATCCTTACTATAGAGCTTAAGGAATTGATTTAACACAAATATAACTCTTTTGTAAAACCCTAATTACAGAGTAATTAGATGATACAATGATATGCAACTGTTATGATCCACTATGACTCAAGGAATAAGAAAATAAATATTGAACCCTAAGGGAAAGAGAGAGAGGAAAGGAATTATCTGATTTATGCTCTTCTCAAACAAATATAGACTATGGAAACTAATGAACAGAGAGGAAAGACCATCACAACGGTGCACTGTAAAATCAATAATTGTTGGATAAGGTCGAACTAGGCTATCAGGACTAGATCAGGAGCACCTAAGCAACAGATTCTGCTAAGTGGGCACCTGTGACTATGAAAGTGGTTAGAATCTAATTTTTCTAGTGTCGTACAAGTGCCATCCATAGTCATTTTTGATCATTTGTGTGTCGCAATATGGTCACCAAGTGCTCATATAACTGAAAAACAAATATTCACCTGCAAAACCAATAATACCACATCAAATCTGAAAAAGAAAGATGTAATATGGGGAGTTAGACTGACCTCGGAGGTCACCCGACTGAGTGAACTTACGACTAAGTGTTTCACTACATCTCAGACTCCATGTAGTTTTTATGAGTGTGTGAAACAATCGTGCCATAGAATGCCCTTGTTCAAGTCCATTTAATGGTGGGCTAACTAGATGTAGCTAATGTATATAGAATGTGTGGATGGAATAATGAACTCCCCCTTCTTATGTAGTATATGCATAAAATGCAGTCATTTGTCCCTTGATTGAATGCCAAATGGATGCTCTTGAAGTGCTTTAGGTGCCTTTGGATGCAAGAGTAGGTGATGATAATAGATGCTTAGAGCTTGGTCCCTTATTTGGAAGTCACATGGATTTTTATTTATATGATTCCCTTGGTTGAATTTTGTAATTGACAACTGGAAGGCTGGCCCATAAGAAAATAATATGTCAAATAGATAAAAGAGGCCCAAAAAGAGCAAGTAATATGAAAAGAGGTCAAGGGTTACCAAAGGGGATGAGGGCACCTGGGCACTATTTTCCTGGTTGGGCACTGATGTATAAATTTATAAAATATAAACAAGTAAAGTACTGACTAGGATATAGGGTGTAAAAGAAAATAAACAAGGCAATAAAGAAGACAGGAAACAAAGAAAAGATGCCAAATACAGTCATCAATTACTATTATTCTCACTTAGGAATCATATGAATGCAAGTATGTTTTTAGGACCTAGAAATGTACCCAAGTGCATGTTTTGTGTCTAAAGGAACTTAGGGAGTTCCCAATGAGGAGGATAAGTTTTATATGCTACAAATGGATGAATGGGTTTGTTACAAATATGCTCGTATAATAGGGGATTTTGGGGGCCATAGAGGTGGATTCTGAACTTGATATTTTATTCATTAATTCTTGTAAAGGATCATTTTGTGATGATTTTGGAGGGTTTGAATGACAATGGACTAGGTTGATTATGTGTATGTTGGTTTGTTTTTTTATACATTAATATGGTAAATGGATATTATGTTGGATAGGAACACTCATGGCAATATTATATGTTAGCTATGAGACTATAGGTTGCGAGGGTTAAATGTATTGATATTGGATTGGGATTGAAGTGTTTATAAAGGTTGTTATTATTGGGGTATATATTAAGATGGGTTGGAAGTATGGCTAAGGGGTTGAGATTGTTGGGGTATATATTGAGACGGGAGGGAAGTATGGATAAGGGGTTGATATTGTTAGGGTATATATTGAGATGGGATAGAGGCATTGATGAGTGGTTGGGATGGTTGAGATATATACTGAGTGTGAATTTTTAAAATAGGGGTTGTTGATACCTTTTGTGAAGAAGGATGTTTGCTAGAAATAGAACATTTGTTGATAAGCGGTATTGACGTAGGGATAGACATGACTAAACTCTTAACTACATACGTTGGTTGTTATGACAAGATAAGAGAGGTTATGTTAGGGATGACAGCCGAGATTATATGAGGTCTAGAAGAGACACTAGAATCTACAAGGTTAGATGTGGAAGGAGATGTGTCTGTATTATTTTGTGAACATGATGAGCCTAATAAAGGGTATGATGAGGATGATGTTTATTAATTGGTTTTATCTTGTGATGAAAAAACATTAAGGTCAAAAGTGATGACACGTATTGATGACATGGGGTTCGATGTTTTTTATCCACTAGCAGTGGAATAAGGATGAAGTTGTTAAATGAATGAATCATAATTAGGGTTCAAAAATCTAAGAAAATTCGAAAGAGACGTTGGATATGGGAGGTCATTAGTCAAGTGTAGGTTATTGGAGGAGTACACCTAGGGAAGCTAGATGGGAATTGAGAATCATATAATTTGAATCTAGAATCTCAATGAAGACTGGATAGTCATTATTGAAAAAGTGGGGATTGGGTGGATTTGAGATTCCTGATGTCACCGAATGACTTCTAGGAGAGTGTGGGGGTGATTTTTCATGTGTTAGAGGTGATGAAGATGATTGGTATCGGTCACTTAGGCACTAAATGTATTCAAGATGAGACTAGACATTTTCCAAGGACTATTGGAAATGGTCAGTCATTTTGTCGAAGTCTTGTAGACATGAAGTTTTTCTAGTTAGAACCATGAACTAAATAAGTAATTAATAGAAAGAAAAATAAGTTCAATGGTTGATTACTAAAAAATAGACAAGCCACACAATAAAATGTTTTATTACATTGATTAAATTAAACAAAGATGAAATGTGAAATATGGATACAAAGGTACTATGAAATGGTATTCTAAGGATGGTTTAAGATGATGTTAAAGGATGGATTCCTTGATATTCCTGAAGGTATGTGAGGCTTGAATCTGTATTGTCATTATGACGAGTGGTATTAGGGCCTACCCCATCGCTTCATGTTCCCACATCGATAAGGGTGTCGGGTGCTTAGCCATTGTACCACCCACTATCTTATTTATACTCAACCAAAACACCGAATCGACTTATCCACTTGGTGATGAAATCTAAGTAGGTATTCCACTGGGAAGGAATGTTTAAATGAAAGTTATGTTTTGACATGTTTTAGTTATGTGTGAAGGGAGTTAAGTGAATTCAATTATTTAACTCCTTAATGAAGTTTTGTGATCAAACAAAATGAGTGTTCTTTTTTAAATTCCAAAGGAAATGTTGATTCAATGAGAAAAACACAAAATGCAATGTTGAAAAATAAAATGATAGAAAAGAGACATACCCGCAATCACTTTTCCTTTCTATTTTTATATTTTTATTTTAATTTAAGCATCAACAACAACAGTGTACTCCAAGATGAAAGGTTAGATGAAATAGGAAAAAAACAAATTGAAAATAAAAGGAAAATCTAAATGAAAAAGGGACTAAAGGGTTCTATCGGACCTGGCAGGATGTTCGAGGTAGTTTCCGGTTAGTGTTATCAAATGCAGAAAGTACCTAAAACTCAAATGAGTAGATTTTACTGATACCTGTGCCAACAGTCGCAATGTCGCAATGATGGATAGTTAATAAATGTTAAAATTATCCTCCTTTTTACTAGTGAGAAGACCTGTAAATAAAGACATCTAGAAAAAATATATTAGATAAATATGATAATGAGTTGCTTGTTAGGTGTCAATCCCAAGAATCCAAAGGGACTTCCTTGAAGGGTGTCAACTCGTTTTGATACAATTGAATTGTGTTGATAAAGATAATAAGATAAATGATGAAAAAGCTAAAACTTAAAGGGAATAGCAAGATATTTTTTAGATTCGTAAGTGGCCCAGGCTAGGGTTGTGGCTAGCTCAAATTATTTGAAGTAATCGTACGATAACTCGTTAGTTTCCTCTTGTATTTTGTGGAGGATCTTGAACTACTCTTTGTTATCCTCAAATTTTGGTGTGAATGTGATAGTGCACAAGGTGAGTTTGTGGAGAATGTCTGAATGTTCCCACAAGAACGTTTGTTGGACAATCATAAGATCGTACATGCTCGTGATAGAAGGGGATTGACCTTGAATAATCATCTATATAAGATCCATTCTTATAGGCAATTCATTAGATCAAACCAAATTTATTAAAATGTAGAATATTCTAAAATGATTTATAAATGACAAGGATCAATGGCGATTAGATACAAAAATGTTTGTTTTGATCAAGTAATTGATAAAATAGACAAAAATGAATGAAAAATAGATATTGATGTTTGCCAAGATTGATTATGGAAATTCTAGGAGTCAATAAAACCCAAAATAGATGTTCAAATATATTTATGAGGCTAAAAGATAAAGCACATGGCTATTTACACCAGTGCTTGATATCAATCAGGTAGTAAATGTTTGGTGTGATAAAAGGATTAATAAAATAGATATTAATGAAGAATAGAGAGGCTTGATAGTGTAAAGATGAGATATAGGCAATTTAGAAGCTTGTAAGGTCTTGAAAATGGAGATTTAGGATTGTCTAGAAGATAAATAGAAAAGGAAAAGCTAAAGGGGTTGATCGACAATGATTAGAGTTTGACGACGATCCCTGTGGGAATAAATAATATTCTATAATTGGTCTAAATTATTGAATGAGAGGAAGAATGCAATAAGTATATGTAAGATGGTGATAATGAAATTTTTTAGATGATAACTATTGTAAAATGAAATGATAAAACTTATAGGTGATAGAACTTTTGTTTAGTGAGGTGACAGAGTTCCTGGAGGTCTTGATAGCCTTGCAAGAAAGATGTTGATATCCTTGAATCGTGATGATGCCATCTAAGGAGGCAATAATTTCCTCCTTACACATAGATTTTGATTCAATAAAGAAGGGATACATAAGTTGATTAAATATAATCTATGACATCCACAACGATTGTCGCCGATCATGGATTGTCCTCAATTTAACTGCAAAGGTTAAAACCAACATGAGGAAGAATAGAAAATGTTTAAAACCACCTTCCATCTATGATATCAGGCTATTGGGAAATGGTGGGAGGTTGAGGATTTGATTTATATGAGGTTAGGGGGTTCGGCTAAGTGGGTTAAATTGGTTTTAGGTTGTTTTAAGTGGTTAGCGGAGAGTAAATGGGTTTTACGCAGGTAAAATGGGTTTTACGAAGGTGTATTTCATGATACTTAGGATAGGGATAATAAGATAGGTAATGATTAATTGGTTGATGTGTGTCAGGTCATCTAGGGGTGAAAAAGGGGTTTCTACAATTATCATAGCTTACTTTGGGCATATCTTTATATTTCACTAGTTATCCTAAGTTGAACTCATGCTTTTGGGTTCCTTCTCTCCTTGATGTCAAAATATTTTAGCCATATTTTCTTGGCTAGAGTGTTTCATCTCTGCCTAGGTTATTGCATCACCCTCATGTTACCCTATTATTTTCCTCTTACTTCATGTTTACTCCCTTTATTCCCTTTGATAAATATTTCTTATAGTTGGCCATGATTTTATATTATTTCTATCTTTTTATCTTATATTCATAGTAATTTTTTATGAGTAGGATTGTAATACACTCGGGCCTTCCTCACATATAATTTTGAATTTTTAGAAGAAAATTTGAACAGAGAAACCTAAATAATAATAATACTCCTGCATTATATTGATTCAAAAAATAATACAACTTATAGGAGTAACATCTCCTAATTTATAGGGATGTTATAACAGTTCCTTTAACAACTCATTTGATATGGGGGAGTTGTTATAACACTCTCCACCATACTAAGTTGTTATAAAAAAACCTCACTAACAATTATTTTATCATAGATAATATAATTATTTATTAATTATAACACATTAACTAACCCATACAAATATAACTCAATAATGTGAGCACTAACCAAGATATTCCTAACATTCCCCACTTAGTGCAAACATGGGCAGAAAGTACATCTCAAGAATTGGAAACAAAATCATATGCCTTCGCATACTTTTAGGTTTGCATATTTTCATATGGATATTTTTGTCTAGATCTTGTTGCACATGGCCATTCACTTCACTATAGTGAATTCATCACCTAATGATCACACTTCCACCACGCATACACCTACATACATGAACTCAACAGATCTTGATTTCACTTCCATTGAGTTCTCTTTCACCAGCTGATTGATGAATAATTCTGGCATTCAAAGAATCTTAGTAGTCATAGGATTACTGCATTCAACTACCCTCCTATACAACTATTCTTAGCATCTGTAACACATGAACACCTCGTTTCAAACTTTAGCATGGAATGAATACCTTGTTTTATTTTTGTATACACCACTCAAAGCAAATAAATGGTAATATTACAAAAATGTGCCATCAACTCTATATGCAACCCCATCACTAACGAGAGTTATTGATTATCCTCCATCCTTTTTTTATTTTGACATCCAATAGGCATGCTTCTTACTCAAAAAATGTGATCTTGAAGCATTGTTTCCACATTTTGATTATTATTTTCATCCTCGTGTAATTTGAAACACTTTATTCTTATTGTACATTGGTTTACACCAAAAATTCATTTGTGACACTTATTTTTTTTAGACTTGACTCACAAAACGATGATTGACTTTGACAAAAATACATAGAGACAATCAAATTTAAATAACTCTTAACTTATTGAACTAAACCGTACAAAAAAATTCACAATATAATTTAAATACAAATTAGAATTATAACTTTGAAAATGAATTTGATGACCCTAAAAAGACACCAAATATATAAAAAATTATGATCCTAATACACATAACAAATTACATAACTCCTGACTATTTTAATAAATGTTCAATTTTTGACTCTATTAACATCTTTGGTAAAACAAACTTATTAATAATGACCATCTACATATAAGGTATTAAATTCTAAATAAACAAAAATAATTTAAAACTAAAATGATAAATACCATGAATTATATTAAAAAGCACTTAATTCACAAAACTATTCATAGCCTAAAACAACAACTTGAACGATGAAAACTAAATACTATTATTTAAATGATATAAAATATGAAAGAACATAATACCATGAATTGAAAAACTGTGATTTGCAACATTTATCTGCAGCAAAGAACTAAATCAAATAGTGGTTTTGTGCAAGCATTGGACAATAACTTTGATAGCAACATTTCTCCTAAAATATAATTTTGATTTGGCTGTAATTTTGACAGTATTTTTAAAACGTATAGAGATCATAAAATGAAAATTAAAACCATTTCTTGTCATGTATTTTGTTGGTGATTGAAGGTAAACTTGATCAAAATAGAACTCAATCCACAATGAAAGTCAATGCATGCACATGATTCATAGATTTATACACATCCCTCTCTTTACTTTTCCACGGAACTTTCAAGATCTCTAACAAATTGTCCACGTACTAACGATTTTTATCTAACTAATATTTCAATACATGAAACAAAAAAATAGCTATGAAGTGATTGTCCTCTTTTAACTCATTCTAAACCCGTGGTAGTGCAGCATTCAGTTACTAATCCCAAATGGGATCCTCTGATTGATGGTTGAACTATAGTCGAGAAAGAGAAGGCTTCAGGTACAAAAGTGGTGACACCTTCTTGTTCTCCTACCCCTCTGTTGTCTAAGGATAATTCGGGTTTGGGTACTTCCCCTTCTTTAGTTTCTATTCCTTCTAATCCTTTGTAGAGCCAAGTTTTTCCTTCGTGAATGAAGTTTTCTGAGAATTTAGCTTCAACTTCTCTACCTCTATGTCGATCTATTGACATAATCACACACTTGGGTAAATTTCTAGGTCCTAAACACATACTAGCATTCATATGATTCCTAAGCAAGAAAACTAGTAATTGACAATTGTCCTTGGCCTCTTTTCTATGTTTCTTTTTTTTATTTGGTCTTACACACCCTACATCCCATTCAGTATTTTACTATTTATCTTTTCATGGCTCACACACCAGCACCCAAAGGAGTGCTCAAGCATCCAAGCACCTATCCCCTTTGGGAACCCCTGACTCTTTTTCACCTTACTCTCTCCTTTTGGGTCTCTTTTATCTTTTGGGCATCTTTTTTACTTATGGTTCGGTCATCCAATTGTTAATTATGAAATTCAAACAAGGGAATCATATAAATACATAGTTATGTGTTCAAAATAAAGGACCAAGCACTAAGCATTATTACATCACCTAAGGGCACAAAAGGCACCTAAAGCACTCAAAGCATCCATCTAGCATTCACTCAAGGGACAAGGGACTGCATTTTATACATACATAGGAAGGGGAAGTTTATTTTTTCCATCCACACATTCTATACATTGCTACATTTAGATATAACCCGCTATCAAGTGCAAATTGCACAAGGGAATCTTAGGGCATGATTCTTACACACACTCATCAGAACTACATGGAGTCTGAAGATGTAGTGTAACACTCAGTTGTAAGTTCACTCTTGAGGTGACCATAGGGTCAATCTGACTCCCCATATTGCATCTTTATTTTTAGGTTTGTGGGCTTTTGCAGGTGAACTATTCTTTTACAGGTTATAGGTATCCTCAATGATCATTGTGCGACTATCAGGTGATCAACAAGAAGCAACAGAAGACCCTGTAATTGTGTACAAAAAAATATTTCAATCATTTTGCACAGTCATGGGAACCCAGTAGTAGTCTCTAGTGCCCAAGCGCCCCTTTCCTTTTGTATCCATGGGTTCCATGTCTAGCTATGTCCATGGATTCTAAATTTATACTAGTTTGCAATTGATGACACTCTTCCCCTATTCTATTTTTCACTTTTCTAGGTCTAGATCAACTTTGATCAAGCGCAAATCAGCTAAGTTCATCTCTCATTCTCTTTTCTTAGGGTTTCAAATATTACATGCTTTATTATTTTTGTGTCATTTCTTCATTTTACCATTTATACATCATTTGTTTTAGTAATGACTCAAAAATATTTAGATTTAATTCAAATTAAATTAAATCATTTAGTGAACCCACATTCGAACACTCTTGGATCCTCCATCTTTGTCTCATATTCAATACCTTAGGCTCCTCCCACCATGAGTGTTTCCATCCTGGCCTTCTTATAGGATAATCCTAATTGTGTACATAAAATCATATCATTTTTAGATAATATTCATATTCATCCTCATACTTCTCCTGAATATGTATATCATAATTTTACCATTGACTTATCTCTCAATGAAGAACATATTACCTTTACATCTGTTGATATTCCTTCTCAAACTATTTTATATAATGATCCCCCATGTATTTTCAGGTTTGTATTAATAATGTTGGGGTTAAACATGATTTAGTAGATAATGGATTGTGGCTTAATATTTGCAATCTAGCATTCCTTCATCAAATCAGCCTCTCTGAGGACTCCTTAGTTCCTTCATCTATTTCTATATGTGGCTTTGATAACATTCCCAAATGTGTCTTGGGTATTATTACACTTCCCATCACTATTGGGCCATGTACGCTACCTATCACATGTCACGTGATGCCCAATAATCTTAATTATAACATTCTTCTTGGGTATCCTTGGATCCATATCATGTATGCAGTTCCTTCAAATCTTCATGCATAGCTAAAATTTCTCTATCAAAGTGTTTTCTATGAGGCCCTTGTCAGTCCCTCTCCATTTTCCTTTTGTAATACTATTAAGCATTCACTAGACAATCCCATTTCCTCTACATCTAATCCTTGTTTCTCTTAATATGGTATTTCTTACCAATATCTACTTCGTTTTGGATTTTTTGGTACAGGTTTAGGCCAACATGGTCAAGGTCTCACAAACCATTGTCTATTCCCACTCAATCTACCAAATTTGGTCTTGGTTATTGTCTTCCATTTGTAGCCTCTCCCGAGGTTTATGTTATTTCACATACTTCTGTTTTGCCTCTCTTACACATAGAACTCATTAGTGATCCTACTTCTGCTGATTGGATTTATTTTGACACTTTTACTACTCATGATTATATCATATAATATTTAGGGACTTACGATCATCTTCCTTATTTTCAGCACAAAAAATTCTTCCCATTTTTTCTTGTTACTACTACCTACTTTGGTGACTCTGACTCACCTAATATAAATATAGATACTTTTGATACCATTCCTATCAATTCATACATAGAGGACCGGTCCACTCTTTTACATGAATAAACTATTCGATATAATCTCGGTACTATTGACAATATTGAATAGTTTTAATGGTTATTTCCCTTACACCCATCAAACAGAATGATATTAAACAAGTTCTTTGTGAAATATCTAACATATTTTCATGGCATTATAGTGATATTCATAGTATAGATCCTTTTATATCCATGCATAATATATTACTCAATCCATATGTTAAATCGGTACAACAAAAAATTCACAAAATGCATCCAAATGTTATGACTATTAGTAAAGGAATAAATTCAACGACTCTTAGATGTTAGCTTTATACGTGTTATGGATTACCTAGAATGGGTGTCTAATATCATACCCATTATGAAGCCAGATGGAAAAGTCTTTCGTTGCACTGATTTTTTATGATCTCAAAAAGGATTTCCCTAAAGATAGTTTCACATTTCCACACATTGATGTGATTGTCGATTCCACTGCTAGATATGACATCATTTCCTTCATGGATGGTTTTTCCAATTATAATCAAATTAAAATTAACCCCAAAGATCAAGAATATAATTCATTTACTACTTTTTGGGGTAAATTTTACTACACCATTATGCCCTTCGGCGTTAAAAATTTTGGGGCCACTTACCAATGTGCCATGATGATATTTTTCATGACTAAATTCACAAAATTATTGAAGATCATATTAATGATATACTTGCAAAATCATAGCATCGTTCCACCCATGCTCAAGATCTTTGAACACTCTTTGAATGTTTATGAAAATAAAAAGTTCACCTTAATCCAAAGAAATGTATTTTTGGTGTCATAACCAGAAAGCTCCTAAGTTATATCATCTCCTAGTGTGGTATTGAAATAGAACCCAAAAATATCAAAATTTTTTAACATGCCTCCACCTCGTAATCTACATCAATTATGCTCCCTAAAAGGTAAAATCTAGGCCATCCCACACTTTATTTCACAACTCGCTGAAAAAACTCAACCATTCATGCATCTAATGAAAAATGGACACTAAGTTCATTTTGGATGACCATTGCCAACATGCATTTGAGGTTATTAAAGCATATCTATTAAAGCCCCCTATTCTAGTACCTCCCATGACTGATAGGCCCTTCCTCTTATATATTTTGGCTACCTTCCATCCATTAAGGGCCCTTCTTTGCCAACATGATGAAACTCAATGCAAAATGGTCATCTATTACATTAGTCACACATTTCTTATCATATGAATTCAATTACAGCTACATCGGAAAGCTATGTCTTAGCCTCAACTTTCTCATAGAAAATTTGTGACACTACCTTCTCAATAGTGAGGCTCACATAATTCAAAAATTAGATCTTATATGTTATCTCTTATCTAACACTCATCTCTCAATCCATCTTGCACGATGGTTCATGTTACTCACGGATTTAATTTCAAATTAATTCTATAAAAATCTATCAAGGGCCAATTTATCGGTGATCAACTAGTCGATGCCCCTCTTTCTGATCTATCACTAATCTTTGATACTTTCTAAGATGAATTTACTGCTTACACCATTGACACTGACACTTGGACTATGTAATTTTATAGGTCTTGTTGCCTTTCGAGCATCGGGGTTGTGATCATTTTTATCACTCCACATGGTGATCATGTCCCCTTTGAATATTACTTAGGATTCTCATATACTAATAACATTGCCAAGTATGAAGCTCTCATTCTTGGCCTCACTATCACTCATAAACTTCTTATTTGAAATATCATAATATGTGGCAACTCACAACTCATTATTAACCAAGTAAATGACATGTATCAAACCAAAGAGGAGTGTCTCGTTCCGTATAATAACCTCGTCAAATCATTCTTAGCTACTTTTGAGTCCTAATCCCTCACCACTATCCCTCAAAAATATAAGGTTCATGTAGATGTTATGGCTAGTGTGAAATCACTCATTCCTCCAAATATCATAGATAAGGAGGCCACCTTCATCATTTGACACTTATAATAGCCTCCTACTAATAATTTTCCTTTTGAAACATGTGTTTTTACACTTAGTAATCATCATCCCAAATGGTTCACTCAAATTTATAACTTCCTCTATCGACAAACCATTCTCAATATTTTTAAATCTTGGGGTTAGCACATCGGTTACAAAGATAATATATCAGATCTAAGCATACATGAAAATAAAAGTGGATATTCTACCAGAAGAAATATACAAAACAAGAGATATAAATCAACACCAGATTTAACGTGGTTCACCCAGTGTGGGCTACGTCCACCAAGAAACAAGCCAATCTATTATCCAAAGCTTTGACAAGATATAAAATGAAGATTTACAATCTTCCACACCTCTCAGATGTACAGTACTTTCTTTCTCTCAAGCTTTTGCTTCTTCTCCAAGAATTCTCTTTCTCACAATTATTCTCACAATAATCATCAAATTTTGCAAGTTCATCTTAATTCTTACTTCTAAACCCTAGCTTTCATGCTTATATATGCGTATACAAACTTAAGGTACTTATCCATGCAATTACAATCAATAGATCTACTTTAATACTAAAAATAGATCTAATTCCCAGTGTTAAATAAAACACTCACACATAGGTAACCAATGTCGGTTAGCCCTAACCAATGTCGGTTCCTCCTTTCCTGACCGATGCCGGTCATAGGTGACCGATGCCATTCCATAACCGATGTCAGTTACTATGTTTTCCAGCAAGTTTCATATTTCATGCTAATCTGAAGTAATTGAGCTCCACAACTCAACAATCTCCCACTTGGAGATTAATTACTACACCATACTTGTACAACATCATTCTTGGATCCTTCCTTAGCTTTGTTTCTTCCTCTTCAAGTCTCAAACTCGAAGACCAACAGAAGTGGAGTGTAGCTCCAACTTCTCCTTTGCTAATGGCTTCATTAGCATATCCACAGGGTTCTCACTCATATGAATCTTTTCCAGATTCAATTTTCCATCCTCCAATACCTGTCATATGAAGTGATACCTCAACTGAATGTGTTTCGCTCTTGAATGAAACGTTTTGTTCTTTGCCAAATGAATTACACTGAATAGAACAATTTGCAATCATCTTGCTCGTTTCCCAACTCTTCCATGAACCTGCTCATTCATATCATCTCTTTGCTAGCCTATGTAGTTGCAACATACTCTTCCTCTGTAGTAGAAAAAGCCACAACCTTCTGCAATCTTGAAATCCAGCTAAATGTCGTCCCACCTACTGTGAAAATATATCCAGTAGTGCTCCTTCTACCATCCAGATCTCCAACCATATCTGAATCAACATAGCCACATAATAAAATATCTGAACCTCCATAGCATAACTGCATGCTAGATGTCCCTTTCAAATACTGAGTATCCATTGGACTACTTTCAAATGCTCTTTACCTAGATTAGCCATATATCTACTCACAACTCCTACTGCTTGTGCAATTTCTAGTTGGGTACAAACCATAGCATACGTGAGACTCCTAACTGTCAAAGCATATGGTACTCGTGTCATGTATTTGACCTCCTCATGTGATGAAGGACACTGATCTTTGTTCAATTTGAAGTGTCCAGCCATAGGTGTACTAACAGGTTTTGAATTCTTGCATCTTGAACCTTTCTAACACCTTGTAGATATAATCCTCCTGAGACAAATACAATTTCTTGTTCTTCTTGTCTCTATGTATTTTCATGCCAAGGATTCTTTTTACAGCTCCTAAATCCTTCATAGAAAATGTGTGAGCTAGCTTTCCCTTAAGCTCACCAATGTCTTGCATACTAGATCCTACAATAAGCATATCATCCACATACAGTAATAAAATAATATAGCTCCCATTTTCAAGCTTCTTGAAATAAACACAATGGTTAGATTCACATCTCAAGTAACCATGCTCATGCATAAAACTATCAAACCTCATGTACCATTTCCTTGGAGCTTGCTTGAGCCCATATAGGCTCTTTTTCAACCTGCACACTAATTTCTCCTTACCCTTGACTTCATACCCAAGAGGTTGTTGCATATAAATCTTTTCATCCAAATCACCATGAAGGAAAGTCATCTTCACATCTAGTTGCTCTAAATGTAAATATTCTACTGCAACTAAACTCAATACAGTACGAATGGAAGTCATCTTTAACAACAAGAGAAAATATTTCACCAAAGTCAATACTTCTTTCTATGCAAATATTTTTACTACAAGCCTTGCCTTGTATATTTTTTTTCCACCCTCTTCTTCATTGATCCTGTAAACCCACTTGTTCTGCAACGTTCTCTTACCTAGTGGAAACTTTACCAAATCCCAAGTCTGGTTTTGTTCCAAGGAGTCCATCTCCTCATCCATGCCATGCTCCCACTGGACGTGGTTCTTATCCTTGCATTGCTTCTTCAAAACTTTATGGTTCACCATTATCAGTCAATAATAAATAAAATAGAGAAGGTGTAAATCTTTCTGGAGGTTTACTTACCCTTTGTGACCTTCTCACAGGAGTTTGGGGTACCAGAGGCTCAATCTAGACCTCCTGGACATTTGTATCCAAATCTGACAGTGACCGACGCCAATCACCTCTAACCGAACTGATGGTTCTGCTAACCGAATGTCGGATTGGCTCTTCTATAACCGATACTGGTTCTGTTGACTGATGTCAATCAGGGGTCAACTGACACCGATTACTGTGTAACCCTATCGGTATTACTTTTAAATCCGAGAGTTCATTTTCATTCACAAACTTCTCAACCGGTTCATCCTTGGGTACCAAAATTTGATCCCTGTACATTCTCTTTTCATTCCATTCAATATCATGACTCCTAATAATTTTAGAATTCTCTAAATCCCAAAAATGAATATGAAATCACCAGATCCATAACCAATGAAAGTGCATCTCTTGGATTTTGCATCCAAATTTTTCCTATTTTCCTTATCAATATGCACAAAAGCTTCTGAACTAAAAAATTTAAGAAAAGAAAGATCTACCTCTTTTTTGGTCCAAGCTTCCTCTGGTATTCCTCCATATAGTGAACATGAAGGCCCACTGTTAATCAAATAAACCATTTTTGTATCAACTGCTTCTACCCAAAAATGTCAAGGGCAATCCAGAATATATCCTCATATTTCTAACACGTTCCATGATTGTCTTGTTCATTCTTTTTGCAACACCATTCTCTTATGGTTTTCTTGGAACCGTCCTTTCTCTACGTATCTCATTCACTAAACAATAATCATTGAAATTTATTGCTACAATATTCACCACCATTATCAGATCTAAGGCACTTTAACTTAGAATTTGATTCATTCTCAACAAGGGCTTTCCATCTTTTAAAAGTCTCAAAAACATCATATTTACATTTAATACAATAAACCCATACCTTTCTTGTAGCATCATCAATGAAAGTAACATAATATTGATCCTCCATGAGAAGCTACCTGAGTTGGTCCCCACACATCTGAGTGTACAAGCTCCAATTTCTTCTCCTTCTTAGTTGCCCCAACTTTGAGAAATCTCACTCTCTTTTTCTTTCCAAAGACACAATGCTCACAGAAATCAAGATCTAAATTTTTCAAATCTGATAAATTACCCTTAGCCTTTAAGATCTGATTCCTTTTTGACTCATATGACCCAACTGATTATGCCACATGCATGCATCTGAATCTGAAGTAGATAATGCAAAAAAGGAATCAATAAAAAATGTAGATAAATATAATGTTCCTAACCTTCTTACCTCCTGCCACAATAAAATGACCCTTGGTGACTTTCTAAGAGCTCCTGTAAAAGTAACCATGCAACCAGATTCACTTAGTTTCCCTATAGAAATAAGATTCCTCCTGAGGCTTGGCACATGCTCACATCTTTCAATACTTATGTATTTCCATTCTAGAATTTTAAATGAACTTCCACCTTTACCAGAAATATTGCAAGGTTCATCATCACCCAAATAAACATGCCCAAAATTTCCCTGGACATAATTTCTAAAATAACCCTTATGAGGGGTTGCATGGAAAGAAGCTCATGAATCTAAAACCCACGATTCAATTCTATTATCTAAAGAAAGAATAATAGCATATTGCATTACCTCTACTGTAAGAATATTTTCTTCTTTACCTTTGTCTGGTTGTTGGTTATCTTTATCCTTTGACCAACAATCTTTCCTTGCATGTCCTTTATTTCCACATTTCCAACAAGTAATTCCCTTACTTTGGATTTAGATCTGTTATCCCTTAACTTTAATTTCCCATTACTCTTACTCTTGGATCTCTCTGTCTGTCTGCCCCTACTTTCTATATTCAAAGCATTCCTAGATGATGATTCCTTTGTACTCTTATTTGTGAATTTCTTCATTCAAGATTATACTAACCACATCATCAAAATTCAAAATATTATCAGCAAATGTTTTATTACTAACAATCATTACCAAATTATCCCAACTATCAGGCAAAGAACATGAGAATAAAAGTTCTTTCACTTCTTCATCAAATGTAATATCAACCGATTTTAACTGATTTACTATAGATCGGAAATCATTCAAATGACTATATGCAATCCACCTTCATGCATCTTAGAACTAAATAGTTTCTTCATCAAATAAACTTTATTTGAAGCACTAGGTTTTTCATATAAATTAGCAAGAGATTTCATTAACTCTACCGTAGAAGTCACTTCTGTAATATTAAAAGGCACATATACTACCAGACTCAATCTTATAGATCCCAAAGCCTTTCTGTCAAGAATCTTCCATTCTTCATTAGTCATCTTTGTAGGTCTAGAATTCTCATCCAACGGTAAATTAAAAACTCTTTGATACAGATAATCCTTAATCTGCATCTTCCATAATTGATAATTTTGATCATAAAATTTCTCTACCTTGTATTTTTTTTCATCTGCCATTGCTGTAGCTGCCACTCAATCAAAAAATCCTCTGTGAGTAAATATGTCAACACACAAAACCCTCAAATAAAGCTCTTATACCAGTTGTTGGGGTTAGCACACTGGTTGTATAGATGATATATCAAATCTAAGCATACATGAAAATTAAAGTAGATATTCTACCAGAAGAAATATACATAATAAGAGATATAAATCAACATGATATTTAATGTGGTTCACCCAGTGTGGGCTACATTCACCAAGAAACAAGCCAATCCATTATCCAAATCTTTGACAAGATATATTGAAGATTAACAATCTTCCACACCTCTCAAATGTACAATACTTTCTTTCTCTCGAGCTTTTACTTCTTCTCCAAGTATTCTCTCTCACACAATTATTCTCACAATAATCATCAAATTTTGCAAGTTCTTCTTAATTATTACTTCTAAACCATAGCTTTCATGTTATATAGGCGTACATAAACTTAGGGCACTTATCCATGCAATTACAATCAATATATCTTCTTTAATACTAAAAATAGATCTAATTCTCGAGAGTTAAATAAAACACTCCCTTATAGGTAACCGATGTTAGTTCCTCCTTTCCTGACCAATGCAGGTTATAGGTGACCGATGTTGGTTCCTCCATAACTGATATCGATTACTTTCTTTTCCATTAGGTTTACATATTTCATGATAATCCGAAGTAATTGAGCTCCACAACTCAACACCTTGTAATCTACATCAATTACGCTCCCTAAAAGGTAAAATCCAAGCCATCCAACACTTTATTGGACAACTCGCTGAAAAAACTCAACCATTCATGCATCCAATGAAAAATTACACTAAGTTCATTTTCGATGACATTTCCAATGTGCATGTGAGGTTATTAAAGCATATCTATTAAAACCCCTTGTTCTAGTACCTCCCGCAACCGATCGGCCCTTCCTCTTACATATTTTATCTACCTTCCATGCATTAAGGTCCCTTCTTTCCCAACATGATGAATCTCAATGCAAAATGGTCATCTATAGACATTAGTCACATGTTTTTATCATATGAATTCAATTACAGCTACATCGAAAAGCTATGTCTTGGCCTCATCTTTCTCACAGAAAAGTTGTGACACTAGGCTTCTCAATAGTGAGACTCGCATAATTAAAAAATTAGATCCTCTATGTTATCTCTTATCTAGCACTCATCTCTCAATCCATCTTACATGATGGTTCATGTTACTCATGGATTTGATTTCAAATTCATCCTACAAAAATCTATCAAGGGCCAAGTTATCGGTGATTTACTAGAGAAATGCCTCTCTTTTTGATCTATCAAATCCCTGAGTCTTTGATACTTTTGAAATGAATTTACCGCTTAACCATTGACACTGAAACTTAGAATGTACTTTTATGGGTCTCATTTCCTTTCAAAATCAGGATGGGATCATGTTTGGTCACTTTACAATGATCATTCCCCAATTGTATATCGCTTAGGATTATCATATACTAATAACATCACTGAGTATGAAGCTCTCATTCTTGGCTTCACTATCGCTCGCAAACTTCTTATTTGAAATATCATAATACGTGGCGACTCACAAATCATTATTAACTAATTCAATGACATGTATCAAACCAAAGAGGAGTTTCTCAGCATGTATAATAACCTCGTCAAATCATTTTGAGCTACTTTTGACGCCTACTCCGTCACCGAATCCCTCAAAAATATAAGCATACAGATGTTATGGACTACATGGCATCACTCATTCCCCAGAATCATGGAAAGAGGCCACCTTCAAGATGGATTTGTACACTTACCAAAAGTCCTTCTAATAATCTGGACCTTTAAGCATGTGTCGTTACACTCAATGTAATCATCATCCCAAATGGTTACACACAAATGTATAACTTTCTCTATCGACAAACCATTTTGCTAATATTTCAATTGGAACTTTATAAAGGTCTTCAATGAAGAGAGGAAAAGTTGATATGTTATCATTGGTGCCCTTCAATGTTTAAAAGAACATTTGATGGTTAGTTTTATACAATACTTAGGACTTGAATAGACATCCCCAAGGTTTTATCAACAAGTTCATGAATTTATGTGGTATTCTCAGGAAAATTTATGTCTCACAATATTCTACGTTAATGGCTACTAAAGGACAACAGATGCAACAAATGTACTTAGAATATCCAATCACTTGTTAAATCTAAAAAACACAACAACCTCCATCATGCACTTGGCACTATGACCTTCATCCCATATGCACCATCATGGCCCTTTTATTATATAAGGGGTTTTGACCCCATTCTAAACGATTAATCAGAGTTGGATGACCATAAGTTCATCATTACTGCTTTCAAAATACTTTACTAAATGGGTAGAAACCATACCTTTACAAACTGCCACTGGTCTCAATATTTGACATTTTATTACCACTCAGATTATTACATGCTTTGACATAATCCCTCTGCCATTATCACCAATTATGGCTCTTTTCAAAAATAAGGATCTTAAAATCATCTCTGTCAAATTAAAGATCAAGAAACATTTTCCACTCCATATTGGGGCATCCACATAGAAATCTCCAAGTATCCATTTTATGATAATTGTCATATTAACAAGACCGTTGATACTAGTGGCAACGATTAAAATAATCAAATTCTATATTAGCTCATTGGAGGCTTACCACACTAGTGTGCACACCCCCACAAAATGCTAGCAACATTCATCTTGTTTACAAAACTAAAGACAGTAATCCCCTTAGAGTTGTAAATACCCTCCTTGTGGAGTATCCATTAAAGGTATTCTCATAGATAATGAATATCTTGAAAGGACCAATTCCATGAGCTTGATATACTTGAATCTCACTACAGTGATTCAAGCATCTCGAACATCTAGGAGTATATCAAGATACATTGTAAAATCTATAATAACAAAATGTCCACGCATGATTCAATATTGGAGACCTTGTATTAAAATAAAATTAGAACAATACAATAGTCGAGGCTCATCTCAAAGGGAAATTCAAGCCTTCTAGCATTTAGACCCTATGTAAATCACTGATAAGCATTATGTGTTATCATTTTTCCACTCTTTGGAAGTATCCACTTAAAACCCCACTCAATGTAGTTGATGCATCTCAAGTGCTAGATTACATGCAAAACATTCATTTCCCTATGATGCACTCTATTTAAGATGGTTCATACTCAAATGCTAAGGTCTAAATATAAAATGAAACTTACCACATTCACTCTTCATGCTCTACGCTTCATGATCTATTTTTCTAGAACACATATTTCATAACCTATTCTAAATGATGTACTCTTGTTTTATGGTTCATTCTTGACTGATGAAGGGGTATTTATTAAAGAGCCTCATTTCATACACATTCTCAATTGGGCAGGGTGAAGGATACTCCCACCTTCACACTTTGCATTTTATTCCATACACTCATACATTGCATTCCATATCTTGGTTAATTTACTCTTGTTTGCTAATATTATTACATGATGCTCTTTTCTTACTTTGATAATTTTAGATACTCAGTATGTCAATTATCTTTATCATATACACATGTCACATTCATGTCTTGGTATCTAGTTATGAATGTAGATCTCTTCTATGTTTTCACACGATGCAGGGTTCAACCGCATGGTGTTGAGTCCCACTTTTTTTCCCCAAAACTTGAGTGAAGGGTGTGTTTGGGTGGTAAATAGGAGTAGTTCACGTGAACACTCCCTTTGCGTGAACCACTTTCGCTTGAACGGACACATCGGTCACTTTTTATGCCACGTGTGGCATTAAACATGGTTCAACGCGAAGGGTGTTCCCGCGACACCATTCACTGTTCGCTATTTATATATTGGAGGCGTTGCGGAGGAAATCACTTTTCCTCTGCCCCGCCTCCTTCGTGTAAAATTTGGACAGAGCACCGACCAGAAAAGTGACTAGACTAGTGACCACTGTTGAAGGAGACTGTGTATGAGCCCACCGAGTGAGTTTGAAGGAGACTAGCGTGGCCACTGACAATGACCCCACAAGAGTAGACCAAATCGAGCCAACAAACACCCACCATGCCCAACAAGCCCACTAGCATGGCCACTAAGGAGTGAGGAGGCCGTCGATGAGCACCGGGTATGCATTAGCTTGTTTTTTTGGTGAAAATGGAGGATCCCATGGATTTGGGTATAAAATAAATGAAACCCTAGTTTTTTATATGCAAAACCCTAGTAAATTGCAAACTTTTTTTGTGTAATCGTTTTTAAGAGAGCTTTTTTTGTGTTTTTTCTTTGATCTACCTCTACATTGTAATTTCTTCTCATTTTGTACAAAACCCCTGTTGTGAAGACTATTTTTTGTAAAACCCCAAAATCTCTTCTTTCATGACCAAGCTTAAAAAATATTAAATCTCTCCCATGAAGACTGTAATTTCTGATATATTAAATTTAAAATATACCTTCTGTAGAATAATGGTGCTGTGAAAACCTTAATTTCTGCTGTAATGATATATTAAATTTAAATACGTATAAAATAGTTTAAAATATCATCTGTATTTTAAATCATATGTTGGTTCATACAAAATTACATATCAGGTTGTTCCTGAGAAACTATATTAAATTTAATATTGGTTATTAGATTATAGTACCTGAAATTTGGCCAAAGCACTTGGTAATATGGAAACTTAGACTGCATGTGTCTGTATAAATTTATAGCATGTATTTCCTATATAGATAACTTATTTATAATATTAAATAAAATTCTTGGAGAGATAGATATGTAAAGTATTAATAACATCGTAAAAACAACATACATATATTGGTATTAATGAAGTGAATAACTAGTATGTCCTAAATTTTGCATTTAATTACTTTTGTGAAAGTGACCATGAAAGAAATCATGAGAAAAACATACACATTACTCATGTAGTATAAATAAATCATTTAATTTTTATAAAGTATATAGTGTCAATAAACGTAATCAAACAATGTCATCAGTGAGTAAAACACATAACATATATGGTATAAAATATGTGTCACAATGTATAAGTCAGTACAAGGCATCATGCAAGTGAATCTTGATTTTCCAATGGATAAGAGTGTGAAAAATATGTGGCTTGTTAAATTATCAGTGTGATATTCCCCCACTAAAGGCATGCCCACAATTGTAGAAGAGGATTCCCCTAGGTATAATACATGTATAAATAAAGATAGAGGAAAACTTTCAAATGTGATAGATTTTCCATTTACCTCATAAACATTCTCATTTATCTTTTTCACAATCTTACACAGACTAATCTTCTTATAATCTAGTTTGTTGTATGTTCCTTGCATAAATATCTCTTTTCTCAGATATATCATCACTAAATATCCTTCCTCAAATACCTTTTTCCTTCTTGTTACGTTTGTTTCTGCCTTATACTTTTCATTACTTTCATGTACCTTCATCCTTCTTTCATATTGTACATGAGGGACGTTCTTTGTAAATGTCTATACATCATCACCAATCCAATTTGTGATTGGTAACTACAAAAGTATTAAAAAAAACTTAGATTGTCTACCATTAAAATTGAATGGTGACTTTCTTTTTGACATAATCACCGAACTATTATATGAAAAATCAATTATGGCTATTCCAAGTCCCATAACTCATCATTCTCTACAAAAATGCATCTCAAAAAATTTCCCAACCTCTTATTTACTACCTACGTGTTCCCATATACCTAATGGTGGTATGCATGACTGAATTAAAGGTTTAGTTTCCAACTTATTCTTACAGAAGTTCTAAATAAAAAATAAAAGTTCTTACGAAATTGGTAAACACATTTTAGATTTAAGTAGTGTCATTAATTTTCTTTTGGACATTCAACGATTCATTTCAAGGTGATTGTTTGTACACAAAATTAATTTTTAAATTGTGTTTTAATATGAAGATATAGTTGTTCTATTAGAATTCCAAGAGATGAGATCAATCTCCCAGAGATCTTTATAGTATTGGAGAAAAGTGAGCATATTATTTTTATGCTTAAAGCTGAATAACATGAAAGTGACATCATATTCTCCTTAGATAAAATTTCGACAACCAAACATATTCAAATAAAATATATGAAAAGGACTAAAATGGTGATTAAAAAAGTTCTCTATTCTAGGTGATTTTTTTGTAGTATGATATTTATATATAATAATATATAAATAATTCAAATGGTCACAAGAATCTACAAATGTAATATAGATCACACGACATGATATATTTTTGGGCTAAGATTCCCTAATATTCAAAATATTGAAGAAATACAATATTTTCCCTTGAGGTAGGGCAACATTGTAATATATTTCTCTAGGGAGGAATGTTTCCACAAGACCTCCTAATGCGCAAATGTCAATTCAGGGGGTGACCTCGCGTCAGTGCAACATACTATATGCACATAATTATTAAGTTAGTTATCTTCTATGTTGAATACAATATATATAAGCTTATAATAAATAAGTGAGTATTTAATGCTAAAATAATAAAAGAAATCTTAGGTAACTCACATGTTCCTATTATAGAGTTAATCGGAAATAAAGACATAACTCTTGATTAAGCTATATATACATGTCACCTCTATGTACATTGTATTCTAATTTTACATTTTCTATCAGAGGTTTAATATATAAATTGTTGACCATTTGGATAATGTTTCATTTTTTGGTGTGTGTTCTATATTATAGAGGTCTCTTTCCTAATAATTCACCATTTCTACATTGTATAAGAGCATGCCTCCACAGGTAGACATTGTTAATTTTTGGAGTTTCAAAGAGTTAAATATTTCCACACAAATTCCTAAGACCGTAATCATATTTTTTGAGCCAATCCACCTTTTGGGTTTTCCAAATTATCCACTTCGTATTTTTTTGTTTGAGCCAAAATTAAAAATTTAGGGTCTTTTTTATTTTCATTTCAAAAAAATATTTAAAGGGTCACCATGTATTTTTCTTGAAAAGTATTTGAGAAATTATGGTTAAATTTTTCAAAATGTTATGCCTTATGGTTTATTTTTTGATGTTTTAGAATTCAAATAGGACATAGGAACAAGAAGTTGAATAATGGATATTTTGTAATGTTTCTCAAAATGAAGGTCAAATCATATGTCATTAGACTTTGGCATCTTGAGATATTTCTGAAAAGTTCGACATATGCCAATTTACCCCAATGAGGTATGTGTGGTAATAATTTTAAGGAGTTGGGACATGTTAAGGGGTTAATTTGGTGATGGAACTATTCACCAAACCCCTTTTTCTGACCCCTTGATGAATTCACTAATGCAAAAATTCAAACATAAACAATAAACTGCATACAAAAGAGTATTGAGAAGAAAAGAGGAAATTCTATTATTCGTTATCCCATTAGAAATACATAAGATTTTTAGATTAACACCAAAAAGAAAATGTTAAGTTTTCATGCACAACTATATATGTCAATTAAAGAAAAACTATTAAAGGAAAAAATCTATCCTATCTAGTTAACAAAAATCACTTTTTTTAGCAACTCATATTTCTTATCATTTTTTGCATACTTATTATTTTTTTGGATACTCTTAGATAGGCCTAAAAATTATCCCTTATATTGTACATGTATAAATAGAGATAGAGAATGACTTACAACTCCAATTCACGCTCACATACAAAAATATTGAATCTAAAAAATAGTAAAAAATAAAATAAAATGTAATGTTCGACCCTTAGAATGGTCAATTTTGGTGTTGAAAAAGGTTTACAATTTGACCCTAATTTTATTTTACCAATTATCATTAAATAGAAACATTTGAGATCTTTTTTTATAAAAAAATTGGATTAGTAAAATTTCTAAATAAAAATATATGACCTCTGTAACATAGGCCATCACATCATTATCCCTTTCTTGAAAAGAACTCAACTTTTACAAGTTGTTTTGATTAAAAAAAATTCATTTTTAGTTGGTAATATTCTTTAATTCTCACTTTTAAATCCAAGTGATATCTTTTTGTTTTAATCCTTCCTACCATACTATATACTTTTTGTAACTTCCTTGCATGGTATGCACTAGTTTCTTATCCAAAACCTGCAATATCTTTTCTTTCTTTTTCCTTGGAACGTTTTGCCTCCAATCCAGTAATTCTTCTTCTTCCCCTTCATTATACCTTCCATGAAATACATATAAATATAAATAATCAAATACTAGATAAATATCAAAATTATATGACATATTTACCATTTACCTCATAATAATTTTCATTTATCTTCTTCACAATTTTACATAGAATAATATTCTTTACATAAGACTAATTAATGTTGTGAATCATTTATGTATCCATGGAAGCGTATAATTGACATTACTTGTAACTAACTTGTGTATAACATGTAAGACAAAGTGCATACGGAAGTGGGATTTATCAAATGATAAAAAAATATTTGATTCTATGTCATGACAAAGCAAGTCACATATACCTGTCCTAGTTTTGGATTTTTGTAATATTTGAATGTTTTTGGATTATTGGAATATATATGTGTTTTTGGATTTTGAATAAATACATATAATGAACTTCGGATGCCAAGGGAAATGAGTCATAAACTAAAAAAATGGAATAATAAATGGCTTTTAGTAAATGGGTTTGAGGTTAACTAATAATGCTTCAACAATCACATTAAACGTGTATATGTGTTGCATGTTTACAATTGATTATTATTCGTAGTAGTTAGAGGATTATGAGTGTAGAGATATTTTTGATTTACTCGAAATGGTATTTCCTTTATGTTATAATCATTACAATGTCCCAATACCATATTAAGTTTATTTTCAATTTATAGGATTAGTTTATGAATTATTTTCTCATATTTACCTAAACCATGGCCATTGTATCCCAATTTTTTTAGTCTTGAATCTAAATCCATATTTTTTTAATGAAGTTTATGTGGTTATAGGATGGATTCTTGTGCTATTATCATTGCAAGAATTATTGATAAGATATTTTTTCTTTTTCCTTATTAATTGATGCTCATGGTCATCTTTACTCTTTGGTAGTGTAATATAGTTGACTAACATCAAGTTATCTAGCTCATGTCCATATGTCTCTACACCTATATAAGGGAAATTGGGATTACACCATTTCTCATTGATATGATAACCTTATTTTTCATATTTTTGAGTTTAATATTTTGTGTATTGGTTACTTCAACATTAGACTTGTTGTGTTTCCCCACTTCGTAGGCATGTATTCGTTAAATCATTATTTCTTACATAAGGTGCTTAGTGGTTGATTGGGGTGTATTAGATAGTGGTATAATTTTTTTATGGTCTTAGTCATGGCACAAAACTTGAATGGACTATCATTTCTAGGAAATATATACACCATGTCACTAAGAAAGTATTTTTAACATATAGGCATAATAGAAGGCACACTATTCATATCATGAGATTATAATTTGAGTTGTAGACATGGCCTCTAATTTTTTGCAAAACATTTTTGGCCCCAATATTATGTCTAACATAAATTGACTTAAATTTTTTATTGAAAATATCGAATTCTATAATTTGTGTGTTAGAATAAGTATGATCCTTAGTATCAATTCCGTTTACTAAGAGAAACATGATATTACATATTAACAATTATATGTTTTACCATTTTGTTGAATATTTTTTCTTTAAAGGAAGTCGTCTTGATCAAATGAAATGGTATTTTTGAATCCGCTCAATGTGTTGACAATATATTAGAAATATGTCATCTTGTCATCACTTTGTAAAGTAGTTTCATTCAAAGTTTATAGAGAATATTCCTGTATACAATTTAGCTCATTGAATCTAATCCTACATGAAAATTTTGGTCTAGGTATTCCTAAGTTGATATATGATATCATAGCCTTTAGGTTATTATGTAGTTTCCTAATTACGTGCACCAAAATTTATTGTGTGATGTTGTGTAGGAACTCAACGATATGTGCAATATGTTTCTTGCATTTGATTAGATGGGAAATTTTGTAATTTATGTAATTTATGTAATTTTGTAATTTTTTAATTTTGTAATTTATTTGATTTTGTAATTTAATTTCTATATTATTTGCATTGAAGCTTGAAAATCATATTTCTGTTTTCATTAATATAGGAGAATATCTTAGGAATTTTTTAAATTAAAAGTACTATTAATTGAATTTTACTTTCATTTTTTTACAGTCATGGCTTCTTCCGCTCCTAATTTGTTTGAGAGGACCAATTTAGAGATTGCAAAATTGTAATCTATTCTCCAAAATCCAACTACAGTTGGGCAGTATAAAGCCCATTGTGAAAAAATACTGGTTGATCTTCGTAGAATAGAGACAAGTTTGAAAACATATAATCCATTTGATTTTGAATCAATAAAAAAATTTATGGATTCACTAAAATCAAGTGTCTCAGGAGATGTAGGTTATAATGAGATTACATCACAACTTTCCAATAAGGAAGTCGTTAAGAGGTCTTGTTGGAGTTTTTATGCAGACAAACGGAAAATAAGGGCATATTATGTAAAAAAATGTTCATGTCCCCTATGTGCCCCTTTGATTTATCCTAGATTTGTGGCCTCTCAAGGCCAATTTCTGAATAATGACCAATTACCGTTATACTTCATAATGATGCTACATGGTGAGGCTCACTTAAACCTAAAGGTGAACTATTTAGACATCCCTAGTTATTTGGGGCAGGGGCGTGGCCGTATTAGCCACAGGGAGGCATATAGAAAGGAGGGAGCTCCTGCAGTTGTTGACGTGCGGCAGCTTGTACCAAGGCCACAACCATTCTTATCAGGCTTTCAGGATGTCGTAGCACCTGTCGTTATGACTGCACATGAGGCTGTTATCGAGGGTCTTGCTAGCATTTCTCGTGAGACCCAATTGATCTCTTTTGATCATGTGGGTCAGTACCTTCAGAGATGCAATACTAGTAGTGGAGGTGCTAATAGCACCAACGATGCATGCAGTGAGGTATACACTCGTGCATCTTTGATTTCCCTAGATGACTTTGAGCTAGTTACAGATCCCACTCAAGCACGTTGGCTAGGACGCATCATGGTTGCTGACTTGTTGCAGTGCATATGAGGTGATTTCACAGCATTGCAACATTCCACTATAGGGGGTTTTAGATTTTATAGAGCAGAGTGGGAGTGTATCTTCTAGTCAGGGTACTACTGTCATTGCTATAGATAGACTTCTTGTTGCTGAGATCGTCACACTTGATGTTCAACACATTTATGTTCTGGTGTGTGAAAATTAAACCTTTAATATAATTAAAATTTATTTTAATTGATCATTACTTTACAATTTATTAATATTAAAATTAAACATGTACTTCTGTGTTTAGGCTTTTGCTCCAGTGTGTGGAGCTTCACAGCCCACACCATCTACCCATGTCACATACACATAGCTCTTGACTAAGCACAACATGGATCTTGATGTTCCAGGCCTGAGTCAACTTGGCTCACTTGGCGACATATTTGCTGGTGTTGAGGTCGTGGATGACAATCCCATACATTTGGAGATGCATTCCGCAGAGGTATAAATACATGTGTTTTAATAGAATTAATATTTAATCTAAATTGAAATGTTAGAAATTAATGAACTTTATTCAAAAAACTTATTTATCAACTTCTTACATTTTATTTATTTTGTTTCATAGGGATCTACGGGACAAAGATCTACACATAGCGTAGATACTCCCAACATCTGCCCAGGGACAGATACTGAGGTAATCAATTGTACATATCTATTATATGATGTATTGAATTAATCAAGAAATTGTTGTAGAATTTTGTTTATATATTTTAATATATGGTACATGCTATATATAGTTTATGACATGTATATTCCTTTTTTTTAACATGCAGGGTGCAATAGAGCATAGTGAGGGGTCTGGCACTCGCCCTAGTGCACAGAGGAGACTTCAATGATATTTTATAGATTTCAGACATTTTAGACATACTTTTAGAGATTTTAGACATGTATATACTCATTAGACATGATTTTAGATATTTTATTCATGTATATATACTCATACTCATTCTAGACATGATTATTATATTTTCATATATGTCTTAGACACGTGTATTATTAATATATTTTTATGAGTTCCAATGTATATTTAAAATTATGGATGTGAATATAAGACACCCCCTTATCTTTCATTTTTGTCTCTTGATGATATCATAATAGGTATAATGATAGATAATATATTAAATACCCTTCATTTTTGTGATATAACATTGTAAAGTTCGTTAAAATTCTATATTGAATCATTTTCAATGCTTAGGTAATTTAGTAATACTTTATGTTACATTAAACATTCCATGGTATAATGGCTTATGTTACTATTTGAATCATATATGATGAAATTTTAAGTTCAATAGATCATTCAATTAACAACTTGAAATAAGACTCCTAATGACCATTAAGGAAAGAGTATATAAAACTATCCATGTGCTACCAAACTATCAACACAAACAACACCCACCATTAGTATAAGATCATTTTTATTCATGTTTAACATTGAGACAAGTGATCACCCAAGCCTCATTCCAACAATAAAAACATAGTTTGCAACACTACAAGTGTAGTGCACTAGGTATTTTCATAGTGTACCAATGATGAAGAACACAATCATGAAAAGTAACTAGTTTAAGATGCATAAGAAAAACCTTATTTTTTATTCACTACTCAGTCTAGATGAAAGAACCTTATTTCCCTCCTATCTCATTCTCTATGACATAATGAATCCTTAATGAATCAACACAATTCCAAGCATATTGAAATATGATAAACTTGTACAGTGATAAGGGTACTCCATATACAACCTTTTGGTTCACAACTAAACAAATAACATATATCAAAAACTATGTACATATGAATTCCCAACTAACATTTCCACATTAAAAATAATAATTCAACATACATCCACATCATAAATCATGTTTATACCATACATACTTTCATGTAACAACCATATCACAATAAACTATAAAGTAAACTAAGAATCACAAGTATTAAACAACTATTTTATAGTGGTCTCCATAGTCCCTTCAAGTAGAAAATACAATCATATAGCTTAATAGTTTATTACCAACAAGGTTTAGTAATTTATTCCATGTCCTTCTATATAATACCAAGTGGCTCTGCTCATTGTTCAATGACCTATAAAAGTTTTTCATGGTCTTCTACATCTAGTCTCCATTTTTTGCGTTTACTATTTGTAGTCTTCACCTGCTGCAATTGTAACCCTATAGCAATTATGTGATGGGTGTAATGATACACCTTTTTGTCTGGTTTGTAATCAACAAAGTGAATCCCACTTTGGAGGGCTTTCACTTGTTGTAAGTATGTTCCCTGCACTACAACCGAGCCAGTATAAAATGTTGTCACTTCACTTGTTATTTCACATGTTAGCTTTGTTCTCTCTTATGTGCAACACAACAAGTAGTACTCCACTTTCTCAATATTGGCTTCTTCAGCAATGACTGCAAATACATCTCCTACAACAAAATTCAAAGAAACATTCAATGATCCATGTATAGTATAAATTATACATATATATTTAATTATCAAATTATACTTGATCCTTTTAAATAAAACATACCTTGTTTAACCAGTCCAGATATGTGGTCATAATCAGTTGAAATTAATGGCACATCTTCAAAACTATCATCATGATCTGATCCATATGTGTCATCCACAACTAAAGGAACTTGCTTCCACTCACCTACATACCCATGTTTTTGACTATTGCACTCTAAATATGATTTCTTCATTTATTCATAACAAAAAAAAGAATAATCTCTTGTACATATTGTCCAGTTATTACTATCCATAGTCATCAAAGAGTGCAAAGACCTAGAATTGGGAATCCTTTCACATCCATACTTTGTCCTTCGATCAATACCTTCATTTAATCATGCTCAAAAGATCAATAAAGTTTAAAACAAACATCAAAATTCAAAATAAAAAAATTTAAAGTTAGTAACTTGTATTTCACTTAATAAATCACATCAAGATCTACATATCTATGTTTTAAATGTGCATGTACCTGTTATCTCCCAAAACACTCTGTGTGGGGTTGAAGCCTGTGGGGTTGAAGCGTGTGATGTTGAAGCCTGTGAGGTTGAAACTTGAACTGTAAAATGTTTCTTACACCATTCAACAACGGTGTGGGCATCAATCAATCGATCTCCCTCATAATCAAAGCTTTGTTTCTTTAGAGCACGTTTGATGCATGCACCCACACCATCGTGTTCTCCCTTCCCATGACCACTCTAAAAAAAACTCCATAAATGAGGAATTTTGTGATGATGATGATAACGACTGAGTGCAAAGAAAGGGCGAGAGGATTTGAATTGTGATGCGCAACCATCTGACCAAACAAAATGTTGATCTATTTGTATTCCTCGCTGATGAAGATATTGAAAGAACAAACCAAAACAATGTTGCACAAAGTGGGTGTCATGTTCCTTGTCATCACTTATATAGAAGTGATACTCCTTCTTGATCATTCGCTTCACATATGTACTTTCAACCCCATCCAAATCCAATTGTGCATGCCTATAAAATACTTGAACCATGATAGTAACCTGGTCAGTATGATAATACTGTGTTTGAATTTATTTTTGATGAGAAAATGAGTAATTCTCAGCAAAATCAACCACAAACAATATGGAACCAATAGGGAATGTGTCTCTATTAGTCTTGAATTGTGTAGCCTGCCACTTTGAATAGTGAGAATGTTTGATGTACAAACTAATTAAACTTCAGAAACTTTGCATGAATGTAGCAATGGGGATTTCCTCTTCTACCAAATCCAACCTGGTTGCATCTTTTCCAAGCCTTGTTGAATATTTTATGTATTTGAACCTACAAAATCAATTCATAACATGGACAAATTGTCATGTATTCATTTGCAGTAAACATAAAAATCAAAATAAAATCTAACATCCAAATTTAAAAACATAAATTTATATATATCACCTCTTGCAAGCAACCATTTTAACTGTGTCCAAATCTTCATTTGTTTTTGGCAATAATTTCAAGTCCCCACACTTGTCACAGACACCTTTGATGCAAGTCATATGATCATCGACATGATCATCGGATATCGTGCAAAGAATTGAAGTTATGAATTCACTAACACGTGTAGGTGGGGCATTTTCTTCCCGTAACTTTCTATACACCTAAAAAAAACATAGATTTTGAAATACATTAATTTTAAATCACATCTCAAAAAAAGATATTTAAACAAATTTCAAATATATAGATATAAATGAAAGCACACCTCAAAATATATATACACGATCTATAAAAAAATTTGTACCTGATAGTGATAATCAAACTCAATGTGATAGCGACAACAACATGTGTCAAGGAATTTATCAGCTCGCACATACCAAGGCTTCAAATTTTCAAACATTCATTGTCCAATCTTAACATCTGGATTTTCTTCTGTAAACTTTATGTACATCTCATGTTGAGTTATTTCAAGCCAATGTTTTATATGTTCATCATAGTTATTGCGAGTTATCCTGTGTTTTAAAACATCCCTCACATTCAGAGAAGGACGAGTCCTCTCAGTCCAAAAATTAGAAACTATCTTCACAATATTATCCTCTATTTTATCATAATGTGGATTTCTACACATTAGTGCCCAATTTCCTTCCATAGTAGAGTCATCCAATGTCTTCCTCCTCTTTGCATACCTGTTGACCATCTTTCTAGATAAACCCAATGCCTTGGCAATGGCGGTAACATGACGATTCTTTGTTGTATCTTCACTTACAACTGAAGTTAATATTGCTCTACGAGAAATACTCTTATCAACAGACCTAGTTTTTGTACCCAAAGAACTTATTCCTTTAAAAACATTCCCAACAAATTCTTCTTCTACACGTTTTGAATTTTTCCATCCAAAATCAACACCCAACAATTCTAATGTTTCCCTCATATCAACATGATTCAAGAATGTAACCAACAAATGTGCTCTAGCAACTGTAGTCAAATTAACAAATTCACCATATATTATCTCTACACTTTTTGTTGTTTTCTTTCGTGATAGTGGTTCTTGTTGGGAAAATTCTTTTAATTTTTGTAAATCCATCTTCACCAAGTGTTTCACATTTTTCTTGGGAAGTAATTCCATAAATTTTGTTATCACTTTAGCATAATGTTGTGCATCATGATCTGTGTCCATAAACATACACATGGGATCCTATCAAAACCCTTGCCTTTACCCAATCTAAAAAACATATTATCATATTTAAACCTTAGAAATTAAAAAAAATTACGATCTATCAAGGGTTTCTATACATATGTACCAATTTTTGCAGCCTTGTCTTTCACTTGTTGTGTCTTCTCTCTCTCTCTCTCTCTCTCTCTTTGTGCCTTCCTACGAACAGATCTTCTAGCATTCTTCTCTGCATTCTCTTCCTCGGTATATTTTTGTTTCTCATTCTTTGCATTTCCCATGATTCATCCACTTCAATAATTTTCACCTACACACATAAATCGTGATAGATATGAATGTCTAAGAGTAAACTCGATACAAAACTATATGTGCATGCAACTCTATTTATATACAAATCTCAGTAGAAATTAGGTTATTTTTAATTTTAGTTTTTTATAACTTTAAAACAAATTTTCTAATTTTAATAGAATTTATATTTAATATGTAAAACAACTTTTCTAATTTAATATTAGATATTTTTGGTTAAAAACAATTTAAAAAAACTTAGTTTAAAACAAAAAAATATGTAAAAATATAAATTTAAAACATAAAAAATGAACAATATTAAATAAGTAACTTGTAAAACATTAAATTTAGAAGGGGAGATGCAATTGCAAAACATTAAATTTAGAAGTAGATGTTTTGGCGGCACCTTGGTGGTGCAGGGGGGTTCGCACGAACCCCACTGGGTGGCACATGACGTGGCGCCTGGGTGGCACATTTTGGCTCCAAATTCTTTTGGGGGATAATTGTGAGCCAAAATCTGCCACTCAGTTGCCACATAAGTAGGGTAAACGAACTAGTTAAATTACAAAATTTTGACACAAAATTCATATTTTTATTAGCTTTCTAAAAATGTAATTTTCATTTTTTTAAAATCTGTTTTGTTATTTATTTTTTAATTTTTACTAACATATGGTATTTTAGGACAATCAATAGTACACAATCAACCAAATTTGAAAAATAGTAGAATATATCAAAAAAATTGAAAAAAATAAAATTACTATTTATTGAAGTCTTCTTCGTACCTGTGAAAAAAAAATAATCAATTTTGATATAAATCTTAAATTTTATTGGCATGGACATATGTACACTATTTATTTGAAAATATTTTTACTAAATAATTAATTAAAAAAAATAGAAGTCAAAAAAAAATGAAAATTTGACAGAATCTCAAAATTCAAATCTTAAAAATAAAACTAAAATTTCATGGTCAAAAAATAAATTTTCATATAAATAAACCACCCAAGGACAGTCATTACTCTTTTATAACATTAGAAACAACATTTGAAAAAAATTAAGAAAAATACCATATTTTTTACCAATTTTATTTTTAAAAAATAAACATGTATTCTAAACTCTAAACACAACATTTTATTAGTTTGTGTAATTTCATGAATGTGTACGGTTTTGTGGCTATTACCTTTAGAAAATCAATGAAACTGAAAATTCATGTTTATAAAGGTACAAACCATACCAAAAAGTGGGACTATTTTATTGTGCAATGATTTTTTGTACTGTACCTCTTACCAGTTCCAACGAGGCTCCTAGTGGAATCTACTTTCTCACACATTACAAGTGTTATCATTTCATCGTTTACTGCTTCTTATTCTTACTAACACACTCCCTTACATTGATACATACATGTTTTGTCATACTATTTATCTTTCTAACATGCTAACAGGTGCTTCATGTGTAGAATTTTCTTGGCATGACTAAATACAAATATGGTTATCTGACACATTTTGCTTGATATTTTATTTTCATTGTTTTCTATTGTATGACATTATTTACAGGCTAGTCCCTATGCTTTGTTTTATCACAGTGTTATTTACATGTTTGTGGCCGCTTCGTCCCTAATTATATTCTGACAGTTTTAGCAATGTCCCATGTTTGAAACCTGATTTTAACAGTCTATCTTGTATGCACATTTTGTTGTTACATTGTTATTTTATGACATTTTTGCTTCTTTTCCTGTTACCACATGTATACAGCCACTTTGTTTACATGTGTCTTGGTTTCTACCATGCATATCCCCTACCCCTTTTAGGTATCATTTTTAGCATAGCATCAGGTCCTATCTTTTGGGCCACATTCTCCTCTTGATGTCGCATGCACCCTAATCGAGGGGGTCATACAGTGGGTGAACAAATCACCCCATACTACAACTCATGGCTATAATAAAGATCTGCATAATACATAAACAACACAGATAACAACTACAACACTGGATCAAAATTAGATTTGGGTCAGAATCACAACACAAACACCAGTTCCCAAACTCAGATAATAGTTCCTAGGTGCCTATTTCCCCCCCTGGGCACTAATTTCCTGGCAACACACACAATCACTTTCTTATATCAAGACAGTTCATATAAGTCTTTAGATTAGTTTTTCATTTAAAGGCATAGCCCTCTAGTAACATAATGCATTTTATCTCCTATATTTAGTTTAATTGATACAACTCAGAACTAATATAGAATAATCGAGATAGTAGGAACAAAACAGGGACACACCATTTTTAGTGGTGTTTATTGGGCATAGTCATGGAATGAGAGTAACACTAGACCTCTCTCCCTAAAACCTTCTATTTGGCATGAGATCACCAAAAAAACTCACATTTGGCATGAGATCATCCAAAAAATCACACTTGGCATGATATCCCCAAAAAACTCTCTATTGGCGTGAGATCACCCAAAAAACTCATTCTACACATCATTTTTAGGACACTTTTCTATCCTTTTACACTCTTCTACATCATGTGGACACTTTCCTTTTACACACTTTTACATACATACTATGCACATTTTTATCTGATATATCATATACAGGACTTTGACTACATTCTCTCTCTTATTTTTTTTGTAAGTTCATCCTTACAAGAAAAATAAACAAAAAGCACAACAATAGGTACAACATGTTACAATGCATACGCTTCACCCCTAGGGTCACTTTCCTTTCCTATTTTCCATGTTTCACTTTACAGCATTCCACTCTTCACTTGTCCACTTGGCACACATTTCACCATAGGATCTATATGGTTATCAGGAATCCATCTCCTATCTACTTTATGTTGTCAATTATTCACTCAACAAAATAAAGTAGGGGAAAATGTAGACCCAAAATCACACACTTGGGTACATTTCTAGGTCCTAAACACATACTAGCATTCATAAGATTAATTTGACCTTGTTTTTGTGTTTCTTTTTTTATTTTTGGTCTTACACACCCTACTATCCCAGTTGGTATTTTACTAAATTATCATTTTATGGCTTCAGACACCAGTGCCCAACCAAGACAAGAGTGTTAAGGTGCTCATGTCCCTTTGGGCACCCCTGACTCCTTTTTACCTTACTCTGCTCCTTTTGGGTCTCTTTAATATTTTGGGAAATTTTCATCTTATGGTAGTCAACCTTTTCGGGGTTAATTATGAAATTCAAACAAGGGAATCATATAAATACATAGTTATGTGATCAAAATAAAGGACCAAGCACTAAGCATTACTATCATCACCTAAGCTTGCATATCAAAAGGAACCTAAAGCACTCTAAAGCATCCATCTAGCATCAGCTCAAGGGAAAAAGGATGCATAAAATCTACATACACAACATAGGAAGGGGAAGTTCATTTTTCCATTCACACATCCTACTACATTGCTACATTTAGCTACAACCCGCTATCAAGCATAACTTGCATAAGGGCATCCTAGGGTACAATTATTACACACACTCACCAGAACTACATGGATTCTGAGATGTAGTGGATTTATCGGTTATAAGTTCACTCTTGAGGTCACCATTGGGGTCAGTCCGACTCCCCATTTTACATCTTTCTTTTTTAGGTTTGATGTTGTTTGTGGGCTTATGTAGGTAAACTGTTCTTTTGCAGGTTACAGGTACCCTTGGTGGTCATTGTGTGACTACCAGGTGATCAAGAGGAAGCAATAGTGAATACCCTATGATACTGTAAAAAATTAGATTTTTGACCATTTGCGCAGTCACGGGTGCCCAGAAGCAGGTTCTAGCAATTCCTATGCACCCATGTCCTTTCATAGGCGCCCATGTCTAGCTCTATCTCCTGGATTCCAGAAATTATTCTGAGTAGTAATAACACTCTTCCCATTCTATTCATCACTTTTCTAGGTCCATATTCAGCTTCAGATCAAGCCTAAATTATCTAATTTCTCTCTCCTTCTTCTTTTCTTAGATTTTTGAATATTACATGCTTATATTTCTTGTGTCATTTCTTCATTTTAGCATTTATACATCATTTAGTTCAATAGTGATTTTGAAACATTAGATTTAATTAATTCAAATTAAATTAAATCACAGTCACGTAGTCCACCTTGGGAGGTTTCCCATAGATCGCAGGGAGAAAATGGGGTCAAACACCACTGTATTCATGTTGAGCTCTCTAATTCAAACCAGATCCTACTTACTAATAATTTTACAGTCCTTGGCTCGAAATATGGTGTTCTCAATGGTCAAGGGGATCTTGACATGTCTAAATTTTCATGAATTTCATTTCTTATAATGTTCAGGGTCTCACATATCCCTCTAAAAAATACTCAGTTTAGTTAGTTTGCCAGCGTTTCAGTAGCTTAGATATTGTTTATTTATAGGAAATAAAAATCTCTGGTTTTTTGCTTCAAAATACACTGACTTGTATTGCTTGTGTTTTTTTTACATTTTCATATTCTACATTCTGATGACAAATGTGGTGCAAGTATTTCCATTTCCCCAAAAAAATTGGCCTTAATCACTTCCTCGGGCCATGATCCTAAAAATTGGGTCATGTGGTTGATTATGACAATTAATAATCTATATTTTGGTACTCTTAATGTTTATGCTCCTAATGATGGCACATAAAGAATGACATTATGGAAATGGTTAGGTGATAACTTACATATTACCTATTGGTTTGTTTTTGGTGAATTTAATATGATTAAACATCTTGATGATAAGATCAGTTCCCTCCATATGCGATGGTGTGTTGGTAATCATGCGGCTTGGTATTACTTTAAAATACATTAGGGGATTTCGGATCCTTTGCTCCAACAATGGAAGGAATTTAAGGCTCCAGCTTGGTATACCTAGACCAATCTTCAAGAAGGATATGATTGGGTGTTTAAAAGGCTTGATCATGAGCTTATCGCATAGCAGAATATATTTGATTTTGACATGCAAGGCCACTCTCCTATGAAGGTGTGGTCATATTTCCTTTTATCATATCACCTTCCGATCTATTTTAAGATTATCTAGAGTAGGGCCCCTTTCAAAGTCTCATCTAATCAATTCTTTATTTTAATGTATCCTTGCAGAGTCACTCAATGGTGGTTCCTCTTATAGCTAAAATTTGTAACATGGTACCACATTTGTCTTTTTCTTCCATCTGTATTTAGTTGTGGGAAGTGGCGATTCAGCGCATCACTCAATTACTCTTCCAATTTGGTAAACATGTTACTCAGGTGTGCAAAGCGTTCAGACTCATATATGCACAAATAATTCACGAGGGTTTTTATTCTCCTCTAATCCAATCCATTTTATACCACCTTTAATTGCAGGTTGCCAACATTTGACATCATTTCAATCTCATATAATCTAATTCGGCCCGTGCACTCAGATTTGTTCGAGACAACATTGGCTCAAGGTGGGAAACAAAGAATTTAATCATATTTTCAAGTCCCTCTATGCCAAGAATTCTCATGAATAGGTTTAAGCTATGCAAGTTTCTCATAGTTAGCTCACATAGTTTTCTTAAATTAATGACACTTTTCTAGAACACTATTAGTTAGTTTTCCAAGAGCAAGAGTTCAGGAATGAGAGAGTGACCACAGTGCAGCAATGTATGGAGGTGGGTATTTTCAAACTCTATACTTATGTTCATGCTTGATGCAATACCCCTATTTCATTTTAGGAGATCTATGCTTATCTGATGATAAATATCCTGGGTTTGATTATTCCCTTGCGAATTGTACAAATCCACTTGGTCTTTTGTTGGCCCAGATTTACTTCAGGTTTAAAATGAATCTCTCAATTCAAATTCTTTAAGGTGCTATTATCACCAAAAATTTATCACCCTCTAATTTTTCATGTATGTGTGGATGAGCAATCAATGTCTTTAGGTAACATGGGATTGTCTCTCTAATTGTGGGAGTTACTACTTAAGATGGACCTCAAGAGAAGGTTGGTTCCTCTAGCTAATCCTAATGCTAAACTACTCCTCAGGAAGGAAATGAAGCTATCTAATCCTACTCTATAATTCCAAGGGACCAATGGAAGAGAAAGATGAATGAAAAAATAAAATCATACACTAATAGAGGTGATGACACCGAGAAGAGGGTGTAAATACACTCTCAAATGAGTAGAAAAATGGAAAAGGTGATAATAGAAAGGGTAGACATGAGTGCCACAGTCCAAAATACCATTCAAACCACAATTTTCATGGAGCACAATAGATTTAAACCCTGTAAAGGAGAGTACAAGATATAAAAAATATATGTAAATGCAATGAAAGGAAAGAAAATGCAATAGAACACAAGATATAGGACAGATCAATAGCCACAAAACAAGTATTTTATTGCTTCAAATATGCACAATCCCTTACATTAAAGGAAAAGAGAAAAGGATCACCATACAATATCTCCAAATATGAGGCATGCAACTCAAAATATAAAATGCATCACTTGGAGAAGGATGCACCACGATTACAAGAATGTCACACCCTTACGAATGAGTCTCTCTTTACAATATATAAAAAATGAGAAAAAAAGAGGGAAAAGAGAAAATTGAAATTTTGTTCCCACCAACCATAAAGATTCATTAAATGTACGAATAGCAGTATGGATGCCATCAAAAATATATTTCCCAATGATATTTTCTTGCTAGAGAAGTCATGGCACTGTATCTCACCATATCGGATTTCTTAGCTACTTCGAACTGCATATTTGAATGTTGGAGACATTTTAAACCTTTTCTCCCACCAACTCTCACCTAATTCAATATTTTCAGTTCTCATCATGTAGTTCATGAAGAGATATTTCCAAAAAGTCCAAGTTTGTCAAATTTGGCCTACGAGGGAAAACTTTATGCCCATGCAGATATTGGGGGTCAGGCATGAACACAATTTCCCAGTATGCTTCCACAGTCAACATTTAAATGATTTTTTTCTTTTCCATGTAGGTATTTTAGGTTTTCAAAGCACTAAGGGAACTTAGGAACTAGTTATGTTTGTATTTGGTTCTTCTACATCCTCATTCTCAAGCATCCTTCACCTCTTTGGTCTTTACTTCGGCCTATGTTTTGTGGCCCGTTCAAAATTTCAAGGAATTGGTTCCATCATGCCTTCATTCTCCCGACACCTAATTTCCATGCACTATACTTTTCCTTTCTTCACTTAGCTTTCACCCACCTTCCTTCGACATATGGCTCAACCCATCCTATGGGAACCATTTCTCAAGGGGAAATAGTTCCTCCCAACCCTGGTTCTTCTGACGCATGGTTCTCTCGCACCCCCTTTACTCCACAACACTATCACTAGCCCCAAAACCCTTCAATGTGGAATATAAGTCCATGCAGGGAATTGCTTACCTTGTGGAACTTGTTCCACCCAATGCTAAGGTTCCTAAAAAACCCTCTCTAACCCACAGAACATTGTTTCCTTTGCAAACTCTTTAGATTGTGGGCTTTAGATCAATGCAGGGAATGTGTTTACCTAGGTAACTAGTTCCATTGTTCCTTATCCCACCCGCATTTCCACATAACATTAATTTCTTTAATTTGCAGGTTCAAACCAAATGCAAGGAACTATGAGCCCTAGATAAATAGTTCCACCTGAACACCAAAATTCTAGAATACACTGAAAATGACCCAATTTATCATTTTTCTCCAAAGTTTCTAAGTGTTTTGGATCATCATAGAACTGAGGAGTTAGGGAAAAGGTAAAAAAGTTCCCCAAAGCAAGTTTTTTCCAATTTTATGATTTTCTCAATTTTTTGATTAAGTATGGATCTTTTAAGCCCTGAGAAAAGAAGAGGAATGTATCAAAATAATTCCAAGTTCCCAAAGCATTAAAAATACTAGATTTTTCAAATTCTTCACCAAGGTCCCATGAAATTTCCTAATTCCATATTCTAAAATTTATCCAATTTTTCCAGGGGGAAATTTTGGATAACAATTTTGTGACTCACGGGATAATCTTCTTACTAGATTGAAGAGATCAGTGGCCTTGAAGCATCCTTTGGGCATGGAGTCATCCTGATAATCATGAGATTGGTCTAAAACTTGAAGAATCACCCTTGAATCCACCTGAAGTGTTATTTGAACCTGGAGCTAATCTGAAGTTGGAATTGACCATTCTCATTATAAAAAAAATTGAATTAAACTTTATGAGAGCAGGGAAAAAAAATTTGAGTATGAAACTTCACCTTCTCTCCCCTACAACTAATCTGTTGGGGTAAATAATGAGCATCTAAAACTTCCCCCCATATCTTATTTTTCCAATTCTAATGAATTTGAAGATCTTGATCCTTGGTAATAGTGGAAAATTATTCAAAGCTAGACCCAAACACTGATTTCTTAACAAGTATGAAGAACTGTAGAGTTCTACATCACATTTTTATTTGAAAATGGAATGCATGCACTTAGAACTACCCTAAACACCTTGCTTTCACCATGAACATTGATTCCTCATATGGATTGTGAAACAGAAATGAGGGCACAAAAACTATGTACAAAATGGAAAAGCATACATGTTCCAAGTGGAAACATGAAGAGTGTGCACCAACACTTCTTTTACTAAAATTAATCCTACACTACCCTACTCTAACCAAAGGTAAAGGAAACTCAAACAAATCCTACAACAGGTAGGGAGAAGTAGTTGATTTTCCTCAAAAATTGAGACCATATGACTGATTTGGATTTGAACATGGTCTTTAATGAGAGTGATTAATGTTTTTGAGGTTATTTTAAATACCCATTCTTCAAAGTATCAAATGAAAAAAGAACAAATACATCTTTTAGTTTTTTGGCATTTAGATTTGAGAGGAATTACAGTTGATCCTTGGTACATTGTAGCTCTTCTTCATAATCTAAATTGATCATGATTGGTTTCAACTCCTTGGGTGGATCTATACTAGCCAAATACCTAATTGGAAAAGGCCTGATCCTTGTGAATTAGACATTCTCTTGAATCTCAACTCCATGAATGGAGTCATCATGTAAACGTTCCTAAAGGTGGTGGATGTTTGCAAGCTAATTTGAACCTTGTTTTTCTTCCACATAAAACTTTGTCTCCTCCATGACAATTTATGATTTTGTAATTGATTCATCATGGATCTCCTCTTCCTCAAACACAAATTTTGAGAGATCCATCCACAAAATCAAATTCATGTAAGGATGAAATAGAAGGATTATCTAAATTTCTATCATTGAAAGAAAGAAAGGAGCTTTCTATGACTTGTTCTTCACTCAAAACCTCTTAATATGATTTGTTCTCCTCTATGGTGTGAAGATCCTCATGATTGGTTACAGCATTTTAAGATGTTATTAGTGGATCACTACAAGCTTCCATAAGTAAAACAAGTTCTAAACATGCAAGACAGTGGGGGTCACTATAATCAAATGGAACATATTTCTCACTTGAAAGCTTCTCATCCTTTCCTTTCAACCCTTTAATTTAAACCTCCTCAAGTTCATATTTTTCATTTAAAATAGAAGGAATTTTTGAAATGGGATGGGCCACTTCCACTATGCTCTCAGATTTAGTCCACTCTTCAACAAGTATTTCATGATTTTCAAAAATAAGAGTCACCTCGGCTAATTTTGAAGAAATTGGATAAGGTTGACTAACAAGTTCCTGGTGATGAACCCTTTTAGATTCAAATTCATGGCTCCATAATTTGAATCTAAACCACTCTCTTTGGATCCTTCCCGATCTACTCCTTTAGGCTTACATGTGTATCCAGTTGTCCAGAAGAATGGAAGTTCAACCCTTGTTGCTAGGAAATATTCAAGATCTTATTTAGTGAGGAATGGATCCTTAGGAAACTAATAAATTTTTCCCTTATTTATGTTGGTTGACCTCTATTACTTTATGTTTTCAACTGATTCTTCATGAAGTTTAGGAACATGTAGATATGATTTTGTAAAGTGGGGGAAGGATTTATCCCTCGGCTAATCTTGCAAAGGTTAAAATGGTGGAGGAGATGAATTTCTTTTCATGTGAAAGAGATGGATATTTGGGAGGGATGATGGAAGAAAATTGAAGGTGAGATAGAAGGGAAGAAGATGGAGAAGGGAAATCCTCAATGGGGGTAGTCATAAAGCTAGGGACATGATAATCAAGCTAAGATGGTGCATGTTGGGAAGGGTAAAGGGTAGGGCTATGAGATGGTAGTGTAGGATTGCCCCATTGATAGGGTTCCCTAACACTAGATTGGTAAGCCTCCATTTCTTGAACCCACTTTGTTATTTCGGGTGTAATTTCAGCCATAAACTTGAGCTTATGTTGAGGGTTGAACCAGTTTTGTATAGGGCATGTCCATGGATAGGGATTCCTAAAACCAATCTTAGTTACCTTTATTGCACACATAGCTCTGACCTGCACCATGATTTCCTCCATTCCTTGAATTTTCCTATGAAAATCAGCATCTTCCATGAAATTTCCACCATCACCTGCATAACCTTGTTCTTGATAAACATTTTGGTTAGAAAAATAACCATATGGGTCAGTGGGGGGTGGGTTAAATGCATATTCTTCATTATAGGGCTTAAAACTGATTTGTGGAAGGATTCTCAAAATATGGAGGTGGAGGGTAATCATATTTCTTATGTAAATGAGGGTTCTAATGAGGGAATGAAGTCATGATTACACAAATTCATGAATGAAAGGAAAATGAAAGAATGGAATGGAAATAATGAATGGAAGGAAAGGGAAAAGGATGAAAAAAATGAAGGGAAAGGTATGCAAATGAGATAATGGATTGGTTAAATCAATGGAGTCATCATATGTATTGAAAACATACCTCTAAAGGTTAAATACCACCAAGAACATATCAATATGATTCTAATATGAAGTTGTAAATCTTTTCAAACTGGTCCCACTAGGCATGCCAAAATTGTTATCAGCCAAAAAAACCACCCTCTGATTTTTCATGTATGTGTGGATGAGAAATCAATTTCTTTGAGGTAACATGGGACTGTCTCCAAGATTGTGGGACATGCTACTTGAGACAAACCTCAAAAGAAGGTTGGTTCCTCTACCTATTCCTAATGTTAAACTACTCCTAAGGAAGGAAATGCAGCTATCTAACTCATACTCTGATCATTCCAAGGGACCAGGGGAAGAGAAAGATGCAGGAAAATGTATAATCCTTCACTAACATAGGTGATAACACCGAGAAGAGGGGGTAGAAAGACACTCTCAAATGAGTGAAAATGGAAAAATGATGAATTTAGAAGGTAGACATGAGTGTCACAGTCAAAAATAACATTCAAACCACCATTTCCATGGAGCAAAATAGATTCAAACCCTATCAAGATAGAACAAAGATGCACAATATACCTGTAAATGAGATGAAAGGTGAGAAAATTCAATATTACACAGGATATGACAGATTAATAGCCACAAAGAAATTATTTTATGGCGTCAAATATGCACAATCCATTACATTGAAGGAGATTAAACAAGGATCACCACATAAGATGTCTAAATCTGAGGCCTGTAGCTCACAATATAAAATGCAACACTTGGAGAAGGATGCACCGGCATTACAAGAATGACTAACCCTTACAAATTAGTCTCTATTTACAATATATATATAATAAAGAGAGAAAAAGAGGGAAAAGAGAAAATAGAAATTCTTCTCTTCACCCACCAACAAGATTCATTAAATTTCTGAATAATAGTATGGGTGTCATCACAAATCCATTTCTCCAATGATATTTTTCTTGTTGGAAGAAGCCATAGCACCATATTTCACCATATTTGGTTTCTCAGCTACTTGAGACTACATATTTAAATGCTGGAGATGTTTTCTTCTTTTTCTCCCACCTCTCACCTAACTCAATATTTTTAGATTTCATGATGTAGTTCATGAATGATAGCTTTCCAAAAAGTCAAAAAATTTCAAATTTGGAAAACTAGGGAAAAATTTATGCCCATGTGGATCCAGGGGGTTGGGGAGGAACACAAGTTCCCAGTATGCTTCCACAGTCCTCATTTAAATGAATTTTTCCTTTGCCATTTTGGAATATCAGGTTTTTAGAGAACTGACGGAACTTGGGAAATAGTGTTGTGTGTATTTAGTTCTTCCGCAGCCTCGTTCTCCCACATCCTTCACCTCTTTGATATTTTCATTATGCTTTATTTTGTGGCCCATTCAACATTGTGGGGAACTACTTCCCCAGTGGAACTAGTTCTGCCCGACCTCCATTCTCCAAATTCCATATTTCCCTACACTCCACTTTGCCTTGCTTCACTTAGCTCCCCCTGTCTTGCTTTGACCTGTGGCTTGGCCCAACCTACTGGGAACCATTTCTCGTGAGCAACTAGTTCCCCCTGACCCTGGTTCTTCCAATGCATGGTTCTCCCATACCCCCTTTACTTTGTAACAATATCACTGACCCCCAAAGCCTTCAATGTGGGCCATAAGTCCATGTGGGGAACCGCTTACCTCGTGGAACTTGTTCCACTCAACTCTTAGGTTCCCAAAAACCCTCTCCTACCCACACAACATTTTTTCATGTACAAACTCTTTATATTACGAGATTTAGATCAATGTGGTGGACCTATTGACCCAGGGAGCTAGGTCCATTATTCCTTATCCCACTCACATTTCTACATAACAGTAATTCCTTTGATTTTTGGATCCAAACCAAATGCGGTGAACTACGAGCCCTAGAGAACTAGTTCCACCTGAACACCAGAAGTCTACAATACACTGAAAAATGACCCAATTTCTCACTTTTCTCCTAATTTTTTAAGTGTTTTGGATCTCCATTGAAATGAGGAGTTAGGAAAAAGATGAAGAAGTTCCCCAAATCCAATTTTCTCCAATTTTACCATTTTTCTCAATTTTTTGGCTAAGTATGGATCTTTTAATCTCTGAGAAAAGAAGAAGAATGTATAAAAAAACTCCAAGTGCCCATCACATGAAAAATACCTGATTTTTCATATTCTTCACCAAGGTCCGATGAAATTTCCCAATTCCAGATTTTGAAAGTTATCCAAATTTTTCAAGATAAAAAATTGGATAACAGGTGCTTCATCAATCAGGGAAACATTAAGTTCATCCCCAAAGCTAGAAATCCTTAATTGATTACTAGTTAGTGGCCTAGCACTCTATTGAATGTTTCTTATAAAATTATTTCTCATTCCCTTGATATTTTCATTGTCGATTTGTTACCTAAGATTGTTCAACCTGAGCAGACAGACTTTGTCAAAGGTTACTATATTCTAGATATTCTTATTTTGGTATGAGAAGGAATGGAATGGGCTCGTATGTCTCTGTAAGGCACTCATTTCTTAAAATTTAATTTTAGAAGGATTATGATCGTATAAAGTGGTAATTTACTATGGCCATACTCATAGCTATAGGTTTTGGAAATTTTTTTACTTTGGTTGTTCAAAATTTGTTTTCTAAGACATTCATTTTCCTAACTATCAATGGTCATCAGTCTTCTTTGATTTTCCTTTTCTGATCTATCAGACAATGGTTCCCTCTTATGCCTTCTCTCTTTGTTTTCCACTGATGATCTTTGATATCTTATTACTAAACATGTTGATCATGGGTGTATTTGGGGCATTTTTTTCTGGATCGTTCTACTCATCTCATTAATGGGATCTTTAGGGATGATTCTTTTCTCACCCTTGCAGAAACTGAGTAGAATTTTGATGAATTATTTAAATGCCTTGACATATTTTTTCTTACTTCAGGATCTGACATTCATATGGCTAAAAATTTGGGCTATTAGCAAAGTTGTTGGCCTATGTCTGATTGATTAAAATATCACCCATGAAAGTGGATTGGCCATGAAGAATATTTTAAATTTTTGGGCATTCCTTTTTCCTTTGAATTGATTATGCGACGTTATGGAAATATGTGATTGAAAAATTTAAACATAAGGTTCTATCAAGCAAAAGGTATCTTGGCGGTCTTCTGAATTGTTCTCTTTTGCTAGTAAATTTTAGGTGTGTACCAATATTCTTACTGCCACCTATGTCTATTACTCTGCTTATTGGCACCCATCTCGCGATTCCTTTTCCAAACTTTTCAAACTTCTCTGTGATTACCTTTAGTGTAAAATTTCTAGTTGAGATGGCTTTCATCGGGTCTTTTGCAAGGGTTTTTTTCTACCTTTAGATCAAGGTGGAATGGGTGTTATTTATGTTTTCTGGAAAAGCATTGCTTTATATTCTAAATGGGTGGTGTGTTGTCTTTTGGGTGATCAGTCCTGGAAAAATTTTCTTCACCATTGTATTGCTTTAGGTTCTTCTTATAGAAAAATATACTAGAATAATATAGGGATACATACTTTAGTTATCACCAAGGCACCTGTTAATATTGTTGAAACTTTCATCTCCAATAGTATATGGAATGCCTTTAAAGCTATGAAATCCTTGTTGCATTGGATTGGAGATGGATTTTGTACTGGGATCTCTTTTAATTCCTAAAATATCTGGTGGTCTCCCATTATAACGAAGGATAGTATCTTGTTGGATAAAACTTTGGGTATCAAATCTCTTTATTTATCTCGAAAAGGGATTCACACCATTCAAGATCTGGTTTCCCGCAGAGACTAGTTTTCCTAGCTTGAGCTCAAGATGAAATTCAATCTTTCCAATTTAGACCTTCCATTTATCATAGAATTCAAGAATTTTTGTCATATTTCATGCTTCATAAGTTGGGACTTAAAACTCCATATTATTGGTTGTAGGATTGGCAGTGGAATCAAAATATTGATTTTTTCACTACAATTTTGGAAAAAGTTACCAAATATTGAGTCCTACTTCACCTGCCATTTCCAAACTCAATACTCATTGGGGTCTTCAATCTTCCCCAACTACTTCACTTTGTCATATGTCTTGTTCATGTAACCCTCTGTTGGAACTTAAAGTTAACTATTTACTTTGGTGCCTTACTTATCAGAGTCTTCCTATTACAAAATGACTCAATCACATTGGTTTTTCTAATATTAAGTGTCCTTTTTGCTCTCGGCCATAGTATTTTAAACATTTGTTTTGGTTTTTTTCCTATGATCAACTCGTTTAGTCATGGATTCACACGTTTCTACCCTACCACCTTGAAATATTTCATTTGCGGATGGATTTGTTTGGAGATTCCAGTTCTTGGCCTTCCTATATTGACTCTCTGTGGCATTTTTCAAAGCCTTTAATCTCTTCCAAATTTGGAAATATCTTAATATTGCAATCTTCTAAAATGATCAATATGTCACTTTATTTTCAACTAACGATAAAGTGGCTATTTTTTTGTTGTGCACATATAAATTCAATCTCAAGCCGAAAAATTTACTCTAAATTTTTCTCACCTATAGGAATTGCTCACACACTAAGGGAGTGATCCTTATATGATTATTCGGTCCCTCTTGACCATTTTTTTTCCACCACATTGGCCATCTCTACCATTTCAGCCACCTCTGTAATGACCATGTCATAGAATCCACTCTCACAACCATCATTCTCCCTCTCCCTGGAGTCACCCTTCAGCTCCGTCCTCATCATGGTTAGGTTATATTTCTCCTCCATGGAGAAGGATGTGAAAATTCCTCCATGATGGACCTCTCCTCCACAAATATTATAGACATTTACTAGTTCTCTGCCCTTGGTTTGGGAATTATGGTGCCTCTATAGATGTAAATACCCAATTAGGATGGTTGTCAGGTTGATCTTCCTTTGGCTGAGCCACCAAGTGGAGATTTCATCCCTCCTTGAGATGATCCTCCTCCTAGAGAGGAGACATGTTCTTAATGTTATCTGGTTTTATGTAATTCTTTTGTTTTCCCTCGTGGTGTTCTCTATTGTCCCTTTGGAAATTGTTTGGTGACCTTGTGGATTTTTTGTGGACCGTGAGTTATCTTATCACCCCTTCTCTTATAACTCTCTTATATTTTATTTAATATAATGGGTAGTTCTAATAGTAAATACATATGGGTCAAAGAGTATGAATTTAGCATCCTCCTCTCCCAAGTAGGAATTCTCACTAGATGAGATTCTCTTGGGTCTGCAATGGGACTTTACCAAAGAGTTTTTACATTCCTATTCTAAATTAATAAAATGGAATAAAAAATCCAAACTAACCTCAGAAGACGGCAGGGTTTACTGATACCCATGATGATTAATGTTGATATTGATGAATGAATGTCACAGTAGATAGTGTTCCTTCTTCGTTGATGTAGAACCTGCAATCAAAGAAAACTAAACAAGAAATATTAGATAATATGGGTAGATGATCTGCTCAACAAAGGCCAATTCTAGGAATCCAAAGGGGCTTCTTTTTAGGATGTCAGCTTGTTTTTAAACAATTAAGTAAATTGATAGGAATGATAAAATACTAGACAATGATAACAATGAATAAATTATGGATATGGAGATAGAACTCAATATTGAAAGGAAATTCCTACTATTTTTCGTGGTTTTTATAGGATAATGTGGCGGGTATTTGTACAACTTCAAAATAATATTACCAATAGTATGATGTTTCTTGTTGTATCTCATGGAAGAACTTGATTTGATCCTCGATATCCTCAATGTCAGTTGCAAATCGGATGGTACACAGTGTGATCTCATGAAGGATGTCAAATTGTTCCCAAAAGAAGGTTGCTAAAAAATTGGAAGGTTGTAAATGCTCGTGATAGGGTGTGATTGGCCTGGAATAGTCATCTAAAGCAAAGACATGATTGTAAAAGACAATTTAAATCCATATATTTGATAAAAGTTTATAAATTGATTAAAAAGATGCTGAAAAATAGGGGTCACAGGTGATTCAAAGGAATAGCAACTGATTTGGAAGAATCTGGGTGATTCAATGGAATCACTGGAGATTTAAAGGAATCATTGATGATTATTTTGAAAATGCTTGATTTCTTTAAAAATGATAAGTTTAACGTAAACATAGATCAAAATGATTGATTTTCTAATTTTGATACTATAAAACAATTCCAAAACAATAATGAAGTGAACAAGGCTACCTTGAAGTATTGAGAAGGCACAAAATGCCTACAAATGGTGATTTGAAGCTTATATGGGCATTTGTTGATTTTTTATTATGTATTGATTGCTAGAGATAAAGTTGTAGAGATTGATGTGTTGTATGTTCTTTGGAGATGCTCTTGATGTTATTGTCTAGCTTGGACATCAATGAAAATGATAGATTTCATTACTTTGTTGAAAATAAAGATACATGAATGCTTGAGAAATTTGTGAAGATCCCTTAAAAAGAGTAAAAACTCTCATTTCTAATCGTTGGTGATTTTTTAGAATCATTGGAGATTCAGGAATTATAGGGAAACATTTAGAATTGGTTAAAAACACTTTCTAAATGGTATTTTTAGGTAAATGGATGAGGGACATGGTTGGAAAATTATTTACACGAGTTGGTGAGGTTAGGAAGTTGGGGTAAAATCGGGTTAGGGATAGTTTGAAAATGGTTAGGTGGTTTCTAAGGGGTTAAGGTAATTTTAGGTGAGTAAAATATGATTTATAAGGGGTAGAAATTGATTTATGGGATGAGTGGAAATGAATTAGGAATATGTTTATAATAATATTTTTTATTAAATAATGTGCGTATGTAGGGAGTATGTGAGTGATGAAAACCCGATGTCTACATTTTCCCCTTTTTATCAAGTGGTTTATGATAGACAAACAGCTGAACAAAAATAATTTGAGATAGTTTTCTTTGTGTTGGATGGGTGATCCCCCCTGAAACTAGGGGTGATTGTGACAAAGAACAAGGATCACTTGTTTGATTTAGTTAATTGGATATGTTTTATGTATGCATGTTTAATTTTAATTTGCCTTAAGACAAGGTATAGAAACAAGATAGGTGCCACCATGGAATCAAGTGATAGGGGAACAAAAAGGTTTGTGTCCTATTTACGTATAACTCATAGAAAGAAAATTTGGTTGAAAAGAGGCCATGGATCCAAGGGATAGGTGACCTAAGGGTCTCGTGATCCTTTCATTTCAGATGTATGGCTTACCAATGCTGAAGTTACAAAATAAATCCCTCGATGGATTGTTGATAGAGGTGTGGATTTCGAGTGTGTTTGGGATGCATACTCAAGGTATTTTTTAATTGCCATTTTTTTGTTGTGAGGGATTTTGGTGCCCTAAAAATTTATTACTTTCAATTGGAAAAATGTGTCACCTGGATAAGAGTGCTTAGTGTTTGACCCTAAGCTTTGCATTATAAAAGTGTATACCACATGATCCATGGGATATTGCGAGTGATTATTAGAAATCACAGGTGATTTAATGTTTCAACTGTAAATTATGAATCATCAAATTATGAGGACATTTTCATCGATTCCAAAGTTTCACTATGAAGGTTTTCCTTATCATATGAAAGACGCATTTACCACTTGGTACTTAACTTTATATTTTACCATATGAGTTACAAGATCTAGAGTTCTAGTTAGTAACTTTTCGAGGAGGAATTGAAGACCCTGGTCTACATTAGGATCTAAAATTTACTTAGATAGTGCCCATTTAAAGAAGATTTAAGAACCCTTTTTGAATGATTTAGCTATTTTTCTAAGGCCCGTAGGAGGACATTTGCTGTCCTCTATCGGAATTGTAAAAATGTTTCAATCAAAAATTATGTTGATTATGGGAACTGAAATGCCAACCTCTTGTAGTGAATGGAGTTTCAAACTCATGTGATAAGGAGTAATTTGAAGTTGTCATACTGGTTCAGAATGTTTGATGAAATGCAAATCTAAACATCATTGTTTATGGATTACTTGAGAAAAAAAAATAAGGGAAAATTTAACTATGAAGAGACTTAAGATGCCTGTGATCCCATATGAGGATGTCTCAGGGATACTTTGGTTCAGATGAGGACTTTTTTTCATTTGTTTTACTCTTGGTTTGGTAGTGATGTTGTCCCTCTATAGATGTATCTAAAAGTAGTGTAGCCTCTATTTTAATCCTATTAATAGAATCTTTATCCTACTACATGGAACATTTTAGCTTACGATGGGTGGGAATCCTAACACCCTATTTGTACACATATATCAAATTTTTTATAGATGTAGGATATTTTTTATATTTGACTGTATGAGGCTGATAAATCCATGATGATGAGGATGTTGTATGGTGGTGGTGAAAATAGTGTGGAAGTATTCATCATATGGGTTCTAATACGGGGCACTATAAATTAAATCTCTTGAGATAGGTCATGAGCTAATGACGATGATAATGATATGGAACTTACATGTTGATGGATTTATTCAACCTATGTTGGGGCTCACTTTTCTTGGATGATGATAGGAGTAGTGGTATATATGATGGAAATCATAGGGTATTTTTTGTATGGGCCCATACTCTACTAGCCCATTCAATATAGGGAGTTCTGGGCATGGAAGGTGAAGAAGAGGTTATCAATTCCAGTATTCCTCTACAGTGTTAGGCATACAATCATATTGCAATGTCTTACCCTAGAAGATTACCATAGAGGTATGCCTAACAACATTTTCGAGGACAAAAGGATTTTTTTGATGGTGATTGGATAGGGCAGATGTAGGTCCAGTTTGCAGCGATGAGTATTATCGATAGCTCTTGATCGATGTTACAGGTTGGTAGATATACAAAATGGAGGCCGTATATTGGGTTTCCAGTGTGGGAGGGAGAGAAGTGTTAGATTAGAGCAACTTAGTAGGATACATGGGTACATCGTTAATGACTGAGAGAGTGAGAGTTTATCCGATATCAGTCATTTCAAGTGACCATTACAGGTTTTATTTAGTATATTCCAGATTAAGTGGTATTGTATGGGCATGAGGATGGCGATGTAGATACGCTACCGCTAATAGTTATAGTTGCCTTGTTCTATTACTGATAAGGAGGGAATCCGTGAGCATCAAAATGTTGTAATCAACTGCGTGAATGATGTAGCTTTAAGATAGAAGCAAGAAATCACCCATGAGAGCAATGTGCATGCATTAAGGGGAAAATGGCTCAAATCCCATACTCCATTCCATTCCATTTCTCAAGATGAAAGGGTGTACATATAGTAGTGGGGTGTGTAACTCCCCCACAAATGTAGCCATCAAGAGGTGGGAGTTACATTCTTGGAATAACTAGTCAAATGTAACTCCTATGACACTTTATGATGCATGTAAGGCCATAATGACACCCTAGACACCTAAGCATGGTGAATCACCTATGTGAGGAATCCCATGTACTTAAGATATGTGAATGGTAAATATCCTCCACCAACACCCCCCTGAAGCATAGCTTAGGTGGACACATAGATGTAAATAAGGAGAAGAGGGTCCTGACAACAAGCCTGATGAGGTACCCACATACAAGAAACTCTCGAAAAGTGGAGTAAAAGGAGAAAACCCAGTGGGAAAAACTCCCCCCAAAAGAGAGATAAGTCCACTCTCTAATCTAAGAAAGATGCCAAAGATGGGTCCCAGCCATAGACGAGCCTGTAAAGGTACCCATGTACAAAGAGGCAATCTCTTGGAAAGAAGAAGAAGAGAGAAGAAGAGGGAGACGAGAGGAATGCAGAAGATGCCATGGATGGATCTGAACTCTGCAGCTCTAGGAGGTCTCCCAAAAGAATGTCGATCATGAGATCCTCTGCCTCTGGACTAAAGAAGAGCCACCCACACTGAACTGTGTGCCTGCCCTTAGGAAGGACAAAAATGGTGTGTTGGAAGTACACCCAGTCCGTGAAGGAAACTAAAGGTAGCAGTGCAAGGAACTCTGAGTCTGGTCCATGAAAGTGTGACATAGGTGTAGCAATTGAGCACTGCTAAGGAACCGAAGGTAATGTCCATGTGCGTAGAACTGTCAGAGTGAAGGGGGAACACCTATAGAAAGGATGTCCAACTGATGTGAAGGAAAAAAACATCCCCCACAATAGAAAATGGATCCACAAGTAAGGGTGGATCAATGAAGGTCTCCAGAAAAGTGGAAGTGGTAAGATTCCCAGAAGGGGCACTCCCAACAAAGGAGATGATGAACTCCTCTAAAATACCTGTAGATGGATGAGGAACCTGTAGTACATCACAAGTGTACTCTACAAAAAGATGACTAAGGTCAGGTAGATACTTGTCCCAATGAGGGGGCTCAACAAACAGAAGAGCGATGTCAGATAGGTATGAGTCATCCAATGAAGGTAGAGGAGTGAAAGGGGCCTCACACACTGAAGTGGAAAAGAGGTGGGTGTGATGACTGTATGAGACTGATCAATATTTGATGAGATGTGGGATGTGTCAACACTCTCTGGAATAGTGAGAGGAGGAGAAGAGTCCTCTGTAGTACTCTTGACATCAGAACTGGGTGCACAATCCTCATCATCAGAAGTAGAACCAAGTGAGTCTATTTCAATGGAACTATCATCACATGAAGAAATAGAGGAGACAACTGAATCAACAATAGGAACAATGGCAACAGTATGTGAAGGGTCTCCATAGAGGGACTAAGAATGCTCCAGACATGGTGGGGTGGATCTGAGTCTGCCACATGAAACCAAGAGATGGGAAGACATGCATCATCAAGTGACCAAAAACATGGTCATAATTGTCGAGAAATTCCTCAAGATAATGATGATCAGTGGGTGCAGGAACTGGCCCAAGTAAGAAGGGTGAAAGACCCTCGTGAGTGAAGTAACGTTCCATGGAAGCACGCCAAACTGAATAGTTCTCTCTCCCAATAAGAAGTGGCAGAGGCTGTAAATCAATCCTATGATGCTCAAGTCTAGAAAGAGCACCCTCCATGATGTGGAATCAAAAGTGCAAGGTGTACACAAATGTAAGACATCGGACTCAATCGATAATACATCTACATGTAATACAAGGCCCAAGAGTACTAGTGATGGGTACCCCCCATGAATGTGGCACTTTATAAAGTAGTGAATTTACAAAAATGACAATGTCATCATGTAATGTGTGAAAAATCATGCAACTTTGACTAAAGAAGCACTCAAAACTGAGCAGCAAGTCAAAAGTTATAGTGGAAAATGATTCCCACAACTGATGGAAAATACCAATAAGCTTTACAAACTAATTTAAAAAGAGCCCAAATGGGTGCAAAGGGTGTCATGTGGGTACTCATTGGAAATGGCATCAAATTTTAGGTAGGGTTTGTGTTTCTTGCTTTACAAATATGGAATTAGCCTCCTGTAAACCCCGTACCTCACCCTCTGCATCTTCAACACACAAATGAAGGACATTAAATACAAGAAAAATAGGCCCAAAAAATATTACAATGCCAAGCATGAATGTTTTTATCCTTAAAACATTAAAAATGAATGTTTTATTTTAACTGCCAAAAAGTTTAAAAGGAAAAATGGGCCCAAGATATAGCTGGTCTACATTAATCAAGCTATGTGAAATGTCACGTGGGGTCATTTGAAAGTTAAACCAGCATATAGAGTTGAACGATGGAGTTGAATGAGTAGTGATGGGAAATCTCTCCACAATAATAGCCACGTGCAGGGTGTAGTGACCATTCAGGTCAGGATGCCATGCAGGTAGAGCTGATGGAGATTTTCAAAGGACTTATGAATATGAATGCAGAAACTTACAGAGAAGAAACAATAGATTTGTGTCTTTCTATCAGAGATGTTAAGACTTGCAATAGGGCTAGTTGGAGTGGTAATGCTAGGTTTGATATGTCATTAGCCAGTATGTCATGAGCCAAAAATAAACCATTGATTTATATAGCCAAATGCTCACGTATAATGGATGGAAAAGAATTTCATGAACTAGGCATGAGATGATGTACAGAACCAGTGTGATGAAAGTTTAAGGTAGAGCTTTAGGATGAAGGAAAGTTGTCCACAGGCAGGAACTCTGATGCAAATACTACAGGTTGCAGTCAAGCATGATGAAATTGAGGATTGTTAGGATGTTACAAAATAGAGTTTGGAAGTAATGTTCAATCACCGGAGGCAAGGTAAATACCAAATGCATCCAATCATCTTCAATGATAGGAGGATAGGCACAATTTGAATACGGTGAAAATGATGGAGTCCCACCCAAGACCAGTGTTTTCAAAAATATCCAAGTCAATTATTTAGATTCCAAACAATGGAACAACCAATACAAAATGTGAACATAACAGTGATTTGGTGGTAATGCATGTGTGACTGAATGACCCAAATACAGGAGCTCGCAAGGATTGGATATGAGCTATCAATAACCTAGTGCTTGATTAAACCAAACTACAAATTTAGTTCTCTAAACAGAAAGTATAACTTTTCAAAGGGAAAAGTATAAACCAATGATATGCGAGCCAATACAAGCCATTACACATGAAATTTGAGATGGCACAAGGATTAGGATATAACTGAGTAGCCAAGTGCACATATTCAATATGAACAAGCAGAAAAATTTCACAATTAGAAATAAAAGATGCACTCATAACATTCAAAGACCATTTTAAATAAGAATACAGGTAGTAAAGATCTGTATACCTCAAAACCTGAAATTAAACTGGTTGACACCAAACCCCTTGAAAATGTAAGTAGAGCACATGCAAAGGAGAATTACACAAGAAACTACAAGATGGAGAGTAGTAAGCAACCAATTGAGCAACATGATTTCGATCCCCAAGCTTTTATACCATGTCAAATGGAATGACAAAGATCTGGAGGGAATCCATGAGCATCAAAATGTTGCACTCAACCGTAAAATGATGGGAATAGTTTCAAGATCAAAGCAAGTAAATCATCCCATGAGAGAATGTGCATGCATTGAAGGGGAAAATGGCCAAATTAATACTCCATTCCATTCCATTGCTCAAGATGAAAGGGTGTACATATAGTAGTTGGGTGTGTAACTCCCCTAAAATGTAGCCTTTAAGAGGTGGGAGTTACATTCCTAAATAACTGGATCAAATGTAACTCCTATGGTGCTCTATGACGCATTTAATGGCCATAATGACACCCTAGGAAACCTAAGCATGGTGAATCACCTATGTGGATAATCTTTCCATGTTACTTAAAATATTGCATGGTAAATATCCTACACAAATAGAGGAGAGTTTTGTTGGTCTTGGCAGCTTGGATGTCACTATTACTCATTTATGAGGGCTTTGGCCATATTTGTTTGAGTAGGTAAAGACAACCCAGAGAGGGATGGTTTGATCAAGTGAGTAGGATAACATAAGTCAAACACTATGTGTAAAAGACCTAATATGATTACAATTGTAGTAGTAAATGAATAAAATTAAATACAGGAAATTACCCAAGCAAAACTAAGAAATAAAGTATGAAACCCTAAGTTTCAAAGAGAGGTAATAAAAGACCTTAGTTGATTCACAAAATATGTCCCAAAGGTGCATGTTGAACTAGAAAATATGAAAAATGGAGGGAGAAGATGTCATAATGAAAGCTCAGAAAAATGCAGAAATGGAGGAATATCTGGATGGGGTGCACCCGGAGAGGAACAGGGGCACCTGTGGGTACCCTAGACCTGTTTCTGGGAACCTATGTCTGTATGCAGAAATGCTTAGAAAACCTCCTCTGAGTGGTCACTAGTTGTTATCTTTTGTTCACCTTTTTTCACTATATGTTTCACACAATGATCACCAGAGTCATTGGAAACTTGTAATGAAATAATGACCTGTAAAACCCTCAAAGAGACATCAAATCCTAAAAAATAAAGATGCAAAATGAGGGGTCAAACTGTCCTCAGTTGTCACAATGGTGATCTTATGACTGAGTGTTGCACTACATCTCAGACCCAATGTAGTTCTATGTGTGTGTGTGTGAATTGTGCCCTAGGTGGCTCTTGTGCGTGTCACACTTGATAGCGAGAAAATAGCTAGATGTAAAGAAATGTAATAGATGTGTGCATGGAATAGAATGAACTTCCCTCCTATGAAGTGTATGCAGAATAACCAACCCTTGTGTCCCTTGGATGGTGCTAGATGGATGCAATGGAGCTCTTAGATGCTTGATGGATGCAACCTTAGGTGGTGATAGCTAATGCTTAGTGCTTGGTCCTTTATTATGATCACATAACTTTATATTTATATGATTCCCTTGCTTGAATTTCATAATTAACCCCAAAAAGGTCGACTACCAAAAAGATAAGATGCTCAAATGGCTAGAAAGGACCCAAAAGATGTGAACAAAGTATAAAGAGGTCAGGGGCACCCAGAGGGGATGAGGGCACCTGACGCTGGCATCCTGGCTGGGCACTGGTGTCCAGGATGATAAATGTCGAGGTATAAAAAGGAAGACTGAGAAAGTAAGGGTGCAAGACCAAAAGTGGCAACAAAAATAAAAAAAGTGGCCAAAGACATGGGTTAATTAGTAATTTTCTTACTTAGGAATCATATGAATAGTAGTATGCAATCAGGACTAGATAATTACCCAAAGTGCATGATTTTGTGTCTACATTTTCCCCCACTTTATGTTGTTGAGTGAAATCTCGATAACATAAAGTAGATAAGAGATGTGTACCTGATAACCATGTAGATCGATGATGAAAGCATGCCGAGGGACAAGACAAAGCATGGAGTGATAAAAATGTGAAGCATGGATGCTAAGGAGGAGAAAGTGCAAAAAGTGATGATGAAAATGACCCTAGGGTGAAAACATGTGTAGATGTCACGATGTGCCTGTTTTTGATGTCAATGTTGATGTTGTTTTTGGTGTTGATGATGTTATGATGTTGACTACCACTTCCCATAAGGATGGACCTGCAAAAGAGAAGAATGAACAAGTAGTCAAATACGCATGTATATGATCGAAATGTGTAAAAAGTATGTAAAGAAAGTATGTAAAATGAAAATGTGAAAAAGGAACATGTGCACCTGATCCATGATGAGGAAAGAGTGTAGAAAGGATCCTGTAGATGTTGTAGAAGAATGATTTTTTTGGGTGATCTCACGCCAGTTGTGCCAGCTATGAGTTTTTGGGGTGATCTCACGCCAATGATATGGAAGAAGTGTAGGGAGAAAATTCTGGTGTTATCCTCCAACCTTTAACTACTTCCCACAATGTAGAACACCACTACAGATGGTGTGTAAAATTTGAACAATTTGATCCAACGTGAAAGTAAAAAGTGTTGTGTAGTGCATGCATGCCGAGTGCTAAGGACTGTGTTCCCTGTAAAATCCATTGTGTGGAGTTTGTAGACTTGTGTTGAACTACCAAATGTTGTGTAACTTCCCCTAGTAATAGGCATCTAGGAAGGGTCAGACGCGCCCAGGCGCTACTGTTCGATTCTGGACACTGGTGTCTGTGTTGTGCTAAGGACCCAAGTCTGATTCTGAGCCTTGTCTGATACTGACAATTGTGTTGTACTGGTATTGTGATGTGCTGAACTATGACTATATGACATTGTATGGGGTGACTGATTCACCCAAATGATGCCCCCTCATTTGGGGTGCATGTGAATGTCACTGAAGGAGTATGCGGCCCAAAGGAGGACTGACCATTGTGCTGAAATTGTGCCCTGCAGGGGGAAGGGAATGTGCTTGGTAGAAACCAAGGCACACACAAACAAAGTGGCTAGGAGACAAGTGTTAGTACAAGAAAAGACAAACATGCATGTAGAAGACAAAATGTAAGCTAAGATACAATGTGTAAGCTAAGATGCAAGAAGATAATGTAAACACACAAGAAGACAATGTAGACCATGAAAAGTGGGTTGCAAACATGGGACACCACTCATGATGTCGCAAGACAATCAAGGATGAAGTGTCCATAAGAAGACAAGTGTGCACACAAGACAAAGGGAAAATCCCACAAACAATGCATACAAAGAGAAAACAATGACAAGCAATGTAACAGACAACCATGGAAGCAAATAGACCTGCAAGAACAAATGTTGCACATCAAGCACCCATTAGCATGTTAGAAAAATAAAATATTTGTCAAAACATGTATGATCTGATAATAATGTGCTATGAAAAAAATGAAACAATAACACCTATAGTGTACGAAAGTGGATGCACCTAGGAGCCACTGTATGGGACTGGTAATAGGTACTGCACCAAGCATCCATGTTGCATGTAATAGATCTGTATAATATGTGATCACAACTAGAAAGGAAAGTGAACATGCATGTGTGTATGATAAAGATAATGACATACAAGATATCTATCTAGCATGTGTAATAAAGTGTACATGTAAAAGCATAAGTAAGCAAGAGTAAATGCAACCAAGATATGCAATATGTTGTGGATGAGATGGAATGGAATGCAAAGTGAATGATAGGAGCAACATGCCCCCGAGTGGATGTGTATGTATGAGATGAGGTTCATTTATATATGCCCCCTCAACAGTCAAGAATGAACCGTAAATGAGAGTGTGTCATCAGGAAATGGTTTGAATTGTGTGTACTAAAAAGATGTGATCATCAAAGCACAAAGTGTAGAGTGTAAGCGTGTGAGTGAGTGAGTGATTGATTGATGTGTGAGTGTGGTGAGGTCATTTGAGATATAGACCCTCAGTAGTAGAGTATGGACCGTGGAACTAGAGTGCATCATAGGGTAATGAGTGCAACATGTAGGAGTAGATGAGAGAAGATGCATGTAGTGTGAATGTGTATAGTGAGTAATGTGCCTATGTGTGATAGAATGTGAGAAGGAAGATATGTTAATGTGTGTATAACACGATGTGTGTGAAATGATGTGTAATGTGTATGTGTAGTATAGAAGGATGTCATGAATATGTTTTCATTGGTGAAGTATGTTGAATATTGTTGATAGAAATTGATTGTGGGAACATTGAGTGTGTAATGTTGTGTGTTGAGAAAGATGTGATGTTGTGTTGTAAATGTGCATGAGTTGAAGAAAATGTGCAATGTATGTGATTGTGTGCAAGATGTGTGTGATGTTATATGTCAAAGAAGTGTAGTATGAAGAAAGGTATTGTGTGTGATATGTAGTGAAGTGTGTAAGATGTGTTGTGTGATGATGTTGAGGTTGTATTTATGATGGAAAGAAAAGTGAAGAGTGCAAGTGTGAATGTGTGATGATATGTGTGATAATAAGTATAGTATGTGTGAAAAATGTATTCATGAATGTGTAAGAGTAGATGTTATGAATGTTGAATGTAGATGAATACATGCAATGTGAAATATGTGTGTGTAAATGCATAATATGTAAGGTGTATGGTAATGTGTATGTATAGTGTGTGGTGTAGTGTGTGAGGTTCATGTATATAGTATGCCCTCAACAATCAAGTGTGAACCAAGCACTAGAGTGTGTCATCAGAGTGCATCATCAGGGAAATGACAATATTGTAATGAAATGTGTCAAGATGTGTATGTGTATGTTGAAGATGTGAAGTGATGAGAAAATAAGATGCTTGTTGATGTAGGGGGGGAAAGAAGTGTGATGCCCCCCAAGTGTGTGTGATGAGTGTGATCAAGTAGTGTCATCTAATACGTCATCATTGTCATGATCAAAACCAAATGGTGAAGCATCTAAAACTTGATAGGTGATAGTGTCAGGTTGATCACATAGGAGCCATTGAGGCATAAATTATACATGCCATAGTGTATTCTTCATCAGTGAAAGGAGGTAATGGATAACCATGTGCATACCAATGAGTAAGATTTGGTGAATATCCAAGAAATGAATCATTGCAAATGAAAACATGACCAAAAGGCATGGGAAATGAAATATCAATATGACTTAGGTCTAAGGTGCCCCCAATGTAATCAAGCCAAGACTATCCAAGTGTAAGTGGAGAAGTGTGGGGAGCATGTGCAAGAAAATTTGTGAGATAAAAGATACAAAGACCATAAGCAACAGTGATGATGAATGAAACCCATGATAGAGATGAGAATCATGAGGTGGAGGAAATATGTCATCAATTGTAAAGCCTAGCCAAGTCAAGCCATCATGTGTGCATATAGTGTTGTCACAAGTAGGATCAAATGGAATATGCTCACAATAAGAATCATTCATGAAAAGTGTGCATGTAAACGGAGGACATGTTAATGGTGAATGCTCATGAGATAGATGAAGTAGGTGGAATGATGTTGATGTGTGGATAGGCCCCCGATAAAGTACCGTATCATTTATAGTAGTGAGAGGGGGAGACAACATGGATGGAACAACATCCAACATGTAAATAGTATCTTCTAAGTTAGGTGGAGGATCCATAGGATGCGATTCATCAATAGTAACAGATTGTGGAGTAGGGATCATACTTGTGGGATAATTTTTGTAATATTTGAATGGTTGACGATCAATAGCAATGGTGTATTCAATACCCTCGTGTAAGAATTTGACACATCGATGTACTGTGGAAGGTACAACTTGCATGGCATGAAGCCATGGTCTACCAAGTAAGAAATTATACGAAACTGGAAAGTCCATGACAAAGAAAATTGTATTAAGGGTTTTTGGCCCAACAGTAATGGGTAAAGTAATATGGCCTATGCATGGATGAATGGAACCATCATATGCATGAAGAGAAATAGATGAAGGACTGACATTAGCAGTTGAGAGACCTAAAGCCTTAAGGAAGGTTAGAGTGCACAAGTTAAGTTCAGATCCATTATCGACTAAAACTCACTTGACACCAATATTATGGATGCACATCATGATGTATAAAGGAGGATCATTGTCAAAAGTAGCAAGATCAGTAGTAGGATTAGCTCGAAAATCAATGTGCTGAGAAAATGCATCTGTAAATGTGTTATAGACTAAGTCTGGATGAATGTCAGAAGGAACGTGAGTAGTAGTCAAGAGAGTGATGATCTTAGCCTTAGCTCAGGATGGAGGAGTAAGAAATCATGAATAGAAATATTCATGATGAGAGGATCTTAGAAAGATGTAAGAAGTGACAAAATAAATATCCTAAGTGTGTTTCGAAGAGGTCAGGTTCACCAAAATTATTAAGCTAAAGATGGAAATATATATGCCTAATCTGATTGTTATTGTAGTAGTAAATGAATAAATAATTAAGTACAGAAATTAACCCAAGAAAACTAAGCAATAAAAATATGAAACCCTAAGTGCAAAGAGAGAGGTAAAATGACTTAGCTGATTTGCAGTGAAATCTAGAAAGGTGCACAAAAGTGCTGAAAATGAAAATCAGAGAGGGAGAAGCATCACACAGAAGCCTTAGAAAAGTGTGCAAGCTGACAATTTTCCTAGACTGGGGCACCTAGAGAGGGACAGGGGCACCTGTGGGTGCCCTAGACCTATTTCTAGGTGCCTATGTCTGCGTAAATGCTCAGAAAACCTCCTCTGAGTGGTCACAAGTTGTTTACTTTTGTTTTCCTTTGGTCACTATGAGGTCACACAATGATCACCAAGTCACTGGAAACCTGCAATGAAATAATGACCTGCAAAACCCTCAAAGAGACATCAAATCCTAAAAAAGAAAGATGCAGAATGAGGGGTTAGACTATCCTCAGCTGTCACAATGGTGATCTTATGACTGAGCATTGCACTACATCTCAGACCCAATGTAGTTTTATGTGTGTGTGTGCGGAATTGTGCCCTAGGTGGCTCTTGTGCATGTCACACTTGATAGCGAGCAAAGTAGCTAGATGTAAAGAAATGTAATAGATGTGTGCATGGAATAGAATGAACTTCCCTCCTATGAAGTGTATGTAGAATAACCAGCCCTTGTGTCCCTTGGATGGTGCTAGATGGATGCAATGGAGCTCTTAGATGCTTGATGGATGCAACCTTAGGTGGTGATAGCTAATGCTTAGTGCTTGGTCCTTTATTATGATCACATAACTTTATATTTATATGATTCCTTTGCTTGAATTTCATAATTAACCCCGAAAAGGTTGACTACCAAAAAGATAAGATGCTCAAATGGCTAGAAAGGACCCAAAAGATGTGAACAAAGTATACTGAGGTCAGGGGCACCCAGAGGGGACGAGGGCACTAGCACTGGCATCCTAGTTGGGCGCTGGTGTCCAGGATGATAAATGTTGAGGTATAAAAAGGAAGACTGAGCAAGTAAGGGTGTAAGACCAAAAGTGGCAACAGAAAGAAAAGAAAAGATGGCCAAAGACATGGGTTAATTAGTACTTTTCTTACTTAGGAATCATATGAATAATAGTATGCAATCAGGACTAGATAATTACCCAAAGTGCATGATAGTCTCTATGCAAGGAGTTAGGCTACTATGATGAGGTCATACGATGGAGGCTTCCTAATTTTCTTCATTCTATTGTTCATCAGGATTAGAGATGAGTGGGACCTAGTATCAATATAGCGAGCATGGGCCAGCCATCACGAGGTCTAGATTGTGGAGGTCCTAGTCGAGTACCAGATGGTGGTGATGGTTGTACTCAGAGTAGCAGTGCTTGAGGAAGCTCTTTATTTGTGGGTATCAAATTTACCAAGTAGATATAATATTTTGATGTACATGGACATTTGTTAAGCCTATTATTTTGATTTATATGTATTTGATATACGGAGCTGTTGAGACTCCATATGATTTATAGAGATAGTTTTAGATGATATATGATGATGGTTTAGTTTTATCATATATGTGTTGTTTCTACTTTGATGTGATGTTTTTATACAGCAATATAATATTGAGATGTGATCATTATTGTATGAATGTTTGATAGTTATTGATGTTATATGGATGTTAATTGATGTCAATGTTATGTTTGTTTATATGTTACATATATTTGAATGTAATGTAATCAAAATGTACATCAAAATGTGTTTTAATCTTAAATAATAATAAAACGTGAAATGATTTCTCCATACTGGATTTGACACATATGTGATGGGAATCTGTATAGTGAAGGTTATTGCACTCTTTGGCCTTATAACAGAAGTTAAACATGACTAACAATGGGTAGTCATATGTAGGATCTTGTATAAATATTGAAGTGAAAAGTATACCTTCCTTGGACATGGGAAGGGTTAACCTATGTAGGATGTGTGGGAGAGTAGTTTCTCCTTTCAATGGTTTCATACGGATATGCCCCAGTAACACATTTTATTTTAACACAAACTAATCAATGCGGGAAGTTTTCTTTAATGGGAAAGTTGATTGATGCGGGAAGAATTCCTAGGATTCTTTCGATATTTTGATTTTTTTGAAGGTTGATCGATGCAGGAATATTTTTTACATGGGTATTCATACTTTGAGGGAGTGTTCTACGATTTTTAACTTTTTGAATTTTGATTTTTGGATAGTTGTCTTTCAAGGGATCATTCTATGATTTTGATAGGAATATATCATTTGAGGGATCAGTCTGCTATCCTTTTTACAATATGATTTTTATATTTCATAGTTTTCCTTCAAGGTAAAATTCTAATTATTTTGGTACAATGCATCCATAGATATTTTGAATTTATTTTTACAGTGAGAGAAATCCCTAGCATAACCATTTCAAGGAGGGGAAGAGATTTGTCCACAAACTACACATGTATGCCCTACAGGATGTCTTCGATTGGTATACAAGGTGGATGGATTGTAATGATTGTGGGGTTTCTATTAAGGAGGAAATTTTCCATGTGAAAGATATGATTGAATAGAGCCGTGGTACTCATCTTTAAGTTTTTTTAGGATATTGACATGGAAAAAACCACATGTTTTCATATCATTACCATGACGAAGTGAAGGGTTAGTGGTGGGATAAGAATATTTGAAAGGCCAAAAGTAGTTCCTTTTCAGGTGTACCATCAAGGGAAGATAAGTGATAAGATCTTGACCCATACTTATGAGTGATGACATATGGACCGATCCAGTTAGGGAAAACTTTCCACGTTTCTCCTTTCCAAAGTAGTGACATTTTAATTTTCTTTGAGAACAAGATCACCTATGTTAAAGTCATGTTTTTTTACATGTTTTTTATACACACACTTGATGCTCTCTTGATAGACATGATGATGTTTTGATAGATGTTATACATCATTCATCTAGTCATTATAGTTGTGCAAGATGGTCTTGACAATAATCAGCATCAGGGATAAAATGTCTGAGGGATATGTGGAGTATGGAATTTGAACTTCAAGGGTAAGACCTCCTTGGATTCATAGACTTAAAAAATGTGTAGCACCTGTAGGAGTACGGATGCTAGTTATGACAATCCCAAAGAGCGAATGAGGATCTGTAGATGTCCAATTCTGGCCTGCTTGATTGAAGGTTTTCATGAGAATTTGTTTAAGTGTTTTGTTTGAAGCCTCAACTTTTCCATTATCTTATGGATAGTATGGTGATGAAAATATTAGTTTAATTTTGAACATATCATATAATTTCTTAACTTATTTATTCTTAAAGGATTTTTCATTATCAGTGACTAGATTATGAGGGATGTCAAAGTGGCATATGATATGTTGATAGATGATATTGACAATTTTGTTAGCTTTAGTAGAGGTTAAGGGAATGACCACTACCCATTTATTGAAATATTAAGTGATTGAGATGATAGAGTGATGTTTTTGTGATGAACAAGGGTTGATGAAACCTTTGAGGTCTAACCCCCATTGTGAAAAATGCCATAGGTATTTGGATGGTTGTAAAGCTTAATGTGGAATGTGAGTGAGATTAGAATTTTGTTGGCATTTAAGGAATTTATTGAAATATGTGATAACAATCTTTATTGATCGTAGGCCGGTAGTAGCCCATTCTAAGGACACACTTAGTGATAAAAAATTTGTTAAAGTTTCCACTACATATGTTGTCATGGACTTCTTGAATAACTTTAGTAGATTCATCATATTCAAGATGTCTTAAAAAATGCCATCAAATCCTATTTATATAAAACACCATCTATGATGACATATTGGGTGGTGTGTTAGATAAAATATCTCTTAACTTATTTAGATAGTCCGTAAATAATTTTAGATTCTGAAAGGTATTCAAATTTCTAAGTTTACCAAAGATCAGCTGGACTATTTTCGATGGTATTGATAGAAGGGATTCATTGTTGTGAGATGGTTGATCAAGTATATGTATAAAAATAAATAGTTTAGAGTCATCGGTCGGTATGGGATGAGAGATGCGAGAGAATCCATGGTTTCTGTGAATTTTTTAGAAGATCACATAATGTTTGGATAGTGTAACGGTCAAAGGCTTCTAAGAGGAATTCAACAATGGATTTATATTTTTTGTAAAATCTCATTTTTACACTGGTAAATTCTTTTGATATTATTATATATGTCCAATATTTGAACACCAAACATGATGGCAGTTCGGAGGCCCATATTTAAATATTTGTATTTTTCCATGTTGTTAGTAAATTCAAATTTTAGTTTGAATAATAAAGGGATAGGAGTTCCCTAATGAGTTATGATAACAATACTGGCACATCCCCCTTTCTGACACTTTAGATCCATCAAATAAAAGTGTCATTTTGAGATGGGTGTATTTGTGGTCGATAATGTTGATAGATTCTTTGGGAAATTATTCGTGAGGTGGTAAATTTTCAAGTAGAGGATCTTCGATTAGCTGATCGGTGATACCCTTACCTTTGATATATTTCTGTAGGATAAATTCAAGGTCAAACTCCATCATAATAATAAGTCTCCGAGTGATGCGGTCATTGTGATATGGTTTAGAGTGCTTGGTCTTAAGTGGATTGAAATTGGTAACAACGTAAGTTTTGTGATTAATCGAGTAATGACTGAATTTGGATGTTGTAAAGTACAAAACAAAAAAAAATGTCTTTAGTATAACGAGTTTCATATTCATGGAGAGTGTGGATTATATAGTAAACAACTAGTTCACGACCATGCTTGTATCAATGAGAGAGCATGGAACCCAAGGCATTGTTAGAAGAAAATATGTATATGTAGAATGACTCCCCCTCACATGGAGGTATGAGAACTACTGGCAATAGGAGGTATTGTTTGAGGTCCTCAAATGCCTTTTGATTGTTGTGATCCCATTTAATGTTTATATCTTTTCGAAGGATATGATGAAAATGCATACATCAATCTGAGAGTTATGAGATGAAATAGTGGATTGATTGAAGCTTACCCTGTAGGCAATGAATATTTTTGAGGTTTTATGGAGGAGGCATCTCAATGATGGATTTCATCTTGGCAGGTATACTTCAATGCCCTAGATAAACATGATGAACCCTAAGAGTTTACCAGTGAGAACACCGAACACACACTTAGCGGGGTTAAGATGAAGGAAATAATGAATAAGACAAGCAAACATGGCATCAAGGATGGTAATATTATATTTTAAGTTGTTTCAATTTTCCTAACATGTCATCAATGTAGTCTTCTACATTTTTGTGGATAAGATCATGGAAGATGTATGGCAAGCACATTGATAAGTGGCCTCATTGTTCTTAAGTCTAAAGGGAATTACCTAATAATAGAACATACCCCAAGGGGTGATGAAGGATGTATTGTTTTTGTCATCAGTGGTGATGAGAATTTGATTATAATAGGAGAATTCGTCCATAAGTGAGAGTATTTCATGTCTGGTGGTTAAATCAACAAGCTGGTCAATATTTGGAAGGGGGAAGTCATCTTTAGGATAGGTGAGATTGAGATCCTAGAAGTTGGTGCAGTTATGTAACTTTCCTTAGGCCTTGGTGATGGGAACAATATTAGAAACCCACTGTGGGTAGTTAATAGGTATGATAAAATTGGCAGAGATATGATGCAGAAGCATCAATTGTCAAGAGGAATAAATCAAAGTTTTTAGTTTGATGTAGGTTTTAGAGAATTATGTAGATGTTTCAATGGGTATTGAGTCCTTGAGGACCTCATTTTCAATGTAAATGTGAACTTATAGAATTTCCCTCCAAAATTTGTATTTGATAATTTTAAATTGCTAAAATTGATATAACGGGGTCTATGTAAGTGAAATGGTTTTTAATGATTGTAATAGGTTATTTAAGACCTCACAAGGAGTGTAAAGGTATATTTACCTATAACTTGAGTTTTTTAACCTTAAGTCATCTAAAACCCTAGCTAGGTGGTTGAAAAAGTACTTATTTTGTTTATAAAGAATGATAATTCGAGTGAAAGAGAGGTTAACTGAGGAAGAAGAGAGGAGAAGTGATAAGAAGAGCTTATAACAGAGTTAAGGGATCAAGAATCATGAAGAAAATGTTGAAAAATCAATAAAGAATATTATTGTTTGTAATTATATAAGGATAACACTTTCATAAGAAGGATTTGACAGAATGTAGAGAAGGAGTTTATAAAGACAGAGATAGTAAATAAGGAAGAAATCATGGAAGTGGATGGTCTAAGAAGGTAATGAAGTTATTATTGATAACAATGCTTAAGTAGTGTCTATTTTTCAATCTATATTTACATGATGAAGTGTAAAACACTGGGTGTTGGGTTATATGTATGATTAAGAACATAGAGAGAATGAAGTTGATATTAATTTTGTGCATGAATTATCCTTTTATTTATTTGAGGTTTGTTTTTGTGTCTTTTATGACTTCAAGCCATGAAATCAAGTTGAAAATGTGAAAACCATACTCTAGGAGTTTTAATGCATCAGGAAAATGGTCTATGTACCTAGAGAAGACTGTACAAGGAAAAAGAGAGTAGTAATTTTGATGTGGTTTAGAAAACATTATGGTGTTGGGGTTAAATTATGATTATTTACACGTTGAATCCTTAAGAGGAAAGTTGGGAAAAGTGAGTAAAAATATTTTAAAATAATTTTTGAGACTTGAAACCTTATATTGTTCCATATATTCTTCAAAACGACCCTTGGACATAGTGAAACCCTAGTTTAGGGTATAAGAAACAAAATTTGAAATAACTATTGTTCTAGCTATCAGAACCATATGAAATTTTCAAAATATGATACAAGAATTATTTTTAAAAAATATTTTAAATATTTCAAGGTTTTTGGGACCGTACGAACATACATTTCATTGACAGACTACTATGTGCAATTAAGAGACCTAATTGGGGTAACTAATTGGTAAACTAGGTAAAATATCTATGAAGAAGGAATTACAAGAAGAACAAGGTAGTTGAATGATGAAAATGGGTATTTAAAAATACCTCTAGTTGATCCAAAGAATCAGTAGATGGAAAGTCATGGGAAATTTTCACTTGGAACAGGGCTAATGGCTGAGAATGATGGCATTAAATGATGGAAGAAGGGTGTAGGCCTTAATTTTCTTATTTATAGCATCAAGATTGATCATATATAGTGAATTGAACTTGTTTCGATTATTAGAAATTGGGATATTATATTGGAAAAATTAGTTCAAGATGTGCCTTGGTGGAAATTGAATTGAAGTCAAGAGTAAGATTATACAGTCCCCAAAGTGACAGTATTAAAAGAAGGAAAAAATAGAGGACCCTTGACTTTTATTGTGTATAGTGGGTGAAATCTAAGGCTATACAATAAGTTTAATAGGTTGAGAAATTTAAAAAATTAACCTTTTGGTATAAATCTTGTTGGACCATTAGTGCAAGACCATGCATTGCTAAGACTGTGACATGTTGAGACTAAAGGGGAGGATTCTTTATGAATTTTAGAGAGACTTTTCTCAATGATAAGGTATAAGAATATTGTATAAGTCTTTTGGGAGATGAACAAAAGGTTTTTGGGTTCTAAAAGGAAGAGATGAAGAATATGTATAATTCATTCTTGCATATTAGAAACAAATATAAATTGTGACTGTCTCAAGATGAGAACAGAGTACTTATGTGATTTGGATGAAGGATAATAAGGAAATGGAACAAAATAGGGATATATATACATGGGAAATGTCTTAACCATGGTGATTAAGTTGATTAAAAGGCTTGGGAAATAAACTCCAAATTTCTAATAGTAGTATTACAATCTTGTGGGAAGTCATAGAACATAGATAGCAAAAAGGGAAGATAAGAAAGGAGAATCCCAATGAACAAGTTATGGAGGAGTAAAAATAATAAGACTATAGAGGATCAATAAAGAAATATGAAGAATGAAATGGAAAGTGGTGAATTTTTAGGGAAAGAATTTAACAAGCTTAGAAGTAAAAGTGAAAGTAGTATACTATAGAGTAAATAGGGCAGAGTAAAGGATAACAGATATGATGATATGAGTGGAAAGGACCATAAAATAAGCTTGAGATGAAGTAATCTTAATTCTTGACCAGTTATAACAGTGAGGAAAATAAGAAGAGGTGTTTTAGTATCAGTATAGAAGAAATATCCAGGGGTAAATGCACATGAAACGTCTAAAAGAAGTGGAAAAATGAGGTATGATAAACTTAGAATAACTTGAATGATGTTTATACATATAATATTGGAGTAATTTATCATATACTCTACATCAAGATCAGACATTGTCACTCCTCTTTGTTGAGAAGATTTATCCGAGGTTGCATCCTCCGTAAATTTTTTTGACAAGTTTAGCATTGGGATAAGTGACAATATTGGGGTCGATTCCTAGCATATCACTATATGACCATTTGAAGGATTGATAATGTTTGGATAGGATGGTGGTAAAAAAATTTAACTCTTTTGATTCTAAAGATTGGATGAGTTTAACTATGTGAGGTTCTTGTGGAGTTCCTATATTAATTTCGATAGTGGATTTGTTGAGAAGCATTGATGTGTCGGGTGGTAAGGTTTTTTTAAGAAAATGATCCTTTGCTTCCATGTGTAAGAGGATCGCTTGGTCATCTTAGGATTGAAGGATATCAATGATGGATGAATCTTCTTCTATCATTTCAGGACAAATGAGAGGAAGAGTTTTAGTATCATGATTAGCTTGATAAGTTAATTTTCCTAATGTAATAGTATCGACTAAAAAAATTTAGGTGGGATGGATATGGTGTCATTTGTATCCATGGGGTCGTCATGTGTAGATGAGGAAGATGGTTTTGTTTCTATGATGGATGTGTACATGACACTATTTGAAGACTCGGAAGTTAGTTTTTTGAAACCTAACACATACGTTTCATGTGATTTTTGGGAGTAATCAAATATTAGGTTAATGTATACCTTGTTCATAACATCCCAATTTGAATCCTTTCTAGACACAGAAATGGAGATACATTTTTTGAAATACTTGGTTATATAGGAATTTAAAGTATGATATAAATGGTTTGACATGACATTGATTAGTAAGACGTGTAGAAGGGCAGTCGATCCCTCCATAGACAAGATTTTTTTTAGATGTGGTGGGCCATAGGAGATGATGTCTCTGAACGTTAGGTTTTTACATGGGTTTTTTTGGTCTTCCATATGTCTTTGGTGTAGGAAGTGAATTAAGTGTAAGAAGATACAATTCCCCTAGTGAAAGGCATTGCATGTCATCATTAAAGGAAGTTTCATCTAGTAATTTCGATGATGGGATGGATGAACTGGTGGAGGTTTCAGTAGATGAGATTGAATTTTATTTGGGAATGAGCACATCTTTTGGATGATATGTCATGTGACACATGCCTTGAAAGGATTTGGATCTATAGGGACCATGAAATTTTTACCTTCATGCTCATATTTGATACATTGATGAAGTGTAGACGAGATACAACACATAGCACAAATCTAGGGTTGGCCTAATAGTATTTTATATTAGAACTCTATTTCTACTAGATAGAAGAGTTTGGGAAGATGTTTTAATTCCTAATTTGACTGGTAAGATAATGATACCCAATGTGGGAGTAATGGTGTCACTAAAATCTTGGAGAAAAACTAGTGTTTGCATGAAAATGGTGTTGGGTAATTGAATTTGATCAAAATAAAGTGATGATATAATGTTAATGTTGGTGTCATTATCGATCATGACCCTTTTAACAAGGGATTCATTGATTTTTGTGGTGATAAAGAAGTGCGAGGGTGTGGTCCTCTGGTTGTAATGATGGTATTTTGGAGCTGTCAAAGGATATGGAAGTGGACATTTTGAGTGTACCTGACTAGATTTGTGAAAGGTTGTGGGTTGTTTGAGGGTACTAATATAGATTGGATTGCTTCGATCATGGCTTGTCAATGTGAAGGTGAGGTTTGTACAAGCTCATAAAGGGACATCTTAACTAGAGCTTGGTGAAGTTACTTCATGAAGATATTTTATACTGAGGTAGTGCCTTACGTGTGAGGAGTGGGAAGAATGGTTAGCTTAGCCTTAGTAGAAGGTGTTTGATTAGATGACTTGGGGGAGACTGAGATAAATACTTTGTATTTGTTTTGATTGGTGTTGTTGGGGTCTTAGGTACGTTCTTCTAGTGGTGATACATATTGCATCAATTTTATGAGGAGTGGCTTTCTTAGAAGACTCCCCACTTACGGTAGTATTGAGAGTAGATGATGATTTAGATGTAGTGGTCGTAGATGTTTTGTGGGATGTTTTGGATGGTTCTAGATCTGGAGGGAGAAGACCCTTATTTAAAAGGATTCTTGATAGTGGCATGAAGGGCTTTGCAGTCCTCTGTATGATGTCTTTGTGTGCAATGGTAATCACAAAAGGATTCAAAGTTATACCAAGAGGGATTTCATCCCTCGAGATCCAAATGACTTAAGAGGAGGTAAGTGTTATGATGGATTGTTGAAGAAGCCTTTCAATGGGTCAAGATATGATTTCCTTTCGAGGTAGATGTTGAGATAATTGATGATTATTTTGATTGTACAGGTGTTAAAGGGAGAATTATTGATGTAGTATGTTTAGGTGTCTGTTTGAGGGATGATTTTTTATTCTGTAATTTTGATTGGTAATTTGGACAAGAGATGTGGCCCTAAAATAAAAGGAAAGGGGATTTTTTTGTGTTGAGGAAGTGGGATGATCACTTGATATGATTGTTTGCCTTCTTAGATAAAGGGGTGTGTGGTCGTGTGATGGGATTTTGAAGATTACATATATAATGTTGGGTGACATGGTCATTGTAAGAGATTTTCACATATGTTAAGATGGGTTTATTTTGTGCAATGTGTGAAGATCTTGTAGACAGATTTGAAGGGGATGAAATTGATGTAGATGAAGGGGTGATTTTTTCAATGGTGGGAGTAGGGCATGTACCTACTTTGATGGTAGTTTCTTTCTTATTTCTGTGACAGAGTTATCAATGGATGATTCAGACTATGTCTCTGTAGGATGGAATCTCAGATGCTAATAGTTTAGATGTTTGATCCTTTAATTTATTGATAGTGTTGTGGGAATGAATGATGTTAGATTGTGGTTTACTGGTAGATGGAGAGTGATATGGAAATGGTTGTTTAAAAACATCTAGATTTTTATTCTGAGGTGCATTTGGGTTATCTAGTTGCAACACACCTTTGTCAATAAGATCTTGAAGGGAATTCCTAAATGAATGACACCTCACTATGGCATGGCCTTTGACCCCATGTTCTTTATAGTAATCATTATCTATATACCAAAAAATTTTTGAGATAGATATGTTTATGGGATGGATGGGAGGAAGGATTATCATGTTAGCATCCAGGAGTTTTTAAAAGACTGTGTTATAAGATTCACCAATATGTGTGTAAGTGCATTGAGGAAAGGTGCATTCGAAGGTTGAACATTCCTTGGAAGTGGTCTTTACAATGACCATGTTTTCTAATGTTATTGATTTATCATGGTTATAGGATGGTTTAAATGAATACTTGGGCTTAGGTTTCTTTGACCTAAGTTTAACTCTACCATATTCAAGTGTGTGAAGCTAAAATTTATGAGCCATAGTAAATGTTTCATCAAACATTTGGAAGGATTGTATTTGCAATGTGGAGGAAAAATTTTTGGCATGGTAACGAGAAAATAATTTGATTAGCACCATCTGTTGGAGGGAAAATGATAATTTATTAACAACACCCCTCTAACGGGTGAAAAATTTTGCAAAACATTCGTCTTCAAATTTTTGGATGGTGTATAGGTCAGTGATAGTCATTTTATGCGTAATGTTAATTGAGAAGTGTTGTAGAAATAGTTGTCATGAGTTGAGTGAATGAGTAAAGTGAATAGTGAGGAATGTTGTTATACCAATCTAATGCCTACTAAGGACATGGGGAATGTCCTCAACATGAGGTCGTGGTCATGTGTTATGAGGTAACAGGAATGTCGGAAGGCTCGGATGTGTTGTTAAAGGGTCTTATTTGCTATAAAATTTGAGGAAGTTAGGAAGTTTCCTAGTGTGGAGGATAATATTTATATGGTACTGATGGGTGGATGGGTTGATTACAAATTTGTTCATAGGATAATGTGTTTTTTAGTTACCCATAGAAGCAAGCTTCAAGACTAGATATTCTATTTATTAATGCCTATAAGGGGTCATTTTGTGATTTGTATTGTTGGGAGATGAATGAAGAAGGACATGGTTGATTATATGTAGATGGGGTTGGTTTTTGGTATGGATGATGTTGTGAAGGAATGTTATGTTGAAAAATAGTACTCATAGGAATATTGTATGTAGGTTGTGAGGCTATGGTTTATAAGGGTTGAATATATTGATACTAAATGGGAAAATATTTGTTTAATAGGGGTTGTGATTGTTGTGGTACATTTTGAATGAGAATTGATGTGTGAATGAAAAGATGAGATGGTTGAGGTACATGTTGAAAAGGAACAGAAGATTAGATGAGTGGTTGGGATGCTTGGTGTATGTGTTGAAAAGGAATAGAGGAGTGGATGAGTGGATGGTATTTCTTAGGTATGTTTTAAGAGAAGATGAGATGTGTTTGAGGATTTTTGCGATGAGGGATGAACACTAGAGATAAGGACTCTATATAGATAGGCCCAACATGTCAACTGAATATATAGAGATGAGAAGAATAGAATGATATCTATATTCTATATACAGATATAGAATCTATATCTGGTGAATCTATCTATATCTAAGGAAACACACAATAGATAGATAGATAGATATTTGGGTTAACCCACTCCCCCAACTCTCTCTATTAGGTTTTCTCCATTTGTTCATGTCATTGCTTATGTTCCTACTCTCGTTGTAGCCTATATATTCATAGGGTCACTGGTACCCCTATCTAGATATGGCATTACACTCACACTATATCTATCACCCCTAGAGCTAGACTGTTCTAGATTAAACTAGATATATGGAGAGGGGATAGAAATAAATATGTTTTGGATAGTTAATATGATTTTTGTTGATGTCAGGATAAACATAAATATGTTTTGGATAGTTAACGTAGATTATTGAGAGGAAATGGGTTGAGACATGTTTAATGGGATAGATGTTGAACTTACAGGAGGAGTTTGGATGGTGGAGGAAACTAAAGGACTCAAGGTGGATGAATTTGTGTTGGTGTTGTTTTGGGATGAGGTGGAACTAGATGAGGGGTTTGCTAAAGATGATGATTGTTGATTAGTCATATCCTGGGAGGAGACCAAATTAAGGTTGAAAGTAATGATAGGAGTCAAAGAAACAACATTAGATGTTTCTAATTAGTTGGCAGTGGGATAAGGATGCACTTTTTGGATGACTGATCATGGTTAGGATCAAAAATCCAAGAGAAGCCATATATGGTGTTAGACATAAGGTGGTCATGGTTTCAGGTGTAGATTGAAGAAGAACACCCAAGGAAGCTAGATAATTGTTGAGGGAAACGGGTTTGAATCCAATATCTCAACAAATACTGGATCCCCACTATCAAAGAAATGAGGACTGGATGGATCAGGGATTTTGGATGAGGCAGATTGACTATCTAGGGGAATGTGGGGTTATTTATGTTGTATTTGAGGTGATAAAGATGCTCGATGTTGATCAATTAAACGTGTAGCGTTGTCAATGTGAGTCTGGATATTTTCTATAGACTACTGGAAATTTCTACCATATTTTCAGGGTTTTGTTGATGGATTGTTGTCTGTTAATACCATGAAAGTAAAAAATCAATAGAATGAAATTTAAATCTAAGAGTTGATTACAATCAAACATGCAAGTCACACTAGAAAAAAAAATTATCTTCTTGATTAAATTAGAAAAAAGTGAAATGTGAAAAAGGGATTACAGGATCCTAGGAAATGGCAATCTATGGTTGGTTTAAGTGATGTTAAAGGCTGGATTCCTCGATATACCTGAAGGTACTTAAGGCCCGAATTTGTGTTGGTGTCGATACGAGGCATGGTAATGAGGTCTACCCCCTCACTTCACGGTCCCATGGTGATAAGGGTGTCATGTGTTTAGCCAATATACCACCCACCAATTATTTATACTCGGCTAGAACACCAAGTTGGCTTATCCCCTTGGTGACGAAATCCAAGTGGGTCCACCAGGGTAGAATTTTTTTGATGCAAGTTATGTTTAAAGTGATTTAGTAGTGTGTGAGGGAAATTAAGTGAAATGCAATTTGTTAACTTCCTAATTAGACTATGTTATCAGACAAATATGAAAGGTTCATTTTTAAATTCCCAAAAATAAATGCGAATTCTATGAGGACAACAAACAAATGTGATACTTAGAAAGAAAAATAAATAAAGAAGGCGTACTGTAATCCCTTTTAATTTTTTTTTTTTAGAATTTTTTGTAATTTTAACGTTTGATTTTTTGAAATAAAATGCTCCAAAGAGAGGAACCTGCAATGGTTAGATGAAAATAGAAGACAAAAATAAAACACAACTTATAAGGTAGACTAACTGAGTAATCAAAAACAGTCTACAGAGATCATCGGTAATTAGATAGATTTGCAGGAATCCAAAATGATGCGATTCACCAAAATCCCTGTGCAATTTGACTAGATTAGTTAACGATTATAGAGAAGAAAACCTAAAGATGAATATAATTTATTTTAATGAAAAAGAAAGGGAAAAGGTCCCACTGGGCCGTGCTAGAATGTGCCAGAGAGTTTTTTCCCTTCCTATTATAAATTAATAAAATGGAATAACAAAAACAAACTGACCTTAGAGGATTGCATGGTTTACCGATACCCACGATGATTGATGTTGATATTGATGGATAGTCGATGTCATAGATAAGTGTCCTCCTTTCGCCAATGAAGAACCTGTAATAAAGACAACTATACAAGAAATATTAGATAAGATGGGTAGACGAGATGCTCAGAAAAGGTCGATTCTAGGAATCCAAAGGGACTTCCTTGGAGGATGTCAGCTCATTTTTAAACAATTAAGTGAATTGATAGGAATGATAAAATGCTAGAACAATGATAACAATAGAAATATATAGATATGGAGCTATAACTCAAGGTTGAAGGGTAAGTCCTACTCTGCTTCGTAGGTTTCCTAGGCTAATTTGGTGGTTATCTAGATGGCTTTGAAGTAATCGTACTAATAGTTTTTTGTTTCATGTTGGATCTCGTGAAGGAACTTGATATGATCCTTGATATCCTTGAATGTCAAGTGTGAATCAAATGGCACACAATGTGATCTCATGAAGGATGTCGAATTGTTCCCAAAAGAAAGGTTGTTAAACAATTGGAGGGTCGTAAATGCTTGTAATGGGGTGTGATTGTCCTGGAACAGTCATCTAGAGCAAAGACATGCTTGCAAAAGACAAGTTAAATCTAGAGATATTAATAAAAATTGATAAAAGTTGACAAATTGATTAAAAATATGCATGAAAAATAGGGATCACAGGTGATTCAAAAGAATCACCGAAAAATTAGGATAATCGTGGGCGATATTCAAGGGAATCATGGGATATTCAAAGGAATCACTGACAATTACTGTAAAATGCTTGATTTCTCTAAAAATGATAAATTTCACGTAAACAGAAATCAAAATGATTGATTTTTAATTTTGATATTATGAAACCATGATAAAAGAAATGAAGAACTGAGGTACCTTGAAGTATTGGGAAGACACAAAACACCTACAAAGGATGATTTGAAGATTGATATGGTCAACTTGATGATTAATTATTACTTGTCGATTGATTAGAGACAAAGCTGAAAATATTAATGTGTTGTATGTTCTTTGAGGAGGTTCTTGATGTTGTTTACAGGCTTGATGATCAACAAAAATGACATATTTTTGCTACTTGGTTGAAAACAAAGATGCACAAATGCTTGAGAATTTTCTGAAGATCCTTGAAACAAGAGTGCAAGCTCTTATTCATAGTCGTTGTCAATTTGTTAGAATCGTCAAAAATTCAAGAATTATGGGGAAAACATTTAGAAGTTGTTAAAACCACTTCCTAAATGGAATTTATGGGTAAATGGACTAGAGAACATGGTTAGAAAATAGGTTACACAAGTTGGGGAGGTTAGAAAGTTGGGATAAAATGGGTTAGGGATAGTTTAAAAATGGTTAGGTGGTTTTGAAGGGGTTAACGTAATTCTAGGTGACTAAAATATGATTTACAAGGGGTAGAAATTGATTTATGGGATGAGGGGATATGACTTAGGAATATTTTTATAATGATATATTTTGATTAAATAATGTGTGTATGTGGGGAGTATGTGGGTGATGAAAAACCCGGTGTTTACAAGGACACTAGGAATAATATTAAAACTAGTGTATTTTATTACATGGAGATTGGATTCTCATCCGATCCAAAATTTTGATCTTCAATGTTGCGCCCAAGTTTTGGAAAATTCCCAGTAAATGATCAAGAACCCTACATGAGAAGTAATGGATATTCCCCTTACAAGCTCACAATATCATCACTCTGATACCAAATGAAGTGGTAGGAGCAGATTTGCACAAAGAAAGCAAAATAATAATAATAATACTTCTATGTTATATTCATTAGAAAAATAATATATTTATATAGGAGTAACATCTCCTAATTTATATGGACACTATAACAGCTCCTATTACAACACATCTAATATGGATGAGTTTTTGTAACAATCTCCACCATACATAAGTTTTTATAAACATCCTCACTAACAATTATATTATCGTAGATAATATAATTGTTTATTAATTACAACACATTAACTAACCCATATAAATATAAGTCTCAATAATGTGAGCAGTAACCAATATATTCCTAAAAAATTTACACATCTATCCATCCATATTTACAAATCCTAGTCATGAATTTATCTAGTAGTGCCTTATATTTTGAGAAATATATACCAAGCATTGATTGTGATCTTATTCCTTTTTCATGCTTCCTCTTTATCATATCTTATGTTTTATTTTCCCATTCCTTATATTTCATTTGATATTTATTATATCTTATTTTACACATCTTATAATTTATTTTACTACTTTCTTAGAATTTATTATTTGTCTTACAATCCTTATTTACACATATTTTAATTTCTTTGATTAATTTCTTATATTTTATTAGGTTTCTTACAATCCTTTATCATATATTTTTTATTTCTTGGATTACTTTCTTATATGTTATAAGATAACTTTCTATCTATCAAATTTTAATACATCTTTTGATTATTATATTTTCCTATCTTTTTCTTTAGATGTCCATTTTTAGTATATATATATATATATATATATATATATATATATATATATATATATATATATTACTTTAACCATTTCACTTTTATAATCCATAGATGTCATCACAATTGTGCAAACATTGAAATGAAAACATATGTAAAACATAGATAAATCCTATCACCAAAAAAACCATGATATATGTATCCATGGGGCCAAAAATTTGTGTGTGTGTGTGTGTGTGTGTGTGTGTGTCTGTCTGTGTGTCTGTCTGTCTATGTGTGTGTCTGTGTCTGTGTGTCTGTGTCTATGTCTGTTTCTGTGTCTGTGTCTGTCTGTGTGTACGTGTGCGTGTGTGTGTGCGTGTGCGTGTGCGTGTGCGTGTGCGTGTGCGTGTGCGTGTGCGTGTGCGTGTGTGTGTGTGTGTGTGTGTGTGTGTGTGTGTGTTTCCATAATGGGTACATTACAAAATCATATGCAATCCCCTTTCTCTCATAACCTTCACTATCCCCTGAGAGGATGAGTTGTTATTCTTTGTGTAGGTGGGATTTGAATAGTTTTTCACACATAATGATCTAAAATTATTTCCCTAGATTAATAACATGAAGCCTCTCCCTCTTCCCTAACAACTTGAACTACTAATCTTCTAATGGTATCTATTATAGTATGGACATTAGATATTCACTCATCTTATTATGCTGCTAGTATAGTACCCATCTCTCCCTATTCTAAAGTTTTGAGGGTTGTTTTCCATCACTCAAACTCTCAAATTTCCTCTCAAACTAGTCAAAATGCAACCACATACTCTCTTGTTGAGGGTTCCACTAAATATGGAATCAAATTTACATTTTTTTTTCTCCTAGATAATAGGGTCCAAAATATGATGCTGCATTCCTTCTATTAAGGACCTATAGTCAACCACGAGATCATTTACAAAAAATAACATATAAAACACATTTTAGCATACTATATAACATCATATCTCCTAGAATCTATCTACTCTAGGAAACAAAATAAATTAAAATATAAACTCATACCTCCTTTCCTAGATTAGTCCTCTATGACTTCCCTATTAGCCCATCCACCTAACATGACATAATCATCATCATCTCATCTCCTCAAACTAACCAAATTTTTTCATCTCTCTCTCAACACTAACATCATAGGTGCTTACCTTTATTCTTGGTCTACTCTCTTTATATCCTTGGTGAGAATAGTGTTGGTTTCTACACCTTAAAGAGAAATTATCCTCCTCTTAGTATTTTAATCCTCCACTTGATCCTAACCATGGGTCCTATGTATCTCCATCTCCACTTGTATCACATGACGTTAATGATAGTGACCTATTATCTCAATAACGTCATGTGTTATAATTTTTGCGGGAAATGAAGGTCATCCATTAGTTTATCCCATATATAGGGTCCACACTATATTATCACGAAGTATTATGTGTAGATATGGAAATCCAACCCTCCCTCTCATCACTTCCACTCTCCCACTAAAGCATTCTTAGGAATCTTCTACTTTTTGCAATGGATTCTTGATTGACTTGTATATAAAAAACCTCCCATTGATCCATGATGATATTATAATAATTGGACTAATTGCCCATTGTTGTCTCACCCACACCCTATAAATCATGGGCTAGCTACACAAAATGGTTTCACACCCAAGTGAACTCAACAACCTACTATAAATCCTATCTATAAGATGCAAAGGAAAATAGGGGTACTCATGTATATAATTTTTGACATAAAATCTATGTAAAAATCATCCCAATTATGGCCTTCTAGATATCTAGAATCCCTAATTCATTTATGACATTAAGTCAACCAATCATTTCTCTTTAATGATAATCCTTTTTTCATGTGGCCCACTATGTAAAATCTCTCCTCTCATATGTATTCTTAAGAACATCATAAAACATGCAGGTTACCTACATTGGAAGTCCCATAATAGCATGGATGTCCTCCAGTGTAAAGATCATCTCTATCATTTCTTCACCAAAACACCAATTAAATGTGTTTTTTTTTTGGTACTACCATACACAAACAAACATTTGTATCAATTCCAAATCCAATAGGATCTTTCCATCTGAATAACCCCTCCAAATATAATAACACCTATAACTAGGTCCTACTTATGACTCACAATCTCTCTAGAAACTTTTCTAACAATGTTGTGTCAACCAATATCCAAATCATTATCATTTATGGAATATAAAAAATCTAAAATAATAAGAAGCCATTATTCTTAGTAAAATTTAAAACATCATAAATCATTGATAATAACATCAAAACCAATCATAAATCATTATTCATATGCCATCGGTTATGCTAAGAAATGACATCAGCCCTTAAGAAAAACCTCATACTCCATAGATGACATCGGTCATGCTAGCTTTTACTAGCAGCAATGGCCATTTTTTTTCCAAATGACATCATCTATGTTATTTCCATAATAACATCAAACTTCCCCACAAATGGGATCAGCCATATTAAAATTTATTATGCCATCAGTAGCCTTATGATGTCATCTACCTAACATTGCCAATGCCATTTTAGAAACGTTTGTTAGGAATATTATATTGTTTACATTGGTTAATGTTTTAATGTAATATATATTATCATGGAGATAATATATCTGGGTGAATAAATAAAATGTAATATTATTAAATATGAGAAAACAGAACTCATATTAATAAAATAGGTTTTATATATTAGTTGTGTGTTTTTTGTATAAACAACTCACGTTGGTACTTTTAGGATTAGTTGAGTGTGTTGAGATAACTAAGGGATGTTAGAGAGATGTTAGGATATGGGGTTGAGATTATGTAGGGATTGAAGATCATGTTTGACTCCACCATTGTAGGGGTTAATTGATCTATGTATGTAACTCATCAATCATGAATAAGATGTCTCGAATGAAATACAATATCTTTGGTTTTATTATTTTACTGTGCAATGTTTTATTTTCTTATTGATTAAATCATGCACGTTTTCTAGAACGTTATACATATGTTTCCCCATTTTCCCCTAAAAATCAATCTAATGATGCTCAAACTCAAAATTCACCCAACCCACATACATTTTGGCATGATCCACATTTTACTGTCTTTGGGGGGATTTCACTGGCCAAATTTCCCTCAAAACCCCATTATTTACACTTTTTTACTAGTTACGATTTCCCAATTTAAATGTAAAACCTACCTGAGGATCCATTATAACTCATGCTCCTCAATCATAACCTCTCCAACCAATAACTCTTCCTCGCATTCTATCCATCATATCCCATTTTTCCTAAAACAGATAAACCATAGATCATGAATTCTAAAAATTTAAAATGCACAAAATTACAAACAACTCACTTGACTTTCTATGTATAGTTAATGCTTACACCCACTAATTGTGACATTTTCACTTATTCAAACTATGAAAAAAATTAACCATAATTTTCATTTTCATTTTCAAAGAAGATTCATGGTCATATTCTTGAAACAATCCCAACAATATATTACACATACATTTTCAAAATCCACCTATTTTTCATGCCTGTAATCCTCAAGTATATGATATTTGGTTACGTCTTATTACACATCCTTTCACCACTATGAATTATCCACTCTCCCATCCTTTCATTTTTTTCCCCTTAGCTACTTTTTATTTTTAGTCGTGCTTAGGTTATCATAATAGCTCTTTCTACACCCTGGAAATCCACTATGTGGGCATAGTCACGGGAAGGTAAGTATAGAAGTAGGTATGATTTATTTCAGTTAAAAATTTTCTCTCCTTTCATTATATTCATCACTTTCAGTACTTTGATTTTATTGTTGCATACTTTATTCCCGAAGACGATCTCAAGTATATTTTTTTGACATGCAATGATTTTTGGTTGGGGAATATATATACACATTTTTATTTTACTTTACTCATTTTTTTTCTTCGTAGGCATAATTGGTGCATTGTATTCCATATAGAAATGTCCTTAGAGATTTTTTTGGGAATGAGGAGTAAGAAAAAATGGTTATGTGCATCCTTCATAGATTGTATTGGGTTGGTAAATAGTGGTACTTATGAGAGATATTTGATGTGTAGTCTAATTATACCACATATCTCACATGTCACACCCCTTATAATAAAATTTTCACATAATTATAGTCATATTTTTCATCATTGATAGTCATATTTTCCATCCTCTTATGATATCACTTTGTTATCCCCTCTTGATCACCCTCACACCTACTTTCAGTACACTCACACCTTCATCGTATCCCCTCTTAGCACATATGATTTCCCTCTATCTAGTTTTACCTACTTCTATGACCTCCTCATGCACGCATTTCTCTCTAAAGACATTGACCATGGTCAATGCTATATATTGAGAAAATATCCTTATTAACAGTATTGACTGTAGTTGATACTATCAAGTTCACTGTTGACATCATCAAGCACAATCTATTCCATCGGCTAGCAGACATTTTAAATTCATCCTTAGGCTATACATACCTCGTAGATTATTTCTTATTCCACATCTAATCCATCACTCATTAAGTATTTTAGAATTTCTATTTTTTCCTAAAATCTTAGAAGGTCTTCAATTTTGTCTCATTATTCTTCTTTAGAGTCCACACTTGGAGCATTTGGGTACTTAGTATCTAAAATCATAGGAGATTCACTTTACATGGTCTACCAACCTTTGGATTCAATTTATTCTTCAAGTAGAAGTGTTCCTAGGTCTTTATCTATTCTTTTTTAGTCCCCCATATCAACTTTCTCATAAGGTGTTACCGACCCGAGGGGAATTTAATCCGTCAGTGGTTTCTTCATGTTAGTATATCTAACCTCATGTGCTTTGTTTCATTTTAGATTTGGATTATTTTGGATGTGTTCATGCATAGATAAAGATGGGGTAGTATATATTTTTATATTGCATTATTTACCTATCATTCCTTACCATATTATCTTGCAAAACCCTTTATCATTTTGACTCTTGCTTTACAGTCTCTTGGACCTCTCTAGTAATCCTTATAACTCTTTCCTAGAAACCTCTTAGATATATTAATCTATCACTAATTTTATTATAGATTAAATTCCAACCTTATTATCATCACATCACTATTGAGAATTATTTTGATGTCACTGCCTTATTCTAGGTCTAGGCTTTAGAACCTTATACCTCATATAGAGTTTGGAGAAACACCTTCCTATTTCTACATACCTATCAACTTTTAATTTAAGGTGTGTATATTTAGCATAGAACAATTTATTATTATAGTCTAGAATTACCCTTATATATAACTGAAGAAGATTTTTTATTATATCATTATTTATTCATATACAACTCCCTTATCCAATCTAGAATCTAATGCGGAAAAAACATGAATATTTAGTTGGAGCATATTGATCTTACAGAGTTTTGAAATAGAATTCACGTAGTTCCCAAAATAATTTAGGTATAAATTATCTATGAAAATGAGCTTTCTTAGGTTTTTTGTAGTTTCTATTTCCACTCAATGTTATGATTTTTTGTCAACATTTGCAAAACATTATGACATAAGTTTTAGGGAAGTCAAGAACTCCCAAGATGAATATATATTCTTCTTGGGTCTAAATTATTTTGAAGACCTATTAATAATTCATGATTTCAAGGTTTATGTGGGCAAAACACCATAATTATCCCAAAATTTATGGGTTTTATACATTGGATCTTACACACAAGGATGTAAATAAAAATTCACTATAAAAATCAAGGGCCTCATCCACCAACTTACTCAAGGTGTTGCTACACTTGAAATTCAAGTTGGAAATTATTGATATAATCACACTCTTGAATAGGGTGGTGGGGAATATAGTAGATAAATATTTATAGGAATGGATGCACCAATACATCCACACAATTGTGCAAAATAACAAAATGTATCAATTGGGAGAAGTTTATTAGAAATCTTATTCGCAAGAAACACTATGATGTCTAATAGATAAGGAAAAATTACATGATATCATACTTTTTGTATGTTAGTACCAAAATAAGAATTTTTCTTGGATTCATTCATGTGGGTTACTTGAATACAGATATAATTTATGAATTTTAACCTCAATTGAATTTTAATCAACCTACAACATTTCTAATTCATTAATGATACTTTATTTTATTACAATGTTGACATGATTCAACTTAATCTTGCAAGCACACATTTATCTATTAAATCTTCTACTGATATTACAAGGTGGGGAATTTGTTCTTCTAATTCCCTAACTTCTCATACATTTGAGTGTGTGGATACAAAAGGGATAAATACTATCCGGATATGTTAATGATAAATGTGAAATGATGGAATTGATATGATAACTTTTTAAATTCCACAAGTTGTTATCTAGAGAGCATAAGTCAGGAATCCATTTTTGAATCATGATTAGGAAATATACATGATCCTCGTTAGCAAATATAAATGCATTGATGTATATATGACCAAAGTGACCATCTGATATTTTTAAATTTGGCCATCATTTGAAAATTTGGGGACGATGAACTTATGTGTAGGTCATCCTATGTGTGTGTTCCCTATTTTGAAGACTAATGGATAGAGTGAAATGAAAATAAAGAAGTAAAAAAATGATATTTTTCATGTATCACTCCATAAAATCCAATACTATGATATGGGTGGCATCTAAGAAGAAATGTGGGATGATGAGGATATATTTGATCCAATTTACAAAATAGCAGTGGATGGATCTTCAACCCTTTCCATGAATCAATTGGTCTCTACTTTAATCCACCTTCTTGGAGGAAAGAACCAGTAATGTGGTATCAAAAACCCATTAATGTTCACTATTCTAAATTCAACATTTAGAACCACATTAAACCTGCTAATCAATCCTACAACAGTAACCATATGCATTTGTTATGACTCAGTGTAAACCAATCCCTCATATTTCATTTCAATGATGACTCGGTATAGAATGGATCTCTCATATTTTATTTCAATGTATAATCAATATACTTGTGGTTCCCTGATTCATTTAAGGGCTCATCAAGTGTAACTGACTAAGGGCTTATCTAGGTACTTGTTACAAGTACCCATCCTATATCCCACACCTTAGTCTGGTGAATTTAAGACAACACAACCAGAATTTTGTGATACTTTGGCCAAAGTTTCAGACATGTTTTCTATACCTATATTCCAAGATGACATACTCATCTTGAAGGAATATGTCCTTCACCTCACTTGAACTGTTATCTTGATTAGAATTTTTTACTCTTGTCAATCCTTCTCATTTCCGTGTTAGATGATAGGAAGAGATAACCCACATGGGCTAGGGTAGATGATCCACTTACGGTGATTAAGGGTCATCAAGTGTATTCAAATCGACCCCTTCAGCTTCGAGTACACTTCATCACCCATAGTCAATGCAAGCTGACATCAACCATAGACCATGGACTCATCACTACCTAGTGTTTAACAATGAATTGAGATCCCATTCTGATATGGTCTCGATTAGTGGAGCTGAATGGATTATTATGCCATAATGAATACTACACAGTAACCACCCAATGAACCCCATCATTGGATGGGTACTGTACAATAGTGGTTATATTGCAACAGCCCATTAAGTTCCATAATCTAAACCTCCTTCCTTAACAAGTTCATTAATCCCTTTAATTCACAGCTTGTTAATCCCACCCTAGTTATTTTCATCCTTTAGGTGTCATTCCAAAGGACTAACTCAGGGTCCTATCAATCATTCCATCAAGAAACATTATGTTTCTACATAAGTTAACTAGAAGGATCTGTAGGTTCATTCCTACTCATTACTTATTCTCTTTAAGTAAGAAACCTTCATTAGTTTACTTTTATACTCTAGAACGTCATACAAGAATTTTTTATGGAAATAACCCATACATTCAATTATACCTCAAGGAGCATTCAAGTTCATTTTAATGACTCCTAATTGGGTCTTATATATTCGACCACAATAATTTCATGACTTACATTTACTTCCTTTAAGTCATGCAACTTATTCAAACCGAATTACTTTGTTAAAACTTAATCCCTTAAGTGTAACTCATCTATGGTAAAAGGACATTTTACATCCAACTCATAGTTATTCAAAGGGTTCATTATGTCATCCCATGGTGAACAGTCCCTTGAATTCAAGTTCTCATAGTATAATTGTTTCATGCGTACAAGTCAAATATGTATCATACTTATAGCATCATTATTACAGCAAGAAGAACTATGCTCTTAATGCCTTAAGGTTAGGTTCATTATACTTCTAACCCCATTATCATTTCTATCCTTCATTAACACAATTCCATTTCATCGATGTACCTCATCATAAATTTATATGGACAAATTTCACTGTGGTATCATCACTTAAATCCCTTTCCCAAATGGATTCCTATATGCACTTAAAAATATTAAGTACTCGTGTGATTATTCCTATGGTCCGAAAACCATTATTACAATCATGTATCCCTTTAGAGTTCATAGTATTCCTCATAAAAGAGTCATGATTGTGTTGTTTCATAAAGATATAATCAGACACTAGTCATTCATGATTTAGATTCCTTAACATATGACTTGCTAAGTATAACTTACTCTTTATTTGTCTTAATCAAATGAATTCAGAAAATAAAAGTTACAACAACCAACAGTCATTTCATTCAAGTCACTTGTAAGGTAAATATTCCTATTTATCCCCTTTGCACATTCAAAGATCAACATTAATATTCCTTACTACATAATAATAATATAAGTAAGTGAGATTTCCCTTAACTTTCCCAAGGTTATAAATTAATGCCAAGAAGTGAAGAAATGTAAATCAACAGATTACCAACAAGTTCACTTTTCAAGTAAAAGAACTATTTCATTGAAGACACCATTTCCTTTAGCTAATCCAATCAAGAAAGAATGATTCAAGCAACAACTTTCATCATTTCCAATTTAAGGAAACATTTCAAGATGACAAGAAATAATCAATTTATTTCCACAGTTTACAACATTGGCCTTAGGCCCTAGGCACTTATTCCCAAGAATAGTTCAGAAAATGAAACATAATTATTTCATCAAACTACATTTCCTCAAGCAATAGAATAAATGGAGCTTTCAATAAGTATTCCTCTTTCGTTTTTTATTTTTCATGAAAGTTATCTGTAAAAGTGTTAGTACCTGTAAGTTCATTTGAACTGATCATGATAGAAACTAAATCCTTGGAACCATATGTTCTATCTAACAAATTTGAAAAGGAACACTGCTTATTAATATAAATCAATCAAGGGCTCAGAAAAAAAAAATGCCTGCTTGAACAATTCAACAACATCATACTCAAGTGGATCACAATCCTACAGTGTTAGCATATAACAATCCAAAACAAGTCTGATTTCCATCAACTAGAAGAATTATTTACAATTCAATTTAGTAATCATCCAAGTTTAGTCAATAAGTAATCCATAAAAATGCAAGTATACATTCTTACTTACGCAATATCACACTAATGATGCAAGCCAAGTGTACCTGACAGTAGATAACAAACGTGAGTAGAAATGTCGTAATCATGCAGCCCATACTACATAATTAAAACATTTCTCTCAAGTCTAATTAGTTATATTCAAAGTTGAATTCAATCCAAACATTCCAATGTTCTAAAGGTTGGACAATATCTAAATAACTGGTTATATATATAACAGCAACGATCTCTCAAGGCCTAATTCCATTTTAGCCTATCAAACAAGCAACTAAACCAGAATAACTTGGCTTCAACCAAATTCAGAGTGCAAGTAATACATTGAATATATACATCATATATATAAGTCATCAATGAGACAATGCAAGAAAATGCAAGTATTCCATATAAGTCAGATAAAGAATCATATCAGTTCGAATACATCACTCAGATCTAGAACAAGTGATTGAACTAAGGCATAGAAGACTCACGAGCAACAGTATAGAAAATTGATTAACGATATTTATGATCATCTTCATATGATCAAGTATAGAGAGGAGTTATCCTTATTATCACTCAAATGAAAATATGATAAATCATCTAACTGTTAAAATCCAAGACCCTGACCTTATTTGTTTAAGGTAAGGAAATAACAGTAAATAAACTTAAACATATTCAAAGATATTAATAGTTTAGCATATTTTTATCAAACTGTAATTCTACCTAAGACTAAAACAGTTCACATAAGGAATCACAATAATCCTGGTAGCCATTAACTACCCTGGTTTGAACAGTCACTACTATGGCCAAACCAAACCAGACCACCTCCTACTCATTCACCCAAAAATATCCCCAAACATTCTTATGACTTGGACAACAAAATATCCCATCCATGGTGTAAGAAATTCAAACCGACTGGTTAAGATGAATGAAAGTCCTAAGACTTACTCAATACCCAGGATGATCACATTAAATCATGGTAGGTGGAAAATATTACCCCAAACCACAGCTACATTACAATTCGACCTGGGTTCCTCAAAAAGAACACCAAAAAGGAGATAACCAAAATCCAGACCTGACTGGGTTCAAACAACCATGCATCCCAAATGGGGGTGTTCAAAATCATTTACCATGAATCCACAGTTACAAGATTGGAGGGTTCGATCATTCAAATTGAAACAAAACACAACCCAACCAATCAACTTTGGCACACAAATGATACAGTCATGTTTGAGCCAAAATAAAACTCAACCAAGCAAAACAACTTTGGCACAAACAATATCAATATTATTCAAACTAGAATAAAACTCAACCAAATCAAAAAATCCTTTGAAAAAATGATATCAACTTATTTGACTGAGAAATCAGTTCAAGTTTCCCACAACACAGGGTCTTCATTTTCCAAAAAAAAGATAAGCATATGCCATATAAATAATAATACAGAGGTCAATAGCAACAATACGACCCAAATTTAAGAAGTATCTACACATGCAACTAGAAACCAAATTTTATCTTTCCATTACAGTCAAGGAGTTATTTACAAACATTCCAAAATAGACATGTGAAGAAAACCAACTTCGTCACCATGATAAGGCCAAAATACAATGGCATAATCAAAAACTAGTTCCAACAACTACTTACCAAACAACAAGTTCCATTTTACCATGCAATAGTAAAAACCTAGAACCCCAAAATGCTTTCTATAATAAGAAGAGTTATTTTTACAAATTAATTAGATAGAACACATTTTTGCAAGGGATTAGAGCCTATCATGCCTAGTAGAGTTTCCTGAAGTCTTTTTCCAGCTCCCAATATCCTTTTCCAACTCCACGATAGCTTCCACAGTCGAAGCAGTTCGTCCACAAAAATTTCTCCCTCTTTTTCACTTAGAATCCTCTTAACTAGTCTCTCCATAAACCAAAGGAGTAAAGATTCCAATGAACAAAAATGAGAACGAGATCAAAAGCTTAAAACCTCCGTTCACAGAGTGAGAGAGAGAAAATAAAAATGACCAAATGGAACCCCAAAACAACAATACTTCCTCTACCAAACCCAGTGTATTTTCCTTAGGTAGTTTTGGTGCATTTTTCCAAATCATTAATGCCTACCAGGATGGACCAAATTTCCCACTCCCACTGACTTCCTCTATTTCATTTTGGCTCAACACTAACTTCCCAGCCAACTCCATGATCAAATTTAGCAGCACTTTTTAGTAACTTTCCATATAAATTTTGGCTTGTCACTAAGGAGTGTCGGTGGCCTACCATTAATGGCATTGAATTCAAACTCCAATACACTCAAGGGTTACAGTAACCACCAACACCAATTAAACATGCATCCATCCTTAATGCCACTCAAATTATTATTCGAGTTAAACTTTATAATCTAAGTCTCCCTTCACCATTATAGGTTAGGACTTAGTGTAGCTTAGTGACATTGAATTATGGATAGATCAATTTAGGTTAGGTTCCTAAGAAACCCAAGAAATATACATGCCTTAGGTCTTAGGTTAGGTCATTAGAACCTTAACATTATTAGAATAATAGAAGAAATATAAGCTTAATAACTATCACAATCAACTCTTACCGGTGGAGTGATGTTTCCAAATGGGGTAGTACCACCTGAGCCAGCTCTTGGCACTTTCCAATCCTTATTACGAAACTGAATCGTAAGAAAACTAGGACAAGTCACTAGGATCAATTAGTGCAACATAGATGATCCAAAAATAATGAACAAATGTAATTTATAGATTTAATTGAATTGTAAATCGAATTAAGGGAATTCCTTGGATCAATGAAAATGATCTGAGGTATGCTCTTAATCGATTCCCAATGATAATAACAATAAATTGTCAATGTCTTAAAATAATTTCCCAATTAACCAGTCTACCAATTGGTCCCAAGAACAAAAAATAAACTTTCCACAACTACAGATATCATGTTCATTTCACGAACCAATTAAATAAAACATCCCAATTCAAGAGTACTTTGAAATTTAATGGGTGATTAGTTACACAAATCTCAACTAAGATAAACATCAATCTAGTAACATGATTTAATCATTTCAACAGAGCAACAACTCAAGAAAAATCACATGTCAACATTGTAATCCACATTCCAATGAAGAAGAATGGATTACAACTACAAGAAGAACAGGAATTTGCATGTCCATCTTAACCCAGAAAGTTGGGGAAATATTGATAAAAACTATGAAGAATGCCCCTGATACTCAAACATTCCCATTCCTAAAACTCCAATAGTCACTTTTCTTGGGTCATCAAGTACAGGAAAAAGGATGAGGGGAATTTTTCCAAATATTGACCCACAACTCAAGGTGTAGAGTGTTGAGGAGAAAGGAAAAAATTATCTCAAATATTTTGAAAGATAAATAAAGGCCAAGGTTATACCTCCTTTGGAAAGGGATAGAAAAACCTCAGGAACCAAGAATGTCCTAGCCATTAAATAGCACAAGTATGAGAGTAAATAACTTGAGGTTATTAACCTATTCCTTTTAGATGAGGCTCAACATAATATCTTTGCAACATTGGAAAAACAAATAGTCATGGCATAGATTGAGGTGAGTAATCCTATCACATCATCTGCAATAAAAGAAGCCCATGTTGCAACATCAAATCCTATAAATTTAGTGAAAAATATAGCCCTAGAAAAGTAAATTGATGTTACTCAAATGGAAATTCAGTCCATGAAAATTTTAGAAGAACATGAGTAAGAAGGGTTCAAGATGATTTAATTGGTTTCACAAATAGAAGGTCAAGAATCTTGTAAATTCACAAACAGGGATGGAAGCCTGTATATTTTATTAATGTTAAATTAATCAACCATTACAATGGAGTGCTGCAATATTTATACATATTGGACAACAATATACAAACAAACAAATGGGTTGCATAGGTACAACCAAAATCACAAAAGCTTCCAAAATACATCCAGGAAGTAACAATTATTAAATACAAATAGATAATAATTGTTACAACTACATAATAATATAACCTAAGCAATAATATGACAAATATTGTTATAAAACTTTATAACAATATATTAAATAATTACCTGATTAAATAATTAAATATTTTAAGGTAATATGATGCATAAATTTACCTAACATTCCCCCCCTTAATTTTGCATTGCTTCAAGGGATGAGGAGAGGAACTCTCTGAACAACTCGAACTTGTCACGTGCAAGTGACTTCGTGAAAATATCTACTTTTTGTTCAGCTGTTAGACAAAATTGAAGCTGTATATTGTGCTTCAACACATGTTCCCATATGAAATGAACATGTACTTCAATATTTTTTGTTCTTTCATTAAACACTGGATTGAAAACAAGTTTGATAACACCTTCATTGTCAACATGCATGGTGGTCGGTTTTTCCTTTGGTATTCCAAGTCCTAGTATGCGACATAGCCAAATTGCTTCAAAGGATAGATTCCCCTGCAGAATGATACTCAACTTCTATGGAAGAATGAGAAATAAAGTGTTGTTTCTTGCTTCCCCGTGATATTGGTCCAGATCCCATAAAGAACATGAATGCTAAAGTGGATTTTCTGTCATCAATGTTACCTGCATGATATGAATCTAAATATCCTGACAAGAAAAATTTGTGCGCAAGGCCTAGTTGAAGAAAGGCACGCAAGGAGAAGGCACACAGGAAAGGGTTTAAGGAAACCCATGGTGCACACGCAGACAAAGCCAAGGTTCCAGGACTTAGCCATATTGGGAATTTTGGGTAGGATATGAGGAAAATGTTACCTGACTGCACATGCGGAGTGGATAAGGTGCCAGCCTGGTGACAGGTTGGCCCAGGAAGGAATATGCCCTGCGGTAGAGGCTTCTAGAAGGACATCATGGCACAGAGTGGTGAGCTCAGGCCTGGAGGAGCATGCGCTCCTGGAGGACCACATTCAGACACTTGGCGACGGATCTGAGGCCACAGGAGAATGAGTTGGTAGATCAAAGAGGCTATATATACAAGTGCCTGCAGAAGTAAAAGACACACCTGAACATATAGAGAAAGGGTGGAGCTCTGCAGAAATACTGCAAGGACTCTGCTAGTTTGGGAAAATAAGGGTAGGAAAGAATGTATCAAGGGTTGGGAATTATAAATTTTCTTTTGAGGGCCTAGTTATATAAGTCCAGTTATAATGCATGACTACGGTCTGCCTTTCTGTGACATTCTGTAATGGCCTAATGAATGTAATAAGGTTACCAGTTGATATGAATATGAGCATTAATGGTTCTGATACATACATCCTTCTTCATAGTTCTTTCTCATTTATGTTTATGAACTAGTATGAATGCATGCATGACTTCCTTTCTTTATTGATGTAAGTTATTTAATTTGTTAAGTACTTTATGTCTAGAATAACTGCAAGGATCTAGAAGCCGTTTTGAGCTCTATGGTGCTTGTATGTCTTATTTCCTTTCAAAATATCTTACACTCAGATCATAGATGATGTTTCCCATTAAACTCACATAAAAGAGAGACTCGGCACCTGCGCGTGCCTCGGGTGAGCACCCAATGCCCACTGGGTGATAGGTCAATGCACATGGGATTTCTTTCCTTTGTGATGGGGGTAAAAATGACTACATCTTGGTTCCGTTGTCTGGGACCTCTTTTCAAAGTTGTAGTGGGAAATGGCATACATCATGATCTAGGTAATGAGTAATGACATAACGTTTAACTCTGGAAAGTGTTGAATCATGGTTCAAGAGCACAGAGGATGAATTTTCTCAGAGATTCAACACTGGACCTGAATTTAATGCACGTAGGTGGGTAGAAGAGAACCTCTACCATGATTTATATGAAACATTTTTCTGTTGCTTCCCAGTAGAACTATATGAATGGCTCTCAGCATATGCATCTAGATCAAGCTGGTATTATAGATCACACGCATGGACCCAAGAAGAATACCAGAGGCTACAGGATGCAGATCTGACGTGGACTCATGTTGTGGATCATTGGTGGAAGGGTGTGTTGGCTAGCTACACTCTGGAGTACACTATTTCCACATATTCTTGTCTGGAAGTTGCTGAGTTTGAATTTCTGCAGGAGCCCAGAGGATCATTTCTGTGTGTTATCCCTCTGGCAATGAAGATCTTGATTGTTACTTTGAGTTTAGAGGCATTTCCAATGGCCAACTAAACCATTCTGAGCATTGGGTGAGGAAGCTAGGGTGGAGGAAGATGGCAGATATTACGATGGAGAAAGAAAGGGAGGAGAGATGGCTCAAGTATAGTGAAGCACATGAAAGGGAGATTGTTAGATGATGTGAGGCTACAAGTGTGATGGATCTATGGAGGCAGACGTTGCGGGAAGGAGTTGAGGTTCACGCAGAGGACATGGAACCTGAGCAGTCTGTGCTACCCCATCTTGGCAAGCGCGTAAGAGAGACCCCTTCAGCTTCTGATGAGAGTTCATTCACATGGAGAGAGAAGATTCATTGGCACGTATCTGAACCCACCCAGTGACCAAACCCTGGCGCTTGGTTTTCCAGATCAAGGAAGGAGTATCATTGACCCAGTTGGTATCAGTGGAAGTGACAGATCTGTGCCCAGGAGATACAATTTTTTAGTTCCCACTTCTATGGCTACACATATTCCAGTATTCAGAGGAGTCTTTGGACAAGGAGCAAGTACACAAGCCTTCGGTCTCACATCTGGGAGTGGCACGGGGTACAATAGTGGTAGTGGGGCATTATCACAGACCATCGATGCACAGTTCAGTGGAACCTTGGGGACACTTGGCATGACTACTACAGGACCTGGTGGTTCTGGTGGATCTGGTGGGTCAGGAGGAACATGACCTGGTGGACCTAGTGGTTCTAGTGGATCTGGTGGCTCAGGAGGCACAAGACCTAGTGGACCTGGTGGATCCAGGTGGTGGAGGAAACACCAGAGGGAACCAAGGCTCTGGCTCAGGAGGACAAGGGCCCCAGCCACCCCCTCAAGTCTTCTTTGAGATGTCTTTACATTTTCCAGATTACAGAGGTATTGAAGATGCTGCAGAACATGTTCACAAGTGTGAGCTGCTATGGCACACAAAGGGGATCACAACCTCAGAGTGGAAGGCTAGTCAGTTTGTAATGACGTTGCAGGGGCACGCACATAGCTGGTATAGGAAATATGACCCTCATCAAACAGTGGTGGATTATACTACTTTAAAGAACACCTTCTTGGCAGAATTCCACATCCCTGAGTTTGAACAGAAGAGCATCAGTGCCCTGAAGGAGATTCAACAGGGAATGGCAGAGAGTGTGTGGGAGTATGATGCACACTTTAAAACTCTCTTGTCTAAATTATCATATGATATTCACCCTTCACAGCATGCTCAGTGGTTTTTTGGAGGGTTGATCACACCTTTTAGAAGGGCCTTATCTCATAAAACTTTCACAGACCCGCGCGAGGTGTTAGAAGCTGCTCTACACACCCGAGGCTGTTGGAAGTGTTGATATTGGTATTAGCCCATTTTTGGAGGCTCAGATTGTTGTTATGGCTAAGCAGCTAGAAAATTTATCTGCAAACTCAGCCCATGAGACTCGCAGTGGTTTATGGTGTACAGATTGTGAAGTAGAGGGGCATGTCAAGGATAGTTTCCCCCAGAGGATAGTACACACCGTGACAGTAGACTGTGAGATTTTTCATGGGGACCATGATGCAAGTAGATGCCCCTTGTTACAACACGTAATTCAGAAGAATGTGTCTTGCTACTGTAAGATCTACACCTCTACAACCCATGATACTAAGGATTGTAGGCTTATTGATCAGATCCATGAGGCCATTGATCATGGGGTGTGCCAGACCAGCATTGCCAGTAGTTCTAAAGGTGATGATCACCGTTATGAGGAGCACACAGATGGAGGCACGTGTGGAAGGGGATTTTGTGGAGGATTCAGTGGTCATGGTAACCGCAGAGGAAGAAGTGAGTTCCCACATGGAACCTATTTTAATTGTGGGTCTACAGAGCATTACAAATGAGAGTGCCCAGACCTATTGTAGTGCTCATGGTGTGGGAAGAAACACAAGTATGAGGAGTGCCCTGAGTTATTTGAGCACATGAATCAGCAGCAATGGAAAGACAAGGGTACTGCAATGGTAAGCATTAAGAATATAGACACACAATGGATGCCATGGGTAACACGTGATGCAGGCTTAGAACCTGTTTTAGTAACAACAAGAGCAGAGGCCACGCGTGCAAAGGAAATACCAAGGCAGAGGACTCTGGTTTCAAGAGAAGAAGTGGTGCATGGAAAGTACCCAGATCCTGCTCATTAGAAGGAGGTATATCAAGATACCATGGATGTCATTCAGAGTTTACAAGGAGAAATCTAGTGTCTAAAGGAGCAGTCCAGGAGGGAGGAGAAAAGGAGGAAGGTCGAGGCACCAAGAGATGACCTGGATGAGGTCAGGGAAGTATGTAAAATGCTAAGGCAAGAGAATGTTATTCCCTTGCTAGGAGCATGGTTGAGGGAGAAGGTACCACACGCCAGAGAAGAGCACGAGAGGTAGGTCCTGCATGCAAACCTTCCCCCTCACAACCTTGACTATGATAGAGAGATCACATTAAATGCAGTAGTGGATGGATGGCTGCTGAGTAATATCCTCATTGACACAGGCGCGGAGGTCAATGTTCTCACATTGGATGCATGGCATCAGATGGGAAGGCCTGCATTACAACCATCTTCGAATGTGTTGTATATGGAAAAAAAAACAAAGGCAATGCCCATTGGTGTCTTAAAAGATGCGGCTATCACCATTCAGGGAGCTAAGTTTACTGGGGACTTCAAAGTCTTGGCACTCACCGAGGTAGACAATTTCCCAGCACTACTTGGGCACCCATGGTGTTACAAGAACAATGCGGATCTTTGGTTCAACAAAGGGTACATCAGCTTTGAAAATGAGGAGGAGCGAGTCATCATACCCCTGGCTGATGGGAAGTCAACACCCTATACTGAACCTTTGGGAGAAGAGGTCCTGGATAGAATATATGTGCACTCAATCAGGGATCCAGAGATAATCCATCCTACCGATGGAGTTATCCAGTTTGAAGATGCTCAGTCGGTAAGTGACACCACCAATCTAGCATGTGATAATTGGGTGCACGGGACCTACGAATTGATCAAATGACATTTAAGAGGATCGGTGACAAAGGTGACAAAGGCACGCACAGTCAGGTGCCTAGGAGGAAAAGAGCTACCTAAGTACTCAGGAGGGGCCTCCCCTGAGGTCTTTTTGTAGAGAATGGAAGCTCAGTGGAAGGAAGAAAATGAAAGAAGAGGGATGTTAAGTTACGTCCTACTAGGAACTGTTGCGCGCTGGTGGGTGACACATCGGGATAATCTATTGGAATGGCGTGAAGTGAGAATTTCCTTCTATGTTCATTTCTCTAGAAGCAATGTGCCCACTGCCATCAAGGACTACCATGGTAAGGAGACCACCTCTTTCCGTATCCAAGCCTGTGAAAAAACCTAGAGGGAAGGTGCGGAAGCTTTGCCACCATCCCTATGGGTGCATAAACTGTGTTCTACACTACAAGGTTACGAACATGCATGGTACATACATTCTGAGACACACCACCAAACAGGGAATTGGCAAGAACTAGCAGCTGACCTAGTTCAAACATTTGAGTATCGAAGTACCAAGCCATCAGTTGATAAGGCATTGTAGGTTGTTAAGCACCTTACCATGGGGGATAGTGCCATGGCAGAAGATAGGCTGCTGGACTTGCTTGGTGAACCAGGTTTGGGGGAGCACTTTGAAGAAGAGGAAATAGAGGAGGATCAGTTTGCAGCACGCATGTGTGAAAAAGGAGAAAGGAAATCTTGTTTATGTGATTGATGGGGAGGAAGTAGAAATTTTGGATGTTAACCATTCTGTAGGGACACGTGAGATAGTGGATGGTGTTGATACTCACGTGTGCCTACCATGAACCTTTAAAAACTAAAAAGGTTAACATCAGCTCAGGAGAAGAACCTAAGGAAGCTATCATTGGAGATTACTGGTCAGAGAAGGAAGTCTCTAAGATCATTGATCTTTTGCGTGAATTTGAAGATTTATTTCCACGTGGGTACCATGAGCTCAAAGGCATCCACCATTCCTTGGGGGAAATGAGGATAAAGCTGAAGGATGGTGCACCTGGTCAGGAAGAGACCCTACCAGATGAATCCCAATTTGCACGTGAAGGTAAAGGAAGAGATAGACAAAATGATAGCATCTGGGATCATTGAAGCTGTGGAAGAATCAGAATGGATAAGTCTGATGGTAATCAACATCAAGAAGGATGGGTGGATTAGGATCTGCATGGATTATAGGGAGCTGAACATAGTTTGTGTCATCGATCCTTTTCCAACCCCCTTCACTGAAGAAATTTTGGAGGGAGTCACTGGGCATGAAATCTATTCCTTTACGGATGGATTTTTGGGGTACCACCAAGTCCAGATTGCAAAGGAAGACCAGGAGAAGACAACTTTCACCACTGAATGGGGAAGTTTTGCATACACGGTCATGCCCTTTGGGTTGAAGAATGTGCCTGTTGTTTTCTCACGCATAGTGGTACAGGCATTCCAGGACTTCATCCACAAATTCCTTCAGGTCTATCTGGATGATTGGATGGTGTATGGGCTAGTAAAAGACCATTGTGATAATTTGAGGCTGATGTTTGAGAGGTGTCGGCAGTTGAGGATATCCCTCAACATTAAAAAGTGTGTCTTTGCTACCCCCTTTGGAACATTATTGGGGCATATCATATGTAAGGAGGGCTTGCTAGTAGATCCTGCCAAAGTTGTTGTGATTGTGGGATTGGGGGAGCCTACTAGCCAGAGCACAGTGCACGGGTTTCTTGGACACGCGGGCTACTATCAGAAGTTCATCAAGGGATATGCCAAGATCACCGCATGCCTTTAGAAGAATTTCTCAGACATAAAAGTGCCTTCTATTGGGGAAAGGTGCAGTAGAAGGTGTTTGATACATTGAAGGATAGGCTTGTCACCACGCCTATATTACATTTTCCCTCTTGGGATAAGCCCTTCCATGTTCATGTAGATGCCTCTGGAATGGCCATTGGGGCAGTGCTTGCACAACCTGGTGAGGGAATTGTTGATCATCCCCTATGCTTTGCAAGCAGGAAGTTGACACCAGTAGAGCAGAATTATACTACGACCGAGCGTGAAGCATTGTCAATGATCTACGTGCTTCACAAGTTCAGACAATATCTGCTGGCAACTCCCTTTGTGTTTTACACTGACCACATGGCATTAAAGTACTTGGTGAACAAGCCCATTCTACAAGGGTGCATATGCCAGTGGGTGCTGTTATTTCAAGAATTTGAGTTCACGGTAGTTGTGAAGCTAGGAAAGAGTAACTGTGGACCTGATCATTTGTCAAGGATTGATTCAGGGGAGGACATGCAGAGCATTGAAGAGACAATGCCAGACATGCAACTGTTTAGGTTGCAGCATGTGCCCTTAGATTTGGAGGAGATTGCAGTATTTCTAAAGGAAGGTGTGGCACCAGAAGGGATGAAGACATTAGAGAAAAAGCAACTAGCCATACGCGTCACCCCTACATGTTGATCAGTGGGGACTTATACAAATTAGGGCGTGATGAAGTTTTGTGCAGGTGTGTACTAGAGCATGAGCACCTCACCATCATAGAGGAAGCACATGAACGAAGTGCAGGTGGACATTATGTAGGCGACGCCACCACACGTAAGATATTAATGGCAGGCTTGTGGTGGGAAACTCTGTATAAGGATTGCAAGGACTATTGTAAAGCATGTGACCACTGTCAGCGCATTGGCAAGCCAGGAAGAAGAGATGAAATGCCTTTGCGCCCTATCCCTAGCACTGAACCTTTTGAGAAATGGGAAATAGACTTTGTAGGCCCTATTGCACCAGCAGCACGTAGGACTGGATCACGCTACATAATCACTTGCACAGACTATTTGACAAGGTGGGCAGAGGCAGCCCCAACTAAAGACTACACAACAGCTACAACAGCAAGGTTTTTGTGGGAAAACATTATCACAAGGTATGGATGCCCTTTAAGTTTAACCAGTGATAGGGGTACACATTTCTTGAATGAGACCATGAGGATTCTGTTAGCAGAGTTCATGGTGGCTCATCACAAGACTACACCTTATCACCCACAAGAAAATGGAACCACAGAAGCATTTAACAAAATACTGAGTCATACCCTGACAAAAATTTGTGATGTCAGAAGACAAGATTGGGATGACAAGGTATCAGCCATATTATGGGCTTATAGGACAACTTATAAAAGGCTGAACAAAGCCACACCATTTCAATTGGTGTTTGGCATGGAAGTTGTTCTACCGGTTGAGTTCATGATACCTTCTCTACGAATAGCATGCGTAGGAGGGCTGGCTGATGAGCAAGCACTGGAAGAGAGAATTGAGGAATTGATGAAGCTGGATGAAAGATGATCACTCACCAGGTGGAGCCAAACAGTAGAAAAAGCATGGCATGATCGCCACATTAAAAACAAGAAATTTGAGGTTGGGCAGATGGTCTTACTGTATGATTCTAAGTTTTTGCACCATCCTGGGAAGTTGAAAGTCCATTGGTTGGGTCCCTACACAATCTCGTACATCCTTGATTCAGGTGCATGTGCCAGTTACAAGCACTGGATGGAATGAAATTTCCTGGACACTTCAATGGGAGTAGGCTAAAGCCCTACTATAAATAAGGCTTCTTGGTGTTTGTAAATAAGGTAGTTTTTCCAGATAATTTAGAATTTCCTTTATGCATTTCCTTTCTTGTATTTCCCTTTCACTTTGTTGTTTTGTTTTGTGCCTTGGGTGCTGGTAACCTTGTTACTTTTTTAGGGTTTTGAATGCGTAGAGGGCCATGCATCATTTAAGTGTGGGGTGGAGAGATGTGAAGGAAAGCATGGGTAAAGTACCAAGGAGGATTCTGTTGAAAATCCCAGTTGAATGGCCCTGTTGAAAGAGGTGCATGAAAGAAAAGGTGGAAAAGGATGGTTGGTGTCAAGATAAGGCTACTTTCAGATCCCACGTACAGAGAAGGAAGAAGTGCATAAACAACATGAGGTAGGTGAGAGAAAAAATCATGACAGAAGAAGTGCCTTTGGCACAGGTGATGCACGCACAAGAGTCTCCTGTCAAGATGGATTGGTTGCATGCCAGAAGGTTGGGGATTATCCACGCAGGTTGGGCACATAAGTTAGGGCACAAAAGTGAGGCTTTGTTTGAAAAATCCACTTTAAATGTTAAAAGTATGGTGGTAGGTGAAGTAGCATTTAATTCTTAAAAGTGGGAAAAACTATAAATAAAGGTTCAGGCATTTCATTATTCACTTTGCGTATAAGGAGAAAGAAGCGCTTGTGCATCTTTGCAAACTAGGGCTTCCAGAACTGATCCGTGTGAAGAAAAATTTGAAAAGTGTGAGCATGAGTCACTAGTTTGGATTTGCAAACCAGAGAGAAGGGATTTCACAGGCGTAAGAGAAAAAGTGAGAAGGCATCATTTGTGAAGGAACTATCCCAGTTAGGGTTTGAAGAACTAGGGCACGGGTTTAAGGGGTTTTCTTCACAAGTTCAAGATCTAAGGTTGGAGGGAGTGGAAGAATAGAGTAACAAAAAGTGATTGAAGTGATAAGAGAACCTAAGAAATGGCACCCAAGAAATCATTTGGCACACCTAAGAAGGGCAAGGGCAAGGGCAAGCAACAAGAAATTGTCACATATACAAATGAAGAGTGGTACACAGAAATGCAGTACCCAGATGGAGTATTGCTGGGAAAGGAGTGGGAGTCCCATTTGAGAAACATGTCTGTAAATGTTTACAATCATCATTCGAGCACAATCAAGAAGGAGATGGAGCTGGAGTTAGTGTTCCCAACAAATAAAAGGACACCAGAGGGTTTTCCCATCTATGACAATGATGTAAAGGTCAAGTTGGAGAAGTCAGGGTTATTGCAACTCTTTGAGTTGCCCTACTTCAGAAATCTTGAGCACCTTTACCAATGGTTGATGTCACATGTGCACAAAGACTACTTCCACTTAGCAGGGCACAAGATGCACATTACCCCTCAGCTCATTTCACATTTCACAGGCCTCATCTGTGAAGGAGATAGTTTGGAGGATGACTTAAGTGAAAAAGAGGCAATTAAGGAGACTGTCACCACCTATGCATACAAAAAGGGGTTGAGGTACTATGATATCTCAGACATCAAGGACCCAGTGATGAAGATGGCCGCACACCTTGTGACAAAGATAAATGGCCAGGAGAGATGGACCCAGGTTAACAAGGCATGGTTGCATGTTTGCAGGAAAATTTCAGAGGGCACCATCTACAACTTGTCTGCATTCATCGCGGATGAGATTGTCAGCAGCGCAAAGGAAGGTGATAAAATCCTTTTTGGTAATGTCCTACTAACCATTGTGTTTTCAGAGATTGGAGTACTGGATGCTTAAGACAAATTCGTGTGGGAGTACCCTGCTGAGGACCCTTCACCCGCAAAGAGATTTGAAAAGTATTCCTGTGACACTATGACGGCCGTGCACAAGGCACACTTGGAGAAATGGTATACGCACCTGAGGAACGTGTTCGGGGTGGAATGGAGGATCCCTGAACAACTGTTAGTGGCCACCAAGGGAGAGGCTAAGTTTGCTGTGTACCAGCATTTCTACCTGGGTAGATTCAAACTGATAGATGAGACATGGAGCCCATGGTGCAAGCTCCCTTTTGCCTTCACAGCTCAACACTTCCAAGCGGGAGTAAACAGGTTTAGAGAATCCAAGAAGTTGGGGTTGGACCTTGGAAATCTAGACCGGGACCATAGGGAAATGTGCAAAGGGTTGGTCTACCCCAACAAGCACATATACGTGGAGAGGTACGTGTCACATGAGGTCCTAATGGTGAGACCCATGACCTTTCCCATTGCAGGAGGATCTGCAACGCATATACCTCTGTATAAGACCCAAAGCTAAGAAGGGCATGTATCTAGAGAATGAGATATCCATACCTGAGGACCCAACTGGTAGGAAAAGACCCGTGCCCAGGCGGGAGGAAAAAGAACCAGAGAAGAAAATACCAAGTGTGGTGGAAACACAGGTAATAGGTTCCCTTGGGACAAGCACTAGAACCAGCATGTATTCACACAAGAAGAAGTCCATAATCAAAGAGAAGACTCCAGAGCCAGAAAATTTGTTAGACAAGGAGTCATCAGGAGGAAGAAAAGACAGAGTCACCTACACCAGAATCCCCAGTTAGGAAGAAGCAGAGGGTAGAAGAAGAGACCACCTCGGAAGAAACTGAGAGTTTGGAGAGGTACATAGGTGAAAAGGATGATGATGATGAGGAAGATGGCAGTGAAGAAGATGATCCTGGAAGAGATCAAGAGCCACCCATCTTTGACGTGCATGATTCAGAAGAAGAAGGCGAAGAAGAAGGACAAGGGTTCCGTTTTGTGCGGCGTAAGGGTAGCCAGGAGAGGGAAGGCACCCAGGACATAGGAAGAAGTGAGGAGGTCGGCACATAGAAGCAGAGGACTCCAAGCCTTACGTAGGAATAGATAACCAAGGCAGCAGAAGAAGAAGTAGCAAAGATCATTGAGACCTTGGTGGAAGAGGAGTTGGAATGCAGCGCTGAGCTGGTATTGAATGAGGATAAGGAAGAGAGTGTAGAAAAGGACCATGGAAGCACTGGAGGCCCCACTTTAACTGTAGTTATTCCTAAGGGCATGCACATGGGAGGAAGGCATGTGGAGGAGGAGAGGCCAGGGATGGGTTATATTAATGACCCCAACAAAGTGTTGTGCACATGGTTCCAAAGCACAGTTCCAGTAGAGGAGCTCATGGTGATGTCATCTTTTGATAAGGAGGTTGCTTACCCATGGACAAGGAAGATGCTCTCATGGGCATTTGAGTCCCATCTTGATGAGCCAGAATTTGAAGTAAGCAATGGGGAAATTATAACATTTCCAGAATCAAAAGGAGACAACCCATTGGTGAATGCTCAGCAGCTCTCAGATGAACAACTGTGCAATGCACTCAACAAGGTCTCCGTTGAGGTCGAAGCTAGACTCTTTGGGTGGAATGATAAAATCAAAGATCTGGAGGATGAATTGAAGAAGAAAGAGGAAGAGCTAGCTGCAAGGACAAAGGAGCTAAGTCAAGAGAAGTTGATCAGCACCCAGTGGCATCAATAGTTAAGGGATGAAAAGGCTAGAGTGCACGAAGTTTACAAAAAGGTGGAGTCCATTATAGATGCCATAGTGTTGAAGCATCCAGACCTAGCACCTACCATGCAGGAAGTATGCATCTACCCTGGAGTGCCTAGAGGACTTAACAAGAGCCCTCACCATGGAGAGGTAGCCGCTAGCTTTGGAGTCTATAGAAGAGGTGGCCATGCACTTAGAAAAGGAGGACAAATTAAAAGTCATGGCACTCATAGCAGAATACAACAAGGTCCATGTTGATGTGAAGATTACCTCCCAGAATGCTGAGGCCGCGTACGAAAACTGTGTGGATAGGGACAAAGTGGCGAGCATGCTGGTCACCAATGATGAAGTGGAACTTAAAGAGTTCCAGGAGAAAAACAACGGAAATAGAGCGGAGCAGGAAAATATCCTAGCCAAGGTCAAAAGAAATCTGAGGCCATTGAAACCTTAAGGGGTTTAATCAAAAACTGGTTAAAGGAACTATACCCACAGATTACACGAAGGATGGATGCACTGGAGGATGTAGGAAAGGAGTTAGAAAATATTGTTGACACCATGAGCGCACAAGGGGATGGGCTAGGTTTTGAATAGGTGAGCACCTTGGTGGGTGATCTTTTCCAGAGAGCACAGAATGAAGTCGATGCCTGGAACAAGTTGGAGGCCGACTTACAAAAATATTTTCCTAGTTTATTACAGTGATGCCATCACTGTCCCATTCTTTCTTCTTTCCCAAATTATTCATCCCCTTATTCTTTTTCCAAGGCATAAGCCTACTATGATTCCTTATTCATTTAAGAAGTGTTCCCACGGGTGGAGAACAGGCATAGTGTGGGGTGATGTTGGGCCCCTGAAATATTGGCTAAGTACAAAAGGGCACAGGCATGCAAGGCCTAGTTGAAGAAAGGTGTGCAAGGAGAAGTTGCGCAGGAAAGGGTTTAGGGAAGGGTTTAAGGAAACCCATGGCACATGTGCAGACAAAGCCAAGGTTCCAGGACTTAGCCATATTGGGCATTTTGGGTAGGATACGAGGAAAACGTGACCCGACTATGCATGCGGAGTGGATAAGGTGCCAGCCTGGTGACAGGTTGGCCCAGGAAGGAATATGCCCTGTGGTAGAGGCTTCTAGAAGGACATCATGGCACGGAGTGGTGAGCTCAGGCCTGGAGGAGCATGTGCTCCTGGAGGACCACATTCAGACACTTGGCAATGGATTTGAGGCCACAGGAGAATGAGTTGGCAGATCAAAGAGGCTATATATACAAGTGCCTGCAGAAGTAAAAGACACACCTGAACATATAGAGAAATGGTGGAGCTTTGCAGAAATACTGCAAGGACTCTACTAGTTTGGGAAAATAAGGGTAGGAAAGAATGTATCAGGGATTGGGAATTATAAATTTTCTTTTGAGGGCCTAGTTATATAAGTCTAGTTATAATGCATGACTACGGTCTGCCTTTCTGTGACATTCTGTAATGGCCTAATGAATGTAATAAGGTTACCAGTTGATATGAATATGAGCATTAATGGTTCTGATACATACATCCTTCTTCATAGTTCTTTCTCATTTATGTTTATGAACTAGTATGAATGCTTGTATGATTTCCTTTCTGTATTGGTGTAATTTCTTTTATCTGTTAAAGTACTTTATGTCTAGAATAACTGCAAGGATCTAGAAGCCATTATAATCTCTATGGTGCTTGTATGTCTTATTTCCTTTCAAAATCTCTTACACTCAGATCATAGATGATGTTTCCCATTAAACTCACATAAAGGAGAGGCTCGGTGCCCGTGCATGCCTCGGGTGAGCTCTCAACACCCATTGGGTGATAGGCCGGCACTGCATGGGATTTCTTTCCTTTGTGATGGGGGTAAAAATGACTATAGACAATGAAAATCAGAATCTCCCCCCTTTCTTTTTGAGGTAAATATTGGGATCGTATGGATTTATAAAAAATCCATGTTGTACGATATGCTCATCTATTTTGATGTACCATGCTCTGGGTTCCTGTTTGAGGCCATACAGATATTTCTTGAGTCTACATATTTTTGCTTCTTGACCAAGTACTACATATACCTCAGGTTGAGTCATGTATACTTCTTCTTGTAAATATCCATTCAAGAAGTCACATTTTACATCCATCTGATGGACTTTCCAACCAAACTATGAAGCTAGAGAAAATATCATCCTGATCATTTTGATCTTAGTTGTGGGAGAAAATTTCTCCTCATATTCAATGCCTTCCATTTTGTGCATACCCCTTTGCTACAAGTCTTGTTTTGTACATGTCCACCGTCCCTTCTATTTTGTACTTTGTTTTAAATATCCATCCACATCCAATGGGTTTCTTCCCTGGTGGAAGATTGACAAGCTGTCAAGTGTTATTTTTCATTCTGATTGATATTCAACATCCATGGCATCTTTCCAAACTTTTGACTGTAGGGCTTTCTAGACTATGTAGAGGGCTCATCAGACTCAATAACTCTACTCATCAAAAAAAGTTAACTTCTTCTCTTAGTTTACTGCGAGTTCGTGGTCTAGGGGTGGATGTATCTGAGTGGAGCATCCATTTTGCATCTTGTAATGTGCTTAGTATACCACTTGGGCATATACTGAACTGTTCCCATGGGTCGTGGTTATCTGATCATATCATACCCATCATCATTTTCATCATCATTGGGAACATCATTTTCAATTTTTACAACTAGTGAATAATCTACATCAGATGAGTCTGGAGGAGGAGGCTCTGCTTGCTTCTTCTCGAAAAACTCAACATCTCTATTAGTGTAGAATTTTTTGGTCTTTGGATCCATCAATTTGTACCCAAGAGTCTCTTCATTATACCTAATGAAGATGAGTTTCTGTGATTTCATGTCCAATTTATTTTCTGTTCTACTTGGGTATGTGCATGCTTGCTTTACACCTGAATAATATGAGATGTGCAATAGATGGTTTCCATTTTGACCATGCTTCTTGTAGTGTTACTCCATCAAGAGCAACGGTGGGCACTCTATTCAACAAATACATTATTGTTTTGGCTGCTTCTTCCCAGAATGTCTTTGCAAGTCCTAGAATCATCGATCATGCATCGCACCATTTCCATGATAGTATGATTTCTTCTCTCAACAACACCATTATATTGTGGTGTATGTGGAGGAGGAATTTGCCGATGAATCCCGTGAGTTTGTAGGTATTCTTTGAACTTGTTACTGGTGAATTCCCCCCCCTCGATCTGAGTGGAAATTTTTGATGTGACGACCAATTTCATTTTCAACTGCTACTTTGAACTTCTTGAAAGTTTCAAAAGCTTCACTTTTCTTGTGAAGACAAAAAATCCACATTTTTTTTGAATAGTCATCAACACATAGCATGAAGTACTGAAATCCAACATGACTAATGACTCCAAAGATTAGTATGAACTAGATCAAGCTTACCATGAGCTATAAAAGTAATTTTCTGGAATGAAGATCTTTGTTTTTTTCCTGTTAGGCACTGAGGACACTTGTCTGTATCCTTCTGAAGAGATGGTAGCCCATGTACCATATTGCATCTAGCGTAGTGTCTCGAGATACTTGAAACTAACATGACCAAGTCTCTGATGCCACAACTATGTTGAGGTAGATTTCTTAGCCACAAGTTCTTGATCATCTCTGTGGAAAAAATCAAGTTGGAACATGCGTCCCACATTGGAGGCTTTTGCAACTATTTTCAAGCCTCATGATTTTTCTCAAATCAAACACGTTTTCTTGCCAAAATAACTATCAAAGTCAATTTTTTAAGTTGTGATCTAGTAGTTGACTGACTGAAAGTATTTTTTTGTCAACCCAGGGACATATAAGACATCTGATATTCTACAGTTGTGTGAACCAAGGGGTAGAGAAATGTTCCAATCCCATGAACTATATATGAAGAAACATCACCCACAAAACATGGTTTTTCAAAGGCATGTCCCTCATTGAGGTAAACCAGTATTTGTGGTCGGTCATGTGTCGAGTGGCTCTTGAATCAACATACCATACATCACTAGATGACATGGATGGTTCACTTGATCGAGCAGTGTACAAAAAGTCTTCATTATCTGAATTTTATTCTTGTTCAGCAATATTTCCTTGTTGATGGGGTCTTCTTTTCTAGTTCCCCTTTTTCTACCCTTGATTGTAGTTAGAATGTCCCTTGTGAGATTTTTGTGGAGGTCCAAAGTTACTTGAATGAACCTTTCTTATAAGTATTATACCAACAATCATTTTAAGTCATGTCCTCTTTTACAAATTGGACATTGCTTCTTGTGTTGTATGTCCTCTTGATATTGATTCTGATGTTGGAAATTTTTATAGGAATTAGGTTTTCCTTTACCTTTTCCTTTCCATTTTTGATGTGAATAAAGTTTGTCTCTCCTCTTCAACATCTTTTTTATGCATGGCTTCCTCTTGTTGTAGTAGGTTTACCAGCTTGTCAAAACTAACTTTCATATCTAACAAGTTTAGTGTTATGCAAAAATGCGATAAGAAGAGGGGAGTGCTCTCAGAACAATGGGAACCAGAGCATCATCTGTGACACTTCTCCTAGGGCTAGAAGTGAATGCCCTCAACTTTGCAACTCTTCTTAAGAAAGCTTCAATTTTCTCATTCTTTGAACTTCAGTGTGTGTAACTGACTCTACAAATTTAGTATAACATTCTTGTTTTTGGCCTCATATACTATGCTCAATTTATCCCATGCTTATTTGGTTTTTTTTGGCATCTCAAATGTGGGGTTGCACGTCATCTGAGACTGCTCCAAACAAGATGATGAGTTTAGCCTTTCTGATTAGCTCGATCAAATTGACGTTGTTGTGTTGTATTTGTATTAGTCTAGTCAGAGTACCTGTCACAACAAGCTAGATCTCTTCAAAATCAAGTTGTGTCTTGATTTTAGTCTTCCATGTAACATAATTGTTTCCTCGTAGTAGTTGTGAATCTGGAAGAAAAAATTTGGGGGCATTGGTGCCCATTTTACAGAAAGTCACTGACAGGGTTTGGCTCTTATCACTCCAGACTATTAAGGTCTCCCAATCTATATACCGTCAGTCCGATATACTGAACCTTTCTATATATGCCCTTTTGATATACCTGATGGTACGTGGAAGAAGCTCTGGCCTTTCTATATACCCTTACGGTACATGAAAACTAGTTAACGTATGTGAAAGAATTCAATACGTGGTACCAAAACAATAATGAAAGGGGTCTTGGGCCCCTATTGACACTGGTTCAAAGAAATATCCTCATACTTTTTGTAACTTCTTATATACTCAGATAATTTCTCCAGTCAGGATTTATGTCCTGCAATTGTTCACAAAGCTCTAAGATGGTTTTAGTGTGTGCACTTAAATCCTTATTACTCCCGCTATAATTTAAAGGGTCCTGCCCAGACAATGTTGTTGTAGCTATATTAGGCTTAAGTGTAGTAGTAGTCGCTGACAACTTTACCCGTAAGCTACTTCCCATAGGCACTTATATACCGAAAGGTTTTGAATGAGATCTAGGATCTCGTGAGTGTTTTAGAACCAAATTTCACTATTTTTTATTACAATATTCTGTCCAGTTTTTGAGCTAGTTACAAGCATGTTTAAGTTGACTATGGCAACCTGCAAATTAGTACAATATACTGAAGCATGAATTACATTCAAAAATTTGAAAAAATTGAATGGCTAGAAGAAGGGTTGAGTTTTGAACCCGGAACATCTTGGTGGCTTCTCCTAGAGCCCAATATGACATTCACTAGGAAAAAAATTTGTATTAAAAACAAGCTGAAAACGGTGAAGTTTTTTAAAAATGTAGCCCTCCTTTGATAAATGTGTGCTTAGAATGTAAAAATATGCAGAGTGGAGGAACAATACTTTTTGCCCTAAAATAAGGGTTTTTCTTGCTAAATTTAGTTACTTGTAACTAAATTTGAATTTACCACTAAATTTGTGGTTCCTTGGTTCGCAAATTTGGTAGTGGGTGAGGGAGGGGCTCTTTCTACCCCTTTGCAACAACTCCCCTTGATGGGAAGTGTCTTACAAAATTTATGCTAGCCACTTGGCTTCTTTTGCTAAACATTGTATAAAGAGAAAATTGTAATTAAACACTTCCAAACTAGAAAACCATACCTCTTGTTAAAAACCATGCTTTGGGAAATGTTGTTTTGCAGGTCTCCAGCAAAAGAAAAAATGGTCTCCAGAATTTTTGGAAACCACTAGAAATAGAAGTTGGTTTTGAGTGTGGTATGGAGGTTAGATCAATTTTCTTCCTTCCCACCTTATAATCTCTTTGGTGTATCCAATCCTCCTGCAAACAATTAATTGCAATGAATAAAGGCATTGAATTTGATGGCCAATGTTTTGAGGAATTTGATGATGGTATTGGACATGGGATGGGGCTGGGAAGTTACCGAGGAAAATCTTGCTCTCCTTTTCTTGCACAAGCTTCTCCTAATGTTCCTCAAACTCTACTGCAATCCTCCAATATCCTTCAACTTGCTACTGACACCAAATGTAATTTCACAAACAGAGACGGAAGCCTGTATATTTTAGTAATGTGAAATTAATCAACCATTACAATGGAGTGCTGCAATATTTATACATATTGGACAGTAATATACAAACAAATAAATGGGTTGCACAGGTACAACCAGAATCACAACAACTTCCAAAATACATCCAGGAAGCAACAATAATTAAATACAAATAAATAATATTTGTTACAACTACATAACAATATAACCTATGAAATAATATGACCAATATTGTTATAAAACTTTATAACAATATATAAACTAAATACCTTATTAAATAATTAAATATTTTAAGGTAATATGATGCATAAATTAACCTAACAAAGTTTTCATGGCTACTACACATCAAGAAAAAGTAATTACATCAATTTAAATGCTAATTTAAAATGAAGGAGAAGAAACCCATGCACCAGGGTTTACTGATTTATTGCTTGGGTTGATTATGGTAAAAGAAGAAGGCCTCAATAGAAGCCCCATTGCGAGAGACTCCAAATTTCAAGATGATGATACATGGAATAAATCCTAAAGATGTTAACGGAAAAAAATATATATTTTCAAATAAGACAACTAGCATTTCCACTCCAATAAAATTTCTTCCGTTACAACCATAATGATATTCTCTCACCAGTTTGGGGGGGATTTGAATCACAAGAATTCACCAAAATTGTATAGGTATGAGTTCATGTGCTCATACGAAAAAAAGGGGGGTTATTTATTCTATTGTTTGAAAAATGTTGAGAGGTCCTACTGTGATACTGCAAAATTTCCTTTGATGAAATATAATATAAGTTTTTATTTTTAAAATTCTTTATTTAAGGTGGTTGCAGTGTATAACAATTAACAGGCATTGAGATCATTTTTACGTTCCCTTGTCAAAGAGTTTGAAAGATAGTGATGAAATATGTCTTCGTATGAGCTTAGCTTATGTATTTTGGGTTCTGTATGTTGAGCATTTGATTAATGATTTATACTTTCTGCTACAATTTTTTGTTTATTGATTCTCTTAATTACACTAGATCTGCCCTTAATAATTGAGATTTGGTCATTTATTCAATATTGTGTTATGAGCATTCACTTTGCAATATTGGGTACAATTATAAAATCCTTATTATAACCATTTTGTTGATAGATTTTCGTAATCCTTTGAGTTAATATTAGGCGTGTGAGATCAGAAGAAATAAATACTTTATTAGAATACTCACATGAGCCTTTGTGTTGGGTATTTTAGAGATTATGTGGAACCTTTGCACTTGTTAAGTATCAATGAATGCAAATCTTCCTTTAAATGAAACTATGACTACTTGATAAATTGTTCTTTATTTTCCAGAATGGCATGTTGTCTATGTGAGTGTTAAATGTTGTGTTACTAGGAAGATTTTTTGCCATATAATCCCCTGTCTTTATAAATACAAATCATATTACAAGTCCCATCCCACCACACTAGGTCTTTATTTGTTACTATGTTGCTTTGTTCTATAAATACTAGTAAAGGGAACCTTAAATTTTGCTTCCTTCATCAGAAAGCATACCAAGGCAATAGAATTCTATCTATCTATAGTAACCTCTGTCTGGTAAAGTAAGCATATACATCACTTTGTGTGAAAATTTGTTAGATTAAATTGTTGTGTCTGTGACCATGCTTGTCCCATATTGATCCATCATTTGAATAAATCGAGGAATAACGACTCCACATCCCCCTTTGCATTCAGGTTACCCCATGGATCCTCTCACCTTGGCCAAAGGCATGACCAAAAGTAGAAGGGAAAGGCCATCCCATTTATACATGTCACTCAATTACCCCATATGTTGGTCCCAAATATTTTGTTAGACATATCCCCAGGTGAAAATGAATCATATCACAAATTCTATCATCCTCAAAGCATCCCAACTCCTTGATAATTTTTCCAGTTGTAAGGATATTACTTGTATAAATCAGAACATATACAGTAGAATAACATGAGAGAACACCAAAATATAGATAAATGATGACAATATGCTCATATAATAGCTTTGCCACTTCGAGGGGGCAACCTCCAATACCACTTCGAGGGGGTAACCTCCAAACCATACAATAACACTCCAATACTCAATATGATGATTAACTACAACCTTCTAACCCCTATATATACCATTCTAACCTATGGCCAATACTGAGGCCGACCTCCTAAGCATAATAAATCATAAATGAATGATATAATAAGATAAGGGGATGTGTGCCACATGTCGGCATCTCCATCAATACATATACATCATAACATCCTTTCCCTAGGTGCATAGCATTCCTTCCCTCCTTGACATGTTTCATCCCCGAAACATAAGAAGAAACCATGTAATGAGTGTGTTGTAAATTTTTACACACTTTGCACCATGATCGATCATCCATCCATATGTGATCCTGGTAGATGATACATATCTGAACTAATATCCATATTCCGTTGTGCTACTCTGATTCCATTCGTGACCATAGTTTATCATCCTTGGATTCCATGCATAACCAACATAAGGATTCAATGCATAACCATAATAAGGATTCCATGTATAACCATAATAAGGATTCCATGCTTCATAATTGTTGCTCCATTGATCCCCTGTATAAATAAAGTGATTATTCCTCCAATTACCTGTATATCTATATTGGTTGGAAATATGATGTGCCCTGGGATATCTCCATGATTTTTTTCTCTCATGTTGACGTGGATTTCCATATGCTGCAGTTGTAGTATCCTCAACCTTATCAACCTGTTTCTGAACTTTCTTTTCTTCTTCCACCTTTGCATTTGATATTTTCTTTTTCTCTTGAGTAGATGAATCATCATTTCCTTCTTTTTCTTCATGTTCCTCTTTTGAATCATCCTTATTCCCTTCTTCTCCATATTCTAAATCATCCTCATGGTCTATATTGACTTTTCTTTGATTTCCATTAAGCCTGATATCCTGTAAAGTGACCTTCTTCTTTTTGTACCAAATCTTCATAAACTTATTTTTCATATTAATATTAATTGTCCCCAATGTCTCTAACCAAGGATACCCAAGAACAATATCCAAACCATCCATATATAAGGCAAAAAAATCTGAATGTAAAGTATATTTGTCCATAGTAAGTTTTAAATCTTCAAAAACTTGAATTTTCTTACCATTCACTTGAGCTTCTTTGATATTACTTTCTTGAATATGTAGATGTTGAGCCATATCCTTGTTGATGAAGTTATACTTGTTGTTAGGGTTTATGGAAACAATTATCTTATTCCTTTGAATGCATCCATGAAACTGAAATATGGTATCTTCCTTCTTGGGAGCTATAATATCTTCTTCTGCATCAATATCTTGTTTTTCTTCCTCTTCTTCATAGTCTTCTTCAACTTCTTCTGCGTTTGATTCTTCAATATATGTTGCACCATCATCTTCCCTTGAATCTTCTCTTCACCTTCCTCTTCATCTTCTTTCTCTCTTGATTCTTCAATATATTCTTCCCCATCATCTTCCTTTGACTCTTCTTCCTCTTTGTGGTCCCATCTATCCATAAAAAGTTGTTCCATTTCCTCCCAAGACCAATCCTTCCTGTCATTTTTTAACTCAGAAAACCAAATCCATGCAGGACCACCAAGATAATGTGAAAACCTATTCCTTGTCATGAAATATGAGAAATATATATTCTTAAATTTTATCCACCATTCTTTAGCATCCATCTCACCATTTCCATAAAAATTTGTTATCCCCGTGATCATGATTAGGGTTTAGGAATTCTGAAAATATTTCGGTAGATGGATAAAAACACAAAGAACAAACCCTAACTGAAATTTCAAGAGCTTTCCGAAAATATAAATTTTGCTAAAAAATACCACAATTTGCTTCCTGAAAAGTGAATTTATGAAAAAACCTAAAACACCAATAACATCCGCAAAACAGATCCAATGGAGCTGAAATTTTCAGATATTCTGACTTAGAGTGTTTCCAAATTATGATGAAAAAATTGGGAAAAAAATTGATACCCTCTTCAAGATATATTCGAAACAAAAAATTAGGGTTTTTGCCCTAATTTTGGCCGAAATCGCTGCTCTGATACCACTTGTAAGGATATTACTTGTATAAATCAGAACATATACAGCAGAATAACATGAGAGAACACCAAAATATAGATAAATGATGACAATATGCTCATATAATAGCTTTTCCACTTCGAGGGGGCAACCTCCAATACCACTTCGAGGGGGTAACCTCCAAACCATACAATAACACTCCAATACTCAATATGATGATTAACTACAACCTTCTAACCCCTATATATACCATTCTAACCTATGGCCAATACTGAGGCCGACCTCCTAAGCATAATAAATCATAAATGAATGATATAATAAGATAAGGGGATGTGTGCCACATGTCGGCATCTCCATCAATACATATACATCATAACATCCTTTCCCTAGGTGCATTCATCTCCCTTCTTTGTTGACTTCTAAGAATAGGGCATTTTGTGAAACTAAGTCCTTGAAGGATTCCAATTTTGTGGATCATACTCCTTTGTCGTAAAGACCCCCAGTTCCCCACCATTTCAATCTTGAAACACCTCCACCAAATAATATGGCACAACCTCCACCCAGAGCTCATTTTGTGGTTAATACCTACAAAATAATAAGATTCCATGGGATGGTGGGTTATCTAAATGAAGTACCTAATGAAATTAGAAACAGATTGTCTAAATTTCAAGGGAATAACATCATAAGTGGAGATCAGCATCTTATATTTTTTCAAAATATTATGGATGACTATGAAGTAGAGCATGAAGATGTGTATGTCAAGTTATTCATACATATTTTAGATGAAGATGCTAGGGAATGGTATAATTCACTTCCTGAAAATTCAATTGATTCTTGGGCAAAAATGAAAAATGATTTCAAGACTGCAATATGGTGATAAAATTGATCCTAGGTTTCTCTTCACTAAGTTTTAAAACATCAAAAAGAATCCTAATGAACCTGTGCAAGAATTTAACACTAGGGTTTAATAAAACTTTGACTATATTTGCCTATCAATATAAGGCCTAGTGATGATTCTTGCTTCATCAAGTACTCATATGCCTTTGAAAAAAAAGTAGAACTTATTATGTAAGGGATAAAAATCCTAGAACCTTGAAGCGGGATTTCTCTATGGCTATTCAAATTGAGAACAATATTAAAGAAGTTAATAATCCTCCAAAAAGGGAAGGTGTTAAGTTGGTTAATCCTAAGAAGCCACATGCTAATAAGGAAGTGGACCTAGAGGAAGTGGTAAAAACTTTGGCCAGAGCAGTTAAAGAAATCTCATACAAGCTGGCTAGAGAAGAAAAAGACTTGGTTTCAAATCCTCAAGCTCGGAATTAGGCCCAAGGGAAAAATAGATTTGGGAATCATCCCAAAGGATATTACTGAGTTGAGGATAGAGGAAATGGACCTATGGGTTCAAGAAATAAATAGCAATGCCCCAGAGAAAATAAAACATTCCTTAATCCATTGACTGTAAGAGTATCCATGATAGAGGAACATCACATCATTGAATGGTGTGACAAATGTTTGTTTTCACACCCTCTTTGTAAGCAACCTGTGGAAAATGATGATAATGAGAAGATTTATTTTGGCGATGTATGCATGATGGAGTGTCCTAATGATTCACCATATAGGAGCTACTTCAATTGATCGATTATGTGTCATAACTATGAGTGACTTCTAGTCTTACATAAATCAGGTATCCTCCCTCCCTTCTACAAGTAATATTGACATAGATATGGTTTATTCATTTGAGCTTCCAAATCATGACTTTGAATATTTAAGAGATTTAATGATTAAGAAGTATGATGGTGGAATCTCTTATGAAGAATATAGGTAGTGGTTAATGAATGTTGTTGTTGCTCAAGAAAGATACTACAACCTTCAAAATAGGAAATTCAAAGGACCTAACCCTCTTTCCAAACCAAAGATGCCCCTATTATACAATATTCCTAAAAGTGATCCCAAGAAAGGTATGTCTGATGAAGGACTTGTCAATACTTCAAAGCTAAATACCTTTGCTTATGCTCAAGAAATAAAGGAAAGCATACCATCAGAAAATGTGGTCACATTTCCCCCTAATTCATCCTTTCCCAAATATGCAGCATGTGACATGGCCCAAATCTTGATCCAAATAAAGATAATTGTCCTAATTGTGGAATTACTCATAATTCATTAACATAGAAATAGGGCATTTGAATATTTGGGATTAAAGGTTTCTAAATTGAAAATTTGATTTCACCAACCAACTCATTAATCTTGAGAAAATGGTTGTATTATGTGATGGAAAGGAAACCCTCTTTGGGAAGGATATAATACAGTTAAAAATAAATACCATCCTAAGAGGACTAGTTATTCTTGAGTCAAATTTTGAGAATGTTGACAGGGTCATAAACAAACCTATCATTGCATTTAGGGAGGTGGAAGAATGTAACTTGGGAACTTATAAAAATTGAAAAAAATTGGTTGGGATGTATCTTGACCAAAGAAGAAAAACGTGCTTATACCAATTTGCTAAAAAAGTATCAAGATTTTTCGGCATGGTCTTACTCTGAATCAAAGTCCTATCAAGAAGATTTATTCCAACATGAGATACATCTAGAACCTAATACTAAACCTTTCCTATAAAAGCAGAGGCCAATCAACCACATCCTAGCAACTAAGATGTAGGAAGAATTGACAAAACTAAGGGACAATGGGATAATACAACCTATCAAATACTCTTCATGGGTGGCCAACTTAGTGCCAGTAAGAAATAAGAATGGTACATAAGGATTTTTGAGGATTTAATAAATTTAAACAAAGCATCAATTAAAGATAATTACCCATTTCCTAATATGCACAACATGTTACAAAAGATGACAAGATCAGAGATGTTATCTACATTGGATGGTTTTTCTGGATATAACCAAGTGGTGGTGAAACAGTCTGAATAGTTTAAAACTTCTTTTACTACTTTGTGGGGAGAATTTGTATATGCTAGGATGCCTTTTGGACTCATGAATGCTGGAGAAACTTTTCAAAGAGCCATGAATGTAGTTTTATCTAGTCTTATTAATGAATTTATTGTATCATATCAAGATGATATAATTGTTTTCTCTAAGAAAAGGGGTGATTGCTTAGGGTACCTTGAAAAATGTTGCTCAAAAAATAGAGAGTATGGGATTTCATTAAATCCTAAGAAATTTCACTTAGGGGTACAAAAGGAAAAGCTTTTGGGGAATATAATGTCACAAGGAGTCATGATATATCTGTTAGGAATAATATTAGATATTGTGAACATTATTATGAGTGTGGAAATAAATATTATAGTGTAATGTAATATAACTATTTATGAGTTGGTAACTCATGTAAATAGTTGTAATTAGATAAGGTTTGTTGTGAGTGAATAATGGGATTGAGAGTTTGAGTGAGATATTGTGGGGATTAGGAGAGATATGTGGGATGAGTTTTGACTCCTAGAATCAAGGAGATCAAACTCTATATATGTAATATTCCTCTATGTATTTGAAATCCCGGATGTTTTGAACAATTATTATATTATTTCCATTGTTTTTTTAATAATATAATCTCTTTCATTTTCTATCAATGGTATCAGAGCAGTCGGATCATATCGGTGAAAAAATATGGAGATTTCAATTTAGTGAAAGGGGAGAGCCATCATTGTTTTTGGTTGTCCCGTTGCTTGAAATAATCACATGCAAGAGCCCTGACTATTTGCATAGCGTGTTCATTATATAGTCTACGGTTCAGTTTTAAAATGAATATTTTGCAGAGCTAATCATAGTTTCTAAGTATTTTGAAGCTATTTTTTTATCATGAAAAAATATAAATCCTTGTTTGGAATAGCTTCTATTGTCAAAATCACAGGTTTTATAATATAGTGAATTGATCCTTGAATGCAAGAGTTCCCAAGTCATGTCAGCTTTAAAGTGTGATCCGAAGTTTTTGGGGATGCTCCTCACCTCCTGCATAGACCAGTGTTTAATATGCATATCTGCATCATTTGGATTTAGATATCTACAGCCCATTCCATCATTTACTCCAAAAAGTTACACAGATCTGTCTACCTTGGCATCAGAAATAAAATTTTGTGCACATTCTTCTACCTTTACAAGGATATACATGGACGTTTAATCAACTTGCATTCTGTGTTCTTTGTGATCTGCTCCACCCATACTCTGCATTCAGATCAAATTAATTGGTATTCATGTTTTGGTTACCTTGGCGCAGTCCATATTTCTATTTGGTCAGCCAACATTTCATCAAATGCCACGTGTCTCCAGCTTGATACCCCCACAAAGCACGTTTCCCATTGTTTCATCTAGATGAGTTAGCAATGTCATTGATGGAGGCTAAAGGCAATGGAGGTAGGAGGGCAATCGACAACCTCTCGTCAAGCACCATCGACGAGGCCGTGACACAAATTTGGTGGCCGTGTTTTTTCAGTTGTGTGATGAGTGTTTGCTTTTAGTGTGCAATTGTGAAAGTAAGAAAAAATTATTGTTCAATTGTAATGTATAAAATTCCTAAATGTAACTCCTGAAGAAATGAAATAGGTGAACAAAAGCACCATAGTAAGACAGTTCATGGATCTTGAAAAGGTTTTTCATGGGAGATCCAGAAAACTACATGAGGTGGACATGCGATGGATCTGTTACATGTCAAGGTTTTTGCTAAACCTATAAAACCATAGAAGGTTGAGCATTACTCCCTTCATTAGTATCAAGGTCATGAGTCACATAGTTTAACATGCTCCGTAGAGGAGAGAATATTGTAGATAAGAGTGTGTATGTTTTTCCCATGTTCACACTAAGGGGGTGAATGTTAGGAATAATATTATATATTGTGAACATTATTATGAGTGTGGAAATAAATAATATAGTGTAATGTAATACAACTATTTATGAGTTGGTAACTCATGTAAATAGTTGTAATTAGATAAGGTTTGTTGTGAGAGAATAATGGGATTGAGAGTTTGAGTGAGATATTGTGGGGATTATGAGAGATATGTGGGATGAGTGTTGACTCCTAGAATCAAGGAGATCAAACTCTATATATGTAATATTCCTCTATGTATTTGAAATCCTAGATGTTTTGAGCAATTATTATATTATTTCCAGTGTTTTTTTTTATAATATAATCTCTTTCATTTTCTATCAGAGATCCTTAAAGGTTAAAAGCAATTAGTAAGGTTCCCATTCCCATGTCTAAAAAAGGAATTCAATCCTTTCTTTGGGAAGATAAACTTTGTTAAAAGATTCATTTCCAATTTTGATGAGATTACTATCCCTATCACCAATATGCTCAAAAATAACCATGGCATTAAGTGGGAGAAGGGGTTGTCTAAGCATTTTAAGGAATAAAGGAGGCACTTAAGACTGCCCCTGTAGTGACTAGCCCTAATTATAAGAAAGGATTCCAAATGTTTTCTTTTTCCTCTGAAAAACACAATTGCTTCTGTGTTATTATAGAAAGATGAAGAGGGGCATGAAAATACCATTGCCTTTTTTAGTAAATATTTACAGGGAGCTGAGACTAAAATACTCCATTATGGAAAATCAAGATTTTTCCTTGGTCAAGGCCACTAAAATTTTCAAGCCCTATATTCTGAGTTCCAAAATCATATCCTATGTGCCTCACACAATGGTGAAATACATTCTATCATGAATGGAGATGTCAAGAAAAATATGCAGATGGGTTAACAAATTCAAGAATATGACATGGAGATTTAGACAAAAAAATTGGTTCGAGGATTGGGCTTGGCAACATTTATGGCAAAGAGCAATTTGTAGGTGGTAGAGATACATAGTGTTGAAGAAGATGGGCCACATCCTCATGAAAAGGTGAGCACTTTAGCATGGTATAAAGATATAATATATTACTTGTTGAACTTGAACTTTCCTATGCACTTAGACAAAAATCAAAGGAGGACACTCAAGATGGTTTCCCAAAAATATATCTTGACTGATCATGGGATATCTTGGAAAAACCCAAGAGGAGTTTTGTTGAGGTGTATCACTGAAGAAGAGGCCCCCAAAATAATTATAGAATTTCATGGGGGAGTGTGTGGAGGCCATTTTTCTGGAAGAGTGACTTCTCACAAGATTATAAGAGTGGGATATTGGTGGCCTTCATTATTTAAAGATGTTTCCTTGTTGGTTTGAAGATGTGAAAGTTATCAAGTTTTCTGGAAGACTGAAAGCTTCTTGGGCCTTACCCTGCAACCAATATCTATAGAAACCCCATTCAAACAATGGGGAATGAATTTTATTGGTGAAATATCAGACTCTTCAAGTGCTGGTCATAAGTGGATATTGGTAGCCACTAATTACTTTACCAAATGGGTTGAAGCCATTCCCACCAGGAAAGAAAACCCATCAAGTAGTCATGAAATTTATCCTGAACAACATAATTTGTAGATTTGGTGTGCCTACCAAGATAGTTTCTGACAATGCCATGAGATTCAGAGCTAAACCATTAAATCTATGTGCAAAGATATGGTATAAATTTGGACTATGCATCAAATTATAACCCTCAAAGAAATGGCCAAGAAGAATCAAGTAATAAGAATCTACTTAAGATCCTCAGAAGGACACTAGAGACTAACAAAAAGAAATGGGGTGAACAACTCAAGTTTGCATTATGGGTAGACAGAGTTACCACTAAGAGGTCTACTAGAAAAAGTCCTTTTGAGTTAGTTTATGGAGTGCAAGCCCTTTTTCCCTTGCACATACAACTTTCCTCTTATCATTTTATACAACAATTTGAAGATGAAGGAGAAGTAATTCCATATGAGGCAAGAATAAATCAAATCATGGAACTAGATGAAGAAATAAGAGATTCCCACCAAAAACATCTAAATTTTAGAGAAAAACTCAAAAGGATATTTGATAAGAAGGTAACTCCAAGATACTTAAGTGTTGGAGACTTAGTCTTGTTGTGGGACAACAAACATGAAGGATAAGGAAAACATGGAAAATTTGATGCCCTGTGGATGGGACCATATTCTATTGATATCATAATTGGGGAACATACATTTCTTTTGAAATATTTGGAAGGACACTTGTTATGGAGTTTCCTGTCAATGGAAGGCACCTCAAACACTTTCTTGGATTAAGCCAAGTAATCAGGTATGATTTTGTACAGTGTATATTTTTTTTTGTTTTTTTTATTTTGTTGTTCCTCTTTTTTTATTTCTGGTCTACAGTGACCAGGTTTCATGATATGTCATGGTATTATGTTATGTATCTACTCAAGAAACCATGTGCAATTTTTTCCCTCATGACTCCTTGCCTAATGGATTAGGCACCTATGGTCTATCTTTTAAAAGTATTTTCTGGTTCTTGTGGCACCCACTCGTAGGGGGTGCCCATCCCTGAGTCAGAGCCATGTTGGTGCTCATTTTGAGATCACACCTTGACTTATAAATGCTCCCCTCAAAATTTTTTTCATCCTACTTATCAAAACCCTATTTTTGAACAAGTTTACAATTCCAAGAAGAATGTCCATGAAACCAGTTTCCCATGTGACAAACAAAACCATGTGTAAGAAATGATATATTTATGCAAAAAAAACTTGTATAAATGGTTACTTGACATTTATGGGGCAATCATGATCCTACTAATTCAAAATAAATATGTCTATAAACTCAAATGAATCAATCATAAATGTATGTAAATCCATCAACGAAATTTTTCCATTTTTACTTTGTGTTTTTCCCATATGAAAAATGTAATTTTTTCCCCCACCTCGATGATGTGGCAATCTCCCTAGGAGGATATTTCATGATGGTGGAACATATTTGCTTATTTGCAAATACTTGTGAAAATGCAAAATGTAAAAATGGCTCCACAACCCGACATGGGAATATTCTAAATAATATTCGTACGGGGAAGTTATACGAAAATTACATTTTTACAATGTGCAACTCACATGCAAAAATGTAAAGTGTAAACAAAACCCCACCCCCTGAAAATGACACGTGTCACCAGGACATAATGTCATAGTATCAGGCATCTCATCGTTCATTACACTTTGCAGTTTTACAATTCAAAGAAAAAAAAAATTGCAGTCAAACTCCAGGGCCCAGACATGGGACATGTGTCATTATGCCAAAGCAAGTCAGTATTGGGAAAAGTGGTCAACTTGTAGTTTTACATTCCTACAGTTGCAAGAAAAAATGTAAAAAGGCCTCCCGAGCCCTGAATCCCACCAAGGAAGACACTTGGATGGTTCTCATTTAAAAAGAGGAAAAGGTGGATTGAATGGTGGAGATTGAATGTATTTATGACTTCCTCAATTAATGAAACTCACATGAACGAAGTAAAAGTTTAAAATTTTGTTAAATGTTTTTGACATCCACACTTTCAAATGATAAATTTTAAGTATTCTAAACCCTAAGATTACAGATTTTCATTGTGGAAAAGCAAGAATTAATTGCAGAATATTAGTGTCTGAAGGAATCAAAGGAGTTAAGCATGCCTGTGTAACCTGAATGCTGAAGAAAATCACAAGTGCAGGTAATTCCCTTGAATACTTTATTGTTCTCTTAAATTTTAAGGGTTTTTTATAATTTGTGTTCTTATTCATGTGCCTGGATATTTCCATAATATTTTTTACTACTAAAAGAAATAATTACAAGTAGTTTTTCAAAACAAAATGAGGATAATGGAGGATGGAACCCATGTCACTTCAAATATCACAAGTAACCTAGGATGAAGTAACAGACACTAACCTAATGAACAAGACCTAGCTGAATTCTTACAAAAACTACATGCCCCTAAAATAAGTGATTACATGGCAGCAATTGATGCCAACAATATTGCCTTAGCTGCAGCTTTCCCACCTTCTGTGCATTTCCCGGAATTAGTATGGGTTTGTGCCAAAAATTATGACCCAGATGAAGAAGGAGGTTTTAGATGGAAGTGGTGAAAGGGTTCTCTCCTTAACACCTTGAAGGCATTTCAATTGATGTTAGGGTTACCCCAAGGTCAAAAAAACAGTGAAAATTGACAAGCACAAGGACACTAAACCTCTACAATGTTGAGTGTGAAGGAATATGCCAAGATCATGAATACCCATTGGTTGTTGAAAACAAGGATCCTCTTCTAGAATCCCAAAGAAGTAGTTATATCACACTTTGTGGAAGAAGTTGAGGACATAATAACTTTATTGAGTAGGATTGTAGGCTTGAAATCATCTTATGGTTTCCAAGATTGGATGTGTAGTTACATACTAATTATTTTTGATAAAAAGGTGGATATTTATTTGGAAACCTTCATATCCATAACTATTCATGAATAATTCCTTGAAATGGTTATGAATATCAAGAAGGTATCACTTTCAGCTGTGAATTTTATATGATGTCATATCTGATCTACAATATTGCATGCCACAAAAACTTCCTGGTATCCCAAGAATTAAGGAATTCAAGACTCATAGGGTATATGATCTTTACCCTAAATTAAATTTGGATAATTGGAAAGGAAACTTCAAGAAGATAAATGATGCCTTTTTTGCACCAATCATATGCCTCTTTATGCCAAAATGGGAACAATACAAAATATCTACAGAGGCCAAAAGAATGATAAAGGAATATGGATGTTACTTCATCCAGTTTAGATTCTTCACGTACATAAGAGTAAGTGGTTATGAAGGATGAACCATTCATGTTACCCAAACACTTAGATGATAAGTGGGAACTCCTAGAGATCTGAAGGAAACTAGAAGAAGTGCATAAATTGATAGTAGGTAAGCACAAGACAAAAATCAATTTTCCTATCAAAATATGAAGATATACTTTCCCAACTGTTGTAAAAGCCAAGCTCTTAGAGGAAGAGATGGAAAGATTAGAAATGGACAAGTTTCAACCTAGACCAAAGTATGATATCAGATGGGATGTAAGTTCAATCCTAGGGAGATCATATGAACATGAGGCCCACTATGAATATTATTGGATGGACTGCAGAGATGAGGAAGAGGTCAGGTTAAGAGATTATTCCAGAATGACCCTTAGATAAATCATTGACTACAAGATTGCAGTTGTGCCATAAGGTTTGGATGATGACAAAACATGTAGTAAGCCAATATTATCATGATATGAAACTAACATCACAACCAATTGCACCACTGGATTGGAATGAGAAAGATTCAGTTAGTCTGCACACCAGAACAACACATGTGATGAGAAGGATACTGACATGGTTAACAAGTGAAAGGGTTGGATTTTTGTTTACAAAATACTAAGGTATTAAAAGAATACAGGGATACTAAAATATTAGAAGAAGATATCCCTCCTTTGAGGGAAGGAGATGAAAAAATTGACCCACTAGAAGGAAAGGATCCCCTCAGTTACCATCAAAGAGGCCAACTACTGGGATTATAAAAGAATGGACTACATCTACAAGAAGAACAGGAACTCCTATGTCAATCCTGACCTAGAAAGTTAAAGAAATATTGATGAAAACCATGAAGGATGACCCTATTACTCAAGCAGTTCACTGCAAGTTAAGGGGGTAGGCACATCAAAGCTTAGAACTCCAACAATGAATTTTCCTGGGTCATCAAGTACAGGAAAAAGGATGAGGGGAATACTACCAAATGTTGACCCACAACTCAGGGTGCAGAGTGCTGAAGAGAAAGGAAAACTTGATTACAAATATTTTAAAAGGCCTAAAAAGGCCAAGGTTATACCTCCTTTAGAAAGATATACAAAAACCTCAGGGACCAAAGATGTCCCAGTCCACAAAAGAGCACAAGCACATGAGTAAAGAACCTAAGGTTATTAACCCAGTCCTTTTAGATGAAGCTCAACAAAATCTCATTGCAACATTGGAAAAACAAATAGTCATGTGACAACTTGAAATGAATAATCCCATCACATCATCTGCAGTACAAGAAGCTTATGTTACAACATCAAGCCATACAGATTTAGTTCCCAATCTATCCATTGAAAAGAGGATTGATGATATTCCTATGGATAGTCAGTCCATGGAAATTCTAGGAGAACATAAACAAGAAGGATTCAAGGAAATTCAATCATTTTCACAAATAGAAGGGTAGGAAGTTGTTATGGCTACTGCACATTAAGAAAAAGTAATTACATCAGTTGAGGTGATAATTGAAAACAAAGGATAAGAAACCCATGCACTAGGGTTAACTAGTATGTTTCTTGGGATTGGCTATGGTAAAAGAAGAAGGTGCTTCCTTAATAGAAGCCCCATTTCCAAAGACTCTAAAATTTTAGGATGATAAAAGGGGGTTAGTTTTTTTTCTATTGTTTGAAAAATGTTCAGAGGTCCTACTTTGATGCTGCAAATTTTCCTTTGATGAAATACAATATAAGTTTTTTATTTTTAAAATTCTTGTGTTAAGGTGGTTGCAGTGCACATCCATTAACAAGCATTGAGATCATTTGTTTTATGTTCCCTTGTCAAAGAGTTTTAAATATATTAATGAAATATGTTTGTGTATGACCTTAGCTTATGTATTATGGATTATGTAGGTTGAGCACTTGATTAATGAGTTATACTTTCTACTGCATTTTTGTGTTTATTGCTTCTCTGAATTACACTATATCTATCCTTAACAGTTGAGCTTTGGTCATTTATTCAATATTGTGCTGTGAGAATTCACTTTGAAATATTGTGTGCAATTATAAAATCCTTACTGTAGCCATTTTGTTGATGTATTTTCGTAATCCTTTGAGTGAATATTATGTGTATGAGATCAAAAACAGTAAATACTTTATTATAATACTCGCATGATCCTTTGTGTTGGGTATTTTATAGATTGTGTGGAACCTTTACCCTTGTTAAGTATCAATGAATGAAAATTTTCCTTTTATGAAACTATGACTACTTAATAAATTGTTCTTTATTTTCTAGAATGGCACGTTGTCTAGGTGAGTGTTGAATGTTGTGTTACAAGAAGATTTGTTGTCATATAATCCCCCATCTTTATAAATACAAACATATTACAAGTTCCATCGTACCATACTATTATTTATTTGTTACTTTGTTTCTTTGTTTAAAAATATCAGTAAAGGAAACCTTTAATTTTACTTCCCTCATTAGAAATATACCAAAGCAATGGAATTCCACAGTCTATAATAACATGTGTCTGGAAAAGTAAGCATATGCATCACTTTGTGTGACAACTCATGAAAGTAAAGTGGTGTTTCCATGTCTATGCTTTTCCCAGATTGATCCATCATTTGAATAAATCAAGGAACAAAGACTCCACCTCCCCCTCTACATTCAGGTTACCCCATGGGTCCTCTCACCCTAGCCAAAAGTAGGACCAAAAGTAGCAAGGAAAGGCCATCCCCTTTGTACGTGTCACTCAATTACCCCAAATCTTGGTCCCAATATTTTTTTAGACATATCCCCAGTTGAAAACAACTCACACCACAAAGTCTATCATCCTCAAAGTGTCCCAACTCCCTTATAATGTTTGTCAGGCCCTAACGGGGGTATAATATTGAGTACTAACATTGTCAAGATAGCGGAAGGAACCCTACTAATATATCATTGGTTTGGTGTGGAGAGGTATGGATTAAAAAATTAAACATGCAATAATTGAACTAAAAGTAACTAAAGAGTTGGTATTTTATAAGAGTACTAAGCTAGCTAACATCAACCATGTACAAAACTAAATCAACATAGCACAATGAAGAAGAGGAACTTAACTAATCTATTTAAATTAAAAAAGAAGGGTTAGAGCACACTCACCTTGTACTTGTGGGGTGGTTTTTGGTACATCTATTTCCCCTTAGAAGTAGCACACAAAGAGAATCGTTATTAGGTGGAGTAGGGGAAGACCATTCATGTCCTAAATTAACTATATGATGACCCAATTGTGCAAACAATCATCCAGGAAGATAGATGTCTAATCCAATGCAAGTAAAAAGCAAGATGAACCAAAAGTAGAATGAGAAGATGTGAAGATGGTGGAAAAGAGAAGAGCAAGTGGCATCTCAGATGTCTTATCTTATTTTTTTCTTCATGAGTGTCAAGTGAACTGTTGATGTGTAATCACATCACCTCTGAATGTCTGCAACTCGATGGGTTGAAACTATCAGTGTGATTTCATAACATTGAGCTTTTCCCAAAGTGTGGGACCTTGCAATTGGGAAAACTCTCTAGATGAAGGCCGGTTCCTATCCCTCTGTTCAGGTGCATACATTTATATTGCAGAGGATCTACTCTGAAACCTACTCTAACTTGCCAAGGAGATAGGGTTAAGAAGATGCATAAAAATAAATCCTAAAACTAACAAGGTGATACACCAAAGGAATTTTGAACACCTACTTTGCCATTGAACACAAACCATGAAACATGTAATATAACCACTAACATAGATAACCAAAATGTAATGAGAGATCCGATGGAGCTGATGAATACATAGAGGGTTGAAAATCATCCACATGCATGCATTATTTGCTCCAAAAGTTGATACAGTACACTACAATGGCCAAGAGGCACAAACTTGCATTAAAATTTGAATGGGGAGGTTTAAACTCCACAAATTCACCTGAAAAAGAGAAGAAGGGAGGGGCAAATACAAAAATTCCCAACCTTTAGAAAAATGCCCCTCCTTACAATATATAGGAAGAATTAGAGAAGGAAATAGAAGAAATCCAAATTATTGCTCCAACCACCCAAGAAATGCATTAAATTCTCTTTCAATAGTGATGGGATCCATGACAAAGCCCATACCTCCATGATCATGCTTTATTGGCCAAGAAAGGAAGCCCATACCTCATTATGGCGGTAGGTAAGAAACCTGGGAGACCCTCAAAAATGGTGAACTATATTTTTCATTTTTAAGAACTTAGTCTCACTCTTTTAAAGATATATAGTCGTAGTTGGGTAGAGAACCCTATGAGATTTTTGAAAATTCCTCCCTTGTGTGAATCTGAGCTCCCAATCAAAAGTTATGGCCATCTGAAGGTCGAAGTGCATTTTGTGAAAATGGCGTGCTAGGAGTTCTGAAACTCTGACAGTCCAAAATGCATGCAACCTCTAAAATCCCAAATTTTGGAATTTCAAAAATTTTCATAAATTTAGAGAAAAAAAAAACTATTCATTCACCAAAGTGCTCTAAGAGTTCCGAAAGTCCGAAACTCGAAAACCCAAAAGTCTGAAATTTCAGACTTCTAGACTTCGGGATTTCAGACTTTTCGTGTGATTTTTTTTCCATTTTTTTCTTGAGATTTTTCGAAACCCGAAAGTCCAAAATTTTGGACTTTCTGACTTTAGAATTTTAGACTTTTCGGCTCTATTTTCCAAATTTGTGCCTGATATTTTCTAAAACCCAAAATTTTGAAATTTCAGACTTTCGAACTTCGGAATTTTGGACTTTTTGACTCTTTTTCCCTTTTTTTCCTGAAGCGCCAAAAAAAATGTGAAGGTATGAAAACCTTGAGAAATTCTCCATTTCCTCCCAGTTTAGCTCTTATCTTTTCGTCCTTCCCTTATCGCCATTGCTTTTCCATTTTCTATCTCAACTGCACTTGATCTTCGAAATCAAATGAGAGCTTGCATGACTAAAACCTCCTCCATTTTTCCCATGTGTAAGGTGTGTTGATCAATTTTTCCTGAGGGGGAAAATTTTGGACAACATGAACTAAAGGTATATATAGGATGTCATCGCCTACGCATGATGGCATCAACCATGAGAAGATATGATATCGACATAATCACCCACGGGTTATTGTGTCAGAAAAGGATGAAAAACTAAGGTATTGTCAAGGTGAAAAATGGTGGAATGAAAGCAAGAAAGACAGTCATGAATATGATATGCATGATACCTAGGAGGATATGGATACCTAGTGCAAGGAAAACTAAGGCTAAAACAAAATAGCAACACTATCTCCTGTATACTGTCTATCTAACCCATAATGGTTATGTGAATAACTATTCCCCATTCGCTGGTAGGCCCCTTAAGGCACCCGCTCAGGAAATAGATCCATCAATAACCCTTATCTGCACAAAGGAATTTTTAGTAGCGGGTATGAAAGATGAAAAGTGAAAAGTGAAAAAATAGTTGTATACATATGCACCAACCGTTGATCACTGCATGTTGCAAATAGTGAAACATGGGGTGGTCAACGGAAAAAGACAATTCCATAACACTGATACTAAAAGTAAGTACTAAAAGAAATGTTGAAAGGACTAGCTAAAATGAAATATACCCACCAATGCGTACCTGATAGTGTCGCTCATCCTGCCACATGTGGGTTGCAAATCCATGCTACAAAAACCCTAGAGAAGTAAAAATGAAAGGAAACACTAGAGGATCATCAGTAAAATAAGACATAAATCACCTAGCTAGGGGTCCATGGGATGGATGTCGTGATATCGTGATATTATGATGGTATAATACCAAAAATAGGTCAAAATTGAAGATCGCCAAAAGGAGGCGTGTAATAGGTAAAAATAAATGACACGATATCACGATCATAATGCAAAAAACAACACGAACTAAGGATATTGAGAACGAAAATGACGGGTATTTGAAGGTTGAGGCCTAGCGCGACTGATTTTGAATAGAAATTTGAGATTTATATAGTAATTTTGATTGTTATTTGTTTATTACTATTTCTGGATTTGACAGAACTGAGCTCTAGAAATCCAAATTTGGGTCAATTTTAGCCAATATGGCATGAGTACATGAGGTGGTGATGGAGGATGATGAGGAGGAGCACACGGTGGTGCTTGACCACGAGTAAGTCGTTGAATTAAATTATGTTGATTATATTATGTGTATTTTAGTTATTTAGGTTTTTCGGAGTCAATAGAGTGTCAAACAATAAAAATTGTGTCATCAAGTAGGTTAGGTTAAATACAAGTGGGTTTGGGAGGGATTTTATTTTTATTTTTATTTTTTTGTATTTGAAAAGTCAATTTTGGGAGGTTGTGGCCACTGATTTGGCTAGACACCATCGGATCCCCTTACAACAACAGGGCCGATGGCATCAAGATGGGGAAAAAAAGGCGAGCTGAAGGGCTGATGGTGTCTTCCAGAGGGCATGGAAAGGGAAGCCTGCCAGGGGCCGATGGCATCCATGGGGGCCATGATGGTGCATAAATGAATTAGGAAAAATACAAATTTGGATTTTTTTGATTATGGATTTATGATTTAGACTTCTAATGTGTATTTATTGTGACTTTTTGGATGGATATAGAGCACAAGATCCTCCTATGGTGGAGCATAGATGTATCATGGCTCAATGAAATGATTGTGGGATTGACACAGGTAGAGATATCCCAGCTGCAAGAATGGGGATTTGGGGGCATCATGTAGATGCCCAGGATACCACTAGATATGGATTTACTGCAGATGTTTTTGGTTGCATGGGAGACTAGTTCCAACACCTTTCGGTGGTGGATAGGATGGGAGATGATGGAGATGGATTTGACATTAGAGGATGTACATGGGATTTTGGGGTTACCAATTGGAGGCACCCACATGTACTGTGATTTGACACCTGATGTTGCAGAGTAGAGATCATTGGCCATATGGGCTACATGGAGCAGTGCATATGACGAGTGCATGTTGTGTGTTTCAACTCAAGCAGTAGTGCAGAACAATAGGGATTCCAGACATCTGAAGGTAGTGATGGGGATTGTGGTGGCACACATAGTGTGCCACAAGGATGATGAAGATATCCCATTATTCTTGATAGTAGTATGTCAGGATGTTGTGGATCAGGGTGTACTATTTAGCTGGGGCACCACCATATGGGTGTAGTTGGTTCATGATCTTTACAGGGTTTTGTGCAGATGCTAGAGGGTCGTGGGACCCATCATATTATTGACAACATGGATATATGTGTGGTTCCCAATGTGTGTGTGTGTGTGTGTGGTCACCACATGTAGTGTGTGTGATGTGTGTGAGTAGTGGTTCCTAATGGGCACACCACGGGTATTATAAATAAATGATACAGTGAGGGCACAGTAGGGGCTTTGAGAGCATTTGGGTACCACTAGCACAAGTGGGTCTAGATGATGTAATATGGCATCCCTACATAGGGAATATGGATCAGTGGCCCAACTAGCCAAGAGTAGAGTACCTAGAGGCCATGACCGAGGTGACATGGACACTATTTGTATTGGGTGGAGAGACATGCAGTAGATAGAGTACCACGGTAGTTTGGATGGTCGGAACCAACAGTGATACCATTGTTGCCACCCTACCAACATCATCATGCTAGAGAGGCTGTAGGAGCAGAGGTCTGGGTTCCAACATTACAACCTCACAGGGTATGGGAAGTGGGTGTACCAGGGAGGAACAATGTAGATGCAGTGGGGATGCTCAGGGCCCACCAGATCATAGTGGATAGTGGTTTAGAGGAGGGATCTAATGGAGGATATGCATACATAGGGAAACATGAGTTGGGGTAGGTCCCAACACTGCAGGGAGAGGGATCCAAAATCCAACACCATGGTTGAGAGATCACAAGATGTGATGGTAGGGTAGAGGGTTTTTTACTCTGTTTGGAGTTCAGATGGTCATGCATCTAAGATAGAGGCCCAAACCAAAATGGAGAGAGGGAATGATATTAGTGCCCCGCAACAGGTGGGCACAATATATAGGAGCCAAACCTCATCGTGACGATGAGGTGGAGGAGGTATTGGGTGGCCGAGGAGATGGTGAGACCATTGTGGAGAGACCTAGGAATCCAGGTATGAGTGATAGCATGTTAGTTAAATGATTTAGATAAATATATGTGATATTGTTAGTGATGTATGTCAGTTTTTGGTTTTACAGAGTGGACAACTGAGGAGTGACACTCACTAATTGAGAGTGCCCACCATGAGATCCTGGACTCTATGTTAGATGTTCAAGATACTACAATGATGGTGGATCCAACAGCACCATTCAGGGGGATTCTATGAGATCATTTTTTCTAGTGGATGAGGCATCTAGGACACTGTACAGATATAGAGATGCACAGGTAGGATGCTACTAAAAGTAGCATAGATGTGATGTTGTAGAGTTTATTACAAGCATAGGAATCCCTAGTACAGGAGCAAGCAGCTCACCTAGCAGATTCCCAGAGAGATGCGGAGTGGATTACTTCTCTAGAGACATAGGTGGCGAGGGCATAGGAGAGGCCTCTGATCAATCTAGGGCAGTGTCCCTATCTCACACAACGAGAATAGATAGCACGGTCCCATTGGCCCAAACCATCAAGAGACCCCCTACATGGGGTGAGGTTGCTTGAGTCATATTGTAGATGGGCCATTTTGTATGATTTTTGTCAATGTATAGAACTTGATCTATATATATATATATATATCTTGATGCTATTTAGAGTGATATATTTCCACTTAAATCTCCCTATCATTTTTTCTGTTTAATGTATGTATTGATTAATGGGGACATAGATTAGAAATGGCTCTATCCCCTCATGTACAGATATGATTCACTGAACAGCAAGCCTTGAGGTTTGGTTATTCATGTATGATTTGGTGATTTTGTCCACCTATATTTGGATCCTGTGGCTTATTTTTCCTACATGTTTATGTATGTGAGGATAATACCATGGTACTTAGGAATAATGATAATGAGATAGATAGGTAAATCGGATGAGAAGGGGATCAATAAGATAGCCCAACTCACGCGATGTGAAAAATCCAAGAGGTGGATCAAGGCCGAGACATCCAACAATAGAAAAATGCATTTGTTAGAAGATATCCAAGTGGAGAAACTAAAACCAGTAGGATGTCAAGGTGCACAACAGTGATGAATCCAAGCGGAGTGAATGGCCCAATCAAGGATGAGATTTTTGAGATATTGGAGATAGTGTGATAAACCCAAGGGGGATCGAGAGCCCAAGAAAAAAGATAGAGGATGTTTTTGTAAAACCCAAGTGGGGTCCAAGAGCCCAAGCGAAGGAGAGGGATCATGCCAAAATAATAAAATGAGGATGTAATCATGGTATTTTTAAGGTAACTAGCCATGAGAGGAAAAATATTATAGTGTTGTCAGTGATAATTTCATCAACTTGATGCAAAATGTGGCTTTGGGCATGGTTCATGAGGTCCTCGATTACATGTTGTGTAATAGCTATGTGTTGATGGACTTCAAACCATGTGGAAAATAAGGTGTCCTCTATCTGGCCCTCCAACCAAATGAATATTTTGCATCGAATATCATCATGAGTGGAGTGAGGCTCACGGCAAGGTGGAGGCCCATATGTAAGTTGTGGTAAAGGTGGTCTAGGGGAAGGTGGATGATTCTGAGAGGAATCAGTGCCCTACACTTCTAAGTGCATGAAGGGGTTTCAAGGATGGGATGCTTTCTATGTATAACCTAATAAATTGGTATCAGTATGCATGCAATACCCATGATGAGAGAAGAAGAAAGGATCTGCAAGCATAAGGTTAATGTAGCCACTTGATTTGGTCATGTTTGACCTTTTCGAATGTGCATCTAAGACTTCTACAATCAAGAAACTCTCATTCGAGCCTTGTGGTGCAGTCTCGGTCATAATCGAACTGAGGACATAAGGGTCAAGAGGTAGGGGCAAAGGATCATATGCAAGCTCCATTTAGGTAGGTTGTGGTCTAGGTGGTCTAGGGTAAGGTGGGTGGTTTTGAGAGGAATCATGCCCTATCACTTCTAAGTACAACTGAAGGGGTTTTGAGGATGGGATTCTTGCTACACAAAACCCGAAAATTCGGCAGTCAACTCTTAGTATGTACATGAATACCCATGATGAGAGAAAAAGAAAGGAGATGAAGCAGAAGGCTATGTAGCCTTTTAACTCATTTGGTCACAGTTTGACCTTTTAAGGTTCTTCATGTGGCATCATGATAGGCCTCTACTGAAACATCATGCCTCAAAGCCTTGCCATTCCATGTGCAGTATGGCTCATCCATAGAGGAATAAGGATCCATAAGGGAAAGACGTAGGGGGAGGTCTTGTAGGTTGTAGAGGGCTATTGAGAGTGTCTGATAGGGGTATCAATGTGATAGTGAGGATGGATGTCAAACTGGGAGTAGTGTGTTATTCCAGTCATCAAGGCACGGTTAAATAGGATCATCACCCATGATATCATCAACTTCATAGTAAAAGTAGGTAACCCATTCATTTACTTCTGTCAAAGAGAATGGGTCAATAGGTCAATGTTTGTATGTGAGAGTGTAGCAAGTGGAGAAATATTAGGGTTAGGCATTGGTGAAGAAGTGTCAATAGTGTTTGGGGGTTCTTCTTGTACTAAAATGGCATTCACATCTTGAGTTATTTTGGTGTGTAGGGTTTCTTTGTAGCAAGACTTCCCTATCCCAAATCTGGGCATAACTGGCTAGATGAGGGTCATCTAAAGCATAAACATCGTCATAATCAAACATGGAAGCATCCACCACAAGATTCAACTATGGTTTTGAGTTGGACTATATGCTCCCGTAGGGGCTGTGGTGTTTGTGAAATAACTATAGGAATCGAAGGATCCTTATTGCGAGGCTGCAAAGAAGGAGGAAACTGAGATATGATGAGTTCAGGAAGGTCAAAAGTATTGATTCTAAGGGTGAATTCATCAGGCTCATCGTCATCTGATTCCAAGATATTGGGAGGTGTGCACCCGACCAACTCATGATGACCAACATTTCCACGAAGAGTATCTATAGGGTAGTTAAAGTGTTGATATTCCCGAAAGGGGATTGGTGATAGTTCCTCAAGCATGGGGAGCTTGTATGTCCCCTTTTTCTGAAGTGTATCATAATTCCAAGGGTTATTGTCCCCTTGAATCTTATAAATAGCTCCCTGGTGAGAAAACTTCACACATTGACATGCAGAAGAGGCAATGATGTGCATACGGTGAGTCCAAGGCCACCCTAGGAGAATGTTATAAGATAAGGGAAAATTGAATACCATAACTTTGACACAGACAATCCTAGGGGGAATGGTGATGGGTAACCAAATACACCCCATCAGAAGCATCTGTTAGCAATCATATCATTGATAAGTGGTTCATGTTGATTTTAGGTTATCGATGGAATAACTAAGAGCTTTGATGAAATCTAGTGAGGCCACACATGTTCCTGCTCCCTCATCAATGAGAGCATGCTTAACTGAAGTGTGACTGATCTGAACTAAGATGAAGAGGATGGATATCATCTGCACAAAGAAAGAGCTCATTCACGGGATCATATAAGTGATGGGAAAATGAATACATGAATGACAATATGTGGAAATATCAGTATAAATAGAGAGCTCCTCACATTGTCAGAAAATACTTTCTTCTTAGCATTGTAATGTAGGAATTTGGCCCAAAGAGGGAGGGAAAGGAATATTCATCTCAAATAACACATTCATGAGACACTCATGATGGTGAGGTGACATGCACATGTGTTCCAAGAAGGGAATTGGACTAGGAATTTGGGAAAGTTCTTTGAGAGGATCCCACTCATCATGACTGGACTGTGCAGTAGGCTGAGAGTGTTGGGAATCCTCAAGCGTCAGAAGGAGTAGGGGTAGTTTGAGAGACCTCTAGGAATGATTTTTTTCTCAGTTCCTATGCCATCAGCCCTATAAATTTGATTTACATAGGGGCCAATGGTGTCTATAGATAGAGGGATAGATTCCAGAAAACAATCACCCTTGTAGGAGAAGTTCCACAGGGGTTGATGGCGTCTGGAGGAGGAATTTTTTTGACTTGAGGAGCCTAATTCTGAGGCACAGAAGGGTATATGACCCTGTGAGTCCTAGGATGGAATGCTACAGGATATTATGGTTCTACATAAGTGATGACATGTTTTACATCATTGATTGCAACTATGTTTTCAGGAGGGTAATCCATGTCAACCACATTAGTTGTAGCATTCTCTTTCTTTTTAGATCTTTCAACAACATCATGATGAGACATAGGATTAGAGAATATTTTATCTTTTCATTAGCCTGATTGATGACTTCATGATGATCCTTCTTGTTGAGATGTATCATGAGCTTTGACTTCTTCGGTCAAATGATTCACGAGTGATAGTGTCATAGTCAAATATAGGTCCTAAGAAAAATATGATAGGATCCATATGGAGTGCATGAAAATTCTCATGTGAGTGACCCTAATTAGCATGCCACTAATAAAACTTACTCTCATCATGCCAATGAGGAATAGGTTGAGAAGGATCTAGAATCATGGTAAATGGTTTAGGAAACTAACGCTTAAAATTTTCCTTACTGAGTGGTTGATGATAGTTAGTTGAATATCTTTTTGTTAGTAGGTTGTTAAGTTATCTTGGTGAATGTTTTTCATACTGTTATAACTTCTGAAATGAAGGCAAACATGTTAAGATATGTTCTGATCTTAAGAGAATGTGTTGCTAACTTGGATTCTTGCATGCTATAATTTATTGCATAGGACTGCAGTTATTGTACTTGCGTGTTTGCTGATGTGACGACAAAATTGTCGTATACTTGCTAAACTCTCGTTGCTGATTGACAGCACACCTTGAATCAATTTCATTGATCCAAAGTATGCTGAGGTCTTCTTGTGATTTCTGTGTCGATTTACTCTTGAACCGAACCAGAGGTTGATATGAACGTGCAGCGCCTGATTGCAGGTATGAGCAGCTGGCACGTAAATGCCAACAACAGGGGTTCGATTCTTGAACCCTGTACTGTCGAACTTGGGACCTCGTGAGGCAAGAAATGCCTGGACACGAGTGGCCTTGGCATGTGATCCAAAGGACTGAACGTCCTGCACAGCATAGTTACGGGAGTTAGTTGAGAGATTGGGTTAGGGGTTGATTAGTGTTAGTGGTTAGTATGAATTAAACCCTAAGCTAATCCTAAGTCCTAACATGCATCCTAAACTACTATCCTAAGTGGATTTTTAAATTACAAAAAAAAAAGGGGGAAAAATAAACCTAAGTCCTAATAACCTAAGGCTAAACTATGACCTAGGTTGAACACTAATGTGCAACCTAAACTAATCCTAATCTAAAGGGGCGCGTAGACCCTTGGAGGGAGAGGATAAGGATGGAGGGGAGTATTCATTAGCATTTAATGGAAAGTCCATACGTGGACAGCGCCAGTTTTGGCGGGGCAGGTAAGAAATGGAGGTATCTATTTGGAGATAGAGCCAAATTCGGTTTTGCATGGGAAATTTGAAAATTTAGAGTTCGCCAACTCAAGTTGGCAGTGGCGTGGGAAGTTGGGAAAAGGCAGAGCCTTTAATGCATTAAGTGTTCTTGGTCCTCGCGACCAGCTCGCCTTGGAAAGTGTATGAGGGAATTTTGATTTTCATTTTGTTGATTCGGGCTTTTGCAAAGTTGCTCTGCATTTGGTTTTTCTGGTCTGGTTCAGTCGAACCAGCTCTTGGGATTTGTCACTGTTCTTGGAGATTTTGAGGCTGTTGCTAAGCCTGAAGAAGAAAGGAGTGTTGGGAAGTTTTTGCTGTCGCTGTGGAAGGAAATAATTCGGCAAACGAAGCTTTCTTCGAGTTCTGGAAAAGAGATCACAGGCATGTTAAGCCCTTCTCTTTAAAAATTCTTGCTTTGTCTAAGTGTCTCATTAAAACAACCCTGCTCTTGGGTTTTGGATTATGTGATTGTTGTCAAGTCGATATGATTTGGATTTCGTTGATTCTTGCTTTCTTTTCTTGGAAACGTTAAGTAGAATCGCTTCTGGTTGCTAGGCTTTGATTTGTCTTTGCATGAATCGAGTTGGAATATGAGTTGTTGTACTGGTTGTTGACAGTTTGGAGGATTTGAAATAGGTGTTTCTTTCTCTGTTCATGTTGTATGAAATCGGAACAGCCCGTATGAGTTGTTCTCCTTACTGTGTAATCGTTTTCTTGCTGTTGTGTTTGGAACTGTCCTTGCATGCTTAAAGGAATTGTAATACAGTCGTATTATGTTGGTTTGTTGACAGTACTTGAGGATGTTCCTTACTGAAACTATAAGAAATTATGGTTTTGAATACTGAGCTGAGAGTAAATTAATTTTGAGATGGTTGTTAACAATATTTCGAACTGGATAATTCTTTTTAAATGATCTTATGGAATGAAATCTCCACGGACTGTGCGAGTTGTTTGAAGTCGTATTCTTTACTAATTTTTTTTAAGGAAATAGGATTCTTTTTCCTTCTGCTGTTTTGGATTTTAATGAAAATGGCATTTGGGTTTTGTATGAGCATACGAATTGCTTTGGAGAAAGAAATGATAACACGTTTTGTTGTTTCTTCCTCTTTCTTGCTTAAAAGAAATAAAACTTTTCTTTTTCCTTCTGTTGTTCCGGGATTAGAAGGAAATAGCATTTTGTATTTTAAAGGAATTGGCATTAGAGTTTTATCTGAGTATTGTGAACTCGATTAGACGGATATGCTAGTAATACAATTATTGTTGTGTTTCTTCTTTTATGTGAATTGACGAATACGAATGAGTATTCGTGGGAGCTGGAAAAGAAATAGTTTTCCTTCTGAAATTATAATGAATATACGGTGTTCTTGCTAAGAAGGTATGATGATTAGTTGTGTTTATTGATGCTGATCGGTCTTTTAAGATCGGAATTGTTTTGGTGATTACGACTTAGCCTTGGATTGCTGAACAAAAGAATAAATGCATGGAAATTTTGTCTTGCTGTGTGGGTTGTCTTGACTGTATCAGATCCCTGTATTTATCACCCTGTACGGTTTACTTTGATAAAGGTAATGACATCTGATTTTTGCATTCTGAAGATTCTGTATACTATCATGAACTTGGAAAATGGATTGGGTAGAATCATTTATTGGAAGGGAATTCTTCTTCTGTCTGCTGTTCTGACTTGGTGAAATCCGTAGTCAGGTGATTATTGGACTTGCTGTAGGTAACAACAATGAATAAAATGTTATTTTGAACGGGATACGTTCATAGGATTAGGAAATCATGTGATTAATTGACTGCATGATTGTATAACTGTTTATCTGTTTAACATACAGTGAAAGAAATATGGTTTCTTTTAGTACGGTAAATATATGGTATGCATCCTTATACTATTTGATCTATGATGAACACAATGTTGTACTAACCTGTTTCGGATTTTCATATGAGCCTGATTCAAATGAAATATGGATATGGATGATGAATTCTTCCCTGTTTTCATTTAAAGCGGATTATAAATGAAATTATTCTTGCTGCCGGAAAGTGAATTCTGAATGGATTTTGTAAGTTTCACTCTGAACTGTTATCTTGATTTGCCTCTCGTTTGGATTCCATTGTTAGGACAGTCATGTGGAAAGAAATAGGGATATGGATGAATGACTTGGAAAAATGATCTGTTCTTCTTTCATTTAGTTGGAAATCTATAATTCGTTGATAACGAATCTTGTAGTGCTTAGATATGAGCGACTATATGCATTGCTGTTCGCTTTCTTGTCTGTGCTTGATTGCTTGGAATCTAATATGATGCATGAACTGAAAGGAAGGTAATGGGTCTACATTTCAGTTAGTTTCATCCTTGCATTTATTATTAATGAAAGGCGTGGAAAGGATAACAGTATGTCATATCAGCAGTAAGCTATTTGTATTTCTAACTTTGCAAATATTGTGAATTAAGACTTGTAACGGTTATGTGGAAACGGGACAGCAGTTCTTTGGCTGATTGTGATGATATTTTGATAGTTCAGTTGTTATGCTGATCTTTCTTTTGTGCCTATTTCGTGATTGATGTCTTACTGTCGTTTCATAAAAGCAGGGTTCTTTTATTGAGACAGTTAGTTGAAGCACCTCATTTTAATGATAAGTGCTTAATATGCTCAGTTCATTGAACTGACCCGTGCAAATCATTTTGCAGATGGAATTTGATTAGAATGAAGACATGGCTGTTTTCTGATGCTTCTTGATTGGTTAAAGATGAATTGTAATTGTTTACTTTTATTCCTCTTCGAGGAATTGTGAAAAGAAGAAAGTATATTCTTCAATCTATGAGTTGTAATGATGTTTTTATGTAAACAATGTCCAATCAGTTGGATTGGCAAATGTATGGATTATGACATGAAATGATGAATACAATTACAAGTGTGATATTTTAATAATTATATCAGTTTGATATTGTTGACTAAATTGGAAATATAATGTTATTTCTTGATTTGGATTTGTTTAATTGTCCTTGGATGGATGCTAAATGGGAACTGATATCTATTCTTACCTAAATGCAACTTTTAAGTTGAAATATGCAATTAGTTCATACTTGGATAAAGATGAATTTTTAATTGACATTAAAAAGGATTAGGAAGAATATGATTCCACAATCCAACAGGTATTCAGGATTAGCTTAGGAGCTAAGGAATATCAATTAACTTCGGAGTAATCGAATTTCGCTTTCGAACTCCATTAATGATCTCGTATGCTAAATTCAGAATAAAGGATATAGGACAAGTATATCCATAACTAATGGACCTTAACTATGTAACGTTAAGGAGAACAAATGAATACATTTCTTGGGAATTAGACCTCGTTTAAATGACGTCTAATAAGCTAGAATTCTGAATTTAGTTACAGTTGGGAAAATCTTGGCTAAGTTTAATAGGTTAAACTTATCACGTCCGTCGGTACGGACTGCTTAATCCAATGATTAAGAAGAGAACCAAGTAGGGAAATGCAGCCCTTCGACACGAAGGAGAAGATGCATAGCAAGCTAATGGACGGATTTAGTCCCTCTTAGCTATATACAACTGTAACGGAAACGAGGATCAAGGGATCAACATGGATGCTGAAAGTTGATTCTTAATTATCAAATCGTATCCAAATCACTTGAGCAGGATGTGTATTCTCGATGGGAGGATTCTGTAGGACATTGGCATACGCCAGCTACAGCAAGGTGTCTCCATGAAGACGGGGTCTTCATGACGACACAATGTTGCAGCTGACATATTGCAATGCCCTCCCGAATTAAAACATCAAGAATACATAGGCTGAATGTGTAACTCTTGGCAGGGGATAGGAGTATGATCAGGTATACGGAGTGACTCCGGAATACTAAAGATAACTAGACACACGGGGTCGTGGGGAAACGACACCGTATGTCTGCGTATCTTTAGTTACCAGGAGTGCCTTCCTATATTCGTTCATATTACTAGTTGGAAATTGGAAGTTTAAATCTGACCTTAAACGAAGAGGACTGGTAGGAACCAGGAAAGACCATTCTAGATAACAGGTGAAGTGAAGTGAAGGACGTATTCCGTTGATGTGTATCACATCCAGGAATATGATCATGCAAAGCATGTGAAAATCTTTGGCCAAAGTATCGCAAGTGCTGGTTGCATTGTCCTTATCACTTAATTTAAGATGCAGGATGTCAGATGAATATCAGTAACAGATATTCAGATAGGCTTCTTAAATGGATCACTTCGATAACCGGAAACGGTTATGAGAACTGGTATATATAATATACTATACATAAATGAACATGAAGGATCGGTTGTTGCCGAGTCATGAAATGAAGGATCGTTGAAACTCCGAGCCATGAAAATGGAAGATCGGCAGTTCCTCGAGTCATTTACAGCAGCATATAGAATCTGTTATAAGATTGAATGGCATTGAATGTGTGTTCCATATTGTAAATATGCGAACAGGGAACATTAGTTTTAAAAAGAAATTGTGTGATCCAAACTGCGTTGTTTGGGCAGAAAACAATTATTAAAACTTGAACGTGTGTTTGAATTTTATAATTCATAACAGAGAACGTTATAAAAAAAAAAAAAAAAAATTCCCTTGTTCTAGTGTCTTAAATTGGGGATGGTAAGGGTCTTAGCTAAGCTTTTAGTGGCAACGTATAAATTAGTTCTTATCCATTCTTTGTATAGATTTCTAAAGGTCTTAATGTGCAAAGTGGGATTAGTAGACCCATCATAAGAGATAGATGGAGCAATGCCACCAATGTCCATACTGAGAAATATAGGGTGCTAATGGAAAATGTTGGAATTATGCAAGAAATTGTTTTGAATGGGGGTTGAGTGATGGGCACCCCATTAGGCCCATTTCGAAAAAGGAGGGGATGTGGTGCCCCAAGAGCTCGTTGAGATGTCAGTTGACTAACTAAGCCATATTGGCTTGCATTTGGAGGAGTTGAGTGGTAGTGGAAAATTGTTGTTGGTTCATTTTGTCAATAAGATGAAGAATAAGATTGGTAGGATCAAAATTGGAGGCATTTTTAGATGATCCTATTTCAATGCAAATTTCCCCTTTTCTGCCCTATGGTCAAGTTTTTTAGAGATGAAATCAAGAAGATGTTTCCAAGCATTTCCTCTTACTCTCCCTTTGTATTGAGGAAACTTAGATAGAAATTTTTGAATCTCAGGAGGATGGTAAAACGTATCATCATTATGGATTTCTTCCTCCTCATCCTTTGGTGGGACATTGTGGTGGTAGAAGGATTCTTTCTAGGTGCTCCTATGACACAACATTCCATACAAAAGGGAAATTCAATCTCATGATGGTATGTTTCTAGAAATTTTGCACAACATATTCAGAGGACCCCAGTACCTAGATACTCCATGATGGAGTTTTATCTGGCTGAGAAAAGGTCTGAAAATGAAGGCTACAGACAAAATAGGCCCTGTAAAAAAGTACACACAGGGGTTAAAGGTGTCTGGTAGACAGAATTTGGTCAAATAGAAAGGATCAACCATGTAAAAATGTCTACACATGGGCCAAAGGTGTCTGGAATGTAGGAGACAAAAATAAACAGGCTATGACCCATGGGTGATGGTGTCTATGTAGGTTAGGTTTTATGGTTTTAGGGTTTTTGGATGCTTAGATGGAGTCAAAATAGAATATGGGTTATTTTAACGAGTTTTGCTCGATCAAAAGGTCTATAAGATTCATGTTGGGTTCACCAGAGAATGTATGTGGGCCAAAATGTGTCTCAACAACATACACTCTTACTCATTCATTTAATTAGCATATTTGAGACAACAAGTAGGAGACACACGTATCTTACAAGGGGATAGACTTAAAGGGGCTATAGTGAGCTCTAGGGTCACATATCTAGAGGGAAGTAACCCTTACACTAGGTCAACCTAGGGTTTCTAAGGCCCACGATCAAGATAGAGGAAGGAACCCTACTAAGATATCGGTGGTTGGGTGTGGAGAGGTATGGATCAACAAATAAAAAAGAAGCATGTAATAACTGAAATGAAAGTAACTAAGGAGTTGATATTTGATAAGAGTACTAAGCTAGCTAGCATCAAGAATGCATAATACTAAACTAACATAGCACAATGAAGAAGAGGAAATGAACTAATCTATGCAAAGTGACAAAGAAGGGTTAGAGCACTCACCTTGTACATGTAGGGTGGTCGTTGATGCATCTATCTCCCTTGAGAAGCAACACACAAAGAGAGAATCACTATTAGGTGGAGTAGGGGAAGACCATTCCTATCCTAGACTCACTATATGATGACCCAATAGTGCAAGAAATCATCCAAGAAGAGAGGCGTCCAATCCAATCCAAGAAAAATGCAAGATGAACCAAGAGAAGAGTGAGAAGATGTGAAGATGGCACAAAAGATCAGATATGATGACAGTTCGAATGTCTTATCTTCCTTTTTCTTTATGAGTGTCAACTGAAGTAGAGGCATATATAGGACGCCATCGCTCGCAGGTGATGGCGTCAGCCATGAGAAAATATAATACTGACATAATCAATCCACGGATGATTGTGTCGGCCAAGGATGCAAAAATGAAGTAATGTGTCAAGCAAAGGTAAAAAAAATGTGCTGTGAGGCATGAAAGTGGATGAACAAGATGAAAAATGGTGGAATAAAAGCAAGAAGCCATGAATGTGATGTACACGAGACCTAGGATGACAAGGATTCCTAATGCAAGGAAAACTAAGGCTAAGACCAAATAGGGAATACTCTCTCTACGTACTGTCTCTAACCCATAATGGTTATGTGAATAACCATTCCCCATTCCCAGCAGGAACTCGCTTAGGAAATAGATGCATCAACAACCCTTATTTTCACAAGGATAATTGTTAGTAACATGTATGAAAGATGAAAAGTGAAAAGTGAAAAATTATGTGTATACAGATATTTCCCATTTATCTCAAAGGTCAACACATAGAGTTGATGTTGTGCAAACATATGTTCACCGTGACCATATGTGTTGTTCGATGTTCCCATATTTCTCTTATTTTCTTAGAATGTATCGTGTTATTTTTCAAATGCAAATAGCAATTTTTTCACACATCTAGTTTTCTTTTTATATTCTCAATAAAATGTTCTTTAAAAAAAACCAAACAATGCATGACAAAAGGACAAAGAAACATTCCAATCATACTTTTCAATTCAAATAAAAAATCATTTGTTTTTTAATTTTTCTTTCATGCTAAATTTTTTGGCATGATAGAAGGGAGAACTACATTGGTTTAAGGCCTCTTCAAATTATTGTTATGTAGGCAACTCTCAATTCAATGGTGAGTTGAGGAAGATCGACCATTGTTGAGTGACCTTTTTTCAAAGTTTTCAAGAAAAGGAAGATAAGGTTTTGGTGAAGAATAAGTCTTAAAGCAATTAAAAAAGTGAGATGCTAGACATCGAGATACAAAATATTAATCTAAATACACAACAAAGATTGTGAAAAACCCAAAATTTAGATCAAACCAACACAGGATAAAACTACCCTAAAAAGGAAACATTTGCTCAAATGACTTTTTCTTACATGGGCGAATTGATACTCCCTTCAATTTTAGCATGTCATCCCCCTCCCCCATAATTTTATGAAAATACAATGACACTTTGCACAACCTATTTACACACTTTCATACTAATGTCACTTCATCTCATCTAGATTTTGGTGAATATGTTACAAACCCTAACCCTAACTTTCAACAGTTTGTATAATCTAAATGATTATGATACATGAATTGAGGATCTATGATTTACTTTCATGATCGTATTTCTAGTTCTAATGTATAGATAAGCATTTAGTAATTTATCTTAATTAGGAAAACCCTAGTTTTGATATTACAGTGTAGAGACAAAGTAGGGCCATGGGTAGGTATTGTTCCCTCAATGATCATCTCAAACCCATGAAATGTGTTATATCGTTGGGTAATAACCTAATATAATACTTGGGGAGGAGGTTTCAAACAATTATTTGTAATGCTAAGAGAGAGAGAGAGAGAGAGAGAGAGTGTGTGTGTGTGTTTGTGTGTGAGAGAAACTATGTGGAAAGTCCTAAGAGGCTAATCAATTATCATATCAATATAATCTTATGTATCCACATGTGTGGTATGTGACAAATACAAAGTATTCTTACGCAGTAGTAATGAACTCCTAAATCTATAAGATATTTTTATGTAATATGATATTCAATACTATTATCCTCGTTGGTGTGATGTGAATATGTGCCCGAGTCACATGTAGTAGTAATCGTAGGCTTTCAATGTAAATGAGAGTGCATTGGAGTGTCCTTAAGGGTCACGCCCGCATAGTCATCGCTTAACTATTGTGTGTTGCGCAAGGCTGGATAACATAGGATGCATACAAGGAGAAGTACGAATCACAATGTGCTCGCATTGATGCTCGACCATTGGGTGTTTTGGGATATGTCTAAACAATACGATCGAAGCTCTAGTGTAGTGGTCTTCAAATTGTTGTGCCTCAGTATGAGGCACCATCTGTGGAACAAAAACGTGAGCAAGTGTTAGGATAGAACGAATAGGGTAAACATATGATATACTATGAATAGTCATCGCCATGTTTTTGTGTACATACTTCAAGCATCTATGTAATATGGATGAAACAACACGTAACTAGGGATCCAAGGGCATATGAGTAACATATTGAAAATTTCACTATAAAGGGACTACAAGGAACTAGGTGGACATCCTCTTAGGTCCAACCTATACTTATAAAAATATGCCCCCAAGTGGGTTTTGTCGTTGGCCTTCAAATCCCTGAACTATCTTTGTGGTACCCACAAGGTCTCCTATAGTATAGTCAAGAGATGTAAGAAGTGCCATCATGCAAAGATTTCAGCTAGATTCGTTATTTTCCATAACACTTTGAATTGGTTACGAATCAATGTGGATGCAAATGAATATAGGTCTGGATGCTTCCTCATATGAAGTAATGAAAAATGGAATATGGTGTTAAATGATATTTCGAGTGGCACCAATGATATTATCAACTAGATGGGCATCAACTGCATAGGTTAGTGGAGGGGGAACTGTGTGATAACCCATATGTAATTCATCTATTTTGTTGGTTTATATGTGATTCGGTATTGGATCAATGAACAGACTCTTTTGTGCATTGCGTTGAGCTATTGTCATGTTAATGGGTGGCTTAGGTCTTGTAGAGAAATAAAATTGTTTATCAATGAGCTAACTTGAATTTTTTGGCATAATCTGAAACAGTTGTTTATAGCATGTCCACGACATTGGTGATAATCATAGGATACCCATTCATCAAACTTTGCTCCTTGGTTTGTCATGTCAATAATAGTAGGTGGAGGGAGCTGAATGAGATTGCATTCGAGGAGTTTCCATAAATATTGTGAGGAGGTTGGAAAACTAGTTGTATCATTGTGCATAGGCATTGTTGTAAGAGTTGTTGTGGGAGCTGATTGTGCAACATTCACAATTTTGACTTTCTTGTTATCAGTTGGCTTCTTGTTTATGAGGGTTTTACTTGGAATTTATTGTTACTAGGCAAAGGTGTGCTCTCATAAGTCAACATTTTGGCTGCCATGAGCTTAGTCTCATATACTTTGACCGTTTCACATAGGTCCTCCAAGGATGTATAGATAAGAAACATAGTGTTTTCTTGGAGCTTAAGAATAAGACTAGTATGAATACTTCAATAAATTCCTTCTCATAAATGTGTTTAGGCCCTTCAGGAAAGGAAAGTCTTATATCGTAATACATAATCCGCAACCCTTTCATGAATTGTTCCTTGACTTGAGTGATTTGTGCAAAAGATAGGCATTGTCTAGAAGTTGATGGAGAAATGAATAAGAAAGCTATCAGTTATAGCTTGGAATGTCTTTATAGAACTCGGAGGGAGTGTATGAAAACTTGTCAATTCCTTGATATGCATGAAGCAAAAATTTTGTAAGGCATCGTTATGTATATAGTCCATACAAGAGGCCATGAAGACACGAAGGTGTTCTTGTGGATCAAAGTTTTACCATCATATAATGAGAATCTTCAGTGGAGCAAATCCAAGTGCTAGTGGATAATAGAGACCTCGAGGGTCATGGGCTAATAACCCAATGAAGCTCATGGTGATTTGTGATTGATTTTGTGATAGAAGAGCTATTTTTGCTTCCATGGCTTGAAGTTATTGGAGATAAGTTTTAAAATAGGAGGTTGAACCATATGGGGTGCATTAGGTCCAAGATTGTAGAGATCATATATTGTGTAGGTATACTAGCTTGGGGGACTCATGAGTGATGCCCCCATAGTTGGAACATTAGGTGTGTGTAAAGCTTGATTAAACACTTGTAGTAACAAATAAAGGGGAAGGAGATCCAGTAAGAGGTGAATTTATATCACTTGAGGGTTCCACTTGACTTAGCCCCTATCTTAGCCTTATCAAAGATTATCTTTTGTTTTTGGGCAATATGTAGCAAATGAGGTACTTGAGTAGGATTTTCACTTATGCATTATTCTAATTCATGTATTATTACCTCATTATGAGCTCTATCACTAAGCAAATCTATGAAGAAGGATGTGTTAATATCCACAATTGAGGTAATGTAAGGGCTATCCCAAAGGAAATCTAATTACAAAGCCCTAGGTTTTGTGTGCAATTATATAAGCAAGTTCGCCAAAATGTAGTATCAACACTAGGTTTCAATCTAATTACAATACACACTACGTGTAAAGATGATCCAGAGTCAGAAATACAATAAACACGGTAAATACGCAAATCCTAGAAACATGTAATGATTATATACAGCTATAAGCAAGCTCTAAAAAGCTGATAAATGAAAGTACAAGTTAGGCTTAGAATGATTGCATCATTGCACAAAATCTGGAAGCTAAACAGAGGAATATAAATACAGAAATGGGTTGTGCAAAGTGTGGATGAGCTACCTGTAAAATCTGGAAGAGAGAAACTAAGTGCAGAGCAGGTTCGCCCAAGTAAGGCAAAAACATCTGACATTTTTGCCTTGGCTGATTTTGACCTTTGCTATTCTGAATTGAATTTCAATTTTGGCACCTTGAAAGCTCTATCTCCAGGGTTCTAGTTTTGTGTTTGAATGTTCAAAATTGCACTTTTGTAACTGAACGTGAATTCTTTTTTGTGCAAACCCTAGCTTTCTTGAAGACCTAAAAAAGAGGGTTTGTCCAATTGAGTTGGACTGACCTCATCCAACCCCAAGTGGTGTGATAAGTGTTGCACTATGTACCAATACTCCAAAGAGGGATCAAACCTCACATAGTTACCTCGCCCAATAAATTCGTGTGAATGTGCAAGAAATAGTGTATTGGCAAGACTCTAATAAGGCCTCTAGCAACTTGGCAATGATCTTTGATGTTTGTTGTAGCATGTAATAATGATCTAAGGCAGACGCGTAAAATATATTCGAATTTGTTAGCTTGCTAATGTGCTTCAAGGAATGATATTCAAATGATAGTCCTCACTTTGGGTGCTTTGAATGTGTGAACCCCTAGATAGCCCAAAGATGTGAGAGATGAGGCCCTTCCTCAATTGACCCTAAGCCGACATAGAAAACTTTTGCATTTGAAAAATTGACCATTAAGGACAAAAATATTGGATAAGGGGCATAAACGTTTCAGCAATTCTACCCCAGTTTGATTCATGGTTTGATCTACAAGTGAAAAAAGTTGTCTAGAAGTCCAAAGATGTGTTATATAGAAATCTTTAAGGTTCCTAATGAGCAAAAAATGTACAAATATAACCCAATCACTATGGAGAGCTAAATTAAGCGAGAAACTACTATGGAGAGCTAAATTAAGCGAGAAACATTTATGAATAAATCAATTAATTGTACAAATGGAAATAAGTTGGGATAAATGTCAAATAATTATTACCAAGCGTCATTTGTCTAAATTTAGGGAATTGTGATTTTATATAAGTTTCATGTTCTTAAATTGAACCCAAAACCTTTCCAAACTTTCATAAAATTGTGGCTAGTGTTTATAATATTAACATTATCACATATTGACTCCTAAACCATACACACCACATTTATGTCCCAACAAGAGTATATGTCCCATATTAAACTATACACATGCCACATTTATGTACCAACACAAGCATATAAGCCACATTTAACTATACACATACCACATTTATGTACCAACCAGGGCATCTAACCCATGTCATGCCACATATCCAAAGGCCTTTGTAGGAGTAGCTACTTGCATCGTATAATGTTTATCGGTACATAGGCCTCCAACATAGACTTGCCACAAATACAAACTAATACGAATACATATAACACAGACCCAAGACCCTGCAAACATTCCTTACTAAGTATTCCTAGATGCCATGCCAATTCTATATATTAAATATAAGAATGTTTTCACTTGGCATGGGTTTTTTTCAACAAAAAAAACTTTAGAGATTTTAACTTATATGGTATTTGTCTATACGGCAAAAGTCATGCTCAAGTTTACACCTAATAATTATGGTGAAAGCCACGTTCAAGATTGGTGTCCACACTTTTGTTTACAGAAGTGGAATCTAGATTTACCAGGGTCTGAAGTTCAGACCTTGATGATTGGTTCACAAGTTATCTGACACTCTGCCTAGATTAAGTATCACTCCCTACAACTCTCAACTGAGAAATGAATAGGTAAACGTCTATGGTAGGAGGAGAATAGGGGGCATTACAAATAAAAAAATCTTAAGGATGTATCACAAGCACTAGTGAGCCAAAATATAGCAAAATTGCTTTAGCTTATGATATAAGTTACAAGTTCAAATTCATTGATGAGTGATGAAAGGAATCTCAGTGGTGTTTCCCTTTACAATTGACAATTATTATTCTTAATGCTTTCTCCAACAAAAGTTCCTCAAACATGATATTTTGTTGTGGTTTCTGGTCTAACACCAAATTCCGTGTGTTTTTCTTGCTAAATTACTCATTTTACTGTTTGAAAAACTTGTCAAAACTTGATTTTGGCTCCAACAAAACTTTCCAGATGTTATCAGCTTCCCCACCAAGTTTGTATGTGGAGTATTTGCACTGGCAATGGATATTGCATCAAGCTTGGCATTGTTTCGGCAACCAAAGAGAAATATAGACTGCAATGGATCATATGGGTGATCAAAGAGAATATTTTCAGGAAAAAACCTCAATCTGTGTGTTTTTCTTGCTAAATTTGATTTTGACTCCAACAATCAGCTTCCCCACCAAATTTGTACTTCGAAGGGATCTTGTATTTGCACTTGCAATGGATATTGCATAAAGTTTGCAATTTTTTCACCAATCAAAGAGAAATATAGACTGGGATGGATCGTATGGGTGATCAACAAGAAAATTTTCATGCAAAAACCTGTCTCCAAAAGTACAAATTAAAGGAAGGACAACATTATATCATATATACAGGTTTCTTCTAGAATATTTGGCATACTTGGTAACAACGGTAAAACTGTATTTATCAGGCACCTAGATTCACCTAAGTTCTTCAAGCTAGTTTATAAGTCCGCGCTTTAATCAAAGGGTGCAGATTGTGCCTAGAAAATGTTAACAGTCATAGTTTCAGCTTTCGTTGGGGCAATTTCTCAAGAAAAATTATAATTTTTTTTGCAGGTTGTAACATTTGGCATGGGTACAATTTTTAGTGCACAAAAATGACAATCAATTAGGTATTCATTGATGCCATGAAGGAATCTTCAGTGGTATTCATGGAGAAACAATCTTTATGATTTCCAGATCTAAAATGAAATAAAGCACTATGCGCTGCAAAAGTTGATGGATTTGGTTGATGTGCACTAGGACAGACGGAGTAAATCAAAAACAATGCATAAGGTCACTTGGTATGGGCAGATAAAACTGATAAACGTACATAATTATCAAGAAAAAAGCTCTGACAGAGTTATCAATCAGTAGACCAGCCACAGCAAGGATTGCATAAGCTGTCATCCATTAGATCCATTAGAAGATAGCAACTGAAGATAACAAGAATGGAGGATAACAACGCAGCAATCACGTGAAAGAGTGATTTTACATATTCCATTGCACATCTATCCAGAATAGGTAGCAGGTCTGAAATGCTTGCCCCCATGTTAAATCCGAAACAAGTCAACGTACTAATTTTTTTAATTTAGCCGATCTACGATACCAGCCAGCAAATCAATGGATGAACAACTAAAAGTATATAGGCAGAATATTAGTGGAACAATATAGACAGTTCTAAAATATATGTCAAATTCAGGGAAACAAAAGAGACAAACAAAAGATAAGAATCTTCATGCAATCATATGATGTCACAGAAAAGAAGCAAAGCAAATAGGTATATTTCATTGCAAAGGCATGTGTAACAACTAACAAACTGAAGGTTTCTCCTTGGCTCAATCATGTAAAATGAATATGATTTTGAAAGAGTGAAACCCAACCATGGCACCAACTAGGGGATCCAAAGCTGAACCACTGAAGCTACACTGAAAGGAAAATTAACTGCATACAATATACTTGAAATGCAAGACAACACCAAACCACAGGAGATGATAACCCTTTTCCAATCATGGATTATTTCAGAAAACAAGTGTAAACAGTGTCCATGCACATTTTATATTTGTCTGGGGTATGAAACAAATTTAAAGGGTCGGCCCTGATCAACATCATGGCGATAAGAATATCAGTAGTAATGACTTAGACATCGTTGAAGAATAGCTTTATAACATAGCCCAAATATCATTCTTCATACTGTGGGCTGACCATTAGAGTGAATAAAATATAGTTATTCTCCCAACCATGACTCCTTAAACTCGCAAGTATTCAGACGATGGAGCTTCCATGAGTATCTTGAGTATGAAGTATACAGCACTTGCCAGAGCAGAACCACCAAGAATACCAGCAAGGAAGTTTGAGCATGGGCACGTAATTCTGCCAAGTATGCCACCTATGCAGACTATATGTTGACTGTTTTGCCCTTCTCTGGGCTGCTTCTCTCATCTTTCCTATCTGGCTTTTGAGCCCTTTTGTATACAGGGTATAGTCCCTTCAAAACTATTTGCCCTTAATAAAAAAAAACAAGTCAACAACAATTATTGCAAGTTTATAATTAAAAAAAAGTAATGGAAAGAGCAGAACTACAACTTGGGAAAAACCCTGGGAGAAGAATTTGACTTCTGGAACAATGTTTATTATTTCGATGTAAATTCATGAAATGTCCAAAATAGAATTCATGCTTTGAAAAAAAACCGTCTGGGACATGCAATTGCTACCAACATTTCAAATTTTCAAATTTTTCAATCTGATTTATTTTAATGTGATATGTTGGATTGACACAACAGCAAAATGCAAATCCGGTACATAGGAAAAATTGAGGCAAACAGTCAAGACTGTTCACATCAATGTTTTTAAGCTGAATGTGGATATAGTACCAGTACCCTGGAATAACTCTAAAGACCAAGGAGGGTTTAAGAAAAAGTCAAATGGCTTTGAAACTACATGAATTGCAAATTGCAACAACATATGAGCTTATGAATGAGTAGATTGAGATTATGTAGAGTCCATATTTACATTATATTTAACAAGACCTTGCTGGTAAATTGCTCGAAGAGTTGCCAACAAGAACAACAGGAATCTGTGTACTGCCTACCAGACGAATAAATTATTAAAGAAACCCTTGTTATTAGGATGTTCTTGACCTATAAACAGTTAAGCTGACAGATGTTGAAGCGTGAATGGCTTTTAGCTTTCAGCTTATACAAATGACTGTTGTGATATAAACATTAAATTGTCATCTCCAGTTGATTGATGTCTCTTAGAATAAGGGAAAATCATCCATATCTAGAAACTTGAGGTACCCTGGCTTTTTTGAGCTTGTATCATCATGTCTTGGGTATATACTGCCATTCAACTCATGGAAAAGATTGAGATTGTCTACTAATTTGTGGAAAACATCGCATCCTGCACACTGCACATAGGAAGAGAATCAGGGGAGACATCAGAGACACTTTGGTCAAAAGTCAAGACTAGTAAATAACCTGAACAAAAACAGTTCCATCTGTATAGGCATGTGGGTTGATGGCACGAGTTGTGCGTTGGCCACAAACACCGCAAGTGAATGCAACTCTCATCCTTCGGCGAGGAGATTTGGTAAAGAGAGACCATGGATAAATGGACTTCTCTGCAGTTTCAATATTTTCACTAGGACCTTTCAAAAGAGCAGGCCCTTCCATTCCAGATCCTGTGGTCCATCCTGTACCTCCGGCAGCCTTTAGTACCAGTCCCATGGCTGTATCCTGAAAAACATGACAAGCGAAAAAATCCTGAGATTTATAGATCAGTTTACAAAATGTCCAGTTTGCTACACTCTCTCATAGAATTAAGTCTAGTTGCAGTAGTAGTAACGCCCTCGCAGACTTGGAGAGAACTCAAAAATCAAATAGCGCTAAGCAATTGGGTGTGGAGTCATTTGTATGGTTACCACGGGATGTTAGGGTACAGGTAATGGTACAGGGATGGGGGCACCATTCAAAACAGGGTACATGAGTAAATAAATGAGGGTATGGCTATATTGTGTGTATAAATATACTCACCAAAAATGTGGGAGCAGGTTTGGGGACATGGTCTTCATCCCAATATTGGAGTTTCCTGGTAACTATGGGAATCATTTTTCTCTGTGGGATAGGAACATACGGAAACCTGTCTTAATTATCTGTCCTGAATGCTTGAGGAGCACATAAGCCTGGTGCACAGATACACCATATGGAACATTGCAGAGTTACTTCATACCTATCACAATGAATCTACACTGTTCTGTACAGTGTACAGTTGTGCCCAGTTATCAACTCGGATGGGGGCTATGACAGAAAGCGAAAAAAACGTGAAAACAAAAAAAAATACCTGGCATGATACAATTGCAATGAAAGGAAGTAAATATGAATACTGATGACTAGATTCTAAAAGCAATGAAGTCAATCAGGTTGTGGTTCCATATTTACATCAATGGGCTGGCAATGTCCAAATCCAGATTGAAATCCCAAAAATACAAGGAATCCATGTGTATGGCAGTCAAATACAAATAAACTCGCCACATAATTCACCAGGTTTGAGTGGAGCATACCTCAATAGTTGATACCAGATGGAAGTGCGGGTATTTTGAAGGATAGTCACCTGCCACTTGCAGCAGCTAAACTAAAAGTACGGCCATGCTGAAACCATGGGGGGCATTTACAAAAAGAAAATCTTCTAGGAGAAGATTGTAAATTATAATAATTTTAAGAACTGAAAATATGGCATAAACCACAATAATATAAATTGGTTACAACAAAAAAATAGCAATACAGTAACTTAATCAAATGGGATGAGCTTAACAAGTAGATGGCCAACTCCCAAGGAAGAGTGGGAGAAGAGAATATGTCCATTTTGTGCTTTGATGGTGATTGGGACAGATTGCTCCACCTAAAGCGACTTCCAGGCCTAGTGTGTGTTTGATATCTTGAGGGGATGAATCTATGAAGAGATAAGACTTGCAAAAGCATTGATATCTTGGGGGATGATTCTATGAAGAGACAAAACTTGCAAAAGCCATGGAAATTCTGGTCAACATTAAACTGCTACGCTGCAAATTTAATCCTGCTGCCCTGGATTCACTTTTGGTGCGCTTTGATTTCACATTAGATCTCAACCATGGGTTTGAGGTCACATAGACTACAATGGCCTCCGAGACAATAATAAAAACATTTCATTTCAATACCTAAGTGGTAAACGATTGAAAATTCCGCGGTAGAGTACTGGGTTGAAACTCGCAGTAAACAGGAAAGTTTTGTAATTGGGTAAAGTGCGGCATACCCCAACAGAGCAAGTATAGGATTAGAAGTTGTACAAGGTGATCTAAGCTTGAAGTGCATTCGCCTAATGAGAGTTACAATTACACAGAAAATGGAAAGGTGCATACTACTATACGAGTTTACCTTTGATAGAGGCTGCAAGGATGCAGGATCGTTTCCTTGAAACTTTATGAGGGGAAACCTAGCTGTCTCTTCAGCCGCCTCTGTGTTCCTTTCATCGTCTACATTATACGAGATATCCATATTCCATTAGCAGGAATGAGAAAGCGGAAGAAATGGGCATGAAAATATGTAATTCACTGAAATGAGATCATATTGAAGCGAGATGAGATGAAAAATATAATCTTTGTTACCCTCAAAACATGCTTACATACCTGATTTGTTGTGAAGCGCAGAGACTGGAAGCCTTCTGGGCTTGAGAGAAGGAAAATGGGCGCTCCGACTGCAATCATAGGGAGCGGATAATCCACAGCAACGCCTCAAAGTTACAGTGGTTCCAATGCTCTCCATTCTCAAATACAAACCACCAGTTAATCCCACCCAATTTACGCGGTCTCTGTCTGATTTTTCTGGATATGAAGTATTGTGAAATTCCGTTCCTCCCACTCCCGAATTTCTCTGCGAGCGAATGATTATAATCGTGAGGAGAAGAGCGATAAATAGGAGGATCTCGTCCCGTTAAATTTGGATGGATATCTGAAAATGGGTCCCATGCTTGCGGTCTTCATTTTACCCCCGCGGCTTCTCTACTTGCTTTCAACGAGTGGCACAAGTTTAGAGGGAGTGAATAACTTCTTTGTTATGTGAAGACTAAAAGTACCTATGGCCTTGTTATTGCAAACTATAATGGTTGCTTTTCACTTTGTTAGATTGTCAACATGGGTTATTGGCATCCCATGTTCACACAATTTATTCCATGAGTAGAATTGACCACAAATGATAGTGATTCAGGGGGGTTTTAGCTAGCTTTATAATCCCAACTGCAGTATTCACATGCCTAACTTCCACCCACAAATTGCCAGTAAGTACAACCTTTTTTCCTTATAAAGGAGAAGGTTGGCTTGTAACTGGTCATCATTAGGTTCAATTGTGGTGTTGTTATCCAAATCGCACTCCCTTTGCTATTTTGGATGATTCATCAAGTTCAAACCAAGGAGGCTTTCTTCTCGGCATTAAGGTTAAGAAATTGGCTAACTATAAAAGTCGCAAAGGCTTATTATGGAAAATTCAGTGTTTTGCAGCTTCTCAAGTTCCACAAAATAAAGCGTCGAGTTTTCAGTGTTCTGCAGACATCGAGATCAACCACCACAGGTGTGAAGAAATTATGAAGATCGTAAAGACGCCTACGTTCGCAACATGATCAAGTTCAACTAAATGTCAAATTTGTGAGTCAAGGTTGGAGATAGGTGAGAGTTTGCAGCAGATGAGAGATGTTGTTATTTCACGAAATTCACCTTCGCGGGGGATAAAGGATCACTAGTCCTCGCGAACATGTAGAAAAGTATTATTGCAGAATTTCTCAACTCCATGGAAGAGATATGTATTAGGTGGAGGCCATGGTGTAACCAAGAATCGGCTAAGCCTATGAACTGTTAAACAATATCCTAGTGTTCTACAAGTTCTTTAAGAGCAGTATTATGCGGATATCTAATTATGCGGGAAATAGAGAAAGAGAAAGACCTTGGCGGTTTTCAGTGCAAGAGAAAAACTGTGAATGTGATGAGTTTGTGTGTGGACAGCCAAGTGTAGAAATAGAAGTCTACAGTAGTGTAAGGAGAGACCCCGACGGATATGCGAGAGTTGTCTCACGGGTTTCTCAATCTGCAAGGATGTTTAAATCCAAAATTCGCAGGACAAGGTCAGGATCTGCAATAGCAAACAACAATCAAGGTCGTGGCGGAAGCCGCAAAGCATCCAAAAATGTCATGGATGAAGCAAAGTTAGTTTATTGATCATTGTGATTGAGAGCTTCAAACTGCATAACAATGGTTGAGTTCATTTCATCTCTGCAAGGACCGGATTGTATGATGAAGAAATGTGCAGAAGGGTGTCGTTACAGGAATAGAACCATGAAAAGCTTGCAGACACAAAGAGAACACGTAGTTTTCTTATTCCAAATGCCAACCACCTCACCTACTAGGAGTAAATGCAAAAACAACGCTCATGCCCTTGCATGCAAATTGTGATGGTGTATTACAGAGGAAAACGATGGTTTATCAAGGAGATTAATGATGATAGGATCCATGGGTGGCATGTCATCTTTGTCCATAGCAGATCCAAATTTGAATTTCCCCTATATATATATAATATATATATATATATAATATATATATATATATATATATATATATATATCACATTTTTCATATTCTATAAATGTAAGTGCTTGGGCATGTTTTACGGGTTCCTCTCTATTGAATTTGTGTGCTCTTTCTTAGAGTGATGTGTTTTGTTGGCTTCATACCTCTGCAACTTAGCATCTTTCATGATATATCCAACCTCTACTTTGTAAGTGTGGTGAATATCTGTTGAGTGCAATATATTTGTGGTTGTTTTCCCCTTCAAATGTTCGTATTTGAAGTGGATATTTACCCTCTTGTTTTTCTTTAAGTTTCATTCATTCTGATTTGATATAAATGGAATTAAATCTAATGTTAGAGTTTAACTACTATAGTATATGATATAAAAATGCTAATGTATAGTAAAGACACAAGCAAGTAAGCATGAATAGATATGAAATTCGAAGCAAGAGAGGGAGATAGAGAGACTTAGTTGATTCCTAAGAAATTTGGAAGTTATCTGGGCAAGTGAACAGCTGAAATAGACTAGAAGAGTGTCATTCAATGCTCACTGGAAGGTTCTGAAACTCAAGAATGTGAACAGGAGCACTCATGGGGGCATAGAGCACTTTGGCCTAGTGATTCTGGGCACTAGTGTTTGTGTGATATGATCTGGATATGGTCTTTTCTTATGTGTAGGAGGAGATTCGTCACTAATTCTATTGTTTCACTGCTCTGCAGTTTCACTCCTTGATTCGTCTGTAATGTACCTATAACCTGTAAAACAATTTGTCTACATGCACATGTACAAAAACACATCAAATATAATAAAAAATATGTAGAATTTGGAGTCGGAATAACCCTGGCAGTCACCCAAAGAGTGAACTTAGTACGAAGCACTTTGCACTAGATTTTAGACTCCATGTAGTTCTATATGAAAGTGTGTGCAATGATGCCCTGAGGATGCCCTTGTGCAAGTTTCATAGATATAACAAGCTAGATCTAGAATGCTTCAGATGCAAATGTGTGTAATGGAATAGAATATAGTTCCCCTCTTATGTTGTGTATGCAGAAGAATGCAGCCCTTGAGTCCCTTGAGACTAATGAGTGTGTTAGATGGATGCTTTGAAGTGATGGGGAACTTGTGAAACTTTGGATGAAAGATTAGGTGATAGTAAGTCGGTAATGTTAGTGTTTGGTCCCTTATTTGAGAGCTATAAAATGTATATATATGATTCCCTTGTTTGAATTTCGTAATTGAAACTAAAGGCATGAAAAGTTATCTGACAAGTATTTCCAAAAGATAAAAGAGGTCCCAAAAAGAACGCAGTGATAAAAGGGGAGAAAGGGTCAATAGCACCCTAGAGGAGGGACAGAGGTGCCTGGGCTTCGACTAGTGTCCTAATTGGCGTGCTAGTCATAACCAAGGCCATAAAATATAAACCAGTTGAAATATACTGATAAGAGTGCTGTAGGATGTTTGTAAGGTCAATAAAAGAATAAGAAATAAAGAAAAAATACCTAAAATACATTTTTTACTAGTTTTCTTGTTTAGGAATCATGTATATATTAAGTATGCTTTGACCTAGAAATGTACCCAAGTGCATAGATTTTGTGTGAAATACATTTTTCCCCCACTTTATGTTGTTGAGTGAATACTCAATAACATAAAGTAACATGGAAAATGTGTACCTTAATCATATATCTGAGTGTAATAGCATGGAGTGGACAAGATGAAGCGTGTGAAGTACAATCATGTAATGGTGAAGCATAGAAGCTAGGAAAGGGACGTTGACCCTAGTCTTGTGGTGTGTTTTTGATTGATTTCTAGACATTTTTGTTGATGGTCTATTAAGGTTTGACAGATACAAAAAAGTGTGACAAGACCATAATCAAAGTTCCTTGGAGCATATGAGTCAAACATGCAAGTAACAATGTGTTGATAAGTGAAAGTGAAAAGTGTATAAAGAACAAAAGTGTGCATCTGATGTTTAAGAGTCTAAGAGATAGAGAATTATCCTGAATTTTCTTGTGTTATTTGTACAGAATGCCTCAATGGTGAACCATAAATGATATCTATTGTGAGAGAAATGAAAGTTTAAACAAGGGACAATCTCATGCCAACTAAAAGTTTAAAAAAGTGATCAATATCATCCTGAAAATGTATCACAAGTTTAGTTTTTAATATCTCACGCCAAGTGCGAGTTAATTAGGTGATCACTGCATGCCAAGTTGAAGTTTTTTGGGAAAATATCACTGCAACCAAGTTTTTTGGTTATAGATATGTCTCAAAGTTCATCCTTCCATGATGGGTTCAATAAGCACCACTGCAGGATGGTTGTCCTAATTCACACATCTTGGAAGATGCTATAGTCATTGATTCTTCCATGTATGTAGACTAACTAAAATGTACTATAGAAGAATTTTGAACTAGATGTAAGTTCAAAATACATTCTCTATTTAAACTACTAAAGATTATGTTGATTTCTGTTGGAATTTTGATTTTTTTCCTATCAGGATCATTATCAGCCCAAGTGGGACACATAGTGCATTTTACGTTCATATCTTAGGTTGCTTGAAAGAAGCTTGTTGTTTGCTTTGTGTTTTTTTGTTCCAAGTCATGATTTGGGTCCAATTAAAAAAGTGTATTGTTTTTGTTTTTAGTTTCTGCATGTATTGTAGCATTTGAGTTGTTATTTTGAGGTGGTGATTTCACCCAATAAATCCCCCCTTGTTTGGGTGAGCATACAATTTTTTCTTAGGAGGTAGAATGGTAGCTCCAAAAGAGGAACCTCTGACAATAATATGCATATTAAGTTGCTTGGTTGTCCTTGAATCTCTGTAGGGGATGTCCATATTCAAAAAACCATGGTACACTGTCAAATTGGCAATTGTTTTTATTAAGTAAGTGTTAGAGAAAAAGATCATTAGGCTAATGTAACAAGAAAGTCTAGGAAGATAAAAACAAGTTTCAAAAATGGTTGTTCAACTGATTTACATATTTTTGTATCGTACAAGACAATCCAAATCAATATTGTGTATCCAAAATCATACAATGATAAATCAAGACATACTTCTATTCATAGCCCACAAACATATGATTGAAAATATTGAACCATGGAAATACACAAGCAATCCATGAACAATGTATATGGCCAACAAAAAATGACGTAGGAATGAAATTTGTTCATGATTCAGAGAGCACAAATAGTTGTTAAAATTTTGTTGAGATTATTTTGAAGACATAAATAGTTTTACGTAATGATTCAGCATAATCATAGTTGTACTCTCCAATTATCTTACAAAGATATAAGCGGGATAGGTAAAAAATTAGGGCACCTTCAATTTGGACTTAATCAATGACAATTAGAATAAAATGATCCAATGTAAGCAAAATGGTTCATGTAATGAATGTGGTAGCTTGATATCTAAATGTTGAGTTGTGGAGCTCAATTACTTCAAATTAGCATGCTATTAAACTTGCTGGAAAACACAAGTAACCGACATCAGTTATGGAGGGACACGACATCGGTCACCTATGACCGACATTGGTCAAGCAAGGAGGAACCGGCATCATTAGGGATAACCGACATCAGTTACCTGTGCATGGAGTGTTTTATTTAACTCTCGGGAATTAGATCTAAATTTAGTATTAAAGTAAATCTATTGATTGTAATTGCATGGCTAAGTGCCCTAAGTTTGTATATGCCTATATAAGCATGAAAGATAGGGTTTAGAAGTAAGAATTAAGAAGAACTTGTGAAATTTGATGATTATTGTGAGAATAATTGTGAGAGAGATTTCTTGGAGAAGAAGGAAAAAGCTTGTACATGAAAGAAAGTATTGTACATCTGAGAGGTGTGGAAGATTGTAAATCTTCATTGTATATCTTGTGAAAGCTTTGGATAATAGATTTGACTTGTTTCTTGGTGGATGTAGCCCACACTAGGTGAGCCACGTTAAATCTGGTGTTGATTTATATCTCTTGTTTTTTATATTTCTTTTGGTAGAATATCCACTTTTATTTACATGTATGCTTAGATCTGATATATTATCTGTATAACCAGGTGTGCTAACCCCAACAACTAGGTATCAAAGTTTGTTTGAGGGTTTTGGTGTTGACAGATTTACTCACAGAGGGTTTTCTGATTTACAGTGGGAGCTACAAGTAATGGCAGAAGAAAATAAATACAAGGTAGAAAAGTCATTTGACGACTCGAAATTATCAATTATGGAATAAATTGTAGGATTATCTGTATCAAAGGATATTGTATTTACCGTTGGATGAGAATTCTAGATCTACAAAGATGACTGATGAAGAATGGAATATTCTTGATATAAAGGCTTTAGGATCTATAAGATTGAATTTTAGCATCCATGGCTTCCAATATTACTTAGCACACTTTCTATAAGGTGTTAATGAAATCTTTGCTAATTTATATGAAAAACCTAGTGCTTCAAATAAAGTTTATTTGATGAAGAAACTATTTATTTCTAAGATGCATTAAAGGTGGATCTGCATCTAGTTTATTTGAATGATTTCTATCTATTGTAAATCAGTTAAAATTTGATTGATATACCATTTAGTATGATGAAGTGAAAACACTTTTATTCATTATGTTACATGCCTTATAGTTGGGATAACTTGGTAATGGTTGTTAGTAATATTTCCAGTTCAATCATTTATAATAATATTTTGAAGTTTTATTGATGTGGTTAGTATAATCTTGAATGAAGAAATTCGGCTGAACTAGAAAAGTAATAGGAATCATCATCTGGGAATGGTGATTTGAATGTAGAAAGCAGAGGTAGGAAGAAGGAGATATCCAAGAGTAAGAGTAATGGGAAATCAAATTCAAAGATATGGCATATCTAAATCTAGAGGTAAATAATTACCTTGTTGGAATTTTCGTGGAAAGAAAAACATGTAAAGAAAGATTGTTGGTCAAAGGATAAAGAGAACCAACAATCAGACAAAGGTAAATGAGCAAATCTGTTGCAGTAGATTAATGCAAGATGCTCTTATTATTTCTTTAGATAATAGAATTGAATCATGGGTTTTAGATTCATGGAGCTTCTTTCCATGCAACCCCTAATAAGGTTATTTCATAAATTATGTCCAGGGAATGACTTTGGGCATGTTTATTTGGGTGATGATGAACCTTGTAGTATTACTGGTAAAGGGGAAGTTCATCTAAAATTGACTAGAATGGAAATACATGGGTATTGAAATATGTGAGGCATGTGCAAGCCTCAAGAGGAATCTATTTCTGCAGGGCAACTAGGTGAATTAGGTTACATGGTTACATTCACAACCAACTCTTGGAAAGTCACCAAGGGTGCTTTTGTTGTGGCAAGAGGTAAGAAGGTAGGAATGTTATATTTAGCTCTACTTGTGTTAAAAATGATTCCTTTTCTTGCATTATCTACTTCAGATTCAGATGGGATGTATGTGGCATAATCGGTTGGGCCATATGAGTCAAAAAGGAATGACAAATATCTTAAAGGCTAAGGGTAAGTTGTCCAAGCTTATTTTAAAGATTATAAGATCTTGATTTTTGAGCATTGTGTATTTTCTTATGTAAAAGAATGTTAGGAATTTAAAGTTGGGGTAACTTTACATAAATTTGATTACTTGTCACAAATGATTAAAGGAACTAATTGTTGAAATTTTTTATAAACCCTAATATCTTTTGAATTATATTTTGTAAGTGGTTAATTTTGTTACTCATAAAGCTCTAAATGTTTTTGTTTCTGTTAGTATCCTATTTTGTGGATCTAAAAATTCAATTTCAATAGCCACTAGCCACTTTTGTGTAAAGGAAGGTTATAACATTTGTGCCAAATTTCGAATTAACTATTTCTGTCTACACACTGACGAATTAAATACCAATGAAATGAGTTTTTGAATTACTTCCATGTTGTTAATCCATAGTTTATAAACATCTTAAGTGATGTCTAGTATTCATATGTAGAGAGATTGATAACTGAATTCTAGGTTGTAATACTTTAATTGACATCCACTTGAGATTGACCCATTAAAATATTTAAAAAAGTGTGTGTGGTCCATAAATTTTCCTTGAATATATATGATGTCTAATATATGGCTTCCATTATAAAGGGGATTGGATAATAATGCTTCTCAACAATCACTAGACAAATCAACCTTATTGATCAACAACATATGAGAAAAAAAGAAAGTATTTTCCTGTGTAGTAATACTAGGTAATCATATGCTAAGTCCTTTTGATAAAATATACAAATTGTGAAACAATTGTCCATCTAAATATTTGCAATGACTATTTTTGAACCCAATCCACAGAAACTCAATTTGAGGATTTCATTTAAAATATCCAATAAGGGTAGCTGTTGGAGAATATGTCTTTTAAAAAATACGACGTAACACTGGTTTAAATAATTATGTGGATATCTACAGTTCTGTGTCCCTTTGGAGTGTTTCAATTTGATTCGTGCGCGTGAAATTACAATTGATCTTTTGTCAAGTGAATGATAAATAATTAGTGGCCCAGAATGTTCATTGAAATATAAGGATAAATATAATTAATTTAATTTTCATTGAAGTTGGCCAATAATGTAATTTTACTGTAGTGCCCACTTCCCTTTGACACCTTTTATTTGCACTTATTTATACTGTTTGATTACATTATGGACATTACTATGTTTTGATTTAGTATGATGTTAGACATTTGATCATGGATTATTGTTGATCTTGATTTGGTATACATGCATGATGATTATTAGAGACATTTTATATGGATGATGATATACTATTTGACATGGATGTTTTATGGATGTTGTTTAGACATGTGATATTTGAATATTATGAGTTGATATAGAGATGGATATTTTATGATGATGATGATATAGTTGTTGATGAAATTGTAATGTGTAATGTTGAATTGCCTTGATGATTGTTGTATTCACATATATATTGATGATTTAGTGATTATATTTATATCATTAGGATGTTTGATATGGCCATGAGGCCAAAGGAGGTATTTGTGTTTTGCAAGTTAAAAATCATAACAAACATCAGGGGATTGGAGACCAACCACAATGGAATTTTAGGTGAATCCGACAAGGTCACCATGGAAACTTGTTTTATTGTGTTGTGTTTGTTGTTGTTAAGGATTCCCATGGGGGGGATCACCTTTATATGTGACCAATGGGTTTTGATGTATTTTATTTTATGGTTAGAAATTAATAATTGTTTGTATGTATTTTATTAGTAATGTGTTCCCCTTCATTTTATTTAATTAATTTGTGTTAGATTAATGTGAGAAATCATATGGTTAAAATTTAAATAAATCAAATTATGTCATATGGAAAGTAATAATAGAAGTTGTTGGCTTTTGTAATTAATATGTAAGAGATGTGTAAGTTTGTGTAAGAGTGTGTAAGTCAGATTTTGGAGTATGAATCACTCCACCTCCTTGGAAATTTGAATTTTTCCTTGGGGGTTGTTTTTGGAGACTTGTGGGACAAGTAAAACTTGTCCCATACCTCTTAAATTTAATTTACCAACCATACCTTATGGTTGGAAGTGATTTTAGACTTTTATAATGCATTTTATTAAGTCATGTTACATGTTTTAATTGCACTCTCTTACATTTTATTTATTTCAAGTCCTTTGGGGTGTGGGCTTTTTGGAGTGTGCAAGTAAACCTGTCATATTTTCACCCACCTCTTTATTATGCTTGGAGAATGAAATTTTGTATTTTGTGTTTGAATTTGAGGATGTGTGATGTGGCATCCTACATGGATCCACATCATCCTCTTCCCTTCCCTCTTTTATATAATTCAAAATCTTTGCTTGTTTTGGGTTGTTGAATCTTTTTGCATACTTCATTGGGGGCGCATTTTTCTTATGTTTGAGAGCTCTTGATTTTGGAAGGAGTTTGGAGAAACTTTGTTGAATACTTGTATGTTTTGGGACTGTGGCTTACTTGGCATTTAGAAGCTTGTTGTTTGGAAACTTGGAAAAGCTACCATGGAGAGGTAGGAGCTTTAACTCTCCTCTTTTATGCTTTTAAATTTCTTGTTGTGTTGTGTGAATGGTGCATGTTTTGATTTTATTTGTTGGCTGGTTGGGTAGACTGCCATAGGGATGGTGTAGGAGAAGGCTATGGGGAATTTTTGGGGGGCATAAGGGAATGCCATTAGGCATCAGAATTTTGTGGAGGGAGTTTGGGTTTGGGATCCACCATGGAAAAGAAATAGCTTGCATTTCTTACTTTGTGGGGGGCATAAGGAAATTGGGGATGGGGGGAAATGTAAGGATAAGGGGTACTTGGGGGAGGCATAATTTTATGTGGTTTAAAATGTTATATTTTGGCAGTTTGTTTTAGGTGGATGCCCAATTCCCAATTGGGAGGCATAAGTAGCTTCCCCCATAGTTTCCTTGCTCCTTTGGCTTGCATGATCAAGCCTGAGTTTTGTTTGATTGTTTTAAATGTAGTTGTAAACTGCTGTTTTTTGTTTTGGATATGTGTTTTTATATGTGAAATATGCATGTTGAAATAATGTTGTATGTTGTGGAATCCAGTTGTTGCCATGGGTTGAATTACATCCTCTTATTGTATTTGGTTGGGGCTTGGGGGCCAATGATGAAGGAAGGATTCTCCTTTCATTGGATGTCTTGGTTGGGTGGAGAGTGTTTCCTTTCCCCCACTTTTGTTGTGATCAATTGAAAAAAGGGAAACTTGCATGTTGCTATTCTGGAGCAGAAGGAAAACAATAGTTTTGAAAGTCCCTTGTGAAAGATATTCATTTGTAATCCTTTCCCACTTGAAGTGGATGAAATTGTAATATATATTTGTGAAGAAAAGATGTTTTTGTAATTGATTATGGAAGTTAATTATATTCTAATTGTGAAAGAGATGTAAAAAGTCTTTATGTTTTGTAAATGAATGAAAGGAAATTGATTCTGAATTTTGTTAATTGCATTCAAAGAATGAAAGATGTAAAGATGTTTATCTTTGAATTAATAAAGGAATTGCAAGTTCATTTTCTCATTTGCATTATTGTAATTGTTGGAATAAAATTGTGATTGAATCTTTATTTAAGAAAAATGGAGTTTGAAAAAAGAAATACGTATGAAGTAATGAGATAATTGTATTACTCTATTCTTTTGAAATATATGAAATTGGAAATCAGAACTTGTATTTTTGGATTTGAAATGATTTGTTTTAAACAACTAAGTATATTAGATTAGGTTAGAAATGAATTCATACTTAAATGATAAAATTGATATACATCTAATTTGTCAAAGAAATAGATTTCTTTTTTAAACTTTAAACTGGCAATTTTTTAATCAAAAATGTATAGTTCATGACCTGCACTTCAACAATGAACTTGGAAATGAAACATTTAGTATGTGAACTTAATCAATGAACTCAAAATTGACAAAGAAACTTAAGAAAACAATTTAACCAAATGCAAAATCGAAGAACAATCCCTCAAGGACAGCCGGATTTTTTGTCAATTGTTGGAAAAAATTGAAATTTTTGAATCAATTAAGAACAAATTATACCTTCCTAAAACACTTCATAAATTCTTCCTAGAGAAATCCTCCATGTCTGTTTGGCATGTTGAGTGAAGGAGGAGATCAAATTTAATCAAAAATTGAAAGTTGGAAATTACCAGTTTGCTATTTAAAATCCTGTAGATCATTTTTTACAAAATTGACCCTTAAAATTTATCAAAATGTAAAATTTATGATTCCTGTGCAAAGAGGGCATTGAGAGTTTTCCAGAAAGTCCTTGTTTCCCCAAAACCAAGCTTTCTAGCTCAAGTTACGGAACTTTGAAGTTTTTCTGCCTTGGCGGGAAAATTTGGGAAAATTTTCCCTGGCGGGCCCGCAGCCCAAAAAATTCCCATAGAAAATCCTTAGAAAAAAAATTTGAAAAATTTCTTGATTCGGAAAAGTTTTTAAAATTTTCCTTCACCAGCCCGCAGCCAATCAGGGGTTGCCATCGTGTCCTCATGGGGCAGCGGCAGGCACGACATCATTGAGAACCGGGGCTTATCACTCTTTTCAAAAAAATTGTCTCCCGGAAATTTTTTCATCTTTTTCCCTGCAAGGCCCACAGCCAATCAGAGGCCACCACATGGTAGCATCGGGGTGAAAGCAGAGGGCATGGTGGTGCCTCAAACTTCTCCCTTATCCTCATCTTCTGGAAAAATTTCACCAAATCTCCCTATCCACTCCTTTCTCCTTCTCCCTTCTCCTGGGTGAATTGAGCGCCACGTGTCCCTAGCATGGACCCGTGGGCGTGTGGGTGCCAAAGTTGGCATTTCTTCCGCCCTTTGGTGAAATTTCCAGTTAACCTTCCTGCGCCGATTCCTTGCCCTTCCCACGGACTTAGGGACCCAACATGTGTCCCTAGAGGACTTGTAGAGGTGCGAGGTGCAAATGGTAATTTTCTCCTACACGGGGAAAATTTTCCAACACCTCCCCATGACCCTGACCAACCCAAAAATTTTCCTTCCCCTGCTCGACACAGTGTCCCCTTGGGGGAAAATTTGACCCCTAAAGTCCGTTTGCCCATAACTAGAGTTTTACAAGGAGTTAGGAGGACTTCTTTATATCACCAGAAAGGTGAGAAAATTTCCTATCCAATGGGAATAATTTAGGGAAATTTTTGAATGCGTTAAGTGTGAGAAAAATCAAGTTGAAACTCTGATCCTGTTAGAGAGTGGGTATGGTGATAAATTACCCCTGAACCTAACTGAAACTTCTAACCCTAAAATTTGGACCTTATGTGACCTCTGATAATTGTTAATAAATGAAAAGTATGTTCTAGTAATATTAGACTTGTTCTGGAACTTGATATTGTCAACTGATTGTCCTTACAACCTGGTTGTGGACACTTCTAATAAAAAAAAATTATTCCATAATTTTCTTAACTAACCCTAGGTTGTTTCTTGGGTCGCAAGTCAATTATTTTTAACTGGGCATTACAATAAACATTAGATCCCTTGATGAAAATATGGCCAACTCATGAGATTGAACATTGTTTGATTGATAAATTTCACATTATAAAAACTAAAAAAATAGCAAAGCCCATTTTTCCCCATATTTTGCATTCTCATAGTCTTAGATACATATGCATGCATATTTTTCATGCGTTTTTAAAAATATACATGTTCGTATTTGACTACTTGAACATTTTATCCTTGCAATTCCATCCATATGAGAAATAACAAGTCAAAAACAAGAACTACAACAATGGGGGAAAAACTAGACAATTGGAAGGAATTTCCAGTTTGAATGGTAGCTAGACATGATACTAACCATGTAGTTACATCACACACATGTAGTACACTAACAAATTGTAATGATGTTCCACCCTACGTTAATGTCGATCACAAAATATGTGGTTGGAATTTTTAGTCTTTAGTTTCACACGCTCCAGCTCAAAACTAGGCACAATTCACAAACTTTGTGGGAAAATAGTCCATTTCCCAAAAGCTCAAGTTTGGCAACATAGTCAGAACTACATAGATGGATTAGATGTAAAAGTATTTGTATCTACATTCAAATATGTAAATGAAAAAGGTGGGACCATAGTAGCAAAATTGAGCAAAGCTATGGAGGTAGAAATGCAAGCAAAGGGTATTCAATTTGCAACCGTATTTCATATAATGAAAAGGGGAAGACCGATGTCAGATTTTGGAGAAAATAGAATGTTGTATCAAGTTATTTGTTTAAAGAACGTTCCTTAATCTCATTGGTCAGATTTCCAGTGGCTGGGAGATTGCAAAATGTATATCTCTAGTAGAGAAGGAGGATCTAAAACTGTGTGTTCAAAAGGCAAAGTATATTTCCCTTTCTTTAGATGAGGTTACCACAGTCGATAATACTTCATGGATATGTATTCATGTTTACACATTTACTAATGAAATGAGGACTCCACACCTCTTGGCAATTCATAAAATGATAGAGAATTGCAATTCTGAGAATATTTATAAATTGGTGGTATCAAATCTGAAGGATATCATCGGAATGGATGACTTTGCCATTGCAACAAAATTAGTTTGTGTCAGAACCGATGGTGTAGCTGTAATGCAGGGATCCAGAAATGGTCTGTGTGTTAGACTTCAGACAACTATTTCTCCGTATATGGTTGTTGTCCACTGCATGGCTCACAGAATGAATCTCGCCTACAAAATTGTGAGCACATTTGAAAATGTAGCTAAAGTGGAGGAATTGATACGTGATCTCCATGCCTATTATTCTTGCAGTCCTAAGAGATTTTTAGAATTTCAAAAATTTTCTATTGGACTAACAGAGGGAAAAAAACTTCTCAAAGATGTAGATACCAGATGGATATCTATGTACGAACCTACCTATAGAATATATGATGAATATCCTTCACTGACAGGATTTATGTTTAAATACCGCAGGGATGTAGATAAAGCTAAAGATCTATTGTGTCGTCTAACTGACATAGAAAATTTACTCACACTTTGCGGTATTTTTCCCATGTTGAGGGAGCTTAATATTTTAACGAAGCATGCTCAAGATCAGTATTTCTACATTACATACTTTATAAGACTCAGAAGACGTGTTTGCTGGAGTCTAGAAAGTTTATATATTTCTGATGGGAGTTTTCAGGGTGCTGCTTTTGAAAACTGGAATGCATTGACAGATTTGAAAAATTATAGGTGCTTCTTAAAGTACAATATAAATGATCATCTATGTATAACAGACACATGGAAAAGAGATTCCACTTCATACATACCAAAAAATAATTGATATGGCTAACTCAGAAATAGAAGAAGTAAAAGTGACACGAAATTTATATGATGCAGTATTAATCGAAACTAGGAATAAGTTGAGAAAGATCTCTGAATCGTTAGCTAAAGAGATCTGGGAAAGATTCAAAAATGATAAAATACTTGAAGCAATGGGAGTTGTAAATCCACAGTTCTGGAATTTGTCTGGCAGCAAACCTTATACATCTATCAGTCCTTTATTTGTCAAAAACATGGGTGATCTTACTGATCATTTCTGTAAGACTGTAGAGATAAATGGAGTTTCTGTAGAAGGAATTTTGGAAAGAAAACTACTTAGTTCACAGTCAATGGATTTTTCTAATACAATGATACGACAAGTTCATCTTCTACAAAACCCACAGGATTACAGTGCCATGAAAAGGATTTGGAAGGATATCTGTTCTAGTAGTATTCTAAGTGAATATTTGAGTGAGTATATTAAGTTGTATGAGCTCTATCAAACAATGATTTTGGGTTTTGTGGAAGATGAGAGGGTTTTCAGTGCACTATCCTTTTTAAAGTCAAAAGTTTGAAATAGATTGGATAGGAATCTAGAAAGTTGTCTCAGATTGTATGTATCGAGTTACTCAGTGGAGTCTTTTCCTTATGATAGAGCACTGGCATTGTGGAATTCACTAGTAGATAGAAGAGGAGTAAGTAATATTCTTCCTGACCCAGGGGATCGAGACACATCCACAAATCATGTTGCAGTTGATTTCCAAGACACAAATGAAAGTGTTGCTCCAGGACTGTTTGAATTCACATAGATTTCATTTCTTCTATACATTATTGAGACTACTTATGTACTTCATTCAGTGATTACAACTTTCAATAAATGCAATATTATATTTGTCATTATTTGATCCTTCGTCATTGCAACAATGTCATTATTTGTTTCAATTATGCCATTTGTTTTTTATGTTTGGTTTTCAAATTCAGACTGAAATAAGAACACATTCATCTTTTATATCTGTTAATTTATTTATTTTACATCTGCAACAATTCAGAAACGTAAAGAAACAAAATAGTGTAAATTTAAGCAACATTTACGTAAACAATAGAAAAGAAACATAGTTTGTATTAATATATAGTAACATTATACAATTCTAACTTCCAAAGTTCATTTGAAATTGATTTCTCATGTGGCAGATTACTTTATGAAAAAGTACAAATTCATAAAGCATTGTCGGCCAATACAATTCAAAAAAGGGGTTGTTATAACATCTCAAAGCTTCCAGACAAGTTCTGTCATATAAGGACACATTACGAGGTCATCCTCTTTTCTATCTATAATTCAAAATCATAGTTGTCCTTACGTCTGCCACATAGAATAAAAACTAAAAAGGGATGAATACTATCTTTTAATTCCTACGCCAGTGTCAGAATTGTGACAACACACCTGTCACATGGTGAACTTTACTAACTTATCAAATTTTATGATGCAGGTGAAGGTTTTTCTTTTTCCTGCGTAAGAGATGGAGGAATAACTCCTGATGCCTGAAGATCTCCTGTTGCAGTGTTGATATTTTCTAGTATATTCAGCTCCTCCCTCGCTACATCTCCTGCAGACAAAAGTGTTGCATCTGCATCTGTCTTTTCCTTCAGTAAGACTTCTAGATCCATATTATGCTCCTTTATTATCCTTCTCAATGTATTATTTTGTTTATTAATAACAATGAGTTTTTCCTTCAACTGTATAAAAGAATTCAGGCTTTTGCGGGCATTCTTCAAATGTGCTTCAAAAATAGCTGCTTCTTTCTTTAAATTTTCATATTTTTCCTGCAAAATAGAAATATTAAATTTTTAGTCTATCAGATAATATGAAAAAAATATATTGCAGTGGTTATAATATCAGATAATTTTTAGTTTTTCATGTAAAAGTAAATGCCCACTCACAACAGCTTTCTCTTTTTCTGCATTTTTTATTAAAACATTAGTCTTGTCTTTAGACCATTTGTTGTAGTAAGCCTGTGCTTCAGCATTGAGATTTTCCAACCTGTTTAGCATTATGTCTACAATTTCATCATTGTAATCATTACTATATGAAATTGTCCCTGATTGAGCTTTGTTTAGAAAAACATCCTACCATGTTGGTTGGCTCTCTATGGCAGTGAATAATGAATGCCTTTGAGCATGATTATGGTATCTAGTATTTATTTCTTTTATCAAAAAAATTTCTCTCCTCTCCCAAGACCACACCAAATCCACATCAGACATTACAACCTCTTGAATTGTTGCCCCCATGCTATCTGATATCATATTTTCTAATATAAAATGTGTTTTTTCATCATCTGTTTGTGGAGCAGCCCTTGGGGGAGGAGGAGAGTCACTGCCCTGTATTCCATGCACATTTTTTTGTTGAGGCGGAGTAGATTGAATCATGTCGTGGGTGTCAAAATAGTTACTCTTGGCTGCATCCCCACTATCGAAGCCTAAATACTCCTCATCAAGGGTGATGTTGTTGAAAAGTTGTGTGGTTGTTACACTTAAAACACCACCTAGTGACAACCCAGGAAATTTAGTTGTAGCAGGATGAACTGTTCCTGCTGACTCTGCAGGAATCCTAATATTCTTTCCTGAAGTCCTCCTTTGTGTTTGTACTTGACGTGTTGGAGGAATTGGTGGCCTCCTTGCAAGTGGAAAATGACCTGAAGCCATATTACCTGCATGAAGCAAACAACAAATTGTTAGAATATAATGGTTGGGCTTTGTAAATGCTAAAAAATTGTAAGGAAACAAAACATGCAAATCAAACTACCGTACAATATACCTTGCATAGACGGAGACACAATCGTGACATTTTGATCTCCAGACCCAAAATGAGTTTGATCTTCATCATCCATCTCAGTAGTTTCTGAATACAATACATGTAGAAAAGATCAGTAGAAATATTAGAATACATAATCTATAGTAATTGTTTGAATTTGTAATTTATATATAAAGATAACTTCATTATTCATACATGTAGTTAAATGTGATGGTAAACGTGTTGTGCATATCGACCCCCTAGGTCACTTTTGACGAGGTCTTACTGGTGTTGATTCTGTTGAATCCATGTCAGAATCAGCAGAGACCTCTGGAGGGGCTTTACCTCTAGCAATTTCCTCCTTATGAGATGTTGCAGCTATAATTTTTCTCTGCAAAATAAAATCATACAATTATTATTTTATTTAAAATATTCAAATTGAAATCGTTATAACAAGTAAACAGTAAAAGTAACTATTACCTGTTGTTCTTTGAGACTAAGACCAATCATCTTATCATTGATTGCAGTAGGAATCGTATGCTGCATCAATTCGTAGTACGCTTCATTATAGAAAGCAAGAATAAAATTGCAACAAGAAAATACAATCCTCGATTTATCAGTTTGATTGGCTTTGCGGGCATGGGAGATATCTGATTTTATTTTGTTGGACAAATAACTGCACCAATCAAATTGTTGACCTGCTAGTGTCCGTAATAAATACTGAACTTCCCAATAGGGAATGTCTGCACATCTTCCCTGTAATACAATGATGGCCTGAAAAAGTGAAGCAACTGCAATAAAGAATTTGTTTGTAATACCTTGTAGAAGAAGGCCTCTTGATGAACGATTAAGAGGATCTGCAAGTACAGAAAGGAAACATTAGATCCTTTGTGTGGTCGAGTAATGTTAAAAAAAACATTTGAAAATAATAAAGTTACCATCAACCTGTACATTGTAATGAGACTCCAAAAACTTTTTGTCTTCATCTGTAAGGACAACCTTTGTAGTAACAGGTGGCTTATTTTTGAAAGGTAAACCTGTTAGCCAATGCACATCCTCGAGTTCAATAGAAATAGAAATTTGATGACATTGGATGCATGAAAAGAACGGAAAATTTTCCATCATCGTCATTGTAAGAGGCGAGTAGGTAATCAAGGATTGATGTATCAGTGTCAAATTGGGGCATGTTCACAAGCCCAAAATATTTTTATTTTTCCAGCCAATCCTTTAGAGCATCTTTTGCTTTTAGTAGAGCTAAAATATGTGGGCACATGAGGTTTTTGTATTGAAATTTGGGTGTAGGAATAGATGTGGTACTGGCCATTGCTGAAATTAGGGAGAAGTGAAATTTGGGTGTAAAATTAGAGAGCTCAGAGCACTGGAAATTTACGGATAAAAGTGAAAAAATGAACCTTGAAATGGTATTTATAGAGCCTAGGGGTATTATTAATGAATATTAAATACATTAGTAACAATGCCAAACCCACTCCGTCCAACCCCTCATTCCATCCAACCCCCAACATTTGGCCCATCCAACCCTCTTCAACCCTTAGTAGCCGACCAACCCTCACCGTCCAACCCACCCGACCAACCCTTGTCCATTCCCTTCCCATCCACCCCCACCCCTTCCCATCCAACCCACCTATCCAACCAACCCCCCATCCAACCCCTTCCCGTCCAACCCCTTCCCCGTCCAACCCTATCCATCCAACCCACCCATCTAACCCCCACTTGTCCAACCCCTTCCCATCCAACCCCCACCATCCAACCTACCCGTCCACCCCCTTCCCATCCAACCCCCAACCATCCAACCCACCCATCCAACCCACCCATCCAACCCACCCATCCAACCCACCCCATCCAACCCACCCGTCCAACCCCCATCTAACCTACTCGGCCAAAATTTGAAAAAATGAGGGAACAATGCTCTGTGAAATCACCTTTGCCACGAAACATTTTTTCAGAAATTCGCCAACGATTCGAAAGTTGATTTATGAGATTCACCAATGATTCGAAAGTAATTTTTTAGAGGGTCTTCTTAAAATGAACCTTGTTTGATTAACCTGTGGGCCTTCAAGTTCACTAGATGGAGGAATACCAGAGGAAGCTTGGACCGGAAAAGAGGTAGATCTTTCTTTTCTTAAAGTTTTTGGTTCAGAAGCTTTTGTGCATATTGATAAGGAAAATAGGAAAAAGTTGGATGCTAAAATCCAAAAGATGCACTTTCATTGGTTATGGATCTAGTGATTTCAGATTCCATTTTTTGGATTTAGAGAATTCTAAAATTATTAGGATTCGTGATATTGAATGGAATGAAAAGAGAATGTACAGGGATCAAATTTTGGTACCCAAGGATGAACCATTTGAGAAGTTTGTTGAATGAAAATGAACTCTCAGATTTAAAATTAATATCGACAGGGTTACATAGTAACCAGTGTCAGTTGACCCCTGACCGACATCAGTCAATAGAACCAGAATCAGTTACAGAAGAGCCAAACCAGAATCGGTTAGTAGAACCAACATTGGTTACAGGTGACCGGTGTCGGTCACTGACAGATTTGATAAAAATGTCCAGGAGGTCTAGAATGAGCCTCCGGTACCCCAAACTCCTGTGAGAAGGTCACAAAGGGTAAGTAAACCTCCAGAAAGATTTACACCTTCTCTATTTTATTTATTGACTAATAATGGTGAACCAGAGAGTTTTGAAGAATCAATGCAGGATAAGACCCACGTCTAGTGGAGCATGACATGGATGAGGAGATGGACTCCTTGGAACAAAACCAGACTTGGGATTTGGTTAAGTTACTAGCAGGTAAGAGGACATTGCAGAACAAGTGGGTTTACAGGATCAAGGAAGAAGAGGGTGGACAGAAAATGTACAAGGCAAGGCTTGTAGTAAAAGGATTTGCACAGAAAGCAGGTATTGACTTTGGTGAAATATTTTCTCCTGTTGTAAAGATGACTTCTATTCATACTGTATTGAGTTTAGTTGCAGTAGAGGATTTGCATTTAGAGAAAATAGATGTGAAGACAAATTTCCTTCATGGTGATTTTGATGAAGAGATTTATATGCAGCAACCACTTGGGTATGAAGTCAAGGGTAAGGAGAAATTAGTGTGTAGGTTGAAAAAGAGCCTATATGGGCTCAAGCAAGCTCCAAGGTAATGGTACATGAGGTTTGATAGTTTTATGCATGAGCATGGTTACTTGAGATGTGAATATGACCATTGTGTTTATTTCAAGAAGCTTGAAAATGGGAGCTATATTATTTTGTTATTGTATGTGGATGATATGCTTATTGTAGGATCTAGTATGCAAGACATTGGTGAGCTTAAGGGAAAGCTAGCTCACAACATTTGCTATGAAGGATTTAGGAGCTGCAAAAAGAATCCTTGGCATGCAAATACACAGAGACAAGAAGAACAAGAAATTGTATTTGTCTCAGGAGGATTATATCTACAGGGTGTTAGAAAGGTTCAAGATGCAGAATGCAAAACCTGTTAGTACACCTATGGCTAGACACTTCAAATTGAGAAAAGATCTTTGTCCTTCATCACATGAGGAGGTCAAATACATGACACAAGTGTCATATGCTTCAACAATTGGGAGTCTCATGTATGTTATGGTTTGTACCAGACCAGACATTGCACAGGCAGTGGGAGTTGTGAGTAGATATATGGCTATCTAGGTAAAGAGCATTGGAAAATAGTCTAATGGATACTCAAGTATTTTAAAGGGACATCTAGCATGTAGTTATGTATGGAGGTTCAAATATTTCATTATGTGGCTATGTTGATTCGGATATGGCTGGAGATCTGGATGGTAGAAGGAGCACTACTGGATATATTTTCACAGTAGGTGGGATGATAGTTAGCTGGATTTCAAGATTGCAGAAGGTTGTGGCTTTGTCTACTACAGAGGCAGAGTATGTTGGAGCTACAAAGGCTAGCAAGGAGATGATATGGATGATTAGGTTCATGGAAGAGTTGGGAAAGGAGCAAGATGATTGCAAACTATTCAGTGATAGTCATAGTGTAATTCATTTGGCAAAGAACTCAGCGTTTCATTCAAGAATGAAACACATTCAGTTGAGGTATCACTTCATACGGCAGGTATTGGAGGATGGGCAGTTGAATCTGGAAAATATTCATACGATTGAGAACCCTGTGGATATGCTAACGAAGTCATTAGCAAAGGAGAATTTGGAGCTACACTCCACTTCTGTTGGTATTTGAGTTTGAGACTTGAAGAGGAAGAAACAAAGCTAAGGAAGGATCCAAGAATGACGTTGTACAGGTATGGTGCAGTAATTAATCTCCAAGTGGGAGATTGTTGAGTTGTGGAGCTCAATTACTTCGAATTAGCATGCAATATGAAACTTGCTAGAAAACACAGTAACTGACATCGGTTATGGAGGGACTGACATCAGTCACCTATGACCGACATCGGTCAGGAAAGGAGGAACCGACATCGGTTAGGGCTAACCGACGTCGGTTACCTATGTGACGGAGTGTTTTAATTAACTCACGGAATTAGATCTATTTTTAGTATTAAAGTAGATCTATTGATTGTAATTGCATGGCTAAGTGCCCTAAGTTTGTATACACCTATATAAGCATGAAAGCTAGGGTTTAGAAGTAAGAATTAAGAAGAACTTGAAAATTTTGATGATTATTGTGAGAATAATTGTGAGAGAGATAATTCTTGGTGAAGAAGCAAAAGCTTGAGAGAAAGAAAGTACTGTACATCTGAGAGGTGTGGAAGATTGTAAATCTTCATTGTATATCTTGTGAAAGCTTTGGATAATAGATTGGCTTGTTTCTTGGTGGACGTAGCCCACACTGGGTGAACCATGTTAAATCTGGTGTTGATTTATATCTCTTGTTTTGTATATTTCTTCTAGTAGAATATCCTTTTATTTGCATGTATGCTTAGATCTGATATATTATCTTGTACAACCGGTGTGCTAACCCCAACATCAGAGTAGGCATTACCCAATGAAAATTTATGTTTTAGTCACCAAAGATAAACTCATTGGATTCATACTCTAAGTTTGGGATAGACATCCTAAAATCCACCTTACATACCATATTTAATACTAAAATTTCACTAATTATGGACACATGATCTTTCCTACCAAATTTCTAATAATATTTAAATCACTAATATCCTACTAATTAGATATCATTTCCCTAATCATTTTCATTAGTCATCGATCCTTTGATTAATTTAATCAATTCTTCTCCTCACTTCTCCTGACAATTAACAACCTTTTCGCTCAATCATAATCAGGATTCTAAGAAAATTCTTTAAGTGAGGATTATTAGTATAATTATGTCTTCAAATGCATTATTAATCAGGGATATTCATGTGCTTTCCTTTAATTGTGTCTAAATTCCCCTCTTACATCCCCCGTATAAGGATAATGTTCCTCTAAATACCCCCTAAATTACTTCTACAAGCTTATCCCTACTTATTAATTAATTTTCATTTGATTACATTAGACACCCTCTCAATTCCCATAAAGTTCACATCCTTTATAACAATGCATATCCTTTACATTTCCTCTTTGGTCCTTATCCCACATCCATCAAATTTCTAGCCTTTCCTAAACAAGCAAGCTATATAAGGAACTCTCCTTTCCCTTTTATTCTTATACCTCACTTTGATTCGTGAAACCATAAGCATTTTGATTTAAGCATTCTCCATTGTTTTGGAATAGCTTTCATGACTTTGACATCCATTGCTCTCATTGTTGAGTAGAGAAGACGATATAAGTATGGCATTGTAGGCATTTATTAGTGAGATCCTTACTCTCTCTTTGGAGAATCACAAATTTTATCTCTTAATGATCAAATTATGTTCATATTTTAAGTAGCAATCACGAAAGAGTAGGAATGGCTTAGCATTAGGTGATTATTTTCATGTTTAAAAATGTAGGTTTTTCCTCTATTATATAACCTGGCTCATTTTCGGTGCATGTTAGATTCACTTTTGATCAAGCACCACATATGACTCTTGTCTTGCACTTTTCAGTGACCCTGTTGAGAATCATAAATGGCTATGATTATGGATTTTTTCTATCCACACATTTAAATGGTTTAATGAATTTTTTTTCCATTTTGTTTAAGTTAGATCAAAGCTTGTGTAGGCTCTTCTCTTGTGCTTTTTGGCGATCTTGAGAATCAAAAGCAAATTTGGTCTTCTTTTCTAAGATTTTCTAGTTACTTGGAAAATTTCATCATTTAAGTTGCTTAAGGTAATTAATCTTTTAAATCATTTAATGGTCGGTGGTTTAATTTTTTTCCATTTTTACGTAGTTAGATCAAATTTTGTGTATGCTCTTCTCTTGCGCCTTTTGGCGATCTTGAGAATCAAAAGCAACTTTGGTCTTCTTTTCTAACATTTTGGATTAATTTGGAAAATTCATTTCATTATTACTTAAGGAAATGAGTAATTTTTAAAACATGTTTAGTGGTCCTTTATTTAGAGTTTTCCATTACTATCATGTTGGTTTACTTGTTTCGTATGCTCTTCTCTTGCGTCTTTTAGATGATCTTGAGAATCAAAAACAACATTTGATCCTCTTTTTAAAAATGTTATAAGTTTTCATGGAAAACTACTATCTTTTGAGTGCAAGACCTAATTCGCTTGTCAAAGAAAAGGGATATAAACAAATAATAAATACAATTTGTTGTAGGTTGTCAATGGTGTTAAACCAAATTTCTAGTTTAAAAGATAAAAAAACACACCACTTATTCAAAACATTGTATTTGTAGGTTTGGTTAAGAGCTAAGGAACCTCTGTCTTTAAACTATGGGAAGTATCTTGGCATAATCCATAAAACTCATTATGAGGATTACCACAGGAACCCCAAAGTAGTCCACACCTTGAGGGAATTGGTGGACAAAACGGGAAGTGCCCCACTACCCACTTGACTAGAACAAAAACCCTTGTGAGAAAAGCTTCAATGTTACATGTATGAGGCCTCGTTCAATTCATTTGATTTTGGGGTAATGGTCCACTTAATCTAAGATAAATCCTAGAAGTGATACCTCTCTTAGGTAAGAATTGGTGAGTGTTGTCGAATAAAAACCCATAGGGAACCATTTGGCATTGGGCCAACTTTACCTTAACTAATCGTGTTTCAAAAAGACTCTCACAAAGTGAAAATTTTTGGAGTCAAAACCTTATTAGTCAAACAAAGGAGAGTCCATAAAAGTTAGAGCCACATGTTACTCATCATGAAACTTGCTACGCATTACATTTTCTTAGTTTCTACCTTGTTTTTCAAGAAGGTGAAACTCTGTCAAAGTCTAGCTAAGTTTGTTTCATCACCACTTGATCTATTTCCTTTGTTCTTTTGTTGATATTTTTGGTCAAAAGAGAGAAACATACAAAGTGTTACTCAAAATCATGTCCACCACTTTTGCACCCGCTTACATCCTTCCTTATTGTGACTGCGATAGTAAGCGTTGAAAGTGTATTGGTACATCATTCATATTTTGGGTAACCTTATCTTGACACCCAAATCAAGACATCTCATTATAGATAGACTTGATCATCATTGACCTTCCCTTGATTTGTTACACTACTCACATCATATCAATATAATTTTGATACTTACATCTTGTTTTTATAAAACTTGATATAAGTTTCTAAATTGTATTATTACATTGCTCGCATATTAGCAACTCTCTGATATACTTCGACCTTGTTTTCATTGAAACATTGTCTTGAGCTTTGAAAAGTGTTGTTGTTATGTTGTTCACATTGTATCAACACTATTTTAATACTAATATCTTACTTTTCCACAAAGCTTATGTCCAAGTGGTATTACTTGTGTTGTTTGCATTTGTAACTTCCACTTTTTGGGGATTTAGGCCATGTTTATATCTAAACTTGTTTTAGTATACCTTGAGTCGGAAGTCACCTCAACCCTTTTCTAATAATCAAATCTTGTTTTCCTAAAAATTGATTTAAGTGTTGGAATTGTGTTGTCATCTACAAAAGAAAAATTTGAGACAAACATTGAACATTAGGGAGTTAATTTCATATTTGATTGGTCTTTGGTTTGTTCCTTAAACATGATAGTGTTGTCCTTGTCGTTCTTTCTCATCATTTGGTTCTTTCTTTAGCCATTGACATTCTTTGGAAATTATTTGACATTCATTATGACATTTACAACTATCACGCTGCTTGATTTTTCCTAGGTTCATTGTAGTACTTGTACACATTTTTCAAACCTTAGGAAAAACATTTCCTATCAAGAAACTTTTGAGACAATCTGAACATTGGAAAAGTTTCCTTTGTAGCCATTATGTTTCTAAATTTTGATCAACCATTTTGACATTTACACTTGTAACTTGTTGTCTAAACCTTGTCTGATTTTCGAAATTGTGTCATCACGATGTCTATTTTCCTTATATCCCCTTTGGAAAATCACACAAGTATCCCCTAATTGTTTGCAAAATGTCTATTTAACCTTCATTACAATGCCCTAATTGACATGGAACTTCCATTTGAAGGAGTTCAATCACACTATCTAGGTCTAGGAATTTGGACCCAACAATGCCAACCATGACTAACTATCACATGGTTCCTCACACTTACAACAATAGGGAACCTAGGTTTAGGCATTCACATCAAAATACACCCATCATGACTAAACCTCGATTGGTTCTTCGCGCTAGAGAACCCGTTCAGTTACCCCTTTCCCCACCTTCATCTCATAGTCGGTGGTATGATTCTAATGATTCTAATCCATGTTATTCTTCTTATTCCCCCAGTCTTCTGATGATTCTAATCCATGTTATTCTTATGATTCCCCTCAGTCTCCTGATTATTCTTATATGTGATATTATTCAAATTCTCCTCAGTCTACTTGAGCCTTATCCAATCAAATTTATTCTAAGGAATAACCAGTCACCTAAACAACGTTTTCCTCCTCTAAGGATTTGTGTCACCACAAATTCTCCCCATCATTCCTCTAATTCGACTCTTGAGTTGTGGTCCTCCCTTTCTTCACAAGACACCCTTTATCAGTCACCTCAATGACATATTTCTCCATTGAATATTTTTTCGATTCAAAATTCCTCTAATCAATTATCCAAGTCGACCCCTATGTCGCAATCCACTAACTAGATACGTGATCCTCTTTGTCTACCTGCACTATGTCGTCTTCTAGGAAAACCTATACCAAGCTATTTCTAATCCACATCTTCTTTAAATCGTGAGATGTCTAAATCCAAATCAAATTCATCTCTTGAGTCATATTCTTCTATCAATCAAAATCCAATCCCTCTTTGGCGCCCTTTCAACTATATCATACCATATCCTTATCAATCTTCTAAAGACCAATGTTTGCGTCCACATCGAACAATTAACAAGAAACAATGTGCTAAGATATATTTTCAAAGCACTATCTAATACCCTTGTGGGAGAAATAATGGCAAACCTTCCCCTCATCTACATCATCAAACATATTATAAATCTTCCACACTTTTTAAACCTCTTTCTTCTAATCAGCCTACTATCATCGACCAAAAACAACCCATACAGATCGCTCTATTTCAGAATGAAGAAGCAATCACCGAATTCATGAGGTTACATGATGACATTCCTCTAGAGGATCATGAGAAAGGATTATCTTTTGACATCGATGAATTCACGTATTGTGGGGAAGAGGTTGATTCCTTTTTTCAGAAAATAGAGGAAGATCCTCATGTGAGTGTGTTAATGTAAGCATAGTGACTGGGTAACATGGAATTGCTTCAAGGTGTGGGACCTTGTAGTTGTAGAAATTCTCCATAGAAAGTTAGTTCTTCTTCCTAAACTAATGCAACAACTACCTCTAATGGAAGGAAATCTAACAAATACCTCTAACCTATGACTTCCAAGGGACCAAGGAGAGAGAAATAACATGAAATGAAATAAATCTAACTACAGGAGGTGATGCACCAAAAGGGAACATATGGAATCTCATGAATGTGTGGAAATGATAGAAAATGAGCTGCAGAGAGGGTGTAATAGTTACCATAGTCAATAACAACATCAAACTATCATCTCCATGAAAGCACAATAGTAATGAAATCTGTAAGACAATTTAGATTGACACAATACAACTACAAGTGAATTGAAAAGGTAAGTAAAGACAAAAACACAAGCAAAGGGAAGAACACATCCACAATACTCAAATCCACAACTTCATTGATTTACACAATTCAATTAATTATAGAGAAAGGCCAGGATCATCATGCAAGATGTCCAAAATGAAGGCCTGTAACACATTTTCTTCCTAGACAAATTTTGGTAGAGTTTCGGTAAGCAAAGAATCCCCCTGCAAATGAAAGGAGCTTACAATTTATAGAAGAATTTGGTGAGGAGAGGGAAAATTAGGTTTCTCATATGCATGCATTTCTCACCTACCAAATGAAAATTCAATTCAAAACATCATGAGGGCACCTTACATAGCCCATCACTATTGTATTGTAGCTTATGGGACAAGAAATTGGCTCCCCATGCTCCATTAATGGTGGTAGTTGGTTGTACAGTGCCCTAGAGTATATGATAATAAATTCCATATTTGACACTTTTCCATGCACCAAATTTGAAATCTAAAGTTGTCAGGGCATAGAGGACTCCGAGACCTTTCCAGAAAGTCCAATTTTGTCATGAAACGAAGCTCTAGGGAGAAAGTTATGGCATTTTGAAGATCACAGACCAGTTAGAGCCAGGGGCCATTACTGTTGCTTCCCAGTTCATTGCGTGATCTGACCATGCACTACTGCCATTTTGTCATCATTGATTTCTCCATTTTCTTTACTTCACCCTTTTTGTGAAGTAAAACAACTTAGTTTCACAGCATAACTCTATTTTGCACTTTACTTTCTAGTTCTACGGTGAATTAAGGTGCATTACTGCCTTGGGTGTATGGACTTGCCACCCATTGCGTTGAATTTCCTTACACTGTGTCGGGCTACTTGTTTTTAGCTTTCCATTTTCACCATGCACCCTGAGCTTTCCACTCTATTTCATGATTTAACTACACCAACTTGCCAACTCTCCATTGTATCGGTGATTCCCACTTTACTTTACTTCTTTGTTGAACCTTACACAAACTCACTTACTCTTCCATTTCAAATCCCCACTTGATTTGCTTCACCTTGCTTTTGCATTCACTTGGCAATTCTTTTACTTCACTTTCACTTCGGAATTTGTTTGGATTGAAAATGACCACTCACTTTACTCATTATTGCGGTACTTGATTTGGCTTTGCGGTTTGATTTCTTGCTTTCACTATGGATTGTTCCCAACTCCATTTTCCACATTATTGCAATACCCAACACTTCGACTTCATTGGTGGATTTCCATTCAAATTTATTTTTACTTAACTCACATTTATGAAGTACTCCCTCACCAAATGACACTACCAATGCTTCACTCATTGCATTGAACTTTTTCCAATTCTACTTGACCTTTGTATCAATTCAACAAGGAGTATTTACTTACAATGGCTGCACTAGGCACACTCAAGTCTTCCACCCTCCAGAACACTGAATTCACTATGGATTGGCTCACTTTTTTTTATCTTTGAGATGAAGCTTTTTTAAATTCAATTTCTTCTTTACTCCCCTCACCCATGATATTTTAGAACTTGGCCCTGAAATCAACTTTACTTGCTTTGTGTCAATTTGAGGAGCCTTTACTTCAAGTAAATTTCCACCATTTCCACAAACTCTTCAGCACCCATGATCTTCCACTTCAACTTGGTGAATCACATTTTATTTCTACTTAGCTTAGTCGGTGAATTGCATTAAACTCCTCAACCAATTCATGTATTTTTTAATTCATGCTTTACATTTTTTCAGTTGCACCACCTTGCACAGAGTGGCAAAGCCTCATTCCCTCTATCTCACTAAACCATCTCTTTCATGTTCAACTCTCTTGCATGGCAAGTTTGCTCACCTCATTGACCTGGTCTCTCATTGAGCCCCCTGATTTCTGTGACGATTCTCAAAGCTCCATTTCCATTTACTCCACTTGATCATTGTGTCCTAACTCATTGTTGGACCTTCTTCAGCTCCAATGTTATGTCAGCTCTTCATTTCTGTCAAGCTCTGTGTGAACTTGACACTCAGCCTATCAAATCCTTCCTCCTTTGGCTGCTCATGGAGCTCCTGTGCCTAATTATTTGAGCTTCCACCACCCTGAGCTCGCTTTAACTCACTTAGCACCGAAGTCTTCGGCACCTTCTTTGGCTCACCTCCTTGAGCCTATGTTGGGCTCATCCCCTCTCTAGCCTAGCTTTGAGTGCTCCGATTCTTCACCGGCTTGCCCTCGAGGATTTGGCCAACTATGTTTAGCTTAAGTTATTCTTACCATGGCCCATCTTCATTGTCGAGCTCCTGTGGAGCTCGCCCTGAGCTCTGGCTCCAGCTCATAACTTTACCAACACTGAGTTGATCCACCTGTTGTTCTATCAAGATGATCTTTCAACTATGTTTCATATGCTTCCTCAACTTTCTGCTCCACTTGAGCCCCTTGACTCACATGACTTTAACTTTTGGGTGAGCTCAGCCCATCAATTCCCTTGCTCGTTTGATGCTCCATCCTCATTGCCACACTGTAGCCAACTCACCGGATTTCACCTAGCTCATCAAGTAGCTCTTCAACTTGCTACTCAAGGAGCTCACCCATCTCATTTTCTCAATGCTTCAACAGCTCACTTTGTTAACTCACCGAGCTCTTGGTGAAGCTATTTTAGGCCCTTTGGTGAAACTTATCGTTTTGACCCCAAAACACCCTATCTTCCTGGCATTTTGCATTTTTTGGGGAATTTTTAAAACCAAGAGGGTCATGGAAATAACATAGTATTCCTTAAGGGTTATTTTTATCTTGGCCATTTTCTGGCCAGATGTGGGCCTTGGGCCCGCATTCCATCCCTTTTAAGTTGATCTTAAGGGTCAAAACCTATAAGAGGAAAAAATTCCTCAATATGATTTTCACTCCTGAATTCCCTGAATGAGCTCCTGAAGCCCCATAAACTACCTATAACCTGATTTCATCGTTAGGTGCCCCTCTCAGTGTCTGGGTCTAGTCACATCCTTGTCCATTTTTCCCAGGGGTGCAAAATGGATAACAATTTTGGTGACTCACGGGGCCATCTGCTTGCTAGATGTGGTTGATAGCTACCTGAATGCATCCATTGGGCATGGAGTCTTTTATATCAACCATAAATTGATCTAAACCTTAAAACATGTACCCTAAGCCTTCCTGAACACTACTGACCTGAAGTACCATTCTACTAATTGTTTTCTCAACTCTGTAAGAAAATGTGGAATTTATTTTTGAGAGTGGAAAATTGTATTAAAACTGATATTCCACCATTCTCTCAAACCTGTGACCCATGAGGCTGAATGACTTCTGAACACCTGTAATTCTCCCCAAGTATGAAGCACATCAATGATTGTTTGATACATGTACACAGCAATTTTTAAGTAAAACATTATAGTTTTTACATCATGAGAACTCTGTTAAAGTTGATTTTCCTCTATCTTTTAAAGTTCACTTGACGACATGGAATGCTAAGGGTCGGAAGTCTAATTCTCTTTCTTCTTTTGATGAATTCCATTCCCAATTTTATTGCAATGTTACTAAAGAAGCTTAGCTATTTCTGAAGGACAAAGGAATAAAAACATGAAAACTATCCCTTAACCTAATTTTAGTTGCTCTGCATTTGAACAAATTTTATTATAAGGAACTGTTTCTATGAGCTAAGCTTCTTGCTGTAATTTTTCTACTTTGAAGCATGGTGAACTATGAAAAAGAACACTGAAGTAGTAGAACATGTGCCAACGCACTTAGGGAAATGAAAACTAATCTAACAACAGAACAATGTGCATAAGCACTTGGAGGAATGAAAATTCTAAACTACTATATACAAGGGTGAGATATTACTCCTCTAGTAGCAGTGCTTGAGGTAGATTCCATTGACTAGAATCTGCAATTCTTCACCATCCAACTTAGCCATTCGAAAGAATTACTACTCTTGCATTCCTATGATCATGTAGGGACCACTCCATATTGCATCAAACTTGGAATGCTTTCCTATTTTTCTCGATTAACATCCCACTTCAGCATCTAAGTCTCCTTCTTGGAATGTCTTTGCTTTAGCTTTCTTGTCAAATTTCCTCTTGATCATTGTGCTTGATCCTTCTCCATGATTTGCATTGCATGCTCTCTTAGTTCTTCTAACTCCATGAGTTCTGACATACCTGATTTCCATGGGCTCAAACTCAGCCAACTCCAACCATTTGAGAAGCTCCAACACTGGGTAACTCAAGTGATATAGGAAGTCTTGGCTCCCTTCTGTATACTATCTTGTATGGAGAGATACATGTTGATCTTTTGGGTGTGATCCTATCAGCCCACAAGGCTGACTTGATCTTGGTATACCAAGTCCATTGATTTTCATCAAGAGTCCTTCTTATGATTCTCAACAAGTTCTTGTTTGTGGACTCATACTTGTTCATTACCCTAGGGGTAATAGTTAGAAGAAGTGCTGAGATATATTCCATTCCTAATATCCCACTTAGTGATTTTTGTGCCAAGGAATGCCAATGCATTATCTGATATGATAGTGGTAGGTACACCAAACCTCATTACTATCCCCTCATAGAACTCCAATATGTTGGATTCATTTACCTCCTTGAGTGTTACTGCCTTCGGTCCACTTGGTGAAGATATATATTGTTGCCATGAGGATCCACTTATGGCCTTGGCTTGAATTTGGATTGATGACTCCAATGAATTTTAATCCCAATTGCATGAATGGATTGATCTACTGAGATTGGATGAAGTGGCAGCTCTTGCTAGCCTCTCTTTTCCTGTGAAGAATGCACACTTCTTGCACTTTTTAATCCATGCATAGTAGTCACTGAACATTGTAGGTCAGTAGTAACCAAATTTCATGATTTTGAGAGTTGTTACTCATGGAGCAAAGTGGCCTCCCACCTCTCATCATCATGGAATTCTTACAGCACTCTCTCTATCTGTTTTGTTCCAATGCATCTTAGGATAACTCCATTTGTGTCCTTCTTGAACAAGATACCGTCAATTAAGGCATATTTAATAGAATGGAGTCTGAAATATCTCTTTTTATCTTTTCTTAACTCCAGAGGGCATAGACCCATTTGAAGGTATGATTAAGCTAGATAAAGGTGTACTAAAGATTAATTTAATTAATCCAAATGGGTGTAATGTGCATGATTAATCAATTTAATTGATCAATCATAAGAGGATGAACAACTTGATGTATTGGGATAATACTAGAAGTAAGTGTGTGATTTTAGGATGTCTACATTTTCCCCTCTTTAAAGTGTTATTATGAAGTAATAACATTTTAAAGATAGTAGACATATGTTTATCAGAAGACACTAAACATTTGGATAGCCCATTAAGAAGGATGATAAGGGAATGCCCCCTCAAGTGGGTGGGTGATGCAATTTCCTTCAACTTTGAAAAGTGGTGGGCAACCGCTTGATAGGAAGAAGACAAGGGATTTCAACAAGGATAAGAAGGAATGTTCTCGTAGCATGAGTCTCATTTGGAGAATAAATTTGGAGCAGCCTTATTTTGTTATTACACAATAGAGTTGATCACCATGATTGTGAAAGAATCAAGATGGTTAACCCAAATGTGTGTAAACAAACACACACAACAAAGAAAACATAAAAAGGAAAAAAAACCCAATATACATAATAGGTGCAGGCATCATGGTTATAAAGGAACCAAGATGTTATCACACTAATTTCAATTGGTCAAAAACAGTACATCAACAATGCAACACAACATGGAAAAATAATACAATCAATTATGCCCCTAATTTGTGCCATATGATGATTAAGTATATACAAATGCCCCCAAGCACTTAAACTTATAAAATGCCTGGGATTAGGATCATATTGGAAGAGTGAAGTATACTAAGATACTCCTTGTGACACTCTTGTTGGATACATTTTACAAATGATATGAAATAAATTACCCCATGTGAAAATTATATCGTGAAGGAAAAATAATTAATGTGACTTGCCCCAAATAGAGTTAGGAATCATACAAAGGGAAGAAAGTGATAGTCGTAAGATTGGAACGATCACTAGGGTAGTAGATAAAGGTATGAATTTATCAAGATTGGGTTGAAATGTTGAAAGATTCACTTTGAGGGTTTTCCAACTGTAGTGATTTCTGTGATAAGTGAATGTTTGTTCGAAAATTTAATAATTTTTGATTTTTGAAATATTTGATTTTTTTTGGTTTTTTGTGAATTTTATTTTAAAATGATGAATATAAATGCAAATAAATTTAAACAAACAATACACAACAAAAAGGAAAACATGTCATGGCTTATTTAATAAGTCATGAAGAAAACAAAACATGTGCAAGTGACACAAAAGACACAAAACAAGCATTGCAAACAAGCCCAATATGAACTAGAATGTACGACACCAATGGTTATATGTGAACTAAGATGCCAATATTTTTCCTGCAATTCGTCTACAACAAAGGTAAACAAAGTACACCAAAATAACAAATTAAAAGAAGCAAAAAATATCACAGTGTTAACAAACAAGCACTACAGTACAACACAATTTTTAATAACAACATCTAATGACACTTTGAATGTGTTCCACATTGAAGAACTAGATAGCTTTGAATGCCCCCAAGTGATAGCTTAAAATGTGAGAGGATTGGATCAGGCTTCAAGAGTGGAGTGATACTTAGATACTCTAAAATATACTCTTGTCAGATCCCATTGAAGTTTTATCTGTATTGGATTAAAATGTGAAATCCAACTAAGTGCCCCAAGTAAAGTTATATTGTGAAAGGGTAAATGATTGCTTGCCTCAAGCATAGATATACACCACGAGAAAGAAAGATGATTATTGAAAGATTCTGGAATGATCATGAGGAGCGCCATTAAATGGCAAAAAATTTAACTAAATTATCTTATTGCTGAAATTTGGTCAAACTTATTAGTGTGATTCATTATCCATGTCACATGGCAGGTCATCTCACTTAGGTGAGGTCATAGGTCTAGGTTTAATTTAGGATCATCATGAGATTCCCTTAGGCCTCAGTGAATCATGTGTCATTGTATCATATGGGGGTTATTTTCCATTTTAGTAATGTAACTCCCCTTCTCCACTTGAGTGGTCATGAATACAACACTGGGGGTTACACAACACCCTCTATATGTACACCACCCTTCATTTAAATCAATGAGATGGTAATGAGGTTATGCCCATTTTTCAAATTTTTGCATGCACATTATGGTTGATTTTTTCTCCTTCATGGGACCTTGTCACACTTGCAGATTACAACTTGGATGATGTTCATGCCATCCAACATGATCCTCATGCTTCACGTTTGCATTCTCCATCATGGTATCAGAGCGCACGTTGTGGGACTCATGTTACTCGTTGTCTACCATTGCTCTATTTCTCTTTGTTCATAATTTTTTGGTTACATGTGTGTTCGTCGTAATGGTTATTCTATTTTTCCTTCATTGTAATGATTTTTTGGTTTCATCTCAGTTTGGGTTGTTTTTGGTTAATATTTTCATATTTCTAGGGTTTGCATGCATGTTTGGAGGTGTTGCACAGTCTGAGGTTACAGATCGGGTTTTTTGAGTGTTGAGTTGAAGTTTAAAGGAGTTACAAAAACTAGTTTTGAGCTCAACTCAACCCCAGCTCATCGAGATGAGAACCAATATGGATCCCCTAGTTCACCTCTGCTCCTCCCCAACTCGCCTTGCATCTGTTTCAACTTAGTTTGCATTTTTTTGGTTTATATCGAGTTTTTCTTTGACCGTTCATATGCATCCTTCCGTTCATGCTTCATCTTGGATAGCTCTCTGCATCGTTTGATTTGTGCTTTCATTGGATCTAGTTACCATCAACTTTGTTTACACTTCTTGGCATTCATCCTACTCATTTTTTTGCATTGGTCATGTATGTTACGTCATCCATGATATAACCCCCTGTGATCCTCTCGACCGCTGCTTCTTGGGTTGGATTTTGTTGTCATGCACTCCTTATTTCCTCAACCCTAGTTTTGTCTTGTATCCTTCAGATATCACCTCCATCTCGAATTTATCTTCACCTTTCTCATGCCTGGTTGGAACCCACATCTACCTAGTTTGTGGTGTTTCAACTCATTCCTTACTTCCAGGCCAACCTCCTCTTCTTCGTGATTGTCGAGATCTCGTGTCTGTGCTCGAGCTTGCAATCTAGTTTGTCATGCTCAAATTCTACCATCACTGCCTTCGTGTGTTGAGTCTCATTATAATCCCCACTTTCGGCTCACCATTCCATTTGGCACCTAGTCTATTACACCATAGCACACCATTCCATACTCTAGCATGGCCCCTACGTTGTCCTACTCCATAGCTCTTCTGGGATTTCCATTTCCTTGGTCTACCTTCCTCGACGTCTTACACTGCCCTATGTCACTCTCCCAAGTAGCATTTTGTGGCCTCCCTGACGCTCCAACATCCAACTCCCACCAATGCTCTAGGTGGACTCTACCCATGTCAAATTGCTAGTCATCTTGGTCAACTTGTCGGTCTACCCATGTTGCAACGATTACCCGAATTACGACCAACTTCCCAACGGTTTATTTAGTTAACTAATAAACTGTTGTCCCCGTGAAAAATTGGACAACTTGTTAAAAATGGACTTAGCCATTTTTTACAAGACTGGGACATTCAAACGGCCATAAAATTCCACCTCTCCAAAGCACTGGCTGTTGGCATTTGAAACCTGTGGGAGACTAAGTTATAAAGCATTGGTAGGTTCTCCATTTTAATAAATTGACAGATGTTCATTTGCGCCCATCAAAGGGGAAAGCTAAGACCATCGAGCAGCTCAAGCACTTCACGATATAAAGGGCTATGTGGTTGGATTCTAGGTTTATTGAAAAGAATTCATGTTTTGTGGACTTCAAGTATGTGAAATCATCCAAGTTCAATAAAGTGCTGGGTCCAGGTAAGCATTCAAGTTAAAAATTGTGACGTTTCATCTATAGCAAATAATGAGCCTGATGCAACTTTGGAAATCCAAAGCTATGTGGAGCCTTCTTATTCAGCTCACTTTTCACAGTCTGACATCGCAATGGGCTAAGGTACCTCTCACACTGACATTGTGATGGACGTGGGGCTTCCTCATTGGTTGTATGTTTCACAGGGGATATAAGGGGTAATCAAAAGGACTGGCATTGTTGAAGAACGTGGAGATTTCTCATTTTGGATGGCTCACACTTCACAATTGGTGAATCGGGGGCCACTCATAAAAGTTGAATTATGAAGTGGCATGGAATGACCTTTTCTGGTTATGTTTCACAATGGTAAAAGATTTCAGTATGACACTTGTGAGGAACGTCTCATTGTTTTATTAGCTTGTATTTCATCGAATAACATACTTGCACATAAAAGAAAAGAAAAGGAAAGGAAGTGAAGCCCGACCTCATGACCCAACAAAGAAACTAACATATGGCAAAAGGAAAAGCAATGTCACACATTGGTAGAAGCAATCTCTGAGACTAATCAAAGGTTGTCACGTGTCAAGTTCATGTGCTCCACGGTGGCAAATATTCAAATGGCCATATATTTCGATCTAGAGCTCCAAATCTTGCAAAATTTATATCATTGGAAAGGTCTCCTCAAGTCCTTCAATTTGGCATCATTAAATTCAAATTGTAGCTAGTTTGTATGAAAATGTTTTGGGTCACAATGGTCAGACCATTAGTTGGAAAACTTAGATATCCTACTCAACACCAAATTGATGAAGTATGGGGCTCTTACCTTCTTTAGCAACCAAAAGGACATTCGAGAATGAGTTTGATAGAAAACCCATTGTCTTTTCAAAACTTAATACATGATTAATGATGGTTAAAGGCATATAAAATCCATGTTACAGGGAAAGACAGATATTTATCAATCATGAACAAGATCAAATCCCATCTTTTTCTCTCTTTTTCCTCTTCTCTCACGCTCTCTCTAATTCTTTATATATTGTAAAATCTTATTTTTTGAATGAGATGGGCATTATAAACTACAAAGGAACTCATGAAAAAATGGTCTCAAGAAGCTGTGAGTCAGTGAACCTTCATTTTGGCCTTTGTAGATGTTGGATTCCTTTTATTTCATTGTAATGGATTGTGCATATTTTAAGAATAAATTTTTTTTTTGGCAAATTTTGTCTTCCTACATCTCGTTTGATCATTGCAGGATTGCTTTCCTCTTTCCCATGTTGTGTATGTGTTGTGACATACAATCCTTCAGTATGATTCATTTAGATGTTACAATCCATTTAAGATTGTTTCATTGAAGGAAATTGAGGTTATGATGTTTAGTTTTAGGAAACCTTGTCACTGGTACTTCTACACCATTCCCTGATACTGGCCATTTTCTATCTATTTCCCTCCCTCAATCTAAAGTGCCATCTCATCCCCTTTTTCTTGCTATCACCACCTTTTGCCCCCATAGGATTTCCATTTCTTCATGCATCTTCCCTCTCCTCTGGTCCATTGGATTCTTAGTTTAAGATTAGTAAGTTTCATTTCCTTTCATTAGGAGTAGTTTTAGCAAAAATATTAGGAAAGGTAACCTTCCCTCTCTGGAGGTTTGTCTCAATTGCAAATCCAACAATTGAATCTGAGACCCACCCCTCATGTTGGATTCCTAAAATTTTAGGTTATCTATAACATAAAAAAGGTGTAGTCGAGGGAGTGAATACTCAAGAGTCACTCTCAGAAGAATGTGAGCTCAAAAAACTTACAAAATTCAATCCCATTCAAAGTTTAAATCAACTCACCATTGATGAGGGGACTTCAACTCACTTCAAAAGTGGTTGATGTTACCAAGAACAAGTGGAGATGAACTGATTTTGTAGTAGTCCGTAGAACTTGGCCCCCCCTCTTCCACCTCTGATTTTCAAAAATTTTTTCTTGTTCAGAGTTCAATTGTTAAAGCACAATTTAAGGCACCATATTAATCTAAAAGTTCATTGTAATATCTAGTCATCAATTGCAGCATCCTCTAATATAGGGTTATGCAACCCATATTTTATGTGCCAAAAGAAGACTTCTCATTGTAGTGGTGTTCAAAATTTCAAGATGTGGATAGTGAGAAGAAAATTGTTCATCTAACCTTGCGGGAAGATAGCCTCTCTTTTATGATGTGAGATGCTTTCTCTCACACTGGGTAGTGAATCCATATGATCAAAGTTTTCATCTTTTCTTGAGAATTTGTGTGTCATTCCTATGAATCCACCATGGAGTGGTATCTTGAAGATATTTCTACCTCACAGTCCCTCCAGAGTCACCTAAAATGAGGTGATTGGTCATTGTCTCAACAAGGCAAAAGAGTAAGACATTATTGGAAGTGAGGAAATAGTTATTCTCAAAGTGCCACAAATCAGTGGGGTCTTTCAGAAGAGGAGGAAATCCCAAGTGATGAACAAGATTCAGATGCATTACTCGTGATTCTAACATCTTGGAAGCATTCTTGCACCCAAAATCTTGTGTACCTTGCAATCTTGATGATTCCACATTTTAAGAATGCTCTTTCAAGGACTTGAGAACCAACTAGGATCAGTCATTACAAGGCTATGATGATCCACTTTTTCTAATGGAGAGATTCATTCTTGGAGTTCTACATTTCATGTTAGAGTTTGGTACACCTTCCATGTGTTACACTCAGATATTTTTACGGCAGTCCCGCTCGCCGGTGAGCGGGTCAAGGGGGTTCGGGGGGGTGAAGCCCCCGAAGAAAATTTTCATGGGTGGTTTATTAACCCATGGGTAATGGGTAACCGTTATGGGCTGTTTTTGGGCCCATGGTTTTTCGGTACCCATTGTTTTGTAAAACCACCTCTTCGGCTACCTATTGATGTACTTATAAATAGATGGACATACAATAGGATTTATATGAGTGTGTTTTGTGAAGGTGAATAGTGTGTGTGAATTCAAGTGTGAATTCGGGAGGGTTTGTTGAGCGCAGCTCCAAACAAGATCTGATTATTGTAATTGTGAAGACTGTTGGCTTGTAATAAAATCTGAGCAAGTGTTCTTGGTGGATGTAGCCCACATTGGGTGAACCACGTTAAATATTGTCTTCATGTTGTGCATTTTTCATTTCTGTAATTCTATTCATACTTCTTATTATTGTGATTCTGAGGAATTATTCCGCATTAGATATTATTAATTCCTAACAATTGGTATCAGAGCCTGGTTTGGTTTGCTGAAGTGTTGAATCGCAGGGAAAGTTTTTAGCTTGAGTGGGAGCTATGGTAGATGATGGAAGATCTAGGGTTGATAAATTCAACGGGCAGAATTTCAGTCTTTGGAAGATGCAGATGGAAGATTACCTTTATCAGAAGGATCTTTATACTCCGTTGTCTGAGAAGGTGAACAAACCCTCGAGCATGACAGATGCGGAATGGGATTTGCTGGATAGGAAGGCACTTGGGACAATCCGGCTGTGTCTTGCATCTTCGGTATTATTTAATGTTTCAAAGGAAAAGACTACAAAAGATCTAACGGATGCATTAGGGAAGTTGTATGAAAAACCCTCTGCCTCTAACAAGATATTTTTAATGAAAAAGTTGTTTAATATGAAGATGTCTGAGAATAGTTCAGTAGCAGATCATTTAAATGATTTCAATACGGTTGTGAATATGCTAGCTTCGGTTACAATAGAATTTGATGAAGAAGTTAGGGCTTTATTAATTCTGTGCTCTTTACCTGAAAGTTGGAATAGCCTGGTAATGGCGGTAAGCAACTCGGTTCCAGCTAACTCAAAGTTGAAGTTTGAGGATGTTGTAGGGGTGATTCTAAGTGAGGAAATGTGAAGAAAAAGCTCTGGGGAATCTTCTACTTCAGGGAATGCTTTGACAGTGGAAACTAGAGGGAGACAGAAGAATAGAGAAACCGTGGAAAATCAAAGATCGGGCAAGGTCAAAATCCAAGAGCAAGATTGTATGTTGGAATTGTGGAAAGTCTGGGCATGCAAAGAAGGACTGTTGGGAGCTTCGGGATAAGAAGAAACAACAGGAAGAAAACAAGGAGGCAAATGTGGCATCGGGTAATGTATGCCAGGATGCTTTGATTCTTTCTTTGCATAATATTACTGAATCTTGGGTTTTAGATTCAGGGGCTTCTTTTCATGCTACTCCACATAGGCATTATTTTGTTGATTATGTTCAAGGGGATTTTGGGCATGTTTTTCTTGGTGATGATGAGCCTTGCAGTATAGTTGGAAAAGGTTCTGTTCAGGTTAAGATGCAGAATGGGAATACATGGCTATTGAAGGATGTCAGACATGTGCCTACATTAAGGAGAAATTTGATATCGGTGGGGCAATTGGGAAGTGATGGTTGTACTGTGATATTTACAGCTGACTCTTGGAAGGTTACCAAGGGTGCTCTTGTGGTGGCAAGAGGTAAGAAGGTTGGAACCTTGTATTTATCCACTGATAGTACTAATGATTGTAATCTTGTGGCTTCAGATGCAGATACAACATTATGGCACTATAGGCTCGGTCATATGAGCCATAAGGGCATGGACATCATAAAGAAGAATTTTCCTGGATATACAGAAACAGGTTTGGATTTCTGTGAGAACTGCATATATGGGAAACAGAAGCGAGTAAGGTTTCTCAAGGTTGGACCTACGAAGAAAGAGAGTAAGTTAGAGCTGGTACATTCTGATGTGTGGGGGCCAGCTCAGGTATCATCTCTTGGGGGTTCAAGTTATTATGTTACTTTTATTGATGATGCAACAAGGAAAGTTTGGGTTTATTGTATTAGAAACAAATCTGATGTATTTGATACTTTTGTTAAATGGAAAGCCTTGGTAGAGAATGAAACAGGTCTTAAGTTAAAATGTCTCAGGTCAGATAATGGAGGGGAGTATTGCAGCAATGAATTTGATGATTATTGTTCTAAGAATGGAATCCGCAGGAAAAAGATGGTTCCAGGAACCCCGCAGCAGAATGGGGTGTCAGAAAGGATGAACAGAACAATAATGGAACATGCTAGGAGCATGAGGATACATGCAGGACTGCCTCTTTATTTTTGGGTAGAAGCGGTGAGCACAGCTGTGTACTTGATAAACAGAGGACCCTCAAGTGCCTTGGATGGAGGCATACCTGAGGAGGCTTGGTACGGTAAGAAAGTCGATTACTCATTTCTTAGAGTCTTTGGATGTGAGGTGTTTGTTCATATTGACAAGGATGATAGGACCAAGCTAGAGGCTAAATCAGAAAAATGCACTTTTATTGGTTATGGTGGTGATGACTTTGGATTTAAATGTTGGAGTATTAAGGACAAGAAAATCATTCGGTCTAGGGATGTGGTCTTTAATGAGAAAGTCATGTATAAGCAACAGTTGCAGGAAAACAGGGAAGAATCCAAGAAAGAATATGCAGTGGTAGAGGATCTTCCGGATGGGACAGTGACCCATGAATCAGTTCAGGAACCTACTCAACAGGAACCCCAAACTCCTACAGTGAGGAGGTCTTCTAGGGTAAGAAAAGAACCTGAACATTTTTCTCCTTCTCTTTATTATTTATTACTCACTGATAGTGGAGAGCCAGAGAGCTTTGATGAAGCAATGCAGGTAGATGCCAGTAAGAAGTGGGAGCAAGCCATGGATGAGGAGCATAAGTCTCTCATGGAGAACCAGACTTGGGATTTGGTGAAGCTACCGGAAGGAAAAAGAGCATTGCAGAACAAGTGGGTGTACAGAGTTAAAGATGAAGAAGGAGGAAAGAAAAGATATAAGGCCCGGTTGGTGGTCAAGGGGTTTGCACAGAAACAAGGTATAGATTTTGATGAGATTTTTTCTCCTGTAGTAAAAATGACTTCTATCAGAACTGTTCTTGGAATAGTGGCAGCAGAAGACTTGCACTTAGAACAGTTAGATGTAAAGACTGCATTTCTCCATGGTGATTTGGAGGAGGAGCTATATATGCAGCAGCCAGAAGGATATGAAGTCAAAGGTAAAGAGGAGATGGTGTGCAAACTGAAGAAGAGCTTGTATGGCCTGAAACAAGCTCCACGTCAATGGTATAAGAAGTTTGATAGCTTCATGATGGAGCAAGGTTATATTAGATGTCATTCTGACCATTGCGTGTATACAAAGAAATTTGAGGATGGAAGTTATATTATCCTGTGTTTGTATGTTGATGACATGTTGGTTGCAGGTAAAAACATGCAGGAAATAAAAGTACTCAAGAAACAGCTAAGTGAATCCTTTGATATGAAGGATTTGGGGGTAGCCAGACAAATCCTTGGTATGAGGATAACTCGGGATAGGAAGGAACGGAAGCTGACTTTATCTCAGGAAGAGTACATTAAGAAGGTATTGGATAGGTTTAACATGCAGGATGCTAAACCGGTTGGGACTCCTTTGGCAGGCCATTTTAAGTTATCAAAGGAGCAGTGTCCCAAGACAGAGCAGGAAAGAAACCAGATGTCCAAGGTACCTTACTCATCAGCGGTTGGTAGTTTGATGTATGCTATGGTGTGCACTAGGCCTGATATTGCCCATGCAGTGGGAGCTGTGAGTAGATTTATGAGTGATCCAGGTAAAGAGCATTGGCAAGCAGTAAAGTGGATCCTTCGGTATTTGAGAGGGACCATGGGGACAGTTTTGTGCTACAGTGGATCAGACACCACTTTACGTGGTTATGTAGATTCAGACATGGCTGGAGATGTAGACAGCAGGAGGAGCACGACAGGTTATATTTACACTGTAGGTGGGACAACAGTGAGCTGGATTTCACGACTACAGAAGCTGGTGGCTTTGTCAACCACAGAGGCTGAGTATGTTGCTGCCACAGAGGCAAGCAAAGAGATGATTTGGTTACAACAATTGCTTGAGGAGTTGGGGCATAAGCAGGAGGAATGTAAGCTGCATAGTGATAGTCAGAGTGCTATACACCTAGCTAAGAACTCTACTTTCCACTCCAGGATGAAGCATATACAGTTGAGATATCACTTCATCAGGACAACTTTGGAGGAAGATAAGTTGAAGTTGGAGAAGATTCATACCAGTCAGAATCCTGCAGACATGATGACCAAGGTGGTCACAAGGGATAAACTAAAGCTATGTTCAGCTTTGGTTGGCCTTCGCAGATGACAGTGAAGGGTTGAGAAGCTTGCTCAGTGGAAATCAGTCTCCAAGTGGGAGATTGTTATGTTTGTGGAGCCTGTTTTCATGTTAGAGTTTGGTACACCTTCCATGTGTTACACTCAGATATTTTTATGGCGGTCCCACTCACCGGTGAGCGGGTCAAGGGGGTTTGGGGGGGTGAAGCCCCCGAAGCAAATTTTCATGGGTGGTTTATTAACCCATGGGTAATGGGTAACCGTTATGGGCTGTTTTTGGGCCCATGGTTTTTCGGTACCCATTGTTTTGTAAAACTGCCTCTTCGGCTACCTATTGATGTACTTATAAATAGATGGACATACAATAGGATTTATATGAGTGTGTTTTGTGAAGGTGAATAGTGTGTGTGAATTCAAGTGTGAATTCAGGAGGGTTTGTTGAGCGCAGCTCCAAACAAGATCTGATTATTGTAATTGTGAAGACTGTTGGCTTGTAATAAAATCTGAGCAAGTGTTCTTGGTGGATGTAGCCCACATTGGGTGAACCACGTTAAATATTGTCTTCGTGTTGTGCATTTTTCATTTCTGTAATTCTATTCATACTTCTTATTATTGTGATTCTGAGGAATTATTCCGCATTAGATATTATTAATTCCTAAATGCTTCTTCTAATTTATGTTGAGATCTACCCATTAAATGGCTTTTCATCATCTTACTCCTTTCAGAAAGTTCATGACATCAATTATTCCTAATTCAACCATTAGACTAATCCACACATTAATAACTAAAATATTACATAACTTTTTTCCATGACATATTAAAATCTCATGTCATGGATGGCCTCATGCGCATACTCTTAGTTCATAGAAAGCATGCAATGTGGTCTTCCAAGCAACCCCTCTACATTGGATCAGTAATCTTCTACTTGGCTCCTCAAAGACTTAGATCAACTTCAGTATATTCTTCTTTTACCGAACGGAAGAGACTTTCCCAATCATGTGCTTCCTTGACCTCTCAACACCTTGGATTCCATGTGCAACTTTTCCACATCTTAACCTTCATCCCCTTCTTTATCGTGCCAATCTGACTGATCACTTCTCATTTTGGTACAAGATATTCATTGATGTTGTCTCCATATGACATCCAAAAATCATTAATCTTGAATTAGCTTTGGTCAATGCATATTTAAAGTGGATATTTTCTATTTTACTCTGCGAAAATTTCATGATTCTTGTGGCATTCCTTGAATCTCATTTTGAATATCCTCAATGCTTAGACTTACATTTTCAAGCACTCTCATCTTCATTCCTATGCTTGCCTAATAGTTTCCATCTCAAGAATTGGGCATTGACAGTCCCAACACTCCATTGTATGTCTCCCTTCTAAGTTCTCCTGGCACCAACTCAAGGTTATTGGCCAGTCTTCTTGAAAGTCCATATTTTGAGTGACCTTGTTTCCCACTCATTTTTCCTAGTTCCTCCTGAGCAAGATTAAGGAGCAACTTCATATCCATGCCAATCATCTTACTTCAAGCCTTTTCCTCTTATTCTGGCATGGATCTTCAGAGGTTCTTGCATTTCCAAGAGGTCTCATCTTCTTCTTCTACATCTCATAATGTATCTTATCAATATCCTTAGTCTTCCATCGGACCTCATTTACCTTGGCTCTAAAGCTGTGAAGCCTTTCATTGGATGTTTCCATTTGTCACTCCTCTCCCCATTTGTGGTGCATGTTAATGGTTCTGGCATCCCAAGCAGTTTTCCTAGGAGATTTCCATCCAATTAGTGATGAGCTGCCTCATCAGAATCTTAGGAAACATCTTGGGACCCATTTCTCTATTTGTTCTTCTCATAGACTCATCCTAATTTCTGGTTCTATTAGAGTAACACCCTAGCATTTACTTTTCTTGTGCTGGCCTCAAGCGTGTCTTTTTCAACTTAGCCTTGACTGATGCACTCATTCACAGCACTTCAAATTCCAACGTTCCTCTTTAGGGTTGTGTTGCAGGATGTAATAGCATGATGAAGACTTCCACTGCAATGATCATAGTCCACCTCTGTCCTCCTTCTCCTTCCTCCTATTCATATCAGTAATAGTAGGTCTCCTAACATTCATGTGTCTAATCCTAAGAGTGCAAATACCCCAATTACACATCAAATGCACACTGTAAATTATCTAACCACCTGTATTCCTTGTAATGGCCCATGTGGCCATGGATAATATCCATTACACCAGTACAATCTTTTGATCTACTTATTCATTGGACCTCTTTGGCTTAAATAATAGTATATACTACTTATGTCACTCAAGCCGTAACCAGATTGCTGTCAGCATGGAATCTTACACATTAACTCTCACACCTATATTTCTCTCACATATACATGCTACTTACACAGTTTTCACAGATTTGGATACTTGGGTGTGCTTCCCTGAGCAATCCACTTATCTACATCCCAAAATTTCCTGTCGACATTCATCCTTATTAGCCACGCATCTTTTACACAAATAGGCTTGACATGCTGAGAGTGTTAGCATAATAGAGCTTGTTCCTAATACTAAGGGCTATCAGTTTGCCCATTCTATCTTTAGCTTGCAAATGCTAACATTGTTTTGTAGCTGATCATCCAAAAACTAGCCAATGTGTCTTGTTTCACACACAGTAGGTCCAACCTTGGTTTGTGTGCTCCACACACTATCTCCAAAAATAGATCCTCTTCATGCTCATCCATTTCTAAGTCTCGAATCTGTCCCTTGTGTGGCTATGCGTGATCCTATCCGATGCTTCTCACACCTTTGAATGTGCTCTGCTCTCCCACAGTGTGCTCCAAACCTTCTACATTCCTTCACTAGGTTCCAGATTCTGACTGATCAACATTACCCCACACTGGGTTTGATTGCACCCCAACAATGGTTATCTCCAAAAATGAATCAAAGAATAATGAATAGAAGAATAGAAAGAATTTTGATGAATGAAATAATGTTTTCAACCCGCATTGTCTTCTTCTGTAATATTTAATCAAGTCTGGATATTCAATCTCCCTCTAAGATCTACCAGGTTGGAGCATGGCCTCTGCTTTACATCTGGAATATCCAATCTGCAATTGACTTAACCTGTTGGTTATGGATGATATGCAACAGGTGTTGCAAGGGTTCAGGGGTAGCACCTTCCTTTCCACATTTTATATGTGATGCATTGTGAAATCTAGACCATTCCTTATTAGGTCATCAGATCTATGTTGTGACGGGTCATTTTCTATGTTTTCCTGTGCTAACCAACCCTAATATCTGAAAAAGGGTTCCAATGCAAGAGTATGCGCGATCATTACATCAGCCTTAGTCATGCAAAGTGAGAAGAGTCCTTCATGAACCATGGACATAAAACCTTGGATTGGTTGGGCTTCTAGTTCCATGTAGCCAACTTTTTTGGTGAACTTTCACCTTAAATCATGTAGATCCTTTCTGATTTATTACATTTATTTCTATTTTACGTTTTCCCATGCATTATTCATTGGCATTGTCTTGTTTGTGATCTGTACAACTGGTATTCCTAAATCTAATTGCATCCCTTGTAATCTTCCTTTTTCATTATGTGAAACCAACACAATGATCTGGACATGCCAGTTATTCTCCCTTATAACAAGTCTGTCTTGCATCCCTTATAACAATGTCTTGGCGTGTTTACCTGCGACCTTCCTTCCATCAACTTCAAGATGTTCAACTTCAACTTGGTACTTTATTCAACTTGTTCCAATGTCCATGCCATACAAACCCTTTGTATACCCCATGTCTTTCCTGCATCTCTAGTATTGACCTTTATCAGTTAAATCATTATCCAGATCTAACCTTGAGGCCCTTAGTCCTATCATCGTTGAAATCAAAGCAAAATATGATTCTTACCCTCCGTCTGACAAAGTAAAAGAAGTCCTCATGGACTCTGCTCATCAACAATCTGATATAATGGTTCATACTTTCCAAAATACGGCAGCTCATACAGCTGGTAGACTCCATTCTGCTTCAAAAATTCTCACCAACGTCATTGTATACTGCATATCCTCTGTCATGCGCTTGTTCATTTTTTTGCTCAATAACGCATCAGCTCCTTCTTATTAAGCTTTAATGTTCGATGGTTTTAATCACTTGATTTTACATTAACAGATATGGGAATCCCATTCTTGTCCCACAATCATAACCTTATGGATACTGCATTTCTATAAAATTACTCTCATCAGCCACAGATTTCTCTTACTTGCAACCTTTATCTTCCCTTTATCTCCTAAGTGCTTTCTTTGGTGTCATTTGAAAAATCTCTCTTTTCTACCCTCTGTAATTACAGCAAGTCAAAACCTTCTACGCATGGTCTTCAATTACCCTACTAGAAATCATGTGCCCTAGCTCTTTGTAACATGTCTTCTTCACTCAAACCCTTCTCCTCATGGGAACACAATATTCTCCCATACGTGCACAACTCCTTCATCTCCATACTCCAACCTTTCACACTCTTTCACACCTTAACTTGATTGCTTGGAATCATTCACACTTAACCCTTTTAAAATTCCCATAGTCTCGGATAATTGCAACGGTAAAAATGTAACTCACATCTTTGCGCTTATATACAATTTCAAAAATTAGCTTAGTGCATTTATTGACAAAGCATAAATTGACAATCATAACTCATTAAAGGAAACCATTATGAAAAGTGAAATATAATCTAAATGGCAAGTTTTGGCTACCTTATTACAAACACCAAGAAACCTTATTTATAGTAGGGCTTCAACCTACTCCCTCTATTAAAGTAACTAGGAAACAAGGTGTCATCAAGTGCTTCTAACTTGACCTGTAAGTTTGCCTGATCAAGTATCTTCATCAGTTACTAGATAAATGCTCCCCACCAATGTTTAGTCTTTCAATTTCCTTGGGTGTGCTTATTACACAAACTTAACTGAGTCATAAGAAGAAACCATTGCTTCCACAACTGCAAATGTTTTACCCCAGATGTGCCTATCATGCCATGCTTTCTATCCTGGCCTTTTCTTGTCTTTTGGATCCAATGTGCTATGGACTAGCATCGTCGTTCATCCAACTTGCATTAGTTTTTCAATGTGCTCTTCCAACTTGCTTTCTCATCAGCTAGTCCTCCTAGCGCACGTAATACACAAAGAAGGTAACATAAATTCAATAGGAAGAACTACTTATGCTATGCAAACACCATCTGAAAAGGTGTGGCATTGTTCAACCTCTTATAAGTGGTCTTGTATGTCCAAAGTACAAAAGATACTTTATCATCCCAATCTTTTCATCCAACATCACATATTTTTGTCAATGTCTGTCCTCAAATTTTGTTGAAATCCTCAGCAGTACCATTTTCCTGAGGATGATAGGGTGTTATCTAACGATGTGCAATCATAAATTCATCCAATAAAATTTTGATTGTCTCATTAAGAAAATGTGTACCCCTATCACTAGTCAAACTTAAAGGACATCCATACCTTGTAATAATATTTTCCCATAAAAACCTAGTTGTTGTAGCCACTGTACAATCCTTTGTAGGTGTTGCTTCTTCCCACCTTGTCATATATTCTATGCAAGTTATGATGTAGTATGATCCAGTTCTATGCACATGACTGGTGAAATAGGACCTACAAAATCAATAGCCCATTTCTCAAATGGCTCTGCACTAGTAATAGGTATCAAAGGCATTTCATCTCATTGACCTAGTTTCCCAAGACGTTGACAATGATCATAAGCCTTACAAAATTCCTTTCAATCTATATACAAGGTCTCCCACCATAATCTAGTGAGTAGAATCTTGTGTACAGTGGCATCACCTGACATAGTGGCCACCTGCAATACCACCATGAGCTTCTTCTATAATATTTATGCACTCATGTTCCAATACATAATGACACAATACTTCATCCCTACCTAATTTGTACAGGTCACCACTAATTAACATATAAGGGTTGCACGTATAGAAAGTTGTTTCTTTTCTCTAAGGATTTCATTCCTTCTGGTGCCATCCCTAGTTCGTAGAAAACAACAATGTCCTCTAGTTCTGATGGCGCTTGTTGTAACCTGTATAAATACTATGTGCATCTGACATGGTATCTTCAATTATCTTAGTGCTTCTTCTCTAGAATATATTCTGGATAAATGGTCCAGTCCAGAATTACTTTTCCCTGGTTTTACGACAACTGTAAAATCAAATTCTTGGAATAAGAGTACCCATCGACATATGCGCCCTTATAAAATAGGATTGTTTACCAAATACTTCAATGCCATGTGATTAGTATAGAAAGATGAATGGTGTAGCTAGTACAAGTACTATTTGAATTTATGTAGCGCATAGATCATTGACAAAGCTTCGAGCTCTGTAGTTGTGTAATTTTTTTGTGTAGGAGTCAACTTTCTACTAGCAAAATAGATAGGATGATCTACAATACCTTCTCTAGGTTGAGCCAACACCGCACCAATGTCCATACCAGAGGTGTCAACATGTACATGAAAGGGTTGGTCTCATGAAGGAAAACACATAATAGGCATGGTAGTAAGTTTTCCTTTAATGTCTCAAATGCGCATTGTTGTGGTTCTCCCTAATAGAACGTACCTTTTCCTTTCAGTAACTCCTTCCAATGGTGCGGTAACTTTGGCATATCCTTTGAATAAATTTCCTGTAATATCCTGTATAACCCAAAAATTTGTGCACTTCACTTTGACTGGTAGGCTCTCTTAGGCCTATAATTACTGCAACCTTGGTTGGATCAACCAACAAACCTTCCTTACAGATTATGTGTCCTAACAATATTCCAAATGGTGTAGAAAATATGCACTTCTTGATGTTCAAAGAGATACTCAACTATCTACATCTTTCAAACATTAAGCATAGATTGTCACAATGATCCTTAACTAATCCATACACCATCCAATCATCTAAATAGACCTGTAAGAAGTTGTGAATAAATTCCTTGAATGCTTGAACAACTATGCACGAAAATACAACAGGCGCATTTTTCAAACCAAAAGGCATTATAGTATAGGCAAAGCTACCCCATTAAGTAGTAAACATAGTCTTTTCCTGATCCTCTTGGGCAATCCAAACCTGATGATACCCTGAGAACCCATCTATAAATGAATATATTTCAAACCCTGCAACACCTTCTAGTATTTCCTCAGTGAATGGCGTAGGAAAGGGATCAGTCACACATGCAACATTCATCTCCCTGTAGTCCATGCAAATCCTAATCCGTCCATCCTTCTTGATACTGATCACCATTGGACTAACCCATTCTGATTCATCAAGGGGCTTGATAATTCCAGACTTCAACATTTTATCAATCTCTTCTTTGACCTTTTCACGTAAATTAGGGGTCATCGTGTAGGGTCTCTTTCTTACAGGGTGCATACCCTCTTTAAGCTTTATTTACATCTCTCCTAACAATTCATACAGGAATTTAAGTTCATGGTACCCCCTGAGGGAATAAGTCCTAGTAATCCCTTAATAACTCTATGATTTTTTCCACTTCAGAGTTTGACCAATAGTCCCAAATTATGGCTTCCTTAGGCTCAGCCTCTGATCCAATATTCACCTTCCTTGTCTTCATAGGTTCATGATAGGTGCTTGTGGTTGTATCTACACTGTCCAATACCTCATGCCTACCTGTTGAATGATTTACATCCATATTTTCTACTTCTTTTCCATCCACTAAGTAGACCATTTTTCCTTTTTCTTTCTCAAAGAAAGCGTGTTGTAGTAATGTTGCATCCACCTCTATTTCTTCAACAAGATGTACTCCTAAATCTCCTTCATCCAATAACTCCTAAAGGATTTCTTCAGCCTTGGCACTATCTCCCATAGTTAAGCACTTTATGACTTTTAATGCTTCTACCACTAGAGGATTTGTAGAAAATAATTCAAATGTTTAGGCCATCCCTACAATTAAATCCTATCCAATTTTCAGTCTCTCTATGGAGTTCTACATATACATACCAAGCACACGTGCATCCTTGTAAAGTGGAATAAAACTTGTGCATCCATAGTGAAGGTGGTAAATATTCTTGCCCTTCTTTCCAGAGTCTCTCACACTTCTGAACGTGGTGCTAAACAAGTTGATTACCATAATAAGTACAGATTTGAGTAGGTGCATTGCTCTTGAAGAACCTAGTAGTAAGATCAATCCTAATTTCATTCCATCCTACAAGATTATCCTTGTGGGCCATCCACTAACGTGTTGTTGTCCCACGTAGTGTATATGCTAGCATATTTCTTCTTTCCAATGGGTCTATCCACTATTCTTCCATGGTGCACAGGAATACCATAGGATCTCCTTCTCCAGTGTAATAAGGTACCAAGTTGTTACCTATCCTCCTAACATAACGTGGTTTTCTACCTCTAGAAAATATGCTCTTTACTTCACGACCTACCAACTCATAAGTACTATGAGCCAAATTATCACAAGTAGGACTTGTCGTATCGCTAATAGACTATGCATCCTCCCACTAAAGGATTCCTTCTTTACATGGCTCAAGCACTTCTAGATCCCGGATGGCACGTACATAAATCCTATTTAGATCTTCTTCACTTAAGGGCTCAACATAGGGCACAAATTTTCCATATGTTAAAGGGATAATAACTCTTTCCTCCTTGTTTTCAAAACTGATATAACCCTTTTTGAACCAAGATCAACATTATTTTCATAGCACCAAGGATGCCCTAATAGAGTTGGGAAGCTATCTGACTCTGCCAGTGCTAAAACCTCAAAATATCCAGTGAACTTGGCTCCTTGTATGGTAATGGATGCATCTTTCAAAACTCTGATGGGAGTGGACTTAGTCCGATTAGCCATGAACAATACATTAGAGGATGGCTGCAATGGAGGTCTCCCCATTTGTACCCATGCATCTAAGGTAATAACATTGACTTGCGTGCCTATATCAATCAATATATTACTCAATAGCCACCCATCCACAACAACATTCAGAGTTATTTCCTTGTCATAATCTAGGCTATGAGGGGGAAGATTCACATGCAGGATTTGTCATCCTGTCTCAGTACTTTGTACACACAAGTGTTTCCTTTAACCAATCCCCTAATAGTGGAATGATATTTTCCTGGTGCAACATTTTACACACTTCTCTTAAGTCATCCATCTCAGTTTAGACCATCTCTGATTCTTTATTTTGCTCCATCTTGCATGATTTCTCTTTTAAGTACTGTATCTCACATTGAAGATTCCTGAGAACTTCCATGGTTTCTTGGTAAACCTCCTTTTGATGGGCAGGATCTGGGTACTATGCATGTAGAACCTCCTCCTTAGTGATGGTAGGATTCTACTGCAATGCTTCTCTGGCAGGTGCCGCCTCAATGCGGGTCATGATCTTTACTTGCAGCTCCTCAAACTCTGCCTCCAACTTAGGCATCCATTGATTTTCAATAGCGCGTTATATCCTAACTATCCATGTGACTTTTTTCTTGTTTATGCTTCTTACTAAGATGCTCATATAAGTCTGGGCACTCCTCATAGCTATGGTTCTTTCCACAAAAAGAACATGTAATATTCTTAGGACATTCATGCCTGTAGTGGTCAGGAGATCCACATGTATAACATGTTCCACAAGGAAACTCAATTCTTCCACTACCATGACCTCGTCCTCCAAATCCATCACGGTATCCTCGACCTATGCCATGACTACCTTCAAAATTCCCCTCATTCTAATCATAGCACGCCTGATTGTGATCCCTGTCCTAATGCTCATTCTTTCCCTTAGAGTTATCTAAAACTCCTGTCTATCATACACCAATATCTATAACATCATGGATCTGACCAATCAGCTGGCAGTCTTCCGTGTCATGAGTCGTGGACCTATAGATTTTACAGTAGCTTGAAATGTTCTTCCTTATCGCACATTGTAATAATGGGAAGTGGCTAGCATCATGGTTTAAATGGCATATCTCACAATCCAACAACAACAAGCATACTGATCTGTGAGGACAACTATCCTTTGTGTGACCTTCTACTTCACAATCTATGCACCAAATCCCTGTGCATGTCTCATGTGCTGAATTTGCTGATAGTTTCTCCAACTATTTTACCATAGTTGCAATCTGTGCTTCTAAAAATGGGCTCACCCCAGTATCTATACTTCCAACTACCTCAAAGAATAATGCTACTTCAAGTGCTTCACGCGGATCAATGTATGTCTTATGTGATAATTCCCTTCTAAAAGGGGTAATTAGGCACCTAACGAACCACTGTGCATGTTGGCTTACGTGTATATCATAAGAAAGCTTAGATAACAGCATTTTAAAATGGGCATCATACTCTCTAACACTCTCAGTAGTGCCTTGCTTAATATCCTTGAGTGCACTTATACTCTTCTGCTCAAACTCAGGGATGTGAAACTCTTTAAGGAATGCATCTTTTAAAGTTGTATAGTCTATGCAAGTCTGATCAGGGTCAAAATTTTGTACCAGCTGTGTGTGCACCCTTGTAACATAGTAGCAAATTGGCTTGCCCTACACTCAGAATCCATGATTCCTTTTGCGCCCATAGTATTTCACACATATGCACATGTTCAGCAGCATCTTCTATGCCCCTATAGTCTTTGAAGATGAAGAGACATCTCCATGTAAATATTCTGGGGTTGGTACGGACCTTTCCCACCTGATCCAAAACCTCCTATTTTTCCCCTACCTCTAAAACCACTAGATCCGCTAGAACTAGAGCTAAATATGCCTCCTGATCCTGAACTTGTTGCTAGTGTTGGACCAGAATATGTACTTCCCTGTGTCCCAACAATAGAACTGTATTGTACCCCGATAGTCTATAAAGTGTTACCACTTCCAGAAGTTAGTCCAAAAATTGGTGCACTTGTATTCTACGATGATGATACACCTAAAAAGGTACTCCCATATAACAATGAAGTAGTTTGCACTGCCATTAGTGTGCCTTTCATAAGACTCGCTCCTACTCTTCCACTACTTGAATTAGCTTGTTGACTACTTATTGTACTAGATGTTGGGAAACCAAACACAAGGGAAAGGTTGCGAAGTGGATTCAGATGCACACCCATGGTCCAGGTCATCTCTGTTGGCATGCTTCTACATGAGGCCGAGGAGAGATCCCTATCATGATTTCCTATATGGGGGAGTTCCTAATGCTCTTGCTCCACATCTTCTACATGAGCTCCAAAATCCTTCACGAGCCATCTCTCTCCTCAACGCCATCCACTCTGCAATGTCATGTTGCTTCTCTACCTCCCTCTCGGGTGCCTCATTATACTTCAGCCACCTTTCCTCTCTCTGCCTTTCTGTTGCTAGGTCTATCATCCTTCACCCAACCTACTGCTTGCTGCCCCCGCGCGTGGTGGGGTTTAGTTAGCCATCAGTTTACTCTCCAAATTCAAAGTTACCATCAAGATCTTGATCACCAGTGGAATGCCTTACAGGTAAGTTCCCCTTGGATATCATAAAAAATGGAATTCAGCTACCTATGGACACGAATAAGTGGAAATTGAGTACTCCAAGATATAACTATTTAAAATGCCATGGAACCACGTATCCATAGCTCGAGTCCAAATCAGATCAACATCATAAAGGGCCTGAAATTCTTCTTGTGTCCAGACAAGTGCATGATACCTCAAATTCTCACTTAGATGCATAAGCAATCAGCCACTTGTATAATTCTACTGGAAAGATAACAAACAATCTCTCATATAAACTATCATACATGGTTCTGTTCACCCACACACGTGTGTTAAACTCAAATCCAGTGCTGAAACTGCTGTGCGTATTCTTCTTATAGATCATGTATCCACTCCTCAACACCTGCTAAGGTCAACCGGTATGTCTTCATCGTGAACCATCCTGAAAACAACTGAAAAAGAGGTCCTTATAATGAAACCAATGATGCAGCCTAGAATTCAGTAATACAAGCCCAGGCACGCTGGCACATCACTCAGCCTAGACTGAGCACTCACCCGAAGTGCACAAAGGTACCAAGCCCCTCTTTAGGGTTGTTGTTGCAATATGTTAGCATGATGAAGACTTTAAGGTAATTCAGATTATATGACTAATATATCATTCTACAGTGCATATTCAAATCTAGATCCAGAACATAACAGACTTAATAGATAAACATAATGGAATCAAGCATGTAAATACTGAATTATAACCATGATAACACCTTGTTTCAGTCCATAATCCTCCATTACATTAATTCACAGTAAATACACAGAAGCTTCCTTACAATAACCGTAGTATACGCTCATGCGCATAATAGATTTGTGAGCATAATCTTACTATAACCTAGTTCTCACACGTATATGCTGCTCTCTCTCCCTCTCTCTTTATATATTTACTACACAGTTTACTTCATATTTATAAGGGTGGGGACTTTCCCTTCACCGCTTATCTAATCCCAAAATAGGTCACATGCTATTATTAGCCATGTGCCGTTTACAAAAATAGGCTTACATGCAAGAGTGTTAACAATAGATCTCCCTTAGTCAACTATCATTTCGCCATTCTATATTTAGCCTGCACCCATGCAAAGCACTTCATAGCCAATCATCCAAAAATAGCCAATGTGTGTCATGCAAGTCTCCAATTGGTTAGAGTGCTCCACATGCTATTTCCAAAAATAGATCCTCATCATGAAAATGGCTAAGTCCTGAATCTGTCTCTGTTCTACGCATGATCCTCTCTAATGCAAAATTCCATGCCTTTGAATGCACTCTACTCTCCCGCACGAACCTTCTGCATTACCTTCGCTATGTGTCAGATTCTGACTGATCAATAGTTATGATGAAGTGGGGGTGTTGCATGTAAGTCATTATCAGATGCCAATGGTAAGTCATCTTGACTTATGTGAGGTCAAGGTTTAGGTGTCATTTAGGGTCATCATGAGATTCTTTTACTGCATCAGTGCGAAAAGCATATCTCTCATATGGGAGTTATTCCCATTCCGAGAATGTAAGTCTCCTTCTCCACTTGAGAGGTAATTTTATTTCTACATTGGGGGTTACACAGAACCCTCTATAAACACTCCCTTCATTTAGATCTATGAAATGGTAACTGAATTATGCCCCTTTTTGGAATCCTTGAATGACATTATGGTTTATGCTTGCTCCTTCATGGGACCTCATCAACTGCTAGATAGGCAACTCAGTCGATGAAATCAACCATCTTGAATGATCCTCATGTTTCATGTTTTCACATTCTCCCTCAGAAAAATTGATCTGAATGTTTTAATTTTGACATTTTATATAGATTTTGAGAGAGGTTTGAACAATTTTATATTGTTTTTATATTTTGGGAAACATAATATTGTTTTTTAATTTTGAATAATTTTATATTGTCTTTTGGTAATTTTCAAGAAACATTTTTTAATGTTTTCAAGTTTTGTGAAACATTTTTGAATGTTTTTAGTATTTTTAAACTCAGTAAAGGGTTGAACTGCATAAACGCAGGTAAGCAAAGTGATTGTAAGTGTTCCATTCCATTGAAGCATAAATGTAGATGATACAATTATAGGGTGTGTCACTTTGCTCATGGCTCCATGTAACTAGGAAGATGTGAAGGCTCATCACCAAGAGTTCAAGAAGTACGTGATAACAAGGTGAATCTAGTTATATGAAAGTGAAGATGATGGATGTGAAGAGCACAAGATGTAATAATGATCCATATGATAAAAATGTATCTCATCTCCAGTCAAGATTATTAGAATGATTCTAAGATGATTCCACTTTATAAGTTTTGACTAGACTTGGATCCATAGATGGCCTTTAGATTGACAAGATCATGTTAAAGGAATTATTCTCTCTCTTTAACATGTAAGTAAATTCTTGGTATGTTTTTTATTAAGAACTTTTGATTAAGATTTCTAAAGGCTTTATTTGGTTAAAAAAATTGTTTGTTTTTTAGAGGGAACCCCTACATCTTGCCCCATACCATCAGTTAAAAGGCAAGGGCTCAACACCGAAGACAAAATGTAGATGAATAAGGACATCTTCCTCCATTCTCACTCTCATACTACTAGTGAGAAGTTTGGGTTTATCAATGAAGATTGTGAAGGATTAAAGGTGTAATGATTTTATAGTTTTTTTTGTATTTTTAGATTAATTTTGCATTGTATGTCAGTAGTGTGCTTTTTAGGAAGGAACATTCTACCCCCAAGTCTCAGCCTCATGTGACTAGTAGGATGCAAGGGTTCAACACTGTATACTGAGATGGGTGTTCAAAAAGGTGATAGGTAAACAAGTTTATGAGCTTTGTGTTAAAGAGAGATATTATTTAAAAGGAGTTGTCATCAGTAAGCTTCGAGACAAAACCATAGGTAAAAAGATCTGAAATGGTAGAAACCATAATAGGGATGAGACACACAATGCCCAATAGGAACAAGATTAACCTGTGTTGTGATAGGTGAAGAATGAAAAGATATGATAATGGTATGATTAAGATATCTTCCAATAGATGGAATGTTTAATATTATTTGTACTTCACTTTTCATTTATGATTTGCAAACAATGCTTTAAGGAATGGTTGAATATGAGTTTTTTCTCTTTTTATGTTTTTTAAGTTTTCTGAATATTTAAGGATGAGGGTTTGAAATGGACTCATCAAGAAAGAGGTCCATATTTATTAAATTTGAATGGTCCTAATTTACGAAACTTGGATGGAAGAGATCCAAGTCAAGAAGGGGAAACAAAATATTTGATAAGTCTTGAAATATGAGATTTGAGTGAACGTGATCCAAGTCAAAAGAGGAAATCCAAATATTTGATAAGTCTTGATTTATGAGACTTGGGTGGAAAAGGTCCAATTCAAAGGAGGAATCTGAAAGATTTGATAAGTCCTACAAGTACGAGACTTGGGTGGACGAGATCCAAGTTGAAGGATGTGTGATTAGATAAGTCTTCAATGAGATCAAAAGACCTATGTGATGTTAGAAAGGATTTTGAATGTTTGAGAATATGTTGAGATTCATATTCATCCATGAGTGGAAGAGTGCAAAGAGAGAAGGATTGATCTCTAGATGTACACCTAAGGCTCCTTATAGGTTGTAGAGAGAAAATATTAAATGTTGCTCCTTCGAGGCTAGGGAGTAATTGATTTGAGGAAGATTTTTAATTAAAGTGTGAAAAGGTTGGATAAGGATAATCATGGGTATATGTACCTCGTAGAGTGTACACATATAGATGTCTCTGATGTGTAGGAATCATAATTGATGAGATGACTTGTACAAGATTGATCATTTGAGGTATGATGGACACATGAAGGTTGCATTGTTGCAAGTGTCAAAGCTTATTGTGGTTGTTTTTCTACAACAAGACTAGAGATGTTAGGCATAATTTAGCCAATAGTAAAGAATAGAATCAAGCTCAATGGTGTTTGATGATGGACCCTCATTTAGATTCTATAGTTATATCAAGGGTTGAAAGGGATTATTGAAGAAATGCCTCAAGCTCTCATTTTAGGTTAGAAGGTTGTTGTTTGAAACAAGTTCAATGTTTGTTTGGATGAACAGGAAGAAAATCCTGAGAAGAATGTAACAGATTTTCTAGAGAGAGATACTTGACCTTCATTATGATCTCATTGATGTTAGTATGTACAGAAGTGAGGAATCATTCAACTCTTAATTTGAAGTTATGGAGGTTGACATGTCATCGGTTATGAGAGCTTTGTCATCAAGCTCTATGGAGATATGATCCATCATCAATTAAGTCTTGAACATAATGATGGAAAAGTGGTGTATAATTATAAATAGAATGGCCTTCCATGTGATTGTAAATATGAATATTTGGATGCATTATACCACGTAGGTTTGCGTTCCCCATTAAAAAAGGGTCTCGTAGGTGGATATTCAATCATGTTAGCCTTTACTATTTGTTGAAAGGCACTATAAATACTCTCTCTGAGAGGTGTAAATCGACATTCAAATTTGTGCAAAGTAGTGTCTATGATACATGATATGATGGATTTATAATTGATGTTGTTTGAGGATTCACCAAGTTTATGAGCTTTTCCCTTTGTATCATGGTTAGGTGGTAGGTCTTGTGCCACTATGTTTCCATTGTCAATGAGGTCTTGGATGTAATTGTGAAGTTTTTTTGCATATTTATCTATTTGATGACCATCAATGTATGATGAAAATCACAATATATGTTAGGTCTCTACCAATCTGGCTTAGGTTCCACTTCAGGAAAGGGTTTTGTTAGAGGGTGAGTGACTATATTGGCACTTGTCAATTATTGTAAGAAAATTGAAAGACATTCCCCCAAAGACATATATTGTCTTCATTTGTAATCACGAGGAGGAGGAAAATTTTCTCTTCTTGGAATGGTGATCTGGATGGTTTATACTTAATCTATTTTGATTGGTTGTTTTGTAAGTTGTGTATGTCGTGATTATCCATGACACCATCATTGACAACATTATGGTTGTGGTTGATGTACCTAGGTTTATCGTGAGAAGTGTTAGGGTTTTTGTTATTGTTATGATTGTGCCCATTGTATTTATAATGAGGCTTGATCAAGCCTTTAGAAATGAGGGATTTTTCAATTTGAGTTCCCTTTTTGATAAATTCCTCAAATCTTTTGAGGCAGTGCATCTACATGTGAAAGGAAAACTCGTTGTTAAGGTTTGGGATGAAGATGTTAACCATATTTTTATTAGGGATTGAACATGGGAATTGACTTGTGATTACTCTCCATCATTGTAAGAACTGTGCAAATCTCTCATTTGGTCATTGTTTGGCATTGCACAAATCCATCATTGTGACTTCAAAATCAAGGTTGAAATAGAAGTGTTTAACGAACTTATCTGAGAGGTCCATGCGAAGGTAGAGATAGATCCCTTTGGAAGGTGTAAGAACCAGTCCAAAGCTTGTCCTCCTAAACTCTTAGGAAAGAGGCACAAGAGAAAGATATCATTGTAAGCCACCTCTTCAAATGCCATGAAGAATTATTTGACATGCTCTCTAGGATAAGTTTTTCCTTGAATTTTTCAAATTTGGGCATCTAGAAAGAGCATGGGAAAGGTATGCATAATATTTCCATGTCAAAAGGGTATGGGAAACTAATTCATAAAAATTGAATTGTTTGCATTGTTTTTGTATACCTGAAATAATGTCTTTCATCAGTTTCCATTCCTAGGTAAATGGTGAATTGGTTTGTAGGATAAATTATGAACCATAATTCTTATGATTAAGGAGATTCTTAGTTATTGGTCTCATTAATGAGTTTTGAAGTTTCTGTCACTTTTCTTCATGTATTTGATACCTTTAATATCATTTTTAGTAACTATAGAGGATAACTGAGCCAATTTTTGCCATTAAATTGATTTGATTGAGCAAGGATTGGTTGGGATTAGGGAATGAAGCATTAGATATGCCTTTATTATCATCGTTTGTTTTACTTGGTCATGTTTCATCATGTTTGTTTGACTAAGATGATGCACCCTTATGGGATTTAGATTGTCCTCGTAAGGTTTTCAAATCATCCTCATCAAATTCTGAGGGAAATCTTGCTCCCATGGCAAGGAGACGAAGTAGAAATTGGTCTTTTTTTTGTCATAAAGTGGCATCTATAGAAAGATTTTTCAATTTGGTCTTCATCCTCTTTCATCCGAAACTAATATGGAAAGGATTTATTTCCTTCCATCCAAAGGGACTATAATCACGATGTTCATGTTCCTCACCATTTTTGAAATAGGGAGGAACAAGAAGAGGTGCGAGATAGAAAACTCAACCTTTAGAAAATTGAATGCTAAGATGGAAGAGGGGAAAATATGATAGATTATCGACCCTAGAAAAATGAATTCTAAGATGGAGGAGGATACGAAATATAAGTTAATTGATTTCCCAAATCCTAATGAAATGAGAGTTAAGAGAAAAGGAACTAAAAAGGGGTTAGATGTGCTCTACTCTTTAACAAAAATGGATGTTAAGGGAGAAGAGACTTAACAAGGTGAACACAATCAACTCTTAACAAAATGAGTGATAAGAGTGATGAAAAGATGTCGAAAAAGGTAATAACTCTAAACAAGATGAGTGTTAATAGGAATGAAAAAGGGTGAATTCATCAACACTTTACAAAATGAATAGTGTTAAGGTAGAAAAAGGGATCAAAATGTTAGATTATAGGACTCTTAGAAAAATGAGTGCTAAGAAAGATGGAAGAGGTTTGCAGAGGCTTCACAACCCTTTACAAATTGAATGTAAAGAGGGAAGAGGTGAAAGAAGGTTAGTTTTCTCAACTTGCAACCAAATGAAGGTCTAGGTCCTAAACACATACTAGCATTCATATGATTCCTAAGCAAGAAAACTAGTAATTGACAACTGTCTTTGGCCTCTTTTCTATGTGTCTTGTTTTCTATTTGGTCTTACACACCCTACAACCCAGTCAGTATTTTACTTATTTATCTTTTATGGCTCCAGACACCAGCACCCAGCCAGGACAGGAGTGCCCAGGTGCCCCTGTCCCCTCTGGGTGCCCCTGACCCTTTCTTACCTTACTCACTCCTTTTGGGTCTCTTTTATCTTTTGGGCATCTTTTTCACTTATGGGTCGGCCTTCCAGTTGTCAATTACAAAATTCAAACAAGGGAATCATATAAATACATAGTTATGTGTTCAAAATAAGGACCAAGCACTAAGCATTACTATCATCACCTAAGCTTGCATCCAAAAGGCACCTAAAGCACTAAAGGCATCCATCTAGCATCCATTCAAGGGACAAGGGACTGCATTTTCTGCATACACAACATAGGAAGGGGAAGTTCATTTTTCCATCCACACATTCTATTACATTGCTACATTTAGCTACAACCCGCTATCAAGTGCAACTTACACAAGGGCATCCTAGGACATGATTATTACACACACTCACCAAGAACTACATGGAGTCTGAGATGTAGTGCAACGCTTGGTTGTAAGTTCACTCTCGGGGTGACCATCAGGTCAGTCCAACTCCCCATATTGTATCTTTCTTTTTTGGATTTGATGTGGTTGTGGGTTTTATAAGTGATATCTATTTTGGAGGTTACAGGTACCCACGGTGATCAAAGAGTGACACACAGGTGATCAACAGGAAGTATTTGTGACATACTTGTGACACATACAAAAATCAGGTTCTGACTATTTACACAGTCACAGGCCCAGAGAGTCTCTAGCACCCAAGCACCCCTGTCCTACCATGGGCACCCATGTCAACTCATTCATGTGAGTCCATAATTTATTTGAGCATTTACGACATTGTTCACCTCCTTGTTCAACACTTTTCCCAGTCTAGATCACCTCCAGATCAAGCATAAATCAGCTAAGTCATTCTTTCTATATCTTGCTTAGGGTTTCATATTTTACATCTTATTTTCTTGTGTCATATTATACAAGTAGCACTTATATATCATTGTTTACATCAATTACTCTATAATTAGGGTTTAATAAAATTCTATTTTTGTTAAATCATTTGGTGAACCCACTCATTCAAACCCTACCTTCTGAGAATGTATCAAAATATATCTCCTTCTTCTGAATTCATGGATCAATCTTCTTATCCTTCTTTTACTCCAACCAAGGTTTCTGGCATGGCTACTACTACTTCTGATTTTATGCAAGGGAATTCATACTCAACATCCTCCTCACTTTGTTACTCCAATATCTGATCCAACCATCAATGTAGTCACCACTCACCACACTCATCCTCCTATGGCTCCACCCATTTCTGTTCCCACCACCTATCACTTCTACAGTTCCTACCACTACCTCTAAGGGTTATGACATCATAGAGAAACTTAAGAATACACCAGTAAAAATATCTCTTTATGATTTATTGCACAAGTGCACCTGATTTTCATCACACATTAGAGGCCTCCCTTCATTCCATTCACATTGAAAGCAATAATTCACCTGTTGCATTTACTCACCTCATTCAATCTCTCAAAAATTTACCACATGTTATATCTTTTAGTGATGAGGATATCCCTCCTTCTGGTGACAATCCATTTGCACCTTTTCTTATCACTGCTACTATTGGTGCCATTTGTATTAAGCATGTACTCATTGACAATGGCTATGCTATAAACATATGCTCTCTCTCTCTCTCTCCTTAGGAAAATAGGCATTACTGATGATCTAATTAACAAATCTTCTCAAGTCATTTGCAGCTATGATTCCACCACTCATACATGCATGGGCACCATCACCCTACCTTTACAAGTTGGGCCTAAAATTGTTCCTACTGTATTCTTTGTTATTGATGCCACATTTCAATACAATTACTTACTTGGTAGACCCTGGATTCATGCAATGCATGTTGTTCCATCTACAGTTCATCGGTGCGTTAAATTCTTACATGATGGTTATGAACATACTATTGTTGTGGACCCTGAGCCATTCAAGTTTTTCCATATAGACCCTATTACCACCATGCCCATATCTCCATAACATCCTATTCCATACCACAACATTGGTACATATGATGTTGGTCAATCTAGTGCTCCTACTCCTTCTGTTACTTCTCCATGCACTCCATCCATTCCTACTCATACTACTGATATCCTATCACCCACTATGTCCACCCCTATGGCTACTACTTCTCCACCTATCATGGCTCCTCCCAATTCTACATCTGACTTCCATCCTACCAATATTCTTGATAATGCTATACAACAAGATAATGCTAGCACTGATGATTCTGATGATGAGGTTGATGTCATAGAGCTTAATGATGACACATTGCACAATCTTAACTTTACTCCTATTGAAATTGATGAATCCTATTTCAAGATACTTTTGTTGTTATTGGCCCTGGTGAATATCAATTCAAGAAGCTTCCTCCATCCACTAATGCCATGATACCTTTTCAAGGGACTGTACATACATTAGATATTCTTCACCTGCTGCATCTCCCCAAGTTTGTTGCTTCACTTGGATCCCTTCACATGCACTCTCTTCATTTGTAATTCTTATTGGCCTCATGTTCCATTCGACCCTACTTTCTCTGAGACTATGTTGCACACATGATGGCTTGGCTCAGCTAGGATTCACAATTGTTGATCTCCTTCCTCCACCTCACTCCACTCACTTATATCATGGATGTGTATTCATTACTATTGTTTATGGCCTCCATGTCTTCCATTTGATAGTATTCCTTGCATGCACTCCTCATTCTTCTCCACTCACACTTGGGAAATCTTGGCTTGATTACATTGGTGGCACACTAGATCCAAATCATACTGATATCACATTTCCTATGCCTTTTGGCCGCATCTCTATTTGCAATGACTCCTTCTTGGGATATTCTCAAAATCTCACTCGATGGTATGCACATGATTTTCCACAACCACCTTTCACTGATGAAGAATATGCAATGGGCATGTACAATTTACGTCGTAAGGGCTCTTTATATGATCAACCTCACACTATTTCTTACCAAGTCTTTGATCCAACTCCAATCGGCTATGATCCTGACAATGATGATCTTCTAGATGATTTTACTTGATTCTTTTCCACATCACACACTTGGGGGCATCATGCTTTCTTCCCCCCCCTTTCATCATTATCAATTCTTTCTAATCTCTACACATACACATTACACTTCATGCTTTACATCTAGTCTTTCATCTCTCTTACACACATTGATACACAACTTGTATCATCATTACCCTATGACACACTCTAGTTCCATGGTTCATACTCGACTGTTGAGGGTCTAAATCTGAAATGAACCTCACCACATTCACTCTTCATGCTCTATGCTTCATGATCTATCTTTCTAGCACACATTTTCAAACCATTTCCCGATGACACACTCTTGTTCTATGGTTCATTCTTGATTGTTGAGGGGTATTTTATAAATGAACCTCATCTCATACACATCCACTTGGGGGCATGCTGCTCCTATCATATTCACATTTCATTACCATTCCATCATACTCACACACACTGCATATTGCACATCTTGGTTGCACTTACTCTTGCTTGCTTATACTTACATGTACACTTTGTTTCCCATGCTAGACAGATACTTAGTATGTAATATATTTTCTATATACACATGCACGTTCACTTGGTATTTTGGAGTGAATGCAGATCTTTACAGGTCTTTTACACTTGCAATGATGCTTGGCACTGTACCTCTTACCAGTCCCACCGAGGCTCCTGGGGGCATCTACTTTCTCACACATTACAGTGTTATTGTTTCATTATATACTACTTCTATTCCTACTAGCACACTACTTTACATTGATACATACATGCTTTGACATAATTTTTATCTTTCTAACATGCTAACGGGTGCTTCATGTGTAGCATTTTCTTTACAGGACTATATGCCACCATGGTTGTCTGATACATTTTTTTGTCATTGTTTTCTATTGTATGCCATTGTTTGTAGGCTATGCCCTATGTCTTGTTTGATCACTATTTGTATGCTTTTGGCCACTTCGGCCCTGATTGTCTTGTGACATTGTGAGCGATGTCCCATGTTTGAAACCCACTTTTCATGGTCTATCTTGTATGCACACTTGTTTGTTACATTGTTTTTCTATGACATGCTTTCTACTTTTTCTACTAACACATGTTCTAGCCACTTTGTTTGCATGTGCCTTGGTTTCTACCATGCACATCCCCTACCCCTATAGGGATACAATTTAGATCAACATCAAGGCATCTCTTTTGGGAAACATTCTCCTACCGACTTCGCATGCACCCCAAACGAGGGGGGCATACATTGGGTGAAAAACTCACCCCACATACCAGCTCAGAGCTATAAAACAGTACAATACAACATATAATCAACAAAGGTTACAGTTAGAACACTGGCTAAAAATCAGACTTGGGTCAGAATCACAACACAAACACCAACACCCAAGCTCAGACAGGAGCACTGGGCACTGTGTCCTCCCCTAGGTGCTAATGTTCTCGAGGCACATACATTCAGCTTATCAGATCAGCACAAATCACATAAGTTTTCAGAAAAAATTTACAGTATCAAGCACAATCCTCCAGCAACAAAATGCATTTATCTCCTATTTTCAATTCAAACAATCAACAATTCAAAACTAATTCGGGACAACATAGGAACAAAACAAGGACACACCATCTGTAGTGGTGTTTATCAGGTAGAGTCATGGAAGGAGAGTAACACTAGACCTCTCTCCCCAACACTTTCTCTTTGGCATGAGATCACCCAAAAAACTCGCACTTGGCGTGAGATCACCCAAAAAACTCACACTTGGCATGAGATCACCCAAAAAACTCACTCTTGGCATGAGATCACCCAAAAAACTTTCGCATGAGATCACCCAAAAAATCACTCTACACAACATTTTTAGGACACTTTTCTATCCTTTTACACTCTTCTACATCAGGTGCACACTTTCCTTTTACACACTTTTACATACTTATACACATTTTTCTCTTATTTACCATATACATGACTTTGACTACATTCTTGCTCTTCTTTTTGTAGGTCCATCCTTACAAGAAGAAAAAATAACAAGCACAACAAAAAAAAAACAATGGTACAACATGCAACACATATGCTTTACCCCTAGGGTCAATTTCCTTTCCTAGTTTCCACGCTTCATTTTTTTATCATTCCACGCTTCACTTGTCCACTTGACACGCATTTCACTACACACTCTACATGATTATCAGGTACACATCTCTTATCTACTTTATGTTATCAAGTATTCACTCAACAACATAAAGTGGGGGAAAATGTAGACACAAAATCATGCACTTGGGTACATTTCTAGGTCCTAAACACATACTAGCATTCATATGATTCCTAAGCAAGAAAACTAGTAATTGACGACTGTCTTTGGCCTCTTTTCTATGTTTCTTGTTTTCTATTTGGTCTTACACACCCTACAACCCAGTCAATATTTTACTTATTTATCTTTTATGGCTTCAGACACCAATGCCCAGCCAGGACAGGAGTGCCCAGATGCCCCTACCCCCACTAGGTGCCCTTGACCCTTTTTTACCTTACTCACTTTTTTGGGTCTCTTTTATCTTTTGGGCATCTTTTTCACTTATGGGTCACCTTCCAGTTGTCAATTACAAAATTCAAACAAGGGAATCATATAAATACATAGTTATGTGTTCAAAATAAGGACCAAGCACTAAGCATTACTATCATCACCTAAGCTTGCATCCAAAAGGCACCTAAAGCACTCTAAAGCATCCATCTAGCATCCATTCAAGGGACAAGGGACTACATCAAATCTGCATACACAACATAGGAAGGGGAAGTTCATTATATTCCATCCACACATTCTATTACATTGCTACATTTAGCTACAACCCACTATCAAGTGCAACTTGCACAAGGGCATCCTAGGGCACAATTTCTACACACACTCACCAGAACTACATGGAGTCTGAGATGTAGTGCAACGCTCGATTGTAAGTTCACTCTCAAGGTGACCACCGAGGTCAGTCTGACTCCCCATATTACATCTTTCTTTTTAGATTTGATGTGGTTTGTGGGCTTTACAGGTGAACTATTTATTTTGCAGGTTACAGGTACCCTTGGTGATCATAAAAATGACACACAAGTGATCAACAAGAAATATTTGTGACACTTGTGCGACACAGTAAAAATCATATTCCGACCATTTTACGTAGTCACAAGTGCCCCAAGAAGAGGTCTCTAGTGCCCAGTGCCCCTGTCCTATCTGTGGGCGCCCATGTCTAACATCCTATTGACTTCTCTTGCAGTCCAAAATTTATCCTGAGTATTAACGACACTCTTCCTTCTTGTTCATCACTTTTCCAGTCCAGATCACTTCCAAATTAAGCATAAATCAACTAATTCCTCTTCTATCTCTTTTCTTAGGGTTTCATACTTTACTTTCTTATTTGCTTGTGTCATTTTCTATATTTAGCACCATACATCATTTTTTACATTAGTTACTCTATAAATAAGGGTTTAATAAAATTAATTAAATGTGAAAAATGAAATTGGTTTGAACCTTAAATTTCCAATCCTAAGTATTCACCCAATTCATGGATAAATAAATATTTTGGCCCCTGGAACTTCCAGTTAATCACATTGGACTAGATATTAGAAATACCTTGGGGCAACCTCATCAATTATAGTAAATTTAAGATCTTACATTATAAATTTGGATTGTTCCCCAGAATCACTAGCAATTTTCTTGGTAAGTGACAACTTTCCAAGACTTCATGAGCAAAAATTCTTTTCAAGCATGATTTTGGAATGAATAACATATATAGGTTGGTCAAAGATTTTAGGACCTCCAAGATGTATGTTATGACACTATGAGATGAAAGTTAGTACACTATTTTTTAAACATGCTCTTTGCAATGCAAAAACTTGGACACCTTGTAGCCAAGTCAATTGATGACTTATAAAATTCTGAATTGGATGATTTAAGTCCTACATAAGTATGTAGTTATTTAATAGTTCATCAGAAGTTAGCTAAAGTAATGATGAAATTATATGGATGACCTCCAAATCTAGATCTTCTTTGCTCAACAGTGTGGCTTCCTATGAAGCTTGTAGTATGGAATATAGAAAAATATAAATGAATAGGATGTATGCATCACTAGGTATTGAGTATTTTTTAAAAAATCCTAAAACCATAGCTAAGGAATTATACTTGCGATAAATAAAGGTAGGATATTAGGTACAAAAAAAGATCCCATATATACCATTTAAGGTATTATTGGTCCACTAGGTAGTATGCTTTACTTTCATGAGGAGGAATAAAGATACTTGGAATCCATTGCCCCTTTGGGCCTAATACATCCCATCTGGTGATTTTGCCAAAAAACTAAATGACGGTGCAGAGTTCTGCCTACTAAGGACTTGGTATGGAAAGATAAATTTTCAATGGTGTATTGTCAAACATTTAGACAATATTCAGTTGGGAGTTCTATTTATATTGTCATTAAATCAGATGACATGGTGGAGATTGGTATTGAACATGAGGATGTCATCGGGAGGCTGTATAGGATAGAATTTTGGAGGTGGAATTCAAATTTAAAAGTCATGTCAAAACAAAAAAACAATATTGCACTTTCGTGTAGAGTAATATGCATAAGGAGAACAAGTGAAACCAATCTAAGAAACACCTCAATTTTTAACTATTTCAAAAGATCAACTTTTGTTCTTGCAACAAGTTTTCTAGTTAGTCCTAAATATCTTTAGTGGAAATGGTTCAAAGGGTTCCTAAGGAAATTCGAAATATTTGTAAATTTATGTCAATATGTGATACGAAAGGAATTCTAAAAAAATCTAGATGAAATAACAAGGTTGAGTGTGATGGATCATGCAAAAATGAAACAAACATGAGGAGGCAAAAAATTTCTACCATGACATTATGGGTGGAAAATGTGACCTGATTGCAATGCAAAATATGTGAAATCATTCTTGTCGAGAAAGGGTCATAACCTATCAAGCATGATTGAATCCATTAATTTAGATTTTCATCTCAGATTTGTAAATTGGATTTTATTTGACATTAAAGTGATGTCCCACTATAATCATATGCACATCCCTATTCATATAAGAGAAATATTCATCAATATGAAGAAAATTTTATTTTGAATAAAGGTAAAGTTAATATTGGCACAAATAAGTTTGATTGGTCAATCAATAATTTCATTTACCGTGAAATATAGTCAATCATTACTTGTTGGTCAAGTGTGAGCATAAAGTGATCGAATTGTGAAATTTTATAATGATACAGATTGAATCTTGTATGGTGCAAGATTAATGGTTGTGCAAAGATGTGCAACTTTTAAGCCATTAAGTGTGGAATGACTATTCTATTGGTAATGGAAAATATTAAGGTTAATGACTATGAAATATAGTTTTGATTGGATAAGTAGGGATCGCAAAGTGGTCAGTGTGTTTTTAAACCTTATTTCTAGATGTTATTTTCCTAAGCTCATTATGGATTCTAAACTTATTTCCTGAAACAATATTGTTGGTTTGGGTTGATTCAATAAAAAATTTATAGTATTGATTTAACAAATATTGAAATATGCCTAAACCCTAATTGTAAGTACAACAGTAAATAAATAAAGTAATGAAATAAATCTAGACCTAAGAAATAAGTAATGTAAATATGAAACCCTAGGTGCAAGAGAAGAGATAGGAAGACTTAGTTGATTTCAGAAATAATCCTGGAAGTGTACGAAGGAAACTGATGAATAGGAAGAGGAATGTCAAACCAAGCTAAAAAAATGTAGAAATGCTCAGAATAAGCTATGGACTGGGGCACCCAAAAAGGTCAGGGGTGCCTAGGGCAACATGTAGACCTACTCCTAGGTGCTATGAGTGACTACAAAAATGGCCAAAAAAATTTTATTTCTTCACAAGTTGTGAGATGTCACTGTCCTTTGCTTTGTTGTCACATTAATGTCATTGTATGATTGCTCGAAATTTCACTGTAACCTGCAAAAAAGAATTGACCTGTAAAAACCCCAAAACACATAAATCCTAAAAATAAAAAGATGTAAATGGGGAGTCAAACTGACCTCGATGGTCACCTGACTAAGTGAACTTATGATCCAGGCACTGCACTACATTTTAGACTCCATGTAGTTCTGGTGTGTGTGTAGAATCATGCCCTAGGTGCATCTTGTGTCAGATGCACTTGAATAGCGAGAAATAGCTAGATGTAGAAATGTAAGTAGATGTGTGCATGGAAAAATGAAATTCCCCTCCTATGAAGTGTATGCAAAAGAATGCAGTCCCTTGTCCCTTGAATGATAGCTAGATGGATGCTTTGATGCTCTTGAAATGCCTTTGGATGCAACCTTAGGTGGTGATAGTAGATGTTTAGTGTTGGTACCTTATTATGGTCACATGGATTTGGATTTATATGATTCCTTTGTTTTGAATTTTGTAATTAACCACTAAAATACTGACCATAAGAAAAAAAGATGCCCAAAAGGCTAGAAAGGACCCAAAAGATGTGAGTAAATATACAAAGAGGTTGGGGATACCCAGAGGGGGGGGGTGCTTGGGCATTAGTGTCCAGACTCAGTCAAGAAAAAAAGGTCAAAATGTCAATTCAAATTGGGAATAAGGTGTGTAAGACCAAAAGAAACCAAAAACAAAGTAAATTAGGCCAAAGACATATGGTCAATTAGTATTTTCTCACTTAGGAATCATATGAATAGTGGTATGTGATCAAGACCTAGAAATGTACTCCAAGTGTGTGATTTAGTGTCTACATTTTCCCCCACTTTATGTTTTTGAGTGAATACTCGATAACATAAAGTAGATAAGAGATGCATACCTGATAACCATGTAGATCGATGGTAAAAAGCATCCTGAGGAGACAAGAAAAAGCATGGAGTGATAAAAATGAAGCGTGGAAGCTAGAGAAGAGGAAGTGACCCTAGGGGTGAAAGCATATGTGTATATGTCATGTTGTACCTATTATTGATGTTGTTTGATGCTTGATGATGTGACTGATGCTTCCCATAAGGAAGAACCTACAAAAGAGAAGAGAAAAAGAGTAGTCAAAGTCATGTATATGAAAAATTCAATCCAAATATGTAAAAAATATGTAAAAAGTGTGTAAAAATGCAAAAAGGAACATGTGCACCTGATCTGTGATGAGTGAAAAGGATATAAAAGATCCTGAAAATGTTGTAGAAGAATGATTTTTTTTGGTGATCTCACGCCAAGAACAAGTTTTTTGGGCGATCTCATGCCAAGTGCAAGTTTTTTGGTGATTTCACACCATGGCAGAAGAAGTGTAGGGAGAAAGGTCTAGTGTTATTCTCCATCCTTTGACTGCTTCCCAATGATTTATACACCACTGTAGATGGTGTGATCCTACTATGCTTTGTTCAATTTTTATCCATTTTGATCCAACGCAAATAGAAAAAAAGAGAATGCATGCATGTTGATTACTGGAGGATTGTGCCTATACTGAGAAAAATGTTGTGTAACTACTGAAAATATGTGTTAATCTGAGAAAAAATTTGTAACTGACCCTAGTCATAGGCCCAAGAAGGGTCAGGAACACCAAGACACTATTGTCTTTGGTCTGGGCACTGTAGCGTATGTGTATGTGCTAAATTGAGGACCCAAGTCAGATTTTGGGTCATTTTTTTGACTGAATATTGTGTTGATTATGGTACCGAAATTGTGTTGTACTCTATGACTGTGAACTACTAAATAGGGGTGATTAATTCACCCAATGTATCCCCCCATCATTTGGGGTGCATGTGACGTCATTGGGAGGATGTGGCCAAAAGGAGAGGACCAACGATGATATAAAACTAATGCCCTACATGGGAAGGGAATGTGCTTGTAAAAACTATGACAATGTTAACAAAGTGGCTAAAACATGTGTTATATAAACAAGTAAATAAATGATGCAAGATAAATGTAATCAGAAATAAGACCATTAGTAAACATAAAGTAGGGTTAAAACATGGGACCTTAATCGCAATGTCACAAGACAATCCTAGTCAATGGGTAAGATGCCTTAGTTGATTCATCAAGTTTTGACACAAGTTCACAGAGCATAGACAAATAGAGGAAAAATGCAAGCAATGACCTATCGCATTAGAGCTAGAAAATATGTTGTTTTATATATGGATCTGGCGTAAGAATGGAAGGGATTCATTGGTGACCCATTCCAGTCCATCCACTTGTCTTATAGGTTTCTATTGATTTAGAGAGATGCTTTCACACTTGAACTCATACACCCAGTTCTAAGTCAGGTCACAATGGATCTCCTGTCAGTCAGTCAATTCACTCATTTATTGTCATTGTCTCTACCGAAACATAGTGAAACATAGACCTATAAAACACTAGCACCAAATAGACATCAAATCCATCCTAGGCATGTTGAATGAGGGGTCTTTATGTTTGATCTTATTTTTGACATTTGAGGTCAGTCTTTTCACTAGTTTTCCCACTCATATCCCAAGGCATACTAGTCAGCATGTCGGGTCATTAGTGTCAAAATTCAAGCAAGAGATCCCTATATAAACCTCAACATACATACCATTATAAGGGCAGGACAATTCTTATCAAGGGCTATCTATCTACATATCTCAAGAGACTTCATTTGGGCACATTATTCTACATACACACTACATAGGAAGGGGAGTTCATTCTATTCCATCCACACATTTGTATTTTATCTAGCTACTAACCGCTATCTTGGCGACATTAGCATGAGGGAAACCTAGGAGTACTATTGCACACACAAGCACATAGAACTACATTGGGTATGAGATGTAGTGCAACACTCAGTCGTAAGTTCACCATTGTGACAGTTGAGGACAGTTCGACCCCTCATTTTGCATCTTTCTTTTTTAGGATTTAATGTCTTTTTTAGGGTTTTACATAAGGATATTTGTGTGTAGGTTTACAGGTACCTCCAGGTGATAAAGTGTGACATAAAGGAACTTGAAAGGATAAATAATGTGAAACCCTAGCAATACTTATCAGAACTAGGTTCCAACCATTTCTACAACTCCAACACCCCCACAGAGGTCTTGGGATAGACAAATGCCCCTATCCTTGCCCAAGCTTTATGTGTAGGATTAAAGCATCTCTGACATTTTTCTGAGTTGATTATGAAAGGTCTGTGTTCCTATTCCATCACATTCTCCAGTCCAGAATCACTTTGAGATAAGCTAATTAAGATAAGTTCCCTACAAAGTCTTCATTTGCTTTCATATTGAAGATCAAATAAATTTTTAGCAATTGTATTTCATTATATATCAGTTATAAGAGGGAAAAGATCTTTGCATTCAATTTTAATAAAATATTCATATTTTATTAAATCATTTTGGTGAACCTGTATCTTAGAACTACTTTCCCTAGGATCCACTAAAACCCTAATGGCTAAGGATAACTCTTCTCCTCCTAGGCTAGTCATGCCTCATGTGAGTGTTAATCCTATCTATGATGAAGCAACCATAGATGAACTTAATTCTATATTGAGCAACACTATTTGATCCATTTGTGATACTCAAAGGCAACTTTTATCTCATGAATGCAATGTGCCTACTAGCTTTGATCATTCTACCAAAATAGCATTTTTTTGATGTCTGCAAGATTTTCTGGTTGAGACTTTCCAATTTATTAGCCACATTCCACCTTCTTCTATTTCTACTAAGATCTTTAGATGATGGCCATTATTAAGTTTATGTTTAATCTTGATGATAAGGCTTTACTAAAAAAAAAGGCAAAATAAACATGTGCATGATGTTGTTTCTCATACTAGTCAGGATGATTCTATAGTTGCATCTCATACTTCTATTCCTCAAAATGTTTCTAATAATGCATCACATACTAGTTCTCCTCCTAAAATTTCGTCTTTCATTATCTGTTGATGATACACTTAATGAAATCCTTACATCTAAATATTTATATGATATTGATGAGGCAAATGATAGTAAAAGATTCTACTTCTTTGCATATTGTGAATGTGAATTTTCTACTCCACATTCATCTTCTTTGGACTGATTATCTTGCAAGTAACATGCACCAATTCATCTCCTCCACATTCACTTCATCTATCTAGTCCTTTTGATGTTAGTCCTACTACATCATCACCTATTACTTCTTTGGAAACTATATCTAGATGTGCCCTTAGCATCGAATAGTTCTACTTCTTCTCTGACATCCCTATGATCACTCATAATGGTAAGATACAACTTCAATTACACCATTGTACATTTCCTGACTACCCCATCTATATGTTATGCAGCAGTTAAAAGCAAATGAGGAAGCAATTCACACTTTCCAATTATCAAAACAATTCTAAGTCAATATGAAACCTTCTTCAGTGCTAAGGATCTAATTTGAAAGGCCTTCACATATTCGCATAGATCTAGAAGATGCGAAAGGTGAGCTAATTTGGCAAATACATTCCAGCACTGATGCATCACTAGTTTCAAAAAAATGCATAATCTGGAAGCAATTGTTAGAAACTTTTGGATTTTTAATGGTGGCCACCAATTGCCCTAGAATATTTTTTGGGTCACAACTGGAACTATGGAAATTACTCAGCAAAACCTCCTCTAAGTTGTGACTGAGTTCACTAGTTTAGTTCCATTGATTTCTTAAACATCGCACCAATGATCATCCAGTTGAGAAACCTATCAATGAAGTATTCACGGGTTTTAAAACCCTGGTGTAAATAGGAATCAAATCCCATGGTCAAGTGTATAATGAGTGGTCATAACTGTCCTCTGTCAAAATGGTGAATTATGACAGAGCATTGCAACATTCTCAAAGCCAATGTAGTTTTGTGTGTGTGAGGTAATTTTGGATAAGTTGCTCTTGTACTTCAGTTGCACTTGGATAGTAAGCAAGTAGCTAGATGTAGAATGTAATAAATGTGTGCATGGAATAAAATGAACTTCCCTTCTATGAAGTGGGATGCACAAAATCAGCCCTTGTGTCCCTTGTGATGGTGCTAGATGGATGCAATGGAGCTCTTAGATGCCTTGATGGATGCAACCTTAGGTGGTGATAGTAATGCTTAGTGCTTGGTCCTTTATTATGATCACATAACCTTTATATTTATATGATTCCCTTGTTTGAATTTCCTAATTAACCACTGAAAAGGGCCGAACTACCAAAAAGATAAGATGCTCAATTGGCTGGAAACAACCCAAAATGTGTGAGTAAAGTATAAAGGGGACATGGGCACCCAGAGGGGATGAAGGCGCCTAGCATTGGCATCGTGGTTGGACATTGGTGTCTAGGATGATAAACGTTGAGAGTAAAAAGGAAGACTGAGCAAGTAAGGGTGAAACACTGAAAGTAGCAATAGAAAGCAAAGAAAGGTGGTCAAAGACATGGGTCAATTAGTACTTTTATTACTTACGAATCATATGAATAGTAGTATGTAATTAGGACTAGATAGTTACCCAAAGTGTGTGATTTAGTGTCTATAACAACCTCTCAATACGCCATCTACATATCCTACTATTCCATCATAGGATATATTATCACTCATGCATGTTTTTTGATCGATTACAATCTCAGGTCCAATTCTCACACTTGAAATGTAAAGCCTATTATGGTTTTATAGATAACATAGTTCTTTTCATGGAAATTATCTGATTCCAAAAAGATTCACAATTCAGCATTCCCTAATGATTTCATTATGCCTACATTTTCATGCTTTGGTGGTACTGGAAATCCATATTTACATCTTAAGCATTATCTTCTAGTTATGGCTTCTTATTTTAATGATTGGATTATTACTTCTAAAATATTTTCGCCATAGTCTTACTGATGACGCTCTCCAATGGTACACACATTTACCCTTTTGATCTATTAGTACCTACTGTGAGATGGAAGAGGCTTTCCTTCAACACTTTATACTCAACAATGGCCCTAGAGTTACATATGATCGATTACCTAGCTTACATCAAGGAAAAATGGAACCTATCATTGATTACATTTTTTGCTTCAATGCTTGCATGCATCAATTAGTGATTTCATCCCATTGCCTTAAAAAATCAATTTTATTTTGTCCTAACTATGCTTTAAAACAATGATTGTAATATGAAACATGTGAATCATTCACACTCTTATGGTATAAGGTCATCGACCTAGAGTAGGATCTAATTACTGCACATGTCATAGATCCACCTCCTAGTTCTCCTACTACCACACCATATAGTTCTTCTCCACTTCCATCTATTGAGATCCTCCTAAGTCTTCATCTCCTCCACCTTGTAAATTTACTCTTCTCCATTACATAAGAATCCTTTATCTCCTCCACCATGTCGGGCTCCACCTCGGAATTCTACATCTCCTTCGTGGGATCCATTACACTTTTCTCATCAAGATAGACCTCATGATATGTTGTGTGCCTTGTTTGACAAGAATTTAATCCACTTACCTTCTAATCAGCATCATCCACCTTGTCACTTGCAATGCCAGTGTGATCGACCTTATTGAAACTATCAAGGTATCAATGGTCATCACAACAATGATTGTTGCACCCTTCATGGGTCGATTACAACATTAGAAGATAAGGGTGTCATTTCCTTTAATCTCACTCTCATGAGATGGTCTATGTCTCTACTTCCATGACAAGCGTGTTGTTACTTTAGTTGATTTATCTCCTCTATCTAGTTCTAAGGTCATTATTGTCCACCACCTAAGTTATGTTCATGCATGCTCTCCATCTCATCCACCTGCATCATGGGATACTACTACACATTAGTTGCATAAGTTTCGACATTTGCGCTTCCCACCACTGCATCACCCATCATCAAAACCATCTCATTTGGCATTCAGGTTCATACACTCATGTTGCTTATTCTCCACATGCTTCCACTGCTCCATGCCCGCTTGGTCTTTGGTAAGGTGATTTACTCACCTTACCCCCCTCTGATGACACATTGTTCTTCTTATGGTTCTTACATGACCATTGAGGGATATGTTACAATAATAACCTCACCATATCTCTACACATTTCACATTGATATATTTATCTAGCATATAATATCATATCACTTCCGATGACACACTCTTGTTTTATGGTTCATGTTCTTGACTACCAAGAGGTCTTATATAAATTCAAATTTATCATATACACATTGGAGACGTCGTTCATTCTCCCTCCCCCACTATTCATCATACTCACCCATGATTCATACACTTTTCATCTCATTCATTCTATACATATTCTACCATTTATTACCTTTTCATCATTTCTTATCACATGGCACAATTTTACTATATACACTATTCTACTAATCACATACACTATCTCATTATGATAACATGAAAATCATCAATTCTCCATTAATCAACATTAACAACTACGCAGATTTATATCAAATCAACAAATATGACACAATGCTCAAAGACATCACACATGGAATATAACAAACAATCATCAATACGATTATAATGTACGCACAAGCTTATCACATCAAATATCAATAACCATCAAACACAACGCACATACACCAATAGTCTATATTTTTATATTGTAAAATCAAAGTTACAAAAATCCATCGCTAGGGGGCAAGCCCCCATACATCGTTACATCACTACACATCATATTTCATCATCACTATTGATATTTATAATTAGGAGATCTAGTTCTGCCCATAAATGCTTTGAATAGTGTATACGCTCAATCTACACCAGACTATGATTGCCCCTATATCTCTCTACATGCCAATGCAATAATGTAACCCTAGTCGACTACTCTACAAAGTGACCTTATAACTCCATAAATCTCACAAATACATCTTGTGTTAAAGTGAATGGATCCACCCAAAGAATCTCTAGCTTGTTGTGTCTCCATCATGTGCCTCATCCACGTCGCTCAGTAATACTCTACACGTAGACGCCGCTAATGAAACTAATGACCAAATTAAGTTCATGCTCACACCATGATACAATCCATGAACTTCTAGCATACCACCATCTATGAGTACATTTTGGAATGAGCACATTTTGTGTCAAGATGTAGGTAAATAGATGTGTCCTATTATCAGCTAATTTTGACTTCACAAAATTACAACGTAAAATTTCAAAAAAATTGGAAAGTGTCATTTCTCATGATTTATCACCTTTGTCACGATCGTTTTATTCTCCCGATTGTTTTGGCCCTTCGTTTCATCCATTTCGGGTAAGAATTTCTCCTGCCATGTTGCAAACCGTGTTTAAAATTAATTAATTAATTTCTTACCCTTTTATTTAATAAAATTAATTTTATTAAATTTTGGGGGTTTTAATTAAATGACTATTAATTTACTCTTCATTAAAATTGATCGACAAATTTGGAAGTTTTTCACTTCCCCATTGTCATGGCAATTAAAATTCTTTCCTCCAATTGCCGGGAATGCCAAGTTGGATTTTTGCTCTCAATTTTCCCTTTCCTAGAAAAGTTTCCATTTTCCCCTACTTGTTGGAAATTTCCTTGTTGATTGCAAACCAATTAGATGTCAAAATGGCAACCCTGATATCTCCCATTTTCCCATGTGGGGAAATGGATGGGAATTGTCAGTCAGAATTTGTCATTGTCATGGAAAATGGTTAAACTTTTCCCATATTCCCCTGGCAATTAATGCCCACTACCTGAAGAAGGTGGAAATTGGTTATTTCAAGGGGAAGAAATAAAAATAGTTACGAGAAAAATTCTTCTCTCCTCTTCGTGAAATCTCTGTGGAAAAAGTCATGAGTAAGAAGTTTGAGGCTCTTTATTTCCAAATTTTTATTATTATTTCAACTTCTTACTTTTTCCACTATGTAGAAACATTTTCTGAGAAAGAAATTTTCAAAGGATTCACGCATTCATTCACAACTCAAAGAGATGCAACTAGAGGGAGGATTTGTGAATGAATTAAAAGTCCACACAGTCATTGTTGTATTCTCAAGATTCACAATCCCATGCATTGTCAAAGGTATAAAAGTTAGACTCCAGGAAGTTGTTCATGTGTGGGATGAGAAAGGAAATTCATTCAACAGACCATGTTGGGAAGCATACGCCAAGGTAAAAATAAGGAAGATTGTCGTACATTTTCCAAGAGAAGTTTCCACGACAAAGAAGATTGCAGATGTCAAGCATTGTTTGAATAAAATAAACAGGCTCACAATAATCCATGTAGGTCAAACAATTAGAATTCTAAAGAATTTCTTTTTGCAAGAATCCCATGCATTTACCTTGGCCATAAAGTAAAACGTGCAGTTGAAGGAAATGAAATAGAGGTAAAGCCCACGCACCAGTCATAGTAGAAAAGGCCATGCAATCATTTGTCCACACATAGAAAAGAGGAAAGATTAAAATCCACACATTCATAGTCCACGTTGAAGGAATTAAACTGCAGTCCAAAGGATAGAAACTCCACGTATTTATCTAAGGAGGAAAATCAGCTATCCATGCATGCTAAAACAGTTCAAACACAAATTTAAAAAAAGCAATACCCAGTTGGAGGGAGCCACACCACACGCATTGAGAAAGCCAAGAAATTTTGGTATTGTGAAAATTTTCCAGTTGCATCATCTAATGCATTCGTTCTCCCCAATATATGGAAAATTAAAAATGTCTTTTATAATACATCACTGAATTGAGTGGATATATTGAAACTTCAACACCAAGGTAAAAATTATCAGATCTTGATAACTATAGTTAGTTGGGTCATTTAAAGCCAATCCGAGTTTGAAGATGCATTCTTTTAATAATCTCAAGGAATGCATTCAGTATCAGTTGTTGAAAGCTCAAAGGACGAAGCCAAAAAAAACAAAAACCACCTTGTTTAATGTACCTTTCAACCAAGAATAAAGCCACGCAAAGGAGAAAAGGAAGTTGCTTACAGTCCAAGAAGATCATGCATAGAACCATTTGACTCAAAATACAAACACAACCAATATATATCAACAAAAAAATGAAATTAATGAAGAAAAGAATAGATTGAGAATACAAGGCTGCTACAGTTGTATCTGTCCAAGTAGTCAACTTTGGAGCTTGATATCTTGAAGCAGGGTGATTCTTGTGAAAAACCAATCATTGCCCACAATTTTTCTCATGTTAAGGTGTTTATATACTTATTTTAGATGCCCAAAACCTCATTTTATATTTTTCACGGACCCAAAAGAAAAAACACAGTTTGTTTGATTTCACTGCGCATAGTTTCAGCTTGTCAAAAGACCTACTTTGAGAATTTGTATTTCAAGGCTTGAATGATTATCAAGAAGAACAGTTTGTTCCTTTGAATTCTCCCCATCTTCATGTACTTATTTTCCAATTTACAAATGTGCAACACTTCATTTGGTATTTTTCATGGAGCCAAATAAAACACAGTTTGTTTGATTTCGTTGTGCGTGTAGTTTTCAGCCTGTTATGGGAACTCACTTTGAGAGTCGATATTTTGAACTTGGATAATCAACAAGAGAAAAGGATTGGTTCTTTAAATTCTCCCCAACTTCATGTGCCCCCTTGCTAAGTTGTAGATTCCCAGAGTGACGTTTGGTATTTTTCCCAGGCTAAAATAAAATGGAGTTTTCACAGTTTCACACCTACATTTTCCTGACAGTTTCAGAGAAGTCATCTTTGACCTTTAATATTTGACTGAAGAATTTGATTTGGGAAAAAATCCTCTAATAATTATACTTTTGGTACCTTAATAGACTCCCTCAACCAGTGAGAGCTTCAGAACAAGATTTTCTATTTTTCCCAGGGTAGTTTTAGAAGCGATTTGTTTAGTTTTGTAGTCTGGAAGTGATAGCCAGAAATCAAGCTTATGTCACATCTTCACAATCATGTCATCTTAAAACAAGTGTGGTTGTGTAGATCATCAAACAAGGCCACATAATTCAATTGTGTCTCTACACCGAAGGAGAGTCAGCTCTCCTGGCACTTGTTTAACAGTGGGACACATGATACTTCATCGTCCTGAATCGGTCTTAAAATGAGGAACACTACAGTTGACAGCATTCTCATTCAAGAATTACATGATTGTGAAGCGAATCAGAATGTTGACAGGACTTCGAGGTGCTCCAGCTTTGGGATGGTGACAAAGACGAAAGACATAACTCTAAGAAGTGAATTGCAATCTGAACATCTTGGAAGATATTCTCAATGGTTAAATATCAAGAGTTAGATGATTCTAACAAGCCAAAAATGGTGGCGTAACAACTATGGTCTCAGCAACAAATGAAGAATTCACCATGGAAAGGTATTCGAGAGCATATGGAGAATTGTGTGTAATTGTGAATGCGAATGCGAATAAAGACAAAAATTCTCACACCAGGATGTTTCTCAAATGGAGAGGTGGATGAATTGCTCAAGTTTCAAGCTTGACTCTCTTGTCATCTAGAGGATTGTGGAGCATGGTCAATGAGTTCATTCCTGTACGATCGGGATAGGCGGACTCTTGGCCCAATGGATAAGGCACTGATCCTAGGTGTCTTGATCTAGGTGGTGCATTGCTGACTCGAATGTCTATGTGGGTGTCCAAGTCATCTAAGTGGGGTCCACATGTACCCATTTCTTTTATTTATGCACTTTTCCTAAAATGACTTTAAAATTGTTATAAAGTGATATTATTGTTAAACTCACTTTTGGCAAATTTTTTATAACTTAAGTGGTTTCTATTTTCAAGTTACTTTTTAAAATTAATTGAAAAAGTCAAAGTCACTTAAGATGCCCTATTTAATGTTCATGTAAATCCTAACTACTTTGTAACCAACTTTTGGGTTATAAAAGGAAGTTAGAGGCTCATTTGTAAGGGTGACTTTGAGAGAGGAGAAGAAAATACTTTTGTGTGCAAGCTTTATTTCAAGAAAGAAACTTTGTGTTATTTTGTGAAGACATTTTGGAGTTAATGAAATATGAACTTTGTGTCCCATTCATCATCTCTTGTAGCATTTTATGTTCTTATGTTCATTAGATGTTAGTGTTTGAATCTTGCATGGAATATTGTATCTTAGATCTTATTGTCAATGTTATTAATTTGTTGTTCTTGTTCACAGTGATCAAGCTCTGATATTTACTTGCTCATGTGTGTTCCCTTTTACTTATTCTTGTTTAGTTGATTCGAACTCTACTTTATTTGAGTTAGTTATTCATTATTTTCCTCTATGTAATATTAGGCTTTATTTTTACCTAGCTATTGCATGTTCCTTCCATTCATTCCTTTCCATTTCTTTCCTTCATTCCATTCCATCTCCCTCATTCACATTTCTTTCCGTTTGATGTTCCAAAACACCCCCCACATACAATTTTGAATGTACATATGTAAATATTGTTTTGGTTTTCAATAAAGGTAACCTCACCTTCATTGAGGAGGGACTTTGTTCCCTTACTGTTGCATGTCATTTGCATGCATGCAAATCCATATGCTAATAGTTTTTGGCGACTCTAGTGGGAATTTAGGAATCGTTAACCAGTGCTTGGTTAAATCTTTATGACAATTGATCCCCTTATGCACAAGCTCTAGTTCTTCAACCGAAATCTTGTGCCTAAAATATTTTTAAGGAGACATTGTTGCCAGCCTTCAGATAATAGCTTGGGAAAACTACGAAAGCTTGCAGCAATTTGTGGTTGTTGATAGAGCCATTAACATAGAAATCTACATTGAAGACCTTAGAAGAAGATCACCCACACTTATGGCTAGAAGACCTCATGGACACGTGTTGATCGTTGTTCACCAATGCATCCCTCTTCCACCAAGGAAATAATATGTATGACTATTATAGGTAACTCACCTATCTTGCAACTAAATCTTCTTTTTATAGATACTTAAGAAGACATATCATCATATTTGAGGAAAGTATTTGGGAAAATGCATGAACAACTATCATTTTCATCTCTCCGCATCAGTATTGGATAACTAAGAAAATCAAGTTGCGAGAGTTGCTAGAGTCATTCATGCACAAATATATCAAGAAAGAGAGAAAATATAAAATGCTAGAGCTAATCGAAACGTGTCAGTGATCCCTTCATAGTAAAGGTTTCAAATTATCAGGAAGGAGGTTTACATGAGGAGAAAAAGCTAAAGGTCGATCTGATCCCATTTTTTATTTTCAAGGAAATTTTGATTTCAAGTTATCTCTCCTAAGGAGGAACACTCCCCGCAAATCCGTAAGCCTTGCATCAAGTCTTGAAAGAGTAAGTAAGGGAGGAATCACTTCAAGAGCACTTATTCTTTCTCATGTTGTTTTAACTTCGTATAACACCTTTCCCAAGATGGCAGTTAATACCATGGGGAAATTCCATAGGCCCATTGGCCTTACCAACTCGACATGACCTCCCACGAGGATCGATGAAGATTCTTCCCAAGTTCAATGGAGATGGGAAGACTTCACTTGATGACCACATTTCTGCCTTCTTTACTACATGTGTAATTTTGTCAGTGGAATATGAAGATGTTGTTGTTCCCCTCTTCATTGAAACATTGCAGGACATTGCCGTAGATTGGTTTCATCATCTCCCAAATCGATGCATTACAAACTGGGATACTATGAAGAGTAAGTGAGAAAGACATGTTCAAAACGGACAGAAGATGAACATGCCCTTCTTTCCCAACTATCTCAGGTGAAGAAAGAGCCAACATAACCCATGAGGAATTTCATGGCTAAGTTCAAAAAAATGGTGAAAAAAGTTCCTGCCAGAATCCACCCAAACCCTGACGGAAAAAAATATTTTTTTATTAATGCACAACAACCAAAAGTGTGTTATCAGCTAAGAAGGGATAGAGTGGCTACTTTGGAACTTTCTCAATCCTTGGCCATAAAAATTGAGGATGACTTAATCATGGTGGGAAAATTCAAGAAAACTTCCCTCAAGGGAAAGAGTCAAGAAACCCCCAATGCTTCTGAGACCATACTCACTAAGTTGGCTAATGATGTGCTAGCTTTGAAAAAGCAAGTTGCTCAAAGTAGTAAACCTGCTACTTACAAAGACATCCCAAGAAAAGGCTATGTTCCTAACAAATCCAGAATCGCATGCGCTCTAACAAGGCTTGTTATTGAAGAAGTTCCCACAACTAACTCAAAGTGTGATGTCATTGAAGAAAGTGATGATGAATTTTAAGTCATCGAGGTTGATGAAGAAGAGCCAGACTCTGGAACATTTGAACCTGAAGAACCTGAAGAAAGTAATAATCATTTCTTCGAGTATCATTAAGAAGAAGAAGAAGACAAATGCGAAGAAATTATAGAAGATATGAATAGTCAATCCTTCACTGTCTTCACACACTCTTAGAAGAAGGAGCAAAGTACCACTAAGGTGGAAGATAAAAAGAGCTCCAAGGAAGTTCCTAAAGAATCCAAAACTGAAGAAGCTTCTAAAGAATCCAAGACAAGTGAGACCACTAAAGATTCCAAGACGACTGAGGTTTCCAAGGTCAAAACTATCTTAAAGAAAGGAGGACCTTTGTCAAGTCAATCAGTTGATAAATCAACTACGAAGAAAGTTTCTTCTTCCACATCAGTATCAACCAAGCTTGAAGCAAAGGTCAAAAGTGAGCCATTATCAAGTTTGAAAGAACTAGTATATGAGACATCAAGTACGGTCATTTTTCCTAAATTCGATGTCATTGATCATATCAATAAACAAAAAATTCCATGTCACAAGCAGAGTACTTGAAGTCCAATAAGGATCAACTCGAGAAATTGGTCCAGTTTATCAAAGGTGACTCTATTGTTCATTCCTCTAAGGGAATTATGAAAACTCCCAAAGATGGGAAGACTCAAAACATCTTGTCGGCCACTACACCTTCAAATGAAAAGATTAAACCTTTCTTTATGTCCTTTCTGATCAACGGATGTAAATTAAGTAATTGCATTATAGATTCTAGAGCCTTGGATAATGTGATGCCTGTGAAAGTAGCACATGCTCTTGGGTTGACTTGTACGAGAACATTCAGATCTTTTTACTCCATGGAGACAAGAAAAGTTTCTTTGATTGGGCATATTAAAGACACTCAAATGCTTTTAGCTCAATTTCCTCAAAAGTAAGTTAAGGTAACCATTCTAGTTGCTGACATTCCCACTTCATATGGTATGTTGTTAAGCAGGAAATTTTACAAAGATCTAGGTGGTTAGATTCAAATGGACTGGTCTTATGCTATGATCCCTATTAGTGGAGAAATGAAGAATCTAATGTCTGAGACTTAAGAAAAGTTCATCGTAATGAAAACTGATGATCCCCGCACACAGGTCTTATTTCAAAACTCAAGTATGGGTAATTATATGATGACTACAGAGGTTCATGCACCTGAGGTCACTTGCCAGGATCCCAATGAGATCTGGAATCTTGAGTTTCATGGAAGTTGTTGCTCAACAGGTTCCAGCAGCAGGAGTGGTGCTTATATCTCCAAATGGTAAAATGTTTATTTTTTCTTATAAGCTCTAATTTTCAAATACTAACAACACTGCTTAATATGAGGCATTAATCCTTGGCCTCCAAGTTGCAGAAGAGAAAGGGATAAAAAATTTGAAATTCTTTGGAGATGTAGAACTGATCATGAAGAAAGTAAACAATCGGTTTCAAGTAAAGAATGATCATTTGAGACACTACAAAAATAAAGTGTGGGACACGATAGAAACCTTCGATGCTTTTTCCATAGAATCTGTCCCTCATGAAAAGAATGACAAATTAGATTCTCTAGCAATCTCAACTTCATTGATGATCCCTCATTTAGAGTTTGATCAAGATAAATACACCATTGAAATGGTTTTTAGGCCAAGTGTTCCTGACAATGCAAAAAATTGGCAAGTCTTCAATGATGATCAACAAATTATTACCTTCTTGGAAAAGAGTGATAATTTTGAATAGTTGTACTTTGAAGGAAGTAATTCTACATTTTGTGAATCGAGAACCTCACCCATTTAAGAAGGAGTTAAGAATGAGGATACTAGTGATGACATCATTCAACTCAAAGGAAATAAAATTCCAAAAGGATTGGTTTCACTTAAGAACTTTTTGATAAACATGACAGGTTTATTAAAGAGAAATATCAGGTAGGACTTGCGAATTCTACTGATTATGAGCAAGTTGACATTGGTACCAAAGACAAACCTCACCTAGTCAACATTGGTAAGTGTTGCTCACTTGAGGAGCGCAAGAAATTTGTAAGCCTCCTTACCAAATATTCAGATGTCTTGGCTTACTCATATGAAGATGTAAAGTCTTTCCAAACTAGGGAAATGGAGCATGCCATAACTTTGAAACCTAATGCAGCTCCATTCTTATGGAAATAAAGACAATATAATCCCAAGGTAACAGGGACAATATTCTGAATGAGGTTCAAAATATGTTGGATGCACGAATAGTGTTTCCTATTCGATATTCAACTTGGATAGCTAATATTGTCTCAGTTCACAAGAAAATTGGAGAAATTAGAATTTGTGTGGATTTTCGCAATAACAAGCATTCCACTACTGGTTGGGTATGGATCATATTCTGTAGGAAATAATTGGATTGGAAATGTTATTCATGCTAGATGGTTTCTTTGGTTATAATCAAATTGAATTAGCCATGGAAGATCAACATAAAATCGTGTTCACCACCCCTTGGGGTACATTTGCATATAGAAGAATTCCTTTTGGTTTGATCAATGTTCAGTGTCACTTTTTAAAGGGATGTGGAAATGGCATTCACAGATTATAAAGACAAGATCATCATGATATACCTAGATGACTTGATGGTGTTCTCAAAGAAGTGAGAAGATCATCTAATAGATTTGGAGAAAATATTGCAAATGTGTAGACTTCATAGAATCTCCCTGAATCCAAATAAATCAGTGTTCAAAGTTACAAAAGGGAAACTCCTAGGTCATATTATTTTTAAAGAGAGAACTAAGATCGATCTTGAATGAGTTCAATCTATCAAGAATTTTTCCTTACCAACAAGTAAGCCTGGAGTCCAATCGTTCTTTGGGAAGGTGAAATTTTTGAGAAGGTTCATGCCAAATTTTTCCGAGCTAAACAAAGAAATCATTGATATGATGAAAGAAAAAGAATCCTTCAAATGGTCAAAGGAAGGTAAAGAAGCATTTGAACAAATCAAGGATGTTATTGCAAAAACTCCTACATTGGTATGTCCCGATTTTAAAAAGGATTTCATAGTCTATTGCTATGCTTCCCCACACATGATCTCTACCATCCTAACTCATCATAATCAAGAGGGAATTGAATCTCCTATTTCATTCGTGAGTTATGGATTTAAGAAACATAAACTGAATTACACTCCCCTTAAGAGGCATGCATACATGGTGGTGAAAGCCTTGAAACATTTCAAGTAATATGTATTGAACTCTCATACCAAAGTCTTAGTTTTTGACACTCCAGTTAAATCAATGTTGACGTAATAGGAACCAGGATCTAAAAGAGGTAAATGGGTCTCCAAGATACAGGAATATGACTTGGACATCAATCCTGCCAAGTTGGTTCGAGGAAGGGGACTCTGCCAACTCATTGCAGAGAATGAGCCACAAGATGACTCAAAGGAAGAACCGATTGAAGAAAGTTTACCACTGGTTGTTTTTGCTAATACCATAGACAAATGGTATTCATATATAATCCATATTTCACCCCGAGCTAAATATTGGATCGAATCACGACCCCGCATAGAAGGAAATCGAGAAAACACATTCAAATCCTACAATTGGTTGCAAAAATATTCAACAATGAAGTGGTGGAGATGAAGAAAGAGCAAAGGATCCTGTACAGAAAGAAACGACTCTGTCGGGCCATTTATACACCTTAAATTCATTCTCCAAGTTACAGGTAGACTCAACAATGGAATAGTAGGGTCAGACAAAAGGGGAGATGTTACAAAGGAACCAGAAACTAGAAGAAGAAGAAACAATGAAGATTCGAAGTCCTCAGGCTCGAAACGGTTCAGGAAAGGCCCAAAAATGACTAAGTATGGAGGAGGCAATGGAAGAGACCACATGTCCTAACGACACTTCTCCCAAAGTGAATCCAAAAAAAGGAACTCAAACTTGTGCTCCATGTAGCAAATGGTCAAAGAGAGTCAAGGGGCAAGAGGAAAAGCTTCAAAATTGGAAGTATAGAAGTGTAAGTGTAAGAGTGCCAAGTGTCAGCCTGGCACATTTCCAAGAGTTGGTCCAAAGGCAGAGACCCAAATGAGCGCAAGCTCACCACGTAGCCCAAAGCCTAAAAATGAGAGGAACCATTGAAAATTCCACAGAGTAGCAGAGGCCGACAAGTGTCAACTCGGCACTCCTCCAAAGGCAACTTTGGGTCAGGGTTTGCAAACAAGCGCGGTGCCTCCACGTGTACCTCAAAGGGGGGCAAGGTTAGTTGAATAGTCAACGCATAAGCAGACCAGCAGAGGCTGCCAAGTGTCTTAAGGGCACTGTTTCAAGGGTAAAATGGAGAAAAGATTTCTGAGCAAGTGCCAGAGTGACACTTGTCCCAGAGGAAAGTGGGGCATCGGGGAAAAAGTTGATTTTTTCCCCTTGTTACCTCAAAAGGGAGTAAAAGTTGCAAAATGGCCCGCAACTCTGCCCAGGGAAAAAGTCAGCATTTAGACCCGAGTCAAAGCCAAGGCGGGGTCAGTCGGGGAAAAAAAAGTAAAAATGGGAGTTTTCCCATCTTTCATTCTTCAGGGCTGCGGGAAAAGTTTTGCATTTTTTGCACAAAAGGAAAAAGGTGAATTGGAGCCCATCTCCCCAGCCAACCAAAGACTGCCACGTGTCCCAATTAAAGAGGGGGACCCATTTTTCAAACTGGTTTTCCCGCCCACTTGTACGGAATCAATACAAACTTCAAAGGGGCATATCTTTCGACTCAGGGCTCGAAATATTGCAAATCTGACACCATTGGAAAGATCTCGATCTCTTCTACACCATGGGAGTCTAAAACTTTAATTTTTGGGAGGTAAGGTGGAAGTAAAATGTAGAAAAGTATTCAAGATTTCAATGCAGGATCATCAGTCTCAACAACCAAATCAGATTTGATCTATTTCCATCGTTTCCTCTTCCTTCAAGGCACCAAACCAAGGATCGATGCAAGTAAAGATGGATTCGGGGGCAGATTTTAGTAGAAGCATTAACAACAGTGGTTGAGCTTCGACCCACATTTTCCCACTTCTTCTCTCTCTCTCTTCTTTCTCTCTTCTCTCCGATGAATCTATAAATTTGGGGGCAGGATTCATTGTAAAGGGTTGGATATTCTTAGTTTTGTAGGCTCCCTTCTCCTTCTAGCAAAGGATTTGTGGGGTTCAGGCCTTCCATTAAAATTGTAACACATTTCTACCTTTCGGCTATTCTGTAATGAACTGTATCAATCTATAGAGCAATAAAATACGTTTGTGATCGATTTTAGATCCTTCTTGTTTCTTTTGCTTCTATCTGGTCTCTCATTACAGATCTGGCTATCTGTGCTTGTTTATTGTATGCATTTTATTGGTTCGTGTCGAAGGTAAACTAAGTGTTCATCATTCCTTTGGTGCATCACCTGGTAGTTTAGTTATTTCTTATTTCCTGTATTCTTTTATCCCTGTCCCCTTGGCAAGTTTAGACTAGGTATAAGAAATAGATCCTCTACAAATCCTCACATATGCACCTAAACAGAGGGATAAGGAACCAACCTTTAATCTGGAGAGCTTTTCCAATTTGCAAGGTCCCACACCTTAGGAAAAGTTCAATGTTATGCAATCACACCAAATGAGCCTGCCTTAGAAAAGTAGATCTTTTAGGACTCATTTGGGGGTGATGTGATTCTGCACTAACAGTTTTGGCATGCCCGGTGGGACCAAGAAGTCTCCATCTTATTACAGTAGGAATTGATGTACACTTGCTGTGATTCTGGCTTTTAAGAAGCCTTAAAATTGTACATCTGGTGACTCCAAAAGAAACAAATCTACTGGTTTCAGCAGCCCAAGTTGGGAGATTCATGAGAAGAATACAAACACGGTCAAGAACCAAAGAAGGGATATTTGAATATTTAGACTTATCCCCAGACAGAGGGAGAAGGAGGGAAGAAGAGTTCAGAGGTCTCTATCTCCACCAAGCAGAGCTTTATCAACACCTCCTCCTGCAGACCATTCATTCAATCAAGAGGAGTGCTCAGGCCAATCAGAATGGCTCAGCCAAATCCTTATGTTAACTTCACTGGTAGTAGTCCACTTGCCTTGAATGCACAAAATCTAGTTCCTATTGCAGCATTAAAGAGTATCCCATATTTCACTGGGGAGAACCAAACTTCTCCTGGGTGATCATGTCCAAGATATTGCAAATGTCTACACAATCCATGAGATTCATGAAATGGACATAGCAGTCAAGCTGCTCACCTCTTCACTCAAAGGGAAGGCTTCACAATGGTTCAGGAGTCTTGAGGTAGGCTCTATCCAAAATTGGAATCAGCTATGCACCCCTTCACTACTAGTTTGGAGAGAAAGGTGATAACTTTGTCTTTGTTGGAGCAGCTAATAACAATCAAGAGAGCCCCAAATGAACAGCTGACTGACTTCAACCTCAGATTCCAGTGAACTTGGGATAGGATTCCAATAGCATTAAAGCCCACTAATGAAGGTGCCTTCTTATACTTTCTTAGGGCTTTAAATTCTGATATTTCTCTGATGATTCAGTCAATGGGGGGCACTACATTACCTGCAGCCTATAGCCTCTCCATAGGGGCTGAGAACCATTTGATTCAAGCTGGAAAAATAGCTCCTAGGCCATCCATGCCTCTGTACCCTGAGTTAGGAAGCCCAGATACTAGCCAAGCACCTACATTAGCTCCTATACCCACCCCCAGGAGTCAAAGCTCAGCTGAAGCTTCCACTTCATCATCTAACACCTCTAAAGAGCTTCAAGAGGTGATGAAGCAACTGTAAAACCTGGGAAATGAACTAGTGACCATCAAAAGGCAGCAGGCACAGAGCTCTAGGCCATATCAGCCTCAGGCTCAATATCAAACTAGACCCCAATACCAGCAGAATAGGCCACCACCTCAGACTGTAAATCAGAATCAAAATCAAGGAAAACCTCAAGCTGCTAGACCTTTTAGGTCTTATGATCCAAATACAGCCTCAACATCAAAGGCATTGGTCCCTGCACAGAACAATATGGCACAGGAATATGATTGGTGTTTTCCATGCAGTCAGCCACATAACCAATCCATGTGTTTTAATGGTGCTCTGAATCAAGCTCTAATGGTGCAAACCAGTATGGTGTCACAAGAGCCTAGTCAGGAAGGAGATCAGCAGTAAGGAGCTCAACAAGGTGAACCTCCAGGAGAGACCATGCTTGTAAATTGGCAGGCTGAAGATTTCTGTGGGATGAATCAGTTCCCTCCTCAAAGTGTGGCTGCCAATACACGGTCCAAAAAGAGAAGCATTGGAGAGGGCCAACCACTGAACTCAGGTAACCCTCAACCTTCCATCACTCCACAAGGTCCTGGTGTTCCAAGTGCAACTCCCAACATGCAGAACCAATCCAAGCCACCTTCCAAATCCAGCCAGGCACCAGTTGTAACAGCCCATGTGCAAGAAATAAATGTGTTTGGGAAGGGGCAACAAAAAGATAGCTCATTCAATATTATTGAGAAAATGAAGAGGACAAGTGTGAACATTTCACTATGGGAGTCATTGGCCATTCCAGGGCAGAGGGATCTGTTACAGACTGCCATGCAGAATTGGTCAAGTTCAAATCAACCCCCTAATCAGCAAGAGAGAGTGCTTGCCAATGCAGTTCAACCTGAGAAGAACCAAGGAGAACAACAAGGTAAGAACTTGAGACCCCCTCCATTCTATGTCTCATTATTATTGGAGACAAATTAGTGCACAATTGTATGATTGATTCTGGGGCTAGTAGTTCTGTGATGCTCAAACAAATAGCTGATCAGTTGGGTCTCCAATATGAGGTCATCTCTAGAGGAGTAGTCCAATTAGATGGGACAACAGTGACCACTGTGGGAATCATCAAATATCTGAGCCTCACTCCTACATGCCTGCCCCAATGTGACTGTCTTGCAAAATGTGTCCATCATAGATTTGCCACCACATTTTGCTTTGTGTCTGTCTAGGGACTTCACTGCCAAAATTGGAGGCTACCTGTCTGCTGACTGGTCACATATGCTCTTTAGGACAAGGTATGGGGCAAAGGCCACAGTCAGATCTGAACCCATTGCTGACTATCATATTGAAACTTATGTGCCTAGCCCAATTAATGCCAACTGCTCAGCTTTTGATCAAGAAGACCTCCTAAGCACTAATGAAGCAAATACCAAGTTGGAATGTATCCCAGACTTGACTCTAGATGAGTGGGCCAACAAAAGACATGCTTTTGACCCCTATAAAGAAATGGAAGAATCTGAGCTGGGTGTCTACCTTCTACATGAAGAAAATCACCCTCTTCCTACCTTAATCAAGCCAGAACATAAAGATGACAATGAGGTATGGAAATTATTCTTTGATGGTTCAAGGAGTAGACAAGGAGCTGGAGGAGGAGCTATGATTATGTCTCCCAAAGGTATGAAATATTATGCAGCCTTTAGATTCCAGTTTGCTTGTTCAAATAATACTGTTGAATATGAGGCTTTAGTCCAAGGTCTTCATTGGGCAAGAAAGCTAGGAATCAAGAATTTACAAGTGTTTGGTGATAGTGAATTGGTTGCCAATCAAGTCAGAGGACTAAATGCTGTAAAAAATGACCTGCTCAATAACTATAAGAATAGAGTATGGAACCTCATGGAGGATTTCAAAGCCTTCAACATTATGTCCATACCCAGAAAAGAAAATGAAGCTGTTGATAGACTTGCAGCAGTTGGAGCAGCCTTTGATGTGGTGGACAACATCAAAAGAGACAAAGAACAACCACATATCCATGTGGTTGTGAGGCCAGCAGTGCCAGATAATAATACATGCTGGCAGGTGTTTGAGAATGATCAGTAGATCATTAAATTTCTACAAGAAGAAGCTGAATTCTCAGCTAGATAACCAAAGCAGACTAGAGCAGCAGTATGGGAATCAGATAGTACAGCTGCATACAAACAAGCTTCCCAAAGGCTTAGTGACACTGGAATCTATTTTCAATCCTAATGATTAGTTCAGAAAAGAGAAGGCAAACATGCAGATCAAAGGAGAAGATTCAGAGTCAATCCCAGTTGGAGAAGACAAAACACTTCAAATTGGCAAGGTGGCCACCGAGCAAGAAAGGTATGAATTCATACAACTTTTCCAAGAATTCCCTGATGTGTTTGCTTGGAGTTATGAAGACCTAAGAGGGTTTAATCCAAAACTAGCACAACACACAATTTAATTGGACTCAGCTGCTCAGCCTATCAGGTAGAAGCAGAGACCAGTCAACCCACATATTGAGCCTCTAATGAAAAGGGAGCTGAACAAGCTAATAGAGGCAAGTATCATATTTCCAATTAAACACTCAAGTTGGGTTGCAAATCTGGTCCCAGTCAGAAAGAAAAATGGAGAAATCAGGTTGTGTGTTGACTTCAGGGATTTGAACAGAGCCTCTCTTAAAGATCACTACCCACTCCCTTCAATGGAACAGATCTTGCAAGTAGTGTCTGGGTCAGAGAGATTTTCTCTCTTAGATGGCTACTCAGGATACAATCAGATCATGGTGAAAGAAGATGATCAGTTCAAAACTACCTTCACCACCAAATGGGGCACCTATGCATACAAAAAAATGCCATTTGGACTGTCTAATGTTGGTGCTACTTTCCAAAGAGCCATGGATATGGCATTCAAAGGGCTAATCAACAAAATAGTGTTGATCTATCTGGATGATATCACTGTGTTCTCCAAGAATGCAGCAGACCACCTTTTTCATCTAAGGCAAGTGTTTCAAAGATGCAGAAGATTTGGGGTATCTTTGAACCCCAAAAAATGCATATTCTTGGCCCATGAGGGTAGGATTTTAGGCCACATTGTGTCTAAGGAGGGTCTGGCAATTGATCCAGAAAGAGTTGAAGCAATAAAAGCACTGCCATTGCCAAGTCACAAGAAGGCTCTTCAAAGCTTCTTGGGGAAGATCAACTTTGTTCGAAGGTTTGTCCCAAACTTTGCTGCTTTGGTTAAGCCAATAACACTGATGCTGAAGAAGAGCTTAGCATTCAGATGGACAGCTGAAGGAAAGGAAAGCTTTGAAGCTATCAAAGAGGCCATATCACAGGCCCCAACTCTTGTAAATCCAGATTTTTCCAAGGACTTCATATTGTATGCCTTTGGTGGCAGTGACACTATCTCTGCAATCCTGGTTCAGCAGAACAAAGAAAGCTCAGAACAACCAATTGCTTTCTTCAGTCAAAGTCTAGAAGACTATGAGGTGAGGCATTCCTTCATTGAGAAGCAAGTCCTGGTGGTGATCAGGGGACTGAAGAAGTTTAAGCATTTGGTGTCAAACAACAAAATCCAACTATTGGTCTCCCATACAGGAGTCAAAGAATTCCTCCTCAGCAAGGACCTGAATGAGAAACGTGCAGGGTGGATCACTCGTGTCATGGAATATGACATTGAGATTAAGGTCACCAAGCTGGTCCGTGGGAGGGGCTTGTGTGAGCAACTAGCCTCTGCTCTACAAGAAAAGTGAACAGTGAAAAGGAGGTTGTTTTTGTTCTACAAGATGATCAAGAAGAAGGGAGAGATGATGTACCTGCTCCTTGTTGGACCCAAGACATGGTGCATTTCCTTCAAATGGTCTGTGTCCTCATGGATGAGTAAAGCAAAAAGAAGGCATTTCAGGCTACAGGCCATCCCATATGTTTTATTGATGGTGTCTTATTTAAAAGGGACATCAATGGTGTTCTGCTAAGATGCATTGGGACAGATCAGGTGGAGAGAGTGCTATAAGAATTTCATGTTGAAGCAGTTGGAGGCCATTTTTCTCCAAGAGTGACAACACTCAAAATCATGAAAGCAGGATATTATTGGCCCAGAGTGTTTAGTGACTGTTTCACATGGATCAAAAGGTGCAAGAGTTGTGCATTCTTCAAAGGAAAAGAGAAGCTAGCAGCACTTCCATTGCACCCAATCTCAGTAGACCAACCTTTCATGCAATGGGGATTGGACTTCATTGGAGTCATCAACCCAAACTCAAGCCAAGGTCACAAATGGATCCTGACAGCAACTGATTATTTCACCAAGTGGACCGAGGCAGTGGCACTCAAAGAAGTAAATGAGTCTAGTATCCTGGATTTATATGAAGGGATAGTGACCAGATTTGGAGTACCAGCCACCATCATCTCAGACAATGCATTAGCATTTATAGGTTCCAAAATTATAGGATGGGCTGTTAAAAATGGGACTTATTTGAGTACTTCATCAAACTATTACCCTCAAGGTAATGGCCAGGCTGAGTCTACAAACAAAAACCTGTTGAAGATCATCAGAAGAACTCTCGATGAGAATCAAAGGACCTGGCACACAAAGCTCAAAATGGCCTTATGGGCTGATAGAATAACACCCAAGAGATCTATAGGTAGCTCCCCATTCAAGCTTGTCTATGGGAAAGAAGCAGTGTTGCCCATATCACTTGAATTACCAGCATTGGAGCTTGTGAAGCAACTAGAGATGTCTGAATTTGAACCAATGGAGGCCAGGTACGTGGAGCTGATAGAATTAGAAGAGACCAGAGAGAAAGCTCTCCAAGCATTGGAGAAGAATCAGGCCTTCAATCAAAAATGCTTTGATAAGAAGGCTAGAGCAAGGACCTTCCAGGAAGGGGACCTGGTTTTGAAATGGGATGCAGATCGAGCAAAACCAGGGAGACATTCTAAGTTCGATGCCATCTGGAGTGGCCCCTATATGATAACAAGATGCAAAAGTAGTAATGCTTTCCAATTGTCTACATTGGAGGGTGAAGAGTTGTAGATTCCAGTGAATGGGATCTATCTTAAGCACTGCTACTAAAAGGGAAGTCTCACCCTGTACATATCAGTTTAGTTTCTCTTTCCTCTAAGTGCTTCTACACATTGTCTTGTTGTAGTGTAGATTGCTTTCCTCCTAAGTGCTTTGCATGCTCTCTGCATGTTCCATTTTGGAACATGTATGATTTCAATTTTTGTACATAGTCATGATGTTGTTTTGCTGCTCTTGTGCAGTTCATTCAAAAGAACAGATGAAGCCCTGTTTTAAAACAATTTTCTACTCTCAGAAATCTTCATTTCAAGATTTTCTTATAAAATTTGAGAATGCAAGTGGTTGTGGTCATGAACCAGAGGTAGAATTAGTATCAGACTGTTATTCTTGACTCCATGCCCAACAGATATGACAAGGCAACTGATCTCTTCATCTAGCAGGAAGATGTCCCCATGAGTCACCAAATTGTTATCCATATTTCACCCCAAGCTAAATATTGGATCGAATCATGACCCCACCTAAAAGGAACCCAAGAAAACTCATTCAATCCTACAAATTGGTTGCAAAAAAGATTCAGCAATGAAGTGGCAGAGATGAAGAAAGAGCAAAGGATCCTGTACAGAAAGAAATGACTCGATCAGGCCATTTCTACACCTTAAATTCATTCTGCAAGTTACAATTAGACTCAACAATGGAATAGACAGGGTTAGATGCTAAAAGGGGAGATGTTACAGAGGAACCAGAAACTGGAAAGAAGAAGAAAAGGGTCAAAAAAGATTCGACGTCCTCGGGCTCAAACTTCTCAGGAAAGGCCCAAAAACAACTAAGTATGGAGGAGGCAGTGGAAGAGACCACGTGTCCTAACGACGCTTCCCTCAGAGTTGATCAAAAGGTAGAGACCCAAACGAGCGCGAGCTCGCCACGTAGCCCAAAGCCTAAAAATGAGAGGAACCATTGAAAATTCCACAGAGTAGCGGAGGCCGACAAGTGTCAACTCGGCACGCTCCTCCAAAGGAAACTTTGGGTCGGGTTTGCAAACAAGTGGTGCCTCCACGTGTACCTCAAAGGGGGGCAAGGTTAGTTGAATAGTCAATGCATAAGTGGACCAGCGGAGGCTGCCAAGTGTCTTAAGGGCATTGTTTCAAGGGTAAAATGGAGAAAAGGTTCCTGAGTGAGCACCAGAGTGACATGTGTCCCAGGGGAAAGTGGGTAGTTAGGGAAAAAGTTGATTTTTTTCCCCTTGTTACCTCAAAAGGGAGTAAAAGTTGCAAAATGGCCCGTAACTCCGCCCAGGGAAAAAGTCAGCATTAGACCCGAGTCAAAGCCAAGGTGGGGAGTCGGGGAAAAAAGTGAAAGTTTGCCTTTCGTTCAAAAGGCATAAAGGAAAAAGTTGTCCATACGGAGCTTCGGGGCTGCGGGAGGTTTTTAAGTTTTTACGTTTTTTGAGGCCAAAAGGTAATCTCCCCAGCCTACCAAAGACTGCCACATGTCCCATATTAAAGAGGGGCTCATTTTTCAAATTGGTTTTCCCGCCCACTTGTACGGATTCGATACAAACTTCAAAGGGGCATATCTTTCGACTCAGGGCTCGAAATATTATGAATCTGACACCATTGGAAAGATCTCGATCTCTTCTACATGCCATGGGAGTCTGAAACTTTAATTTTTGAGGAGGTTAGGTAAAGGAAAATGGAGAAACGTCTTCAAGCTTTCAATGCAGGATCATCAGTCTCAACAACCAGATTGGATTCGATCTATTTCCACCATTTCCTCTTCCTTCAAGGCACCGAACCAAGGATCGATGCAGTAAAGATGGATTCGGGGAAGATTTTAGCAGAAGCATTAACAATGGTGGTTGAGCTTCGACCCACATTTTCCCACTTCTCTCTCTCTCTCTTCTCTTCTCTCCAATCAAATCTATAAATTTGGGGGCAGGATTCATTGTAAAGGGTTGGATATTCTTAGTTTTGCAGGCTCCCTTCTCCTTCTAGCAAAGGATTTGTGGGGTTCAGGCCTTCCATTAAAATTGTAATACATTTCTGCCTTTCGGCTATTCTGTAATGAACTGTATCAATCTATAGAGCAATAAAATACGTTTGTGATCGATTTTAGATCCTTCTTGTTTCTTTTGCTTCTATCTGGTCTCTCATTACAGATCTGGCTATCTGTGCTTGTTTATTGTATGCATTTTATTGGTTCGTGTCGAAGGAAAACTAAGTGTTCATCATTCCTTTGGTGCATCACCTCGTAGTTTAGCTTTGTTTTCATTTATGTATTCCTTCTATCCCTGTCTCCTTGGTAAAGTTTAGATTAGGATTAAGAATAGACCCTCTACAAGTTTCTACGTATGCCCCTGTTGTCCACTCAAAATTCCCCTGCTCTTAAGAAGGTGAAAATTTAAAATTTTGAGTTTAAGTGTCTTCTCTGTTGTACTGATAATGTGAAAAGCCAAGAAATTGAGAAAATCTGCGTTTTTGGGTCATTTTGTGTGTTTTTCGGGCCTGTCGGACATTTTTGTCCCGCGTGTCCCAAGTTCAATTGGGCCCTCTGTTCCCCGATCGGCCGGTTTACCCGAAGTCTATTCTTTTCGGGCCCGTCGGAACTTTTTGTCCCAAATGTCCCAAGTTCGCCCGGACCAGTTGTTCCATTTTCGTCCGATTCGGCCGAGTCGCGTACTTCACGTACTTTTGTCCCGCGTGTTCCAAGAGCATTTGTGCGTCTTTTCCCCGCTTCGCCCGAATCGGCCGAGCCGCGTACTTCGCGCTTTCGCGTCCCACATGTCCCAAATGAACCAAGTGCCATTCGTGCTAATTTTTCCCGCTCTACCCGAATATCTTGCTTATTCAATTTGGTAGGTATGTATTAAATGCACATTCATTGCCTTTCTCTCTCCTAAACGGCTATATAACGAGCAAACCCCCTATGCGTTTTGCACACTGCTTTCCTGCTATCTTTTGCTCGAACCCTTGCAATCTAAATTCCTGCGCGCGTATCCATTTCCCTCTGCAATTCCTTCCCAAGTCTAGCTTGCAGCTCTGCCCTCTGAATTACTATCAACATGAAGATCAAATTTCAGGGGCAAGAACAAATCTCACCACTAGAGTCTGTCGTTCCCGATATCGGGGACAGTGAAGTTCGCCATCTTGACTTTAGTGATTTTTGGTCGAGGATGACAGATGCGAACCCTACACCAATGGCACAGATGATTCATGACAGCGGTCTGGCTTTCGCTGGTGGTTTCCCAATCTCGGTGCAATGTGCAGATACAGTGCTCTCATGCGGAGCTCATTTCAACCCTGATTCGAGTGAATTGACAAACATACACGGGGAGCTCATTGCCAAACTTGACGCTGCCGCCATTGGCACTGCACTGAGGATTCCAGAAATGGATAATGCCATAGTTGTCTCCCAGAATCAAGCACAGGCCCTGTTCAATCAAGACAGTGACAACTATAAGGCGCGGGTGGCGAAGTCTTGGCTTAAAAACCCTAAGAAGGGAGCATCTCGCCTATCCAAGACCCTTTTCCGAGCAGATTTCAATGAAGAATTGTCAGATTTCATAATCTTACTGGCTCGGGTTATGGGCTTACCCTCCACTAACGAGTTCCATTTCTGGATGTGCCCGCTCATCAACATGGTGTGCGAAGGAACTCAAAATATCAACTGGGCAGAAATCATCAGCATGAACCTAGCGGAGCAGCTGTCCAATGTGCAGCAAACGAAGAAATTCTACATGACTTCGTACCTGATGTACACTCTGGTGGCATCAAGGCAGTGGTTTGGATTTTCTTACATTGATGCCCACAAAGATGATCCTGTGTATGCCTACTGCCCACAGTTCACCCTAGAGACCAGCAATTGTAATTTCCGAAGGGTGAATGATGCCTTCACCATGTACATGGTCAGACTTCTTGAGGGTGACACTGCTAGAAGATTTTCTGATGAAGCCATGAATCTAATATCGCACTACGGTGCCTATTTTATTCAATTCAGAAAATTTTCTTATATCAGGCTAGCTGGCTATGAGAGCACCCCTCTGAGGCTTCCTATGTTCTGCAGTGACAAGATGGCTCTGATAGAAGTATGCAGGCAATTAGATAAATTGCATAGAACCTGCAGAGACAAGAAAATTACCGGTTTGCACTTTCCCATCTCTTTGGGAAACTACACTTGTAAAACAGCCCTGGATGCACAGAATATAGAAAGAGCCCTGGCTCCCATCACTGTCCATTTCTTCAAGCCAAGAACTTGCTTCGACTTGAAGAAGTTCATTGAGCAGAACATTAAGATAACATATCATCATAGGGCAGATACAGAAGACTATTGGGCTGACTGTGCCGATGATTTTGAGGCTAGAAGGAGGCATTATGGCAGGTTCTCTCTACAATTGATCCAAGAACTCGGCTTGTACCCAGTTCCTGAAGGACTCAAGGACGACAACTCTGATCTATACTCATATGAGTATGACAATGTGGTTAAGCACACTCCCTTGGAGGACTTGGATTGGTTCAAGAAAGAGAAAGATGATTTGGCCGAGATCCTGGCTCCAGTCTTAGTCAGGACTAAGATCTGGTTTGATAAGAAAGTTCGAGAGCTTAGGAGGCACTCAGGAGAATCCTCCTCCAAGGATGTTTCAACACCAAGGAGGGAAGCATCGACTCCAAGATCAGACACACCTGTGCAAACCCCTCCTGCCTCATCAACTCAAGGACCTGCAGTTTCTACTCCTTCATCCACCCAAGTATACCAGAAGAAACTCAAAGAGGTTAAGAAGGAGCCTGTGGAAGAAGATCCCCAGAGGAAGCAGGTAGAATTACCTTTGGGATCAGAGAACGTCATTGTTCTCAGTGAAAGTGAAGAGAGTGAGGTGCCAGCTCCTTCAAGCGCTCCTGAAGCTCCAACGGATAAAGACAAGGAAGTCCAGAGCACTGAACTTCCAAGTGCTATTGATTCCTCTAAGCACCAGTTGTCTCAAGCGCCCCACTCATGTCTCAACTCGAGACAACAGCTGTGCAAACCTTGAGCACCATGAGCTCTCTGTCTCTTGGTCCTCTTGCCCCTCCTGCTTCTTCCTCCTCCTCTTTTGCATGGGTGCAACCTTTTGTCGACAGTAGGAAGAGGAAATCTTCCTCTCGGAGCTCAGGGCCAAATTTTGATGTTGTGGCAGCCTTGTTAGGCACTACTCCTCCTTCTCGTGCCAAAAAAGCCAGAATCACCTCCAGGATAGTGTCTGATGCTCAGGGTCAGCAATTCCTGGAGATTGCTAAGCCTACAGTAGATAAATCAGAGCAGGACTTGCAGGCATCTGACCTAGAACTCTCAAGGATTCCTATGGGAGAGTCTACCCCTGAAGGTGAGATCCACAACCTCCAGGAAACGGTCACAAGAGTCATTGGGAGGGTAGAAAAAGGGCAGCAAACTATTGAACAGTTGGAGGAACAAGCCCAGATTCTCACAGGTTTTATCAAATCTCTTTTGTCTAAGGACAAAGTTTTGGACCCTACCCCATTGACTACCCTTCCACCACCTGTAATTTTGAGCCAAGATGAAGTACAGAGTATCAAAGACATGCACAAGTATTCCATATATGGCAGAGCTATGGAGGCCATGGTGGAAGATATGCTTGTTGCTGGATTGAACTTCATCGATGAAGCTTTCAAACTCCATGGAAAGGTGAACAACTTGCAACAGAAGCTCTCTTCCACTATTGGGATCATAGATAAAGAGCTTAAACTTTGGAGCAGTTGCATAGTGGACCTCCGCCTCATGGGACAGACAGATGAGAACATTTTATTGGCGAGTAAGGTTTTTGATGATGCAAAGGATAATCTGTCAAAGTCCTGGGTTTACAGCGTGGAGTGGAAGATCAAAGTCTTGGAGGAGGCTTTGGGAGAACTGAAGAATAGCTGGCAGAAGGGTGAGGCTTTCAAGACACTAGTTGTATCTGCTTTCAAAGATATACATTGTCATCTTCAGGATGAAACTTCTGGTGTGCCTCTTTCCTTGCAAGAAATCAAAGCTCAATTCAGAGCTTTTGTCAAAGATAATCTATTCAAGGAAAGCTCCATTTCCAAAGAGAAAATGAAGGAGATCTGCTCTCTTCAATCTGCCATTGAAGAAGCAAATAAAGACTATCATACTCATGTCGAGTTTGATAAGGAAATGGAGAAGTGCCTCGGATTTTGGACCCAGTCTACAGCCAACACGTCAGTCCCACGTGGCAGAGACATAGCCGAGGCATTGAAGAGATTCAGGCAGCAGATTTTGAAGTCAGTGGGTCCCTTCCAGTCATGAGCACCTGTCTTCTTCTCCTTATTCTTCTCTTCTCTTCCAATTCTTTCTCTCGGATTTATTGTAATAAGTTGAGGTATTGCGATTGGCAATCCTTAACTAATCTTTAGCTAAAAGAAGTAGTTACCAAGAGTAACTGATTTGTAAACTATATAATGGCCTCTCCTTGCCATTTTGAAAGAGAGGAAGAACTTGGCTTATTTCCTGAAAGTGTAAATAAATCATAAAGAAATCAATACAGAAGGGCTTTTCATTCTTCGTCTATCTGATCTCTTTTATCCCTAAGCTTTTCATTTAATCTTGTTAAGATCATTTGTCTGTGTTATGATAAGAAGCTTTGTATTCTTGCAGATGTTATTTATAGAACTTTGTGTCTTTCAAATTTCATCTTACTAAGTATGATACAAATGATCTTGTTTCAATTCACTGTACCTTCGCATACATAAAGAATTACTCTGTCATCTATAATTCTGAAATGTTGCCTTTCTGCTCATTCTCGTATTCTCATTCCCCAGTCCTTTTGTAATTGATAATCCTGATAGAAAACACTTTCATAATATCCAAGTTCAACAAGAAAATCATGTTTTGTATATTTGTAAATAGGTTTGTTTCTGAATAAGGGAACCTCTCCCATTAAAGAGGAGGGACTTCTTGTCCCCTGACTGTTGCTCTTCGTTGCTTGCTACATTCAACTATACAATTATCTCATCGCTAAACATTTCTATCTCATTTACTACTCATCACTACATTTCTCACACATTCAGCCATCTAAGGATTTCATGATCTACTATTCATTGATCTTCTAATATAAAAATTATTAAATTTAAGCATCAATCCTATACTATTATTTACACATCATCAATGTAAATTTCAATAATTGATCATTATCTAGTTCTCTAATCAACAATACCATTAAACTATACAATCACTGCTAGTGAAATAAAAAGTTCATCTATTATACATAATAGTTACATCATACCAAACAATCCCTTGATATATATATATATATATATATATATATATATATATATAGTCCAAAATCAAGGTTACAAAATATAGTCACTGGGGGGAAAGCCCCCGTACCTCAATAAATCCTATAGAATACATCAGATGTATTTATCACTATCACTACCTACCACTACAAGAGGTCTAGAACTTGACGCTTCATCGCTAACCCTATACCATTGATCTTGGGATATGTGCCTCTCCTTATGGATATGTAATAGAGAATTCTCAACCAAGGTCTACTTTGTAGACTACTTCCTAGAGCTCCACATACCATGCAAACACATCCTGGGATAGGCCACCCACTCCTATAGTATGACTCACCTACTTTTTCTCTACATAAGGCCTCATCATGCTCACTCAAAAAAACTATACATGTGGCTGTCGCTATCGCCAAAAGCTTCAACAAATGGGCATACTCACCTGCAATCACATCCACCTACTCTAACATCCCTCCACCCACAAGAACATTTGGAGGCACGTTCTGAGTCAACGTTCTTATGGAGGTATCCACAATCAATGTCCAATAAGCATCATATGTAACCACATGCAAAATGCCTCACATTAGCATATATACACCATTTTATTCATCAACCAACTTAACAAGTAAACAAATAAGAATATATGATACTTAGGTTCTGCTCGCGCTACTACTATCATCAAGGAGGAGTTTACCTCTGGAACGGGTGCCTAACCCTCACCCGCCACATATACCACCATTAGAAATGAAAACACCCATTAGTGTATTTCCCATCACTAACTATACCCCTTAGTGCACCGTGCGTCATCCACATGTATATGATATAAAACCGAATCTACCTCTTCTAGACCCGAGGGCACTAGATGTGCTCCTGTGGGGTCTAGCCTCGACCATGGTCACCTCGCTACCATAGTAGACCAAAACCATATAAATGGCTCTCGGAGCACATCCTAGTCCATACCAAACTATCTGGACACCCGCTCACCATATAATAACTCTATTACTCCTAGAAATCAGTCATCTAGCCACATAGTACATTGAATGCATCGTAACTCAATATCATCCTCCACCTAGCCTCCATAATCTATATATAGCCTCCATATAATCACCTTGGGGCCCATTTGATGCAACTTGTCAACCTATATTCTGGTCTATTCTCCATCCTCCTACTCTAGGTCCCTAACCATCTCGTTGCAATATATATGGTTCATCTTAATCGGCTTCCTCATGTGGCCCACTAAGTGGCCTCAAGATTACTATATGCTCATACACCCATACGTATAACAAGGTATTCAATCCTATCCCACCACCATGGTCCTCCTGTATAAACTATTACAAATATCTATATAAATGGACGAACACACATCATGCCCATGCATATCTAGTACCATGATTTTCTATCCTCCGAAAAATATCATGCATCATATAGAGAATGCCAACACCACCTCCCTCCAAAGTCACTGATGAATGATTCCAATACTACTGCAATGAAATTTTGTAATTGTCTTGATCGAACTCTAGATCTCACAATCACATCCAATCCAACATACGTCTCAGTGTGTACTCAAGACCATGAAAAATATCACTTTACTGCCCTCATCTAACTCTGGGCATCTACTACGGCCATGACTTGTACCCTTTCTCCAATGACAGGTAACCTCAATATCCTATATACATCTTCTAATGTCACTGTTATATCCCTTGTCTGGAAATGAAAATGTGTAAGTGTTTACACACTATCTCCCAAAAAATTATGTCAATAAGGGCATATAATGGGGCACCTCCCCTAATCTAGTAATGTGTTATAAGCCAACACGGTCCAACACACCCCACTCATTGTCGGTAAACCCATAACTAAGAAATGTGCTCTAAATGGCATCCCACATGGGACTCCTTGAAATGTATATCTCTCTACATAACACAAACTAACAAAAAAACACAATATTAGCACACATCTATAGCTTCAAAATCAATCGAAACATCATCAAAATCAAATAAACTCACTAAACAACACAAAAAATTATCCCCTTGACACTAGTGCCTTGGAGTTGGACACTAGTGCCCCATGAGAAGTCAATGGTGCGTGGAACTGGGAACTAGTGTCCTGATGGATGAAAATGACCTATCTGTTTCCATCCAGGTCAAAAATTCCCAATTGTACAACATATTAATTTTTGCTAAAAATTCTAAAAACATAAAAAATTGACAAAAAATTCTAGCTTTGACCATACATACCAACTCCATGGTTGTTTGCATAGCTACGACCATCGTCACCCTCTCTAATCTCATCCAAATAGCTTCCTTAACAAATGACATCCTTGTAACTCAAAGCTCAAATCATACCTAGTCTTGGTTCAAATGAAGTTACTATTCACCTTTTTAAATTTACAATATATAGTAATTTGATTCTACCCTACACTATGGTCACTACTTTCTACTATTATTACAACTAATACAAGTACATGGTTCAGATCATATATTGAGCCTTGTTATTTTGTTTCTCTCCGTATTTGCGATATCCGAATCATGATCTTGTTTACCACAATACTATACACTTTTGACCACTCTATATTTAATTTAGACATATGTATTATTTCATATATACAGATACTCTATCGACACTAGTAAATCTATATTATCTCTCATCTCCTACACTCCTTCATATCCTTGCTTTCAGATTAGTACTCATTTATCCACCCCTCTACCTTTCACTGAAAAGGGGCATTATAATTGGTATCATCTTATAATCCCTCTTAGGATATAACATAATAAATTGACACTCTTAATGTGTTACTATCACAATTTTCTATGATCTCATTCAAAATACAGTCACATTTATACAACAAGCACTAATTTTTAAAATTCATTTCCACAAATGACCTAATCTAGGGGAAAAACAAAATTATCTCTGTGAGTAATATTCTAAATACATCCTATTCAATCAACTATTATCATTTAAATGAATCAATCAATACAAAAACCATGGTTACTATCACTTCCATATGACCTAACTTAGGAGCCATCCAATAATATTCAAATCAAAACACCCATTACTGTAGGATTGGGGGTAATGAGACATCATTTCATTTCATGTACTGCTCCTATGTGGGTTCTTCAATCGGGACAAATGAATTTCAATCTAAAGAAAACAGTAACAAATTGGTCCTTATTTGTCTGCAGCGATTGGATATTTTGGGGAAACATCATGGATGGAGAGAAAAATAGATCTCTCCCCAACACTCTTCCTCTGGTGGTAGGATGCCCAAATCCTTAAATTATCAACAAATCAGGTTGGGAATTGATCACTCCCTACATCTTCTATTCACCTTTTCCAAAATATAAATCTCTAATATCATCACAATTATTTCTCCAAGTCACTCCTTATAACGATTTTTTATCTCTTCCTACACCACATGGGTCAAAATGCTGATCCATGGCTCATTGTGTCACATGTTTCTATGTTCTACGCGCACTATGCAATATGGATTCTATGAACCCTATACAAATATATTTCTTACTTATTTTACACTACTTGAATTTCATTCAAATAACATAAAGGGGGGTAAAATGTAGACACAAAATTATGCACGTATCATCACTTTACTATGCCATTGGTATGTTGTTATATGCATGAATCTTAAGTAAATAAAATTATACACTAGTGACACTTTTCCCTTGTTTCCATACTTTCTTTGATTGACTTATATTGTGATTATCTCCTACATATCTAAGTTTTGTATGAACTTCTAGTCAAGTCATGGGGATCCATGTCTGTCTGTATTGTCACATCTATTACTTTTGACCTCAAGACACTAGCACCCGCTCTGGACACTAGTGCCCAGGTGCTTGTGTCCCTTCTTGGTACTCCATGTCCTCCTTGTTCTTTTTGCACATTTTGTTATTATTTTACGGCCTTGTTTATTTTCTTATACTTATCCCATGTTCTTAGTCAAAATTTTGTGTCACTAGTGTCGAAATTCAAACAAAGGAATCATATATATGCACAACATTCTAACTATTATTCTGGCTGGAAATTCAAGAGGGACTATCACATCTATATATTACTACCACTACTCAAAGGGATTGTATTATGGGATGCATACACTACATAGGAAGGATAAGCGCTAAGTTTCATACCACACATTTTCATTCTTGCATCACAGCTAGCTATAGCTTGTTATCTTGGTGTCATTGGCATGATGGAAAACCTAAGAAAAGGATACCGTTTCACACACAATAACAAAAAACTACATGGATTATGAGATGTAGTGTAGTGCTCGGTAATAAGTTCACTCATAAGGAGACTACTGGGGTCAGTCTGATTTCACATACTACATATTTTATTTAGATCTCATGTCTTTATGATCTTGTGTAGATAGCTAGGGTTTGTGTTGCAGGTTACAATTGCGATTGGAACCCTAACAGAGAAATCAAAGTGAAAGAGAGCAAGTAGAAGTGAAAAACTTTTGGCCCAAAAATAACAGATCCTGAATATTTACACAACCACTAGCACCCAAAACAGTCACTAGCACTTGGGGCATTTTTTTCCTCCTATGGGATTCTTTCCAATATAGTTCCAAGTTCCCGAGTTCTTAACAAGCCATTCCTACACTGTCCCCAGCTAGATCTAACACTTTATCAGTCCTGATCACTTTCAAATTAGACAAAAAACTGACAAGTCTCTATTTTCCTTTGTGTTTACCTAGGGTTAATTGATTTAGAAACTTATATGTTGAATATAACCGTGTAAAATCACCTGAATATCATTTGTTACAATAGTTAACCTAAAATTAAGATTTAATTATATTTAGATTAAATCACATTGTCACAACATAAGTAGGAGTGTTAAATTTGACAGTAGTTACCTTATCTAACATATCATCTAACAATGAAATGATAGAATCAAATTCAACATTATTTGAAGTTTGATCCTTATGTTTTACATTATTCTTTATACCGTGTTTAGGGAAGGGGTCTTCAAAGGCTTTTAATTTCTCATTTGGTTTTTAATTATTAGATTGACCTTCAATCTCAATTCCAAGCCATTATCAATTAAGTCTTGTATAAAGTGACATAGTCTTACACAATGATCCATAGGATGGCCACATATACGATGGTAGTCATATTATTCATTTTCCGTATAACACGTGGGTTTATGTTGTCATTATTCAAAATATCATGTAAATGGGTATGTCACCATTTTATCTCTTGGTAATTGATTGAGGACACTTGAAAGTATTTCTATAAGAGGCGTAAATTGTCATCTTTTGAGCTCATGCAGAGAAATTTCTTTGTTAGAAAATATTAGAGGTTACTTAATGGATTTTTCTATTTTACAAGTTTAATGAGCTTCACTTTGTATGTTTTGAACATGACGAGAATCAATGATTCTTTCATTTACAAGATTTATGTTATAGTTGATAAATTTAGATTTATCATGATTTTGATTGTTGTTATTATTGGGTTGGTCCTTTGAATGTGTCTTGCTAAGGTCCTTAGCGATTAGAGCCATCTCAATATGTTTTACTTTTTCAATAACTTATTTGAAGTTTTTCAAACAATACATTTGTATTTGAAATGATAATTATATATTTAGATTGAGAATGAAAATACTAAATTTTTCTTGGGTATAAAACAAGGGAATCAACTTACAATTCCTCACCATCGTTGAAGATATAATGAAAAAGTTGCATTATTCCTTTACTTTATGCTGTAAAGGTCCATCATTGTGATTTTAGAATCTAGGTTGAATGAATTTTTTTTAACAAATTTCTCTGAAAGGTCTTTAAATGTTGTGATCAATCGCTTTGGTAGTAGTAAGAACTAGTCCAAATTCTGCCCTCCTAAAAATTTAGGAAATAGGAATAAGAGAAAGATATCATTATATGCCACTTCTTGGCATGCCATGAAAAATTATTTAACATGTTCTCTTGGATCATGTTTACCCTTATATTTATCAAATTTAGGCATTTCAAATGTTTTGGGAAAAGGTACACACAACATGTCCTTATCGAATAGGTAAGGACATAGTTCGTCAAAATTAAATTGTTTTGTATGCTTTTGAAGTCCTATTAAGGTTTATTTCACACTCCTCCATTCTTATGAAAATAGGGAGTTTGGTTGAGGAGTGTCCATGGTTATTTCATTTTCATGCATAGATTTGCATTCTTCCTTATTTTTAGGATTTTCATTATTTGTGAGTTGGCGTGTTAGTGCTTCGACTTTGGATATCAAGTATTCTCTTGATGAATCAGATATAGTGGTTGATTTTTCATTTTTCTTACTAGATTTGGGTTTTTCTCCCATTTCTAAGAGGTGAAGTAGATATTGATTTTTGTTTTGCATCATTAGGTTATCAATAGCTATTTTTTGATTTTTGATAGTTTGGGTTGTTCTCTAATGTCTTCTTCTTCTTAAAAAAGTGTTATGACCAAAAGGGTTGAATCTATTAGATTTATCATGGGCATGATTTTTTTTGCTACGTGTAAAAACCATTGTTTTATAGGTAAGTACCTAAGTGAAAGGTGATTTTTAGATTTTGTAGAAGTTTAAAAAAAAATTGAGCTAAAATAAATTTGTTTGATAAAAAAGACGTGATCAAAATGTAAGTTCAAAGTTGGGGTTTGTTTTGATGGAATTAGATTTATTTTTAGTTCAATTTTGGATAATGTGAATATCCAAAATACAAGGTTCAATGTGATTTGATCTATGAATTTATTAAAATTGAATACTCAATATATAAGGTTATTGTTTTAGTTTTATTTGATTTAATTTACTTAATACAAAGATAAAGTGAATATCAACATATGAGATTAGCGAGTTTGATAAAATCAGATGTGCTTAAACTTGGATAAAGTGAAAATAGAAAGTAAAAGGCTTAAATTGTGGTTTGATTTATTTTTACGTAAGTCTAGGAATTTTTGGTGAACCCAAGTACTAAGGATAAAAGAATGGTTGAATTTGATATTTAAAGGGGTATAGATTTGGATCCTAATGGGATTTATTTGTATTGGATTTTGAATAGAATGTTTAAATAGAAGTATTTGTTTCACCACATTGGAGCACCGTATGCAAAAATGATTTAAAAGGTAAAGGTACGGTACGTGAGGAATACCTAGAGGTCGTGAAGAGGTTGCACACCATTTTTGAAGACCAAGATGATTATATAGTACTCCTTTTTGTCTAGGAAGGAATACTTGAGAAGCAAAGCAGGACCAAAAAATAGAGTTAATAACAATAAGTCAGTGGATTGCCTAGTGTAAGCTAGATCTGGGAAGTAGGATGCTTCCTCAAAGGCCGTCAATCCACGTCTTAATACAAATTAATGTAGATAAATAACATGAAACATAAGGTCTTACTATAATTATATGATTTAGGTATCTCACAAAAATACTATACTCTAAATCTAATCTAAATAAAAAATATAAGATCAAATCTAGAAAGGGCGGTTGGTTGAAAAGATCTGCAGGTGTAACAGAGGGTATTATGGAGGTATTGGTGAAGTTGTGGGAGGTTTTGAGAGGTTTTGGGTAAGGAAATGAGCTTTCTGGTCAGGGAAAAGGCCAAACAAAGAGACCGATGCTGGTTAGGGAACTGACACCAGTAACTAGTTATAGCCAAGATCGGTTGGATAACTGATCACAGTAGGAGCAATTGGGTGCCAAAGGTGAAAATGGGTTGGTTTGGGCTCTCTGTGATCACACAGAGTGTTGGGAAGGATGAAGCATGGTGTTGGGATTTAGGTGAAGGCTCAACAGGGGTGAAAGAGGTTATTGGAAAGGCAGGGAGGTTCAAATTGGAAGGGTGTTGGGTAGAGGGACTACAAAATGTATTCGGGAGAGGAAGAAGGTGATCGCAAGCAAATAAAAGATTAAAAACCAAGGCTAATGAAACTAATGACTTGGTTAAGAATACTTATATGAGATTGATAGGTGATGGTAGTTGATGGGTTCTTAGAGGAGAATCAGGTCCAGATCCAGTGCTACAATAATGGAGACTGAGTGCTTCCCTATGTGAATGATCCGAGAATATGGAGCAAGAGATTGGTTTCTAGGGAAGAACTTGAATGCTCTGGTACTGTGTTTGATTGTCCGATGCTCAATCAAATGCAAGGATGTAAATTAATAATCAAAATGCAACCAAAGGAATCCCAACAAAATAACTCGAGGAAAGAGTTGAAAATCCTTATTTAAAGGAACCAATGGCCATTCCTTGACTGACACCGACCGAGGAATAACCGAAGTTGGTTAGGGAGAAATAGTCAAATTTGATCAAAATAGCCCGTTTCTTCCCTTTTTGGTGTGGATCAAGAATGGAAATGGGTTAGGAGTCTTGATTCTTAATTAAACATGCGGGAAATTTATGGGAGAGGTAGTTGGTAATAAATATTAGGTTTAGAAAGAGTCTCAGTTAGTTAGGGGAAGTGATTACTCAGTATTAGGTGGTTAAGGGGAGTTATGACTTAGCCTTAGGTGTTAAATGGCCTAAGAATGGGTCCAAGGTGAGGTGGAGGGGTGAGGTGGTAATTAACCTAATATTGATAATTATATTAATAAAAATGTGTGAAAGGGGTCATGATAAGGGGGTATATAGTTAATAAGGTGGAAGGGTGAGGCCTAGAGGGTTACGACCTAATTTTGGGTACATATAGTATTCAAGGGAATAAAGTTGGTATATGGGGTTTTAATTTGAGAAAATTTGTACTTTTGGATGTGAATGTCCAAAGGAATAAAGTTTATGGTTTTTTTTTTGTTTCGGTAGAACACAAGTTTGAATCTAAAGAAATTTTTGAAAATCCAGTTTTGATTTTTTTGCTAGGATATTATTTTGTGCTCGTGGAGCATAACCTAAAACATTTCAAACTACAATATAAAAAGTGTAAAAAGGATGTGTTTTGTATAAACCATGTTTTATGATAGAAATTTGGTAGAATCTTCTTTTTTTACAAACACCAAGCAACAAGTTTTATAGAATGTTTTGGATTTAAAGAGGGAAAATCCATTGGGTAATCAACACAACATTTTGTGAATATTGCAACATATAATAATGTTATGAATGGGTGAATGCAAGCTCATCTATCTAAATAGATGCGTTTTTAGATATATCCTAGTCCTGATGTACCAAATATATATGGGGATAGAAGTGGTATATGGAGCCCTTAGAATACTGAAAGAGACTCACCAATTCATTACTAAACCTCTTATAGTAGTGAATCACCATGTCCAATGCACATGATTTGTGAAAAGGTGGAAGGGTGATGGGGAAATGGTTTCCTTATAACTCCACAAAGATTGAAAGGGAAGATGCCACAAAATTCGTAATTAAAACTATGTTAGGCAAGACTCGCAATAACCCCAATCACGACAACATTACTTGTAAGGTAGGGATAGAGGTGAGGTAGAGACCAAATGTTGTATGAGACTAAGTCTCAAGTGTAATGTAATGTGAAATGTGTTGGTGCATGGTGGCGAAATCCACGTCACCAGTGTAGATTAAGTGGTATGAAATACACATCCACTACATGTAAATACAAAGAATGAGGTGTTTACCAATAAGGTTTGTTTCAACTTTGACAAGCGTAAATGAAAATATTTAAAAATAAAAGTGTACCATTGATTTTAAAGCAAGTTTTAGCAATTTTCAATTTTTATTTGGCCAATAAATTTTGTTTGCACAAAAGTTAAAAGTTTGTTTCGTAATTGGGAAAGATGAAAAATCCTCTTAAGTGAAGCGGTCCTGTATATCAAATATTAGTAGTTTTTTCTACAAGAAAAAAATGATTAGATATGATAAAATAACCTTACACCATTTTTGATTCTTGAGTTTTCCCAATGGTGCAAAAGAAGAGTATATGTGGTTTGGGTTGGACAAAATTTAAACTAATAGTAATGAATATATATTTTTATTCTTGATATCCTCCAAAGGATGTAAGAGAAAATCATACATGATAAAGGATTATGAAAATAAAAATGCTATAATTAGTTAAAAATAGATTACTTATAGAAATCGTTGTCACTTTTGATTTTCTGATCACCCATCTAAGAAAAGAGCATACAAGAGGTTTATTTAAAAAAATACTTAAATACTTTAAATAATTTTTTTGAAATAATGCTTCAATGATGTACAAACGATAGAAAAATTATTAGTGATATTGAACAATGTTACCTTTTTAATCTAAAATGACAGAAAACAATAAGAAGGATGTTGTAAAATTGAACTAAGAATGCGTAATTTTAATTTTGGAAAAACTATATAAATAGGAAAAATTACAGAGAGCTGAAACACAGGTTAGAGAAACATAAAAAAACTTACTTGGCACATGAAAATAATTAGTTGAAATACATGCGCACTTTATGTAGACATAGACGTATCCATTGTGAATGCATATGTATCTAGAACCACATAAGTGCAACTAATGTCACATAGACATATATATTATTCTTTGCAAGAAAAACAACTGAAATAACTGGTTAAATGTTAATGTAAATAAACTCATGCTAGCATAACAAGGAAAACAAAAAAAAAGATTAAAAATAGCTAAAATTTAGAGTTAATGGAGACAAAAACTCTATGACATAATTAAATCCATGGTCACATAAACATATTTTTAGATGATATAGACACACGTGATGCAAAAAAGATACATAAAGAGGTACATAAACATACTTCATGAATAATATAAATTCACCTTATCCCATGAAGACGTAAGACACATATATCTACACAAAATAAACATGAAACCCAACAAAAAACAACTAGTTTTTGAGAATTGATCACAAGAGAGATCACCAATGGACCTACAATTTTTTCAGTATGCTATAAATACTTTGAACAATATGAAAAATATGTTATTATGAAAAAAAACAAGCAAGAGAGTTATGGGCGTCCCATCAAGCGTGCAAGAATGTAAACAAAGAAAAACTTGTAAATGGAAGAAACGTGCAATAAAAATCAAACTAAGTCTTTCCTTCACTTTCCCTTATAACCTCGGATGAGATGGATGAAGTGTGGAACAAAGTACTACAATTGTTGAATCTCTTTGATGGTTTTGTATGTGTATGCTCCAAATATAATCCTGAATGGAAGTATGCTTGTGCTACGAGCAAGTAGATGAATGAATAACTTGGTTAACCAAATGGCAACCTAATGGAGTATGAACTCAAGTGGCAATTAGAAAAAGTAATGATACAAATACCTTAAGCTTCTAAGAGATGATTTATGAAGGGATGAGCCTCTTATTTATAGCTGAAGGAGAGGCCGTGGATTGTGGATTAAGCTTTGAATAAGTTATAGGTTAATGAATGCATTTTCTTGATTTAGTATGTTGATTTGGTCTGTGCAATTGGATGAGTTTGAATAAGAATTTAAAAGGGTTAATTTCAAATTGGTTGGATTTTAATTTTGTTCCAAAGTTGGTTGTACATGAATATTTAGCTTCCTCTTTTGTAGGGTTCTGAAACTTGAGTGAGTGAGCTAGTGCTGTGGAGTTGAGCAGATGGTGAGTGGATATTTAATTATTATTTTATTTAAATAGATAATTAAATTAGGTAAGGAGTGTAAATGTATGTTTTATACATGATATAATTAATTAAATTAATTGTTGAGAAGACATAATATTGTGATAAGGAGAAAACACACAAAGAATGTGCATGCGGGAACAAGGTGAATTTGGAGGCGCGGAAAGATAGGAAAGGAAACACACACTAGGACAGTTTGATTCGAGATTTAGCCATTTTCATGGATAAATGCTATTTTTGGAGATAGCGTGTGGAGAACATACTGGGATAGAGACTTTTGTGACACGTAAAGGCTATTTTGGGAACAAGTATCTGATAAGCGCCATGCATGAGTTCAAGATAATAATATGATTGCTTCTTTCAGTTAACTATAGGATGTCTATTATTAGTGCACTTACATGTATGCATGGTATTGTAAAGGCACATGGATATTTTCAACATGTGACCTATTTTGGGAAGTGCATAGGTGGTGAAGGGAAAGTCCCCACCTCTATAAATATGTATTGAACTATGTAGTTTAAGAGATACTGAGATGAATTATTGTAGAGTTATGCTGCTGGATCTGATGCACACATAACTTATGGTAATATTTTGTAATGTAAGAAGTTTATATGTTTTACAGTGTTTAACATAATGGAGTATATTGGATGGATAATGGTGTTAAACATGACTGTAACTGGTTCTTGTATGTTTAATCTTATCATAGTTATTGTTTAATTCATTATTCTCTAAGATCTAGATCTAGTTATGCATGTGGAATGTTTATGATTATTTTTGGTTATGAATGTATGATTTATCTTCATCACACTAACATCCTACACAAGAAAATCTAAAGAGGGGATTGGTACCTTTGCGCACTTTGGGTGAGCACTCAGCTCAAGATGGGTGATGTGCCAATGCACCTAGTTTTACAATAGATTCTAGGGTGCATCATTGGTTCCGTTGCCCAGACCTCTTTTTCAGCTATTTTTAGGATGTTTTGCGATGAAGACATACCAGTTGACCTTAGCAAGTGTTGAGGAGTGGATAAAGGATCTAGAAGAAGAGTATGCTCAGAGGTTCAACACCGTATTTGAGTTTGACGCACACACGTGTGTGGAGTAGAATTTATACGAATGTTTGTATGAGATATTCTTTGCTATCTTTTTTGGTAGAACTGTACGAGTGGCTGATTGCTTATGCATCTAAAAGGAATTGGAGGTATTGCACACTTGTTTGGATGCGAGAAGAATTTCAGGCCCTTTATGATGCTGATCTGATTTGGACACGCGCTGTGGATACTTGGTTCCATGGTGTTTTGAATAGCTATATTTTGGAGTACTCAATTTCCACTTATTCTTTCCTGGAGGTAGCTGAGTTCTAGTTTTTACGTTATCCCAGGGGAACTTATTTGCAAGGCATTCCACTGGTGATAAAAATATTGATGGTAACCCTAAACTTGGAAGAAAAACTAATGGCTAGCTAAACCCCACCATGCGTGGGGTAGGAACAGGTTTGGTGAAGGATAGTGGACCTAGCGACAGAAGGAAGAGAAAGAAAGGAGGCTTGAGTATAATGAGGCACACGAGAGGGAGATAGAGAAGCAACATGATATTGCATAGTAGATGGTGTTGAGGAGAGATATGTCTTGTGAATGATTTGAAGCTCAGGTAGGAAGCGTAGAGCCAAAGAATCTGGAACTCCCCCATTTGGGAAAGCATGATAGGTAACCCTCCTCATCCTCACGTGGGAGTACGCTAGTAGAGACGACATGGGCCGTGGGTGCGCATCTGAATCTACCTGGAAACCTAGACCTTGTGCTTGATTTTCTAGTATCTAGTACAACCAGTAGTCAGCAAGCTAGTTTGGGCAGTAGAAGAGTAGGAGTAAGTTAGATAGAAAGTACATCTATGGCCAGGAAAATGTCTTCTTTGTTATTTGGAGGTACCTTCTCAGGTGCATCTTCAACATTGAACTCAAGCATGAAAAATTTTGGACTCACTTCTGGGAGTAGTACCACTTCACAGATTGTAGGAGTTTAGTTTAGTACTACTGTTGGGACACAAGGAAGTAGATCTAATGGCACACTTTGAACTACAAATGGAGGATCAAGGGGCATAGGTGGCTCGAGTTCTGGTGGATTTGGTGGTTTTGGAGGTAGAGGTAACATAAGAGGTTTTGGATCAGGTGGGCAGGGTCCTTACCAACCCTAAAATATTTACATGGAGATGTCTCTTCATCTTCTAGAGTATAGGGGCATAAAAGATGTCACTGAACACGTGCACATGTGTGAGATAATATGGTGTAAAAAAGGAGTCACGAATTCTGAGCGCAAGGATAATTCAATTTGTTACTACATTACAGGAATGCACACACAGTTGGTACAAGAAGTTTGACCCTAATCAAACTTGCATAGATTGTGTAGCATTAAAGGATGCTTTCCTTAAGGAGTTTCATATCCTAAGTTTGAGCAGAAAAGTATAAACATGCTCAAGGATATTAAGTAGGGCACTACTGAAGTGTTTGGGAGTATGATGCCCATTTCAAAACACTGTTGTCTAAAATTTCCTATGATATTCATGCAAGCCAACATGCACAGTGGTTTGTTGGGGGCTTGATCACACCTTTCAGAAGGGCGCTATCACATAAGACATATACAGACTTGGGTGAAGTACTTGAAGCTGCTTTATGCACTGAGGCAGTTGGAAGTATAGATACTGGAGTAAGCCCATTCCTAGAAGCACAGATTATAGCTATGGAAAAGAAGTTGGAGAAACTATTGGCCAATTCAGCACATGAGATGTGCACTAGGATTTGGTGTACATATTGTGAAGTGGAAGGGAACACTAAGGATAGTTTTCCCCACAGATCAATGTGTTCATTATTGCTAGACTGTGAGATATGTCATTTGGACCATGATGCTCAGCCATTTCCCATTATTACAATGTACAATAAGGAAGAATGTATCTTGTTATTGTAAAATTTTCCAGTCCATGACTCACGATACAGAAGACTGCAGGTTGATTGGTCAGATCCATGATGCCATAGATATTGGTGTGTGACAGACAAGAGTATCAGATAACTCTAAAGGAAAAAGTGAGCACCAGGATCATGATCACACTCAAGCACTATGATCGGAATGAAGGGTGCTTTGAAGGAAGTCATGGCAGAGGTCGAGGATACCATGGTGGATTCAGGGGCTGAGGCCATGGTGGTGGATGAGGCGAGTTCCCTCACAGAACATGTTTTACATGCGGATCTCTTGACCACTACAGGTGTGAATGTCCTCAGAATATTACTTGTTCTTTTTGTGGGAAGAATCATAACTATGAGGAATACCCAGACTTGTATAATCATCTTAGCAAGCAGCATAAATAGGAGAACAAGGGCATGTGGATGGTTAGAATACAATGCACGCTATGGAAAATTAGTGGATGCCAAAGTTGGCACCGGAACCTGAGGTATTACCTGTGAAGATTACTAGACGTGCTGAAGCTGTGCACGCCAGAGAGGCATTTCAACAGAAGCCTACCATCACTAAGGAGGAGGTTTTGTATGCAAGGTACCCAGATCCTACACATCAGAAGGAGGTTTATTAGGAAACCATGGAGGTACAAAAAAATATTCAGGGTGAAATACAATGTTTAAAGGAGCAGTCATGAAAGTTAGATCAGAAGAAGGTAATAGAGACAGTCAAATCAGATATTGATGACTTGAAAGAGGTATGTAAAATGCTGCGTCAGGATAATATCATTCCATTACTAGGGAATTGGCTAAAGGGAAACACTCTGCACATAGGTATTGAGAATGGATGATAGATCCTGCATGCTAATCTTCCCCCTCATAGCTTGGATTATGACAAGGAGATCACTCTCAATGCTGTTGTAGATGGATGGCTCTTGAGTAATATATTGATTGACACAGGTGCGAAGTGAATGTGCTTACTTTGGATGCATGGGTATAGATGGGAAGACCCCCGTTGCAACCATCCTCTAATGTGTTGTTTATGGCTAATCAAACTAAGGCCACTCCCATCAAAGTTTTAAAAGATGCATCCATTACTATACAAGGGGCCAAGTTCACTGGGGACTTTGAGGTTTTAGCACTTGCAGAAGCAGAAAACTTCCCAGCTCTACTTGGGTGCCCTTGGTGTTATGAAATAATGTTAATCTATGGTTCAACAAGGGGTATATAAGTTTTGAGAACAAGGAAGAAAGAGTGATTATCCCTTTGACAGATGGGAAATATGCACCTTATGTTGAACCTTTAAGTGAGGAAGACCTGAGAAGAATTTATGTATGCACCATTCGAGATCCGGAAGTACTTGAGCCAACTAAGGAAGGAATCCTCCAGTGGGAAGATGCACAGTCTATTAGTGATACTACAAGTATTGCTTGTGATAATTGGGCACATGAAACCTATGAGATGGTTGGGCGCATGAAGTAAGAAGTGACATTTGTGTGGAGAAGCAAACCTCGTTGTATTAGGAGGATAGGTAACAACCCTGTACCTCGGTACATTGGAGAAGGAGACCCTACATATTCTTGTGTGCCATGGAGGAGTAGTGGAAAAATCAAGTGGAAAGAAGAAATATGTTAGTATATACCTTGTGCGGGACAATAACGTTGGTGGATGGTTCACAGGGATAATCTTATGGAATGGAATGAAGTCAGAATTTCTCTAACCACTCGGTTCTTTAGGAGCAATGCACCTACTACAATCTGCATGTATCATGGTAATCAACCTGTTCAGCACCATATTCAGCAGTGTGAGAGACTCTGGACAAAGGGGCAGGAAGCTTTACCACCTTCACTTTGGGTACACAAACTTTATTCCACTTTACAAGGCTGCACACATGCTTGGTATGTTTATGCAGAATTGCATAGGGAGACTGGAAATTGGTAGGACTTGATTGCAGGAATGACCCAGAATTTTGACTACTTCTCTACTAAACCTTTGGTGGAAGAGGCATTAAGGGTTATAAAGTGCTTAACTATGGGAGACAGTGCAAAGGCTGAAGAACTCATTCAGGATTTATTTGGTGAGGTAGACTCAGGAGCATGTTTTGATGAAGTAGAAGAGATATATGCCACACTACTTAAGTGCGCTTGCTTTGAGAAGGAAAAAGGTAAGATGGTCTACATAGTGGATGATGAAGAAGTAGAAAATATGGATATAGATCATTCAACAGGTACGCACGAGGTGTTAGACAGTGTGGATAAAAATGTGTGTGCCTATCATGAACCTATGAAGACTAAGAAAGTGAACATTGACATGGATGTTGAACCTAAGGAGGCAATAATTGGGGATTATTGGTCTAATTCTAAAGTGGAAAAAATAATCGAGTTACTACGTGATTTTCATGACTTATTTCCTAGGGGCTACCATGAATTAAAAGGAGTGCATGAATCATTAGGAGAGATGAAGATTAAGCTAAAGGAAGGTGTGCACACCCAGTCAGGAAGAGACCTTACAGGATAAAACCTAACTTGCACATCAAAGTTAAGGAAGAAATTGACAAAATGTTGAAATCTGGCATCATTAAGCCCCTAGAGGAATTAGAGTGGGTTAGCCCCATGGTAATTAGTATAAAGAAAGATGGTCAGATTAGGATTTGTGGATTATAGGGAACTGAATGCTACATGTGTGATTGATCCTTTTCCTATGCCTTTTATAGAGGAAATATTAGAAGGCATTGCAGGGTACGAAATTTACTCTTTTACAGATGGATTCTTTGGGTATCATCAGGTTAGGATTGCATAGGAGGATCAAGAAAAGATGAATTTAACCACCGAATGGGGAAGTTTTGCATATATTGTGATGCCCTTTGGTTTGAAAAACATGCCTGTTATATTTTCACACATATTTGTTGAAGAATTCCAATATTTTATTCAAAATTTCTTGCAGGTTTACTTGGATGATTGGACAGTGTATGGACTTGTTAAGGATCATTGTGATAATTTGCACCTAATGTTTGAAAGATGTAGATAGTTAAGCATCTCTTTAAACATCAAGAAGTGCATGTTTTCTACACCTTTTGGAACTTTGTTAGGGCACATCATCTGCAAGGAAGGTTTGTTAGTGGATCAAGCTAAGGTAGCAGTTATTGTAGATTTGGAGGAGCCTACTAGTCAGAGTGAGGCACATGGATTCTTGGGTCACATAGGATATTACAAAAAATTTATCAAAGGATATGCAAAGATTTCCGCACCTATGGAAGAGTTACTAATACGAAAATGGACGTTCTATTAGGGAGAACCACAAAAACGTGCATTTGAGGCATTGAAGGATAGACTTACTACAATGACTATTTTACATTTTCCTTCATGGAACCAACCATTTCACATACATGTGGATGCCTCTGACATGACCATTGGTGCGGTATTAGCTCAACCTAGAGAGGGTATTATAGATCATCCTATCTATTTTTCTAGTAGATTGTTGAATCTTGCAGAGCAAAATTATACAACAGAGCACAATGATTTGTTGATGATCTACGTGTTGCATAAATTTAGACAATACTTGCTAGTAACACCTTTTGTATTTTATACTGATCACATGGCATTAAAATACTTGGTAAATAAGCCCATTTTATAGGGGCACATATGTCGATGGGTGCTCTTATTCCAAGAATTTGATTTCACAGTTGTGGTAAAACCAGGTAAAAGTAATTCTGGCCCTGACCACTTATCAAGGATTCAGTTAGGGGAGGATGTGCAGACAATTGAATATACAATGCCATATGCATAGTTGTACAGGTTACATCGCATGCCTTTAGAATTAGAGGATATTGTTATCTTTTTATGCACGGGTATGGCTCCAGATGGAATGAAAGCATTAGAGAAGAAACAACTTGCAATTCACACAACACCCTTTATGTTGATCAGTGGTGATTTATACAAACTAGGTCAAGATGAAGTATTGCACCGGTGTGTACTAGAACATGAGCACACAGATATTATGGAAGAGGCTCATGGTGGTATTGCAGGTGGGAACTATGTAGGTGACACCACCGCACACAAGATTTTACTTGCTAGATTATGGTGGGAGACCCTGTATAAGGATTGTAAAGAGTATTGTAAGGTGTGTGATCACTGTCAGTGCCTTGGAAAACCTGGGAAAAGAGATGAAATTCCTTTAAGACCTATTCCTAGTGTAGAGCCATTTGAGAAATGGGCTATAGATTTTGTGGGTCCTATTTCACCAGCCACCGCATAGAACTGGATCACGCTATATCATCACTTGCACAGATTATCTTACAAGGTGGGCAGAAGCAACACCTACAAAGGATTGTACAATAGCTACAATAGCCATGTTCTTATGGGAAAATGTTCTTACTAGGTATGGATGTCCGTTGATCTTGACAAGTGATAGGGGCACACACTTTTTGAATGAGACAATCAGGATATTATTGGATGAATTTATGGTTGCACACCACAAGACTACACCTTATCATCCTCAGGAAAATGGTACTGTTGAGGCCTTCAACAAGATATTGAGCCAGACCTTGACAAAAATTTGTGATGTTGGAAGGAAAGATTGGGATGATAAATTTTCTGTTGTGCTTTGGGCATATAGAACAACCTACAAGAGGTTGAATAAGGCCACACCCTTTTAGTTGGTGTTTGGTGTAGAAGCAGTTCTTCCTATGGAATTCATGTTACCTTCTTTGTGTATTGCACATGCTGGAGGTCTAGCTGATGAGAAAGCATTAGAAGAAATAATTGACAAGTTAATACAGTTGGATGAGAGGCACGCCATAGCACGTTGGAGTCAGAAGTAGGAAAAGGCTAGGTAGAAGGCATGGCATGACAGACACATCAGGGAAAAGAAGCTTGAGGTTGGAAAAATGGTGCTTCTTTATGATTCTAAGTTTTTGTGCCATCCAGGAAAGCTTAAGGTGCATTGGTTGAGACCGTATGTTATCACTCATATACTTGAATCAGGCATTTTCAATTAGAGATGCTTGATGGAATACGGTTACCTTGTTACTTTAATGGGAGTAGGCTGAAGCCCTACTATAAATAAGTCTTCTTGGTGTTTGTAATAAGTAGTGTTTCTATTTAGTATAGGTTTCCCTTTCTATATTTCCTTTAATGTATTTCCTTCTTCGTCGCTATGCTTTGTCAATTTAGTTTGGTGTTTTGTGTAATAAGCGCGTTTGTGCGCTGGAAGCTAATTACAATCTGAAGTATTTTTTATGCGCAGAGGACTACACATACCATTGGTGTGGGGTGGTTGTTATTTGTTATTCATAATGGGTAAACATGAGAACAAACTATTACAGGTGTTATTCAAGCATGGAAAGGAGTTGTTAGAAAGGAGATTGCTTCTAAAGAAGACCATAGATGGAAATAAATGAAGGAACAATATAACATGAGGTAAACAATGGCCGTGGAAACTACTAGAAGAAGGGCGTAGTGGCGAGGTACTTGGGTGCATGGAAGTGCATGAGAAAGAGAATTCTATAGCTAGAAGGTAGGAAGGCGCGCTAGAAGGTTATAGCTGGGGTGTGAAGATGTACCGCGTGGAAATTGGGAAAATGGTCAATTAATGAGAAGATTGTTGGTAGGTGAAGGAGCAATAAATGCACTAAATTTTTGAAAATATATATAAGGACATGATGCGGGTTCATTTTTACCTTTCCAATCACAAGTATTCAGGGGAGCTAAGTGCGACCAAGCCAAAAGAATTGTATTGAGGTGCAGAGAGCTAGGAAACTAGATGTGGAGAGAAGATTTGTGCATGGAAAAGGCTTGCATCCCCATTGGTGAAGGGTTTGAGTGAAGTAAAAACATTGAGAAGGAGCCAGGGCACGTGGTTTTAAGCTAGGGCACATGATTTTGAGCTAGGGTTTGAGTTTACTTAATACAGAAGATAAAAGGTGGGATTTTTACAATGGAACCAAAGAAAGCACCTGCAACAGGCACAAAGGGAAAGAAAAAGGTAGAAGTGAGGTTGAAATTACTCCCGAAGAGAAATTTTTCAGAGATGCAATACCTAGAAGGAGTGATAGTTGAGAAAGATTAGGATTCACACATTCACCAATGTAAGATAAGTGATTACAATCATTACACCACTGACAAAAAAGAGAATTGGATGCGTTGTCAAACAAGAAGACCAACAAACGCATAATGGATGATATGCAAGTGTATGATGATGCTGCAGAGAAGTTGCTGAAGAAGGTAGGAGTTTATCAGTTATATGAACTCCCTTATTTTGGAAAACCAAAGGCTTTATACCAATGGCTTATGAGCAGAGTCCATGAGGAATTTTTCTATTTTGTTGGACGGAGAGTAAGGATCAAAACAACTCTGATTGCCACATTGACAGGACTGAAGGGCACAAGGATAAATATCCTAAGTGATCTAACTAATAAGGCAACTATTATAGCCACCAGCAAGGAGCTAGGATACTCTAAAGGTCCACGTAGAATGGACAGATAAATTGAAGAAGTTTCCTGTAGTACAGGCAAGTATCCGCACATCTGCTCACAAAGTTAAATGATCAAGAGAGATGGTCGCAGGTAAACACAATGTGGCTACACATTGCAAAGAAGATGACAAAGGGAGAAATCTACAACTTGGCTGGCTACATTTTAGAAACTATCATTGAGGAAATGCACACAAGTGAGTAGATAAAAATTGGCACTATCCTACTATCTCTTGTGTTTGTAGAAATTGGAGTGCCCAATGGGCCAAAGAACAAAGTTTGGGAATACCCCACAGAGAAGAAGTCCCTCATAGGAGAGGTTTGAGAAATATTTATGTGAAGGATCAATGAGTGGGCCATTCAAGAAAAGGTCAAAGATGTGGTATGACCAACTTCACATGACCATTTGAGGAGGAATGGCACATTCCGAAGGAGCTACCTCGTGGTAGGCAAGGAAATACAGTTCGTGGTGTATTAGCATTTCTGCATCATGCGGTTTTCAATGAAGGATGGGACATGGAGTCCATGGTGCAAACTACCCTATGCCTTCACAACACACTACTTCTAGGCTTTAGTTCACAGATTCACTGATGCACGCCAGCTGAAATTCGATGTAGAAAAGGTATATTTTGACTACCACACTCTCAGGAAAACATGTATATATCTAGGTCAGACTGCCTACATTGAGAGGCTCATTTCAGATGTCATAAACATCAAGCCAGTAAGCTTGGATATTGGGGATAGTGGAGCCGCACTCATATATCTTCAGCTCAAGCCTAGGCTGGAGAATAATAAGTATGTGGAGAATGAATTTATGCTCCCAGGGCCACCTAAGGGAAAACATACAATGGAGAATGTACCAGCTCCAAAGCCTACAATGATAATAGAGGTAAATGAGGAAGAAGAACATGAGGATAGTGGAGGCTTGGATCATAGAGGCTGGAGGTAGCCCACAAACAAAGTAGAGAGTGAGATCATAAATACTCCACCAAAGGTGCAAGAAGAAGAAGAGGACTTGGACATGGAAGTAGTCCCTAAAGAGCACTAGTTTAAAAGGGTATTCAGAAGAACCAGGACCCAAGGTGCAGGAACACCTCAACCTATAAGAAGATCACCTAGACTCTCCCCTCAGAAAGAGTCACATGAGGAGAAGAGAAGGAGAAAGCTGAAGCTGAATGAGGAGGTAGAGGAGTCTAAGGAGAGCGCACCTAAAACCCCACTGCAACTAGAAGATGTGGAGGAACGCAAAGATGAATAAATGAAATATGAAGAGGAATGGGTGAAGGAAGCAGAAGAAATTGTGCATGAGAAAATGAGCATGCCAGATATAACTCAGAAGTAGAAGGGCCGAATCCAAACCTTGGCACTCAAGTTCCGAAGGGGCCAAGGATGAGGAGAAGTGAAGACTATGTTGTGATAAGTATGGGCTATGCTGAGGACAAAAGAAAAATTATCCACACCCAATTTCAGAGCACAGTGGACCTTAAGGAGTTATATGGGTGGGAGTTGATGGACCCAGATATGGCCACTACATGTGCATAGAAACAAATATCTTGGTCTATGCAGACTCACATGGATGAACCAAAGTTTTATGTTTGCGAAGAGTTTTATGTTTCAAGAAGAGTGAAGAAGGCACCTCAGAGTAGGCACATGACCATAAAGCCAACTATTATGTCTAATGAGTAGGTCAACAATTCCTTAGTCAAGTTATCTATTGAGGTGGCATGGAGAAATATTGATAAGGTCGTCACCAGTAGAGTGCTGATGGAAGATAAAAAGGATAAAAATGTGGAGATAGAGCACCTAAAAATAGAGAAGGAAAGATAACAAACAAAAAAATGAGGCCTTCATTAGCATGACAGAGGAGATTGGTGATTACATCCTAAAGGAAAGGCCTCATCTTGAGCCAAGGTACCTGAGAAGTTTCCTTCTGCAATGCATTATGTGTGCACATTAGTTGATCTGGTGCTAGAAGATGGACCAATTTGAATGCTAGCTCTAAAAGATGTTGAACAAGAAGCAGAAAGAGCAAAGGCCTCCATGGTTAGGAAAATTTCAACTTACGAGGCATTGCTCCAGACTTTAAAGGATGAGATAAAGAAAGCAAACCAAGCTTTGAATATTTGTGCAACACCAGAAGCAGTAATCAGAACCAGAACTATAATTGAAGATAATGAAGTTCTGAAGGCAATGAAGGATGAGACAATAGGGCACACAGAAAGATTGGCACTAGTAAAGCAAAAGTGTGAAGCCCTTGCAGAAACCCAAGACCCACATAAGGAGAGAATAGATGAGATTGGGAAGTTCATAGACATAGAAGATGGATCTTCTAGAAGGAATGATGTCTTTCATGGAAAATGTTGACCAAGTACTACAAAATGAAAAGGAAAAGATTACTCAGGATGAGTTAGATGTCATTGCTATAGACATTCTAGAGAAAACAAGGACCGCGCTAGATGACTAGAAAACATTGGAGGATAAGATTAAAATAGAATATCCAGAGTTGATCCTCCTAATTAAAGAGGAGGGTGCTGCAGAGTAGAGGTCTATTCTTTGTATAATGATTCTTTACATTCTTTACATTCTTATTCTTTATTCTTTCGAGGAATTAGAAAGAAACCCCATTGTTGGGATGTAAATGTAGTTTAGTGTGGGGTAATGTTGAGTAGACAATATTATTCTTCTAGGAGAAGACACACAAAGAATGCCACGTGCAGGAACAAGGCACATTTGAAGGTGTGGAATGATAGGAAAGGAAACACACCATGACAGTTTGATTCGGGACTTAGCCATTTTCATGGATGCAAGATATTTTTGGAGATAACGTGTAGAGCACACATCGGGATGGAGACTTGCACGACATGTAAATGCTATTTTGGGCATGAGCATTTGATAAGTGCCATGCATGAGTTCAAGATAATAATAGGATTACTTCTTCTAGTTAACTATAGGATGTCTATTATTAGCACACTTGCATGTGTGCATGTTATTGTAAAGGTGCATGGCTATTTTCAGCATGCGACCTATTTTGGGAAGTGCATAGGTGGTGAAGGGAAAGTCCCCACCCCTATAAATATGTAGTGAACCATATGTAGTTTAAGAGAGATACTAGAGAGAGACACTGAGTGGTGAGTTACTGTAGAGTTATGTTGTTGGATCTAATGCACGCATAACTTATGGTAATACTTTGTAATGTAAGAAGCTTCTATGTTTTAAAATGTTAATGTAATGGGGTATATTGGATGGATAATGGTGTTAAACATGACTGTAACTGGTTCTTGTATGGTTAATCTTATCATTTATTGTTTAATTCATGATTCTCTAAGATCTAGATCTGGTTATGCACTGTGGAATGGTTATGGTTATTTATGGTTCTATATATGCTTTATCTTCATCATGCTAACATCTTGTACAAGCAACTCTAAAGAGGGTCCTGGTACCTTTGCGTGCTTCAGGTCACTCCAAAAGTTTCTTATGATTGTGCTTTCATTATAGAGAATCACATTTCAAAAGTATATAATTATCTCAATGCTTGTTAGAAGACAAATTCAAGGCTAGATTTGTAAATCTCTTTTTTCAACACGTGGTATTATTTTTAATTTTATATACAAATCTTGCAATTGCCTAAATATGGAGTTAGGATACTTTGATATTCTTATTATAGTTGTTTATGGATCTTTTTGGTTAGGTGCTGTAATGCTGAAAATACCAAAAACTCAAATAACAAAGGGTTTACCGATACCTACACTTACAATTGAAATATTGAGATGATTGGATGCATAAGAAATTAAAGAGACTCATCCTTTTTCCAAGTGAGAAGTCCTACGTAAAAATAAAACTAAACAAAGAGATATTAGATAAAAATATATAATGAGTTTCCTAGAAAATGCCAATCCTAAGAACCTTAAAGGATTCCTTAAAGGGTGTCAAATCGTTTGATACAATTAAGTGTTTTAATAATGATAAGGTAAATGCCAAAGATATATCAAAATTCAAGGGAGATGGAAATATCCTATTCAATGTTGTAAGTGGCCCAGGCTAGGGTAGTAACAAGCTCAAAATCCTCAAAGTAGTCATACCAGAACTCTTTAGTGGCTTATCGCTCTTCTTGTATGATTTTTATTTGATATTTGATATCCAATGTTGGAAGAGAATATGATGGCCCACACAAGTTGAGTTCATGGAAAATGTCAAATTTTTCCAACATGAAGGGATGCTAGATGATCAAGAGATCGTATATGATGGTGATAGGGTGTGAAGGACATGGAATATTCATCTATAGAACATACATCTTGAAAAAAAAATAACTAGATCAAGACAAATTATTGAAAATATGATATATGCTATACATAATTAAAAAAATCCAGGGATCGACGAAGATCAAGGATCAACAGTGATCAGGGACAATATACTTGTTTTGATAAAAGATTGATAAAAAAACAATAATAAAATTCCAGATAAATATTGTCAATGTTAAGGCAAACTAGAAGGATTCTAGAGGCTTGTGAGATTTAGAAAAAAAAAATTCATGTGTATTTTAAGGAAAAATGAGAAGGGAAGAGGCTATGGATACCAATCGACATCAATTAGGAATCAATGACGACTGGGGAGAAAATGTTGATTTTGAAAAAATACTGATAAAACAAACACTGATTAATGCTAGAAAAATTTGACAATGTTGAGATAAACTATAAGGTCTCTAGAGACCTATGAGATTGTGAAAACAAATATTTGGATGTGTTTGAGAGGCTAATTCAGGAATCAAATGACTGATTGACGACAATCCTAGATCTACGACGATAACTGTCAAAAGCTACAGATATTCTAAAACTTCGTCAAATGACTAAATGAGAGATATAACTTGAAATGGATATGCAAGATTATCTAGATAACTAGTTGTAGGCTATAGTTGATACGAAGAAGATAAAATAATGAAGAACAAAGGTACTAACCTTGATAAATGTCTTAAAGGTGATAGAGCTCCCAAAAATGTTGAATTGTGATATGAGGATGCTCCTCAAGAATTTGGCAGCAAGGTGTTAATGATCTCAAACATAGTGATGTTACTCGCAGGTGCAAAAATTCATCCCAAAATACAACTTCAGACTAATTGGGAGATGGAGGTAGAGGTTGGATAAATATAATTGACGATGTCCGAAACAATCACCGGCGATCACATATCACTGTCGATGGGTCCAAAGAGGTTATGAAACAACAAAGGAAAGATGGAAAATGGTTGAAACCAGTTACCATCTGAGGCTTTAGGTTGTTTGATGAATAGTGGGAGGTTAGGGATTCAAGTAGGAAGAGCTTAAGGGGTTAGGATAGGTAGGGTAAATAAGACTAGGTTTGTTTTAAGTGGTTAGGGGGTGGTAAATGAGGTTTACTTGGGTAATTTAGGATTTACGATGGTAGTTTATAAGGTACTTAGGATAAGGATTGATATTGTGATTAATGTGTTTCATGTTAGGAATTAATTTGTTAGTGCATACATTATTGTAATAATGTTGATTGTTAGTGTGATTAGTAGTTACGAGTTGTTTGAAAAACTCATACTAATCTAGTAGATTAGTTGTTGCGGGAGAAATTATAGCTCTCCTATTTATTAGGAGAGTATCCATGTATATTTGTATGAGTGTTTATTGAATGGGAAAAACCAAGATTATTCGTGAAAATTTGATTTACTCTCTCATTTGGAATCATAACGAGTTGTGTCAAGGTATGTGAATGCCATGATTATTTGAAATCTATCAAAGGGGCATCTTGATTGTGTTAGTACCCAGTAGAAGAAAAATCATATTGACATGTTTTGTGTTTGATTAAAATAATTTATATTGCAGTATTGGTTTGACTATATGAAATAAGGTAGAAGGTATTCATGTTTATCTATATTTATTTGGTTGCATCTCAAAGTAGATTTCAGGTTTGGTCAGCTCCACAAATATCAAGGCATATTCAGTGCTACATCGTTGGACATTGAATCATTCTAGACTCAATTTCTTTCTGTATTCACTTAGTGCAAATTTTATTCCATTAACACCTTTTTACATTTCATATCTTGGCTGAGTTTGGTGATATTGTTTTTGCATTAGCTATAAGAATCAACCTATGAATTAGATATTACATTGGATCATACTGTGCCATCATTTTTCAAATCTCGTGTATGCATTTATCAACTATTTTAGTATTGTGCCATGTAAAATTTTTGGTAATATATCGGCATATTTTTATTAACTCCATTGTGTATTCATATCTAATTATTTGAATTGAGGAATTATGTAGTCCATGACTTTGCTATCATTCATTCAAGCAGGGTTCATGTCTTCATCAACATTGTATTGGATCTTCTTTCTTAGCTTATGAATATTGTCTAAAATTGCCTCAGTAAGCAATGTAATTCTCTATCACTTGCCACAATATGCACCAATTTATGTCATAAATCGAGCTCCTCAAATCATCCGCCTTAGAATATAAAATTGAATGCATGATTTTCTAAATTTTTTGTCAATAGGAAGTTAAGTTGTAAGTTGTTTTAGTGTTTGTAAAAATAGTTTTATCTCATATAGATGGCCGTAACTAGTTATTTAATTTGGGGTTCCTTTTAAATTTGAGTCAATACATTTTAAGAGTCCTTTTATTATATATATTGAAAAGGGGTCTATGTAATATTTTTTGAGAGTCATAGTTGTGATAAGAAGTAGTTATTATTAATTTTTTTTTAATCATCTTTATAATTTTTTTATAGTCTTGTAGAAGTATCAAAAGTTGGTGTCAAAATAATCATTCGAGTATATTGTCACAAATAATTGGGTATAGTAATATTTTCATTAAGTATTATAATTGTGTCGTTGTGTGAGTATCAAAAATGTAAAATTAGTTTCTATCGTCAAAAGAGTCAAAAATTGAGTTATTATAAAAGTCCAAAAAATAAAATAAAGAATTTGCCTTATGGACACATTTTGGTGGAATCCGACATTTATTTAAGGCATGTTTTTGAGCTTCATGGTCACATTCCGCTGAGATAACAACATTGTTAACCGGAGGAAAAAAGAAAATATATTAGGTTAGAGGTCAATCAATGACCTCTTTTCAGTCGCCAACGATGGGGCAACATATCAGTTATGGTGACATTATTGTGGTGTGAGTCTTTACTTTCAGTTTTTGTAGTGTTTTTATTTTCAAAGTTCCTAATTTGTGTGGTTCCGGATGATGGAAAAATAGTTGTTTTGGAGCATAGATGATTGTCACTAATCCATTGACTAACGTGATCCTGTGATTTCCATACTTCATTGGAAGATGGTCCGCTTGTGAATATGTTCACTTGCAATGGTGACCATGCGCAGAAAAGATCTAACTAGCAAGATCCATTCGGTTGTATGTCTTCAATATAATTTTCTTCTTAGTGTTTGTTTGTGGAAATTTCACATTGTGGAGGGGGGACATGACACCAATGTTCCATTTCCATTCTGCACCTAAAATAATTAAAGTCAAAGGAAGCTTCCAATGGCAGTGGAAATTTCCTCTGCTCTTTGAGATTGAGTGGCAGGCAATCAACATCATTTGCTACAAATATGAACATTACAATTCTTAGAGGTGGTAATGTGAAGAATTTCAATTATATGTTCTATTTTTTTAGTGTTGTAATAATAAAGTTGTGATTCCTATATAATTCCTTAATGTACAAGCATAGTGACAAACAAAACAACCAGAGTAAGTTAGTTTATGGATCTTGAAAGGGTTTATGGGAGAATCCAAAAAACCACACGAGGTGGACAGTTGATGGGTCCTGTTCACGTCAAGGTTTGTGGTAAGCCTATTTAAAACCATGGAAGGAGAGAGCCTTTCTTTTGATCAAGATCACAAGTCACATTGTAGGACATGTTTAACAGGGGTGATCATATTACATTTGATTGTGTGAATGTTTTTCTACCACGTTCACACTAAGTGGGGAATGTTAGGAATTGATTTTATTAGTGTGTATATTATTATAATAAAGTGGGTTGTTAGTGTGGTTAGTAGTTATGAGTTGTTTGAACAACTCATACGAATATAGTAGATTATTTGTTGCAGGAGCAATTATAGCTCTCCTATTTATTAGGAGAGAACTCATGTATATTTGTATGATTGTTTATTAAATGGGAACAACCAAGATTATTCATGAAAATATTCTCTTCTCTCATTTCAGGTCACCTAGGGGTGAAAAAGAGGTGTCTACAACAGTGTATAGAAAGTTACCATGTGAAGGGTACCATCATCTCTAGTAACTTCAGGAGGCATTATACTCATTTAAATGCATTATACTCATTTAAATGCATCAACAAAAGGAATGTAGAGTGTAGGATGGAAAGTGACTTATGCCTTATAAATTTGATCTAGGACTTTCTTTTGGAATTTCTTGATCTTGTTTAGACTTGCTTTGACAACTGTAATATGTTTCTTAATCTCACCTTATCTTTCATATCTCATTCTTGGTGATGGCTTATGCATGTTTAGGTTCCATGCCGAGGCCAATCATGCCCACCAAACCTTATTATAAGAATTAAATATTTTGTCTTAGAAATAATGAATGAGAATTGAAGTTAGAGCTTACACACAATTTGGAAATGGAACAAAAATTGAGTCTTCTCAAAATATGAGATATGAGCCCTAACAACTATAATGGTGCTTCCAAAAACTAAAGCATCTCTTGATTATGAGATGAAATGTATGTAAATGTAACATAGTTAGTTTTATGTTGTTTAGATAAATGCAAACTGTGAAACTTGGTGTGTATACAAGACCTATACTTGTATCTAGTGACTATGGTAGTAATAGTAAATGTGGTTTTTTGTACATATTCCAACATCTTTATTGTTATATTTAGGTGTGAAAATTATAGGTATGAAAATTTTTGTGAAGTTCTGAAGAGGCGGACACCTTGGATAACCTATAATTGTAACAAAAAGGTGTTTGTGAATGGTGGCAACCATGACAAAAAAAAATCAATGTTAATGACAAATAATTATAGTAGTAACAAAAACTACTAGTAGAAACAACTTATGTAGAAAAACAAAAACAACATCAATTTAGTCAATTTGTAAACAATTACATTGAAGAGCACAAAAAAGGCTTGTTTCAGCCTGTAAACATGGGACACCCATGATGTCATAAGATAATCAAGGCTTGTTGGCCTAAAAATAAGCGTAAGTGATTGTAAACAAGATAGAAATGATGCCACAAACATGGGACACCCATGGTGTCATAAGATAGTCAAGGAAAATAGGCCAAAATCAAGGAAAACAATCAAATAGTAACACACATAAGCATGCATGCATGAAACCAATATGTTAAGACATGATAATATGACGTAGTAACCAACATATGTGAGATACATGAAACAAGATCTGTTAACGTTGCACAAGACACATTTGTTAGTCCCGTTAGTTTGAGAAGAAGTAAATTCACAATGTATATTATTGAGTGTAAATTAGGACATGTAAATGTACTATAATGGGACAATAGAACCTGTAGGATTTGGAGGTATTGATCTTCAAATGATGTGAATGTAAGGAGACATGTGTGTCCCTATAACATGTACCAATATGTGTTTCTTGTATCCAACTCGATATACCAAGTGAACACATGTGTGTAAAGAAATAAAACATGTTATTTATAATTCAAAAGTAACCAACAACATTTATAACGTGAAGTGATAACAACTTAAGTAAAACATCCTAATTTTATATTTTTCCTAATATTTGAATGTTTTTGTATTATCAAAATGCATAGCCATGTACAAAAGATGTGAGTAACAACAGATCTAACCAATGAGAACCTTCTGATGAGGTAAAGGGGCTGCCATAGAAGATGACAATTCAAGTGTCATTGAAGATGTTAATGCTAGTAATACCGCAGTGGTGATGCATGCCAAAGAAAACTTGAGAAAATAATTAGGTGAAGCAACTAAATGAATAGTGTGTGAAGTGAAGACTTTGAATTGTGAAGTAGAAAACCCGAGAAAATAATGAGGTGAAGTAGCTTTGGAAGAGGTTATAATTTGTTGGTGGATGTGTAAAAATCCATTGTGATAGAAGAGGTATGAAATAATAGGATTCGTAAACATATTGTAAATATGCCCCTTAAAAAATTACATAGGGGTATACATGAAACTTGTTCTTGGAAAATAAGGAAGGCATATGATAGAGGTGGGGTTAGCGGGGTTTAGGGGGGTATAGTGGATTCAAGGGATGAGGATGGAGATGAGAAAGGTGGTATAAATTCCTAGGGTGTGGAGGAAATTAAGTTTCCATAGCAGATACTGGGTGAGATGATTATCTATCAATGGGATGATTCAAAGAGGGACTTGCCTACACTAGTAGCATATAAGGTAGGGGAGTGAGAGGTGATAGATGTAGGTGATGTTGGCCCAATGGATGGATTTAGTGAGTGGTGGACACAACAAGGGGCCACTCAAGGAGATAGGGTGGGGAGGAGGTAAAGGGGTGGAGAGGAGGAGGAAGAGGGTGATGGTGGTGAAGAGATGGCTAGGCTTCAATAATATTTTGAAACTTTGTAGTTGGAGGGGAATAGGCTAGTAGTATAGTGTGACATCACTCACCAGGAGAAAGATACACTACAATAGGAGAGATATCAGACACACTTAGAGTGTGCCACATATCAACAACAACAAGATAGATATCATCAAAAATGTGAGGCACTACAGGTGAAGTATGGAGAGTTGTGGGCAGCCTTAGAGGCCTCAAGAATTATAGCCTAGGGACCAAGGCCTAATACAAGGTAGGATTTAGGACCTACCATTGTACTGTTAGTAGTACAAGGGTAAATGGGGATTCATGGTTTTGTGACTTTTAAACAGTATCAGGCACTAGGTGAGGAGATGAGGTATTATGAGCATCTTATGAAAGAGTGCTTACTAGGTGTACCTCACTATGCTAAGCACAAGGCGAGTGAGTGTATATCAGATCTTTAGGCTACCTCAATAAGCACTGGGAGTGTTGCACATCCTCAGACAGATCCCAGGCTTGATGGAGGAGGCGTAGGAGGATAGGGTGGTGACTGAGTGTCTGATTTTGATTTTACCACATAGTATGTGGATTTTGTATATGAATTGGATGTAGATGATTTTGTATATGAACGGTTTTGAGGAATTTTGTATAAACATTATTTATGATACACAGACATATGATTCTGGATTGACTTGTTATGGATTTTCTTTGACATTGTAAATGAGTTTGTGATGATATTTTGATATATTGAGTAGTTTTAAATGTATTTGATATTACGCTAGATGTGTAGATGTTGATGTAATGTTTAGATGTATAATGTTGATATGTTATGTGACTGTAAATGTATTTATTTTTGATTATATGTCTCAAAATTTACTTTAATCATGGTTGAGAATAAATGTGAAATGTTTGTTTTTTGAAGTGGATTTGATACATATGCCTGAGTCAAGGGGATCCCATCTCCCCTTTCCTCTTTATTATTTTGGTGGAAGCTTTAAGAAGAAGATTAAATGTTGAAACTGAAAATGGCTTTCTCAAAGGGATTTCCCTGGCAAGGGAGATGGAAAAAGTTTCACACCAACATTTTTTTGACGAAACTTTCTTGGTGGGGGAAGCTTCTTTCCCAAAAGCTAAGAAAATAAAATCTCTCCTAGATGACTATATGGAAGTTTCAAGACAGATGGTAAACTTCAGAAAAATATCTCTCTTCTTCCTTAACACCATGGATAGCCACTATAAGAAGATAGCTGAAATTTTGGAATGTGACTATAAATATTTCCCTACCTTTTATTTAGGTATCCCTCTTGGGGACAAGAGACCTTCTTGTTTGGATTGGAACTTCTTAATCAAAAGGTTTGAAAGCAAACTTGCTGGATGGAAAGCTAATGTGTTATCCCAGGATGGCAAGATTACCCTTCTCATTAGTTCTCTTCAGAGTCTCCTGGTGTATGCCATGTCCCTCTATCAACTTCTTGGAGGTGTTGGGGAAAAACTAGAAAAAATCCAAAAATGTTTCTTATGGAGTGGCACTGAAAGAAAAAAAAATCCCTCTGGTGGCCTGGGACAGAGTTTGTAAACCTAAAAATCTTGGGGGACTTGGTCTTAGAGACTGGACTAAAATGAATAAAGCCCTTCTTACAAAAATTGGATGGAGGTTAACTAAAGAAAATAGAGTTTGGACCAGAATTCTAAAGAAAAAATATTGGATGGATGTTAATGACAATAGATGGATTTTTAAACAGGCATCCTTCAATGGTTCATGCATATGGAAAGCTATTAACTAGGAAAAATAAATTGTGGCTAGGGGCAGCAGGTGGAAAATAGGAAAAGGAAATGAGATAAGCTTCTAGAAAGATAAATGGGCTGGGAATTTTATCCTTAAAGATCAATTCCCCCAAATTGCTAGTCAGCTCGAAGATAAATATGGGGAAAAAATCAATAACTATATGGCTGATGAAGACAACTTTCAGACATGGAAACTCATGGAACTGGATAGACAGGAACCCAATGAACACTTGAGCAGGCTCAATGATTTTCTAAAAAATTATGTTTCTTCTAACAACAAGGACCAAGATAGAATAGTTTGGGACAAAGAACAAAGTGGTAATTTCTCTGTCAAATCAGCCTATTCCCTTTTTTTTAAGGAGAAACTAGAGAAGAAGATTTAAATGCTGGTAAGATATGGAACAAGAACATAACTCCTAAGGTTAATGTTTTCAGTTGGCTTTCAGTAATAAATAAAATTCTTACTGTTGATAATCTTGCTAAAAGAGGTTTCCAGATGGCCAATAGATGTGTTCTGTGTGAAGTGAATATGGAAACTGTAAATCATCTTCTCCTGGAATGTCCCTTTGCCCATCTAATGCTTTCTTCTATTCTGGGTTGCTTCTCGGTTTACTGGGTAATTCCTAAAGAGATCATGGATGCCTAGAATCAATGGAACTATCCTTTCTTCAGTCGAGGGCTTAAAAATATTTGGGTCATGAGTTTGGGTCACCTCTGGTGGGAATTATGGAAAGAAAGAAATAGAAGGATCTTTAAAAATAAGAAACTTCCCATCAGGTTGACTATTAACAAACTCCTTCAAGCTGTTAGAAACAATTTTTCTATCCTAAGGAAAAATGAAATGGAAATTCTTGACAATGAACAACACTTCTTTAATAATTGGAACATTATAGGTGACCCCAAACCCAAAAGAAGTAATCCTCGTATGGGGATTAAGTGGAATTCACCTAGGGAAGGTTTCTTTAAACTCAACTTTGATGGGGCAGCGAAAGGTAATCCTTAAAAAGTAGGGGGAGGAGGTGTTCTTTGGGACTCTTAAGGAAGATTTATTCTTTCCTACTTATTCGACCTGGGCCTCCAATCTAACAATGTTGCTGAGGCAGCTACGATGTTTTGGGGGGTGAAGTTAGCCAAGGAGAAAGGCTTAAAACACCTTGAACTGGAAGGGGACTCTTTATATATCATATCATGTTTGAAAGGAAAATATCAACCTTCTATTTTTGTTGATGACTTCATAAATAAAACTAAGCTTTTATTATCCTCTTTTGAGGTCATATCCTTTCATCATGTGTATCATGAAGGAAAATCTCTAGCTGATTTTATGGCCAATTTGAGGGTGAATGCAAGGGGTCTTAAGGTGGTAGAGGATCCTAATAAGATGCAAGACAAATTTATTGAAATAATGAAAAGGGAAGGTATAACTAATAATACTCCTACAAATGAGGAGGCAATAATTCTTCAAACTTCTGACATCTCTTTTTCATGATTCCAGAACTCATGCAAAATCTCCTTTCTAATCCTCGCAGGGGTAGGCCAGATATTTTTGTTTTCTAGAAGTGGGATGGTAAGATCGGGGAAGGTAACTATTTGCATAACAAAAAGAAGAACAGGGTTAGAAGCATGGGGGGTGACTTAGTGAGAACTAAACCTAGCAAGAGGTAGGAGATGTCCATAGAGGCTGAGACCTTGCTTGAAAAGGTGGGTATGTTACCCTTTTTCAATATCTTTGATGGCTACGATGAAAAGTTGAGTGAAGTTGTGGAAAAAATGTGGAAAGAAGGCCATGTTCGGGTCGACAACTTCTCCTTTACCATTTCCCCAAAGCTTATTTCCAAAGTCTCGAGTTTAGCTCTGGAAGGAAGATGCATCTACAAACCTAAGTCGGACTACAACATAGAGATTGAATGCTTCATGCAAGGTAAGGGAGCATCTGTCTCTCTTCATAATGGTTATGCTCAAGGAAATTTTCCCCATCATTTTGATGAAATTGCTCAATTTTTTATGTCCTACATTACCTTAGAAGGGTGATATAAAGTGATATATGGATATCACTTCCCTATGCTGAACCATGTCCGTAATGCTAAGCCCTATAATTTCCCTTTCTTCCTGTATACTTCCCTTGCGAAATCTATTGTCATGGTCGAGAAAGGTACCTTCCCCTTACCTTTGCACCAAGGCCTCATCAAATCCCTTATTAGGCTGGGAACTCCCCTTTTGAGAGAAAATGATAAATTTGGGGCTTTTGCCACTGAATGTTCGGTGCCCAAGGAGGAAAATTTTAGTGAGGATATGTTTGGAATACCAGTGGATAAAAGAACCAGATCCAACCTGAGTCATGGTGGCATCAAGAAACGAAGAAGGGAAGAGGAGGCTCCTAAGATGGTTGAGGAAGTGGAGGAAATCTTAGACTCAAGCGAGAACCAAGAAGGGAACCTAGAATTTTTGGTTTCTAGTAAGGATAAGGAAGCTTCTGAAGGGGATAACAGTGAGGAGATGGTGAGAGAGAAAGCTTCAGACACTTCAAAAGATAAGCATTCAATGAACTCAGAGGAGGCCATTGAGATCCTGCATGCTCTTAAAACTTCCCAAATGAAATTGTTTACCACCCAGGACTCTGCTGTCAAGTCTCATACTTTTATGCGGTAATTTGAGCATTGCAGGATTGATACTGATATCAATAGACATAATATTAGTATGTTTTCCATGGATCTGAAGGAACTAACTGATAAAGTGGAAAAATTATCTTCTTTGGTCCTTAAAGAACATATCAATAATGCAAATGAGAGAATCCTAGAGATGGCAAAGGATATGCTGAAGATGAAAGAAGTTGTTTTCCAGATTTGTGATGCCCATCTCCTCAATGTTAAAAGCACCATCCACCATCTCAAGCTATTAGCTGAGATGATTCATTCTATGGAACTTGCTAAGGAAAGAGGAAAAGAAGGAAAAGTCCCCAAAGTGGAGATCCCTGAGCCTAACTATAAGTATTGGAAAGCTACCATCGACTCCCTTATCAAAGAATGTGATGGCTATATGAATTCAGTGGGGGACCTGATAAAAGAGTGATGAATAAAATGAGATACTGGTTTACAACTGTTAGTTCTATGTTGTTTTGCTGTTAGTTTCTCTGTATTGATGCTCTTAGTTATTTATTTGTTTGTTTGCTGTCTGGATACTTTTCTTTATGGTTGTTTCTCTTTGTTGTTTGTTTTGTGATGCTTTAGGTTTTTGGTTGGGATTCAATGGTAATCGCTTGGCCTCTTTGTAAGTAACTGGTAACACTTTGTATGGGGTAGGGTCCCCTCAACCCTTTTTTATCTCTAATAAAAAAAATTAGTCACATGTATGTTTTTGGATATAGATGGAAATGAGTTTATATACCTACTTTCAACATAGGAAGGGGTGATGTGTAGTTTGTAGGGGGGAGTAGGTTCTCCTTTTGATGGCTTGTAGGCTTATGCCCAAGCTATATTTTGTTGTACAAACTGATCAATTCAGGAAGTTTTCTTTTTATGGGAAAGATGATCGATGTGGGAAGCTTTCTTAGGATGCTTTATTTTAAATTTGATATGAAGGATGATCAATGCAGGAATCCTATTTGTAATGGTACTCATCCCATCGGGGGGTGGGTGTATATCTGGCGAATCTATAAAGTAGAGGCCAGCCCACCCACCCATTAACGTTTGGCCGTTTGATCTGATAACCCTGTCCGATAACCCAGTCAGATTCGGGCGTCCCGTTCGGTCCGATAACCGCATATAGAGAGATCTCAGTTGTATCACGTATGAATTATAGAATTCTAGAGAATGGTCTGGGGTCCAGTCGTATCATTGATATGATCGTAGAGAATTCTCTATATATCTGGGGCCGGTCTAGTCACTGATGCAAGAGTCTAGTCGTATCACTGATATGATATGAGACTATCTATATCTATGGATTAGGAAACTCCATAGAGTCTATCGTCTATAGGCGGTTCTACTATGCATAGCCATCCTTTGAGGGAGTGGTCTATGATTTTAATTTTCATTTTACATAGCCGTACTTTAAGGGACTAGTCTATATTTTTATTGGAAGTTGTCCTTCGAGGGTCTAATCTGTATTTTGATAGTACGATTAATACCTGTCCTTTGAGGGATCAATCTCTATATTTGATAATGTACATCCATATAGATATTTTTGGATTTCAATTTGAAGTGAAGGGCATGCCTAATAGACCATTTTGAGGAGGGGAAAAGGCATCTGTATAAACCACATGTGTACCTCTTAACATGTTTTTAGTTGGTATAAAAAGGAGAGATGGATGTAATGATTGCGGGGTTCCTGCTAAGGAGTAAATTGTCCATGTGGAAACTACAATGAACATAGTTTTGGTGATCATATTTAAGGTCTTGATTATAATATACTGATGAAAAACCACATAATTCCAAATCATTATGACAGTGATTGATAGGATAGTGGTTGAATAATATTGTTGATGCGAATAATGCCACGAAAGTAGATGTGTTAACAATAAAAAGGCCATAAGTACAAGACATTTAGAGGTTCCTTTTAAGGTTTACCATTGATGAAGGATAAGTGATAGGCTGCAAACCCATATTTATGAGTGATGACATATGAACCAATCCAGTTAGGGGTAAAATTTCCACGCTTACTCATTTTCAGAGTAATTACATTTTGATTTTATTTGAGCACAAGATCACCAATGTTGAAGTCACGTTCTTTAAAATGTTTATTGTATGCTCATTTGATGTGTTATTGATAGACATGATGATGTTCAAGAGTTGTTAGATGATGTTCATCTAATAGTTCAAGTTGTGTTCTGTGTTCTTAATGATAATCCTCGTCAGAGATAAAATCCTTAAGGGATACAAAAAGAGATGGGATTTTAAATTCGAGTGGTAGAACCTCCTCAGAACCATAGACTAAAGAGAATGGAATAGCACAAGTAGGAGTACAAATGCTAGTTTGATAAGCCCAGAGAGAAAATGAAATTTGGAGGTGCCAATTCCTATTTGATTGATCGACGATTTTCATGAGGATTTTGTTGAGTGTTTTATTAGAAGCTTATGTTTGTCCATTTTCTTGTGGACAGTAGGGAGATGAAAATTTTATCTTGATGTTGAAATTGTCACATAATTTCTTCATTTCCTTATTTTTGAAATATTTTCCATTATTTGTGATAAGCTTGTGAGGGGTGTTTAAACAACATATGATATGTTAATAAATAAAATAGACGATTTTATTTGCTTTAGTAAAGACCAGGGGAATAAAATCTACCCATTAAGTGAAATATTCAGAAGCAGTGATGATAGAGTGATGTTATTATGAGAAATGAGGGTTGATGAGGCCAATGAGGTTTATTCCCCATTGTGAAAAAGGCCATAAATCCTGAGTAGGTTATAGGGACTGACTTGGGATGTGAGTAAGATTGAAATGTTGTTATCACTTAACACATTTCTTGAATTATGCACAATAGTCTTAGTTAAGGGTAGGCCAGTAATAGCCCATTCATAAGACATGTTTAAAAACAACCATATCATTAAATTGTCCACTAGATATATCATTATGGGATTCTTAGATAGCTTTAGTAAATTAATGAGATTTGAGGCATCTCAGTAAGAGGCCATCAAACCCACATTTGTAGAGAACACCACCTACAATGACGTATCAGGTAACACATCGATGGAGATGGTATTTTAGATTAATTAGAGGGTATTTTATATAGATCAAAGATTATTTTAGATTGATAGTGAAAAGTACCGTATAGAATTTTTAGATAGATCAGAGGCTATTTTAGATTGAGAGATATAGTCATAGGTTTTAGTGCACCAGAGGTTTGTTTGATTATATTAGATGAGGTTAATAGAGGGGATTTCATTGGTGTGAGATGGTTGTTCAGGTCTATGACCAATAATGAATAATTTGGCATCATCAACTGATAGTGGAATGAATGACATAAGAGAAGACATAGTGTCTGTGTATTTGTTGGAAGATCATGGAATTATTTAGATGGTGTATTGATCAAAGGATTCTAAGAGGAATTCCAAAATGTTTTTATATTTTTGTAAAGTTTTGTTTTTACATTAATAAATTCCTTTGATTTGATTGATAACAAGTTGAGAGTCTCCACATATGTCCATCATTTGAACACCAAGCATAATTGTGGTTTAGAGACCCATGATGAGAGATTCGTATTCGGCCATGTTATTAGTGCACTCAAAATTTAGTTTAAAGGATAAAAGAATAGGAGTCTTCCAGGGAGGTATGATGATGATATCGATACCTCCCCCATGCTGAGACTTGAAACTAAAAAAAAGTTTCATTTTATAGGGATTGTATTCTTGATCAACCATGTTAATGGGTTCATTGGGAAATTGTTCATGAGGTACTTCATTATAAGGAAGGGGAACTTCTATGAGCTAGTCAATGATGGCTTTCCACTTGATAGATTTTTACAACATGAATTATAGATCAAATTCAGTCATGAATATGAGCCATTAAGTGATACGATCACTGTGATATGGTTTAGAATGCATGAATTTGAGAGGATTGAAACTGTTGATAATGTAAGTTTTTTGATTAAGGAGATAGTTATGAAGTTTGGAAGTTACGAAGTAAAAGAAACAACATAAATTTTCTTCTTTGGTGTAACTTGTTTTGTAGTCATGAAGTGTGTGGATTATGTAGTAGACAACCTATTCTCTACCTTACTCATCTTGACGTGCTAACATAGTGCCCAGGGTATGTTTAGTGACAAATATGTATAGATAAAATGGCTCCTCCTTGCATGGAGGTGTGAGTACGGGTGGCAATAGAAGATATTGTTTGAGGTTATCAAAGGCCTTTTGGTAGTTATGATCCCATTTGAAATGGGCATCCTTGTGAAGGAGATGTTGGAAAGGTTGAAAATGATCTGAAAGCTAGAAAATGAAGTAGTGAACTAATTGAAGTCTACCTTGGAGACTACGAAACTGTTTGATGTTAGAAGGATGAGCCATCTCAATGATAGCTTTGATTTTGGTCGGGTCCACTTCAATGCCCCTGATAGAAATGATGAAACCTAGGATATTTTCGATGAGGACACTAAATACACACTTTGCATGGTTAATGCAGAGAAAGTATTCAATAAGATGAGAAAATATGACATTAAGGAGAATGAGATGATCCCTTCAGTGTTTAGATATTTCTAAGAGGTCGTCAACGTAGTCTTCCATAGTCTTATGAATGAGATAATGGAAGATATATGTCATTGTGCATTGATAATTGGCCCCTCCATTTTTTAAGTTTGAAGGGTATAAAACGATAGCAAAATGTCCCCTAAGGAGTGATGAATGACATTTTATGTTTGTCGTATATCGCGATAAGGATTTGATTGTATCCAGAGAATCCATCCATAAGAGATAAAATTTCATGGTCTGACATGGGGTCAAAAATCTTATCAATGTTAGGAAGTGGAAAGTCATCTTTAGGACAAGCAAGATTAAGATCTCAAATGTCTATGTAGATGCGTAAATTTTCAGAGGCTTTGGTTACAACAACAATATTGGAAACCCATTGTGGATAGTCAATGGGTAATATGAAGTTAGCTGAAATAAGATGTTGTAACTCTTCTTTGATGAGTAGGGATACGCGAGGGTGCATCCTACATAGTTTTTGTTTAACATGATTAGCTTTAGGGATTGTGATGATGTTTTGAACGATGATGTTAGGGTCAATACCTAACATTTAACTATATGAACATACAAAGACTTGAATCTATTTGGAAAGGAATATGGTAAAATCTTTTAACTCTTTCGGATCTAAGGATTGGACAACGTTAACTATGTGAGGGTATTGTGAAGTCCCTATGTTAACGTGAATAATGGATTTGTTAAGAAATGTTGATGTGCTAGGTGGTAGAGTTTTTTTTAAGGTAATGGTCCTTTGCCCTCATGTAAGATAGGATGGATTGGTAGTTGTGGTATTGAAGAATATCAATGGTAGGTGAGTCTTCCTCTACCATTTCAGGTAATATTAGCAGAATGGTCTTAGTGCCATCATTAGTCTGATAAGCGAGGGGTCCTAAAGTGATTGTATTGATTATTTTTTTTAGGGTGGATGGAAATGGTATCATCTGTGTTGATTGAGTGGTCATGTGAAGATGAGCTTAGCTCTACTACAGGTCTGGATGCAGTGATCACAGAGGTGTTTGAGGAAGGATTATCGAAACCTAGTCTATATTTTTCATGAGGCTTGCAAGACTGGTCAAAGACAAAGTCATGTATTCTCTATTTGTAACGTCCTAGGCTGAAGCCTTTCTAATCACATTGATGAAGATACATTTATGCAAAGGATTGGTTGTATAAGAATGAGAAATCAGACATAAACAATTTAGCATGGTGTTTATTGTCACGATACAAAAATGGATGATCGATCCATCCATAGACGATGCTAGTTTTAAGATGGGGAGGAATAAAGGAGATGATATCTACAACGTTGGGCTCATACATCAGTTGTTTATCAGGTCTCTCGTATGTTTTTGGTGTAGAAAGTGAGTTGAGAGCTAAGAGATGATACTCCCCCAAAGAAAGTCATTACATAACATCCTTGAGGGAGCTATAATTTGGTAACTTATATACGGTGATGAAAGAGCTGGTAGAAGCTTGATGTAGCCTATAATTTACTAGTAATAACCCAGGTGCACTGACACATCACTCAACCTAGACTGAGTGTTCACTGAAAGTGCACAAAGGTACCGGGACCCTCTTTAGGGTTGTTATTGTAGGATGTCAACATAATGAAGAATTAACGCACTTAGATCCATAATTAATATAACATTCTACAGAGCATGTCCAGATCTAGATCTAAAGAGTAATAGAATTTAAATAATAACCATAATGAAGTCAATCATGCAAGAACCTATTATACTCATGATTAATACCTTTATTCATCTAATACACTCTAATATATTAAACACAATAAATACACATAAGCTTATTACAATAAGTAATACCATAAGCTCATGTGCACATCATATTTGAAAACATAATATCACAGTAATTCATATCCAGTTCTCACAAACGCCATCCTCCTATACTACGTAGATCATTACATATTTATAAGGGTTGGGAATTTTCCTTCACCACTTGGATAATTCCCAAAATAGGTCACATGTTGAAAATAGCCATGTGCCTTTACAATAATAGCCACATATGCAAGTGCATTAACAATAGACCTCTTCTAGTTAACTAGTAGTAGAAATTCTATTATTAACACGAACCCATGCAAAGAACTTAGTATCTACTCTTCCAATAATATCCCATGCATGTGCGCGTAAGTCTTTTATCCAGTTTGTGTTCTCTACACGCTATCTCCAAAAATAGCACATACATGTGAAAATGACTAAGTTCTGAATTTTCCCTTGTCTTTTGCATGCATGTCCTTCCCTATCCTTCCATGCCTTTGACTGTGATTTACTCCTGCGTGAAAATATTCTGTGTGCCATCTCCTTCGTATTATACTCTTGTCCGCTCAACATTACCCCACACTAAACTACATTGCTGCCCCGATAATGACTGCTCTTTTAATAATAAAGAATAAAGAATGGAAAGTAATGAAAGAATTTCTGTGTAAAGAATGAAATCTCAATGTGCAACATCCTCTGTCTCAACTATAAGAATTAATTCTAAATATTCTTGTTTTATCTTTACTTCCAACGTCTGCCACTCGGTTAGCGCAGATTCTGTCTTCTCTAGATGTGTCTACGATAGTTTCTGAACTCATCTTGGTAAATTTATCCCTTCTCATTTTGTAGCACCAAAACAATGTTGGACATAACAGTACATTATTTCATTCTAACAGATCCATATTTTGCACTATACATTTTGCAATCTCATCCAATATTTCCTTATGGGGGTCATGTTCTTCTTCAAGGACCTCGTGCTATTTCTTGACTAGAGCCAATCTTTCTGTGTGTCCTAATGTCTCATCTTTCATTTATTTTCAGGACTTCATTGTCTTATACTATTGTTACTAATCCTTATTACTACCTCTGGAGCTGCACATATGTTCAATTCTTGGTTTGCTTTCTTCAGCTCCTCTTGCAAGGTTTGAAGTAATGCCTTGTATGATGAAATATTTCTAACTACTGTAGCCTTTTCCCTCTCTACATCCTACTTAGGATCCTTTGGTACTAACATCCAAACTGGTCCATCCTCAAGCACCAGATCAACTAAGGTAGGTATATAGTGCATAGCTAAAGTGAAATTTTTGGGTACCTTGGGCTCTAAGTGTGGTATTTCTTATAGGACATGATCCCCGATCTCCTCTGCCATACCGATAAGGACCCCATTTTTCTTCTACTCTAAGTCCTTCTATCTTTTCAAACGTGTTATTTCTACATCTTTGGCCTTGATTTATTCTCTTAGTGCTTTGATAGTGACAGCTTTATCTACATTCTTGCGCGCCACCTCTGTAGACACCTTCAGTAAGGCATTACTCACCTATTCATTAGACATAACCATGGGTTTGATAGTTATGTGTCCTATTCTGTGGTGCCTTCCTCATCCTCCTTGACACACAATACTCTTCACACACATCCAAATTAGGCTCATCCATGTGAGTTTGCATGGACCATGACAACTATTTCCTTGCACACGTGGTTGCCATGTTAGGGTCCATCAACTCCCATCCATATAAGTCCTTAAGGCCCACTATATTCTGGAATCATGCGCAAAATTTTTTTTTACTTGTGTCCTCCTCATAGCCCATAATTGGCACAACATAATCTCCACTTTCCCTCCTTGATCTCAACCCCTTAGGAACTTGAGCGACAAGGTTTAGAGTTAGATCCTTTATGTCTTAAGTAGTATCTTTCTCTATCTCTTCTAGCTTCTGTACCCCTTCTTCCTGAAACCTCATTTCTTCATCCTTGGGGTCTTCCACATCCTCTAGTTGTACTAGGAGATCCAGGTGCACTCTCTTTAGACTCTTCCACCTCCTCATTCAGTTTCAATTTTATCTTTTCTTCTCAGCTGTCTCATTCTATGGAGAGATTCATGGTGATCTCCATATTGATTTTGGGGTATAGCGCCTTGAGTTCTTGTTCATCTAAACACCCTCTTAAAGCGATGTTCTTCAGGGTCCGCTCCTAATTCCAATTATTCATCTCCTTCTTCTTATACCTGGGTTAAGTACTTGCACACTCAGCTTCTACCCTATCTGAGGGTTACCTCCATCATCTATGTACCAAACCACTACTGTTTTCACGCTCTTCCTCCTCATCATCTACCTCTATAGGTTTAGTTGGCTTTGGAGATGGTACATTCTCCACTGTATGCTTACCCTTAGGCATGGCCTAAGGAGTGTGAACTCATTCTCCACATATTTTTTACCCTACCAACTTAGGCTTAAGATGAAGGTATATAAGCATGGCTCCAATATCTCCAATCACCAAACTCACAAGCTTCATGTTTATCATATATGAAATTAGCCTCTCAATGTAGGTATTCTGACCTGGATATACATAAGTCTTTCGCACAACGTGTGGTAGTCAGACAATCTACCTTGTCTGCAAACAAAGTTTAGGCATCACGCATTATAAAACGATGGACTGATGCCTGGAAGTAACACATTGTAAAGGCATACAAAATTTACACTAGGGGCTCCAAGTCCCATCCTTCATTACAAATCACACGATGTAGAAGATGCTGATACACTACGAATACACTTCCTTGCCCACCACCAAAGGTAACTCATTGGGGATGTGCCACTCCTCTTCAAATCTCATGTGGGATCCTATCATACCACATCTCCTACCTATGCTTGAATGGCCCATTCATTGAACCTTCACACAAGTACTTGTCAAATCTTTTGCAAGGGACTTGTTTTACATGGGGTACTCCCAGATCTTGTTCTTTGGCCCATCAGGCACTCCAATCTCCCTAAATTTTCTTAGAAAATAGGATAACACCAAAACTAATTTTCTCACCTATGCATGCTTCCTAGATGATAGTCTCCATAATGTAGCCTGAATATGTTGTAAATTATTCCCTATGACATTATCCTTATAGTGTGTAGCCACATTGTATTCACTTGGGACCATCTCTCTTGATCATTCAATTTGGTCACTAAATGTGCAGCTATCTGTACCACTGGGTACTTCTTCAGTTTGTTGATATCTATTCTGCGTGGACCCTTGGTATACCCTAAATACCTTATGTGTCTCTAAAATTTTTGCTTTATCTAGGATTAGGCACTGTTCAATCCACTCATGTTCCCCTTTAATCATGTTAGATCAGAAATCAAAGCGGCTGTGATCCTTACCCTACATCCGAGAGAAATATAAGAAGTCTTCATGTACCTTGTTCATCAACAACTAGTACAAATGTTTGTTGGAACATAATGATTAAGTGGTCTGGCCAACCTTGAATGTATATGGGTCTATCACTAATATATAGGTTAATATTTAATAATATGAAATATTTATATTTCTATTATTAAATATGCTAACCTAGGTATATACTTTAGGTTAAATATTTAATATCATGAAATGATTATATTTCTAATATTAAATATTATAAACCTAAGGTGTATGTGTCAACCATTTTAGGTTGAAAAGGTGGGTCGGGAGACATACCCGATCACCTTATATAAAAAGGACTTTAGGTCCTCATTTGATATATTCAGGAAATATATCAAAGGTGAAAATCAAGTGATTTGGTTTTACCCTTGGTAAATAGGGTTTCAAAGGAGGAGGTGATCTTACTGGATGTAAAATAAGTTCTCTGAAGTAAAAGGTTATTTTCAAAGTGGTTTTTACCCTATTGGGGTTTTCCACTATAAATATTGTGTCACCTGTGTTATTTATTTCATGTAAGTATTTCTTTATTTACTTATGTTATGATGTAATGTTTATTTAAATATTTATTGTAACATTATATAATATGTAAGTTGATTAAATCCGTATTTATTAGAATCCTCAAATTCTAACATGGTAACATGTGCGAGGTAAATTAAATAAATTAAGATCAAATTTTTTGTATTTTATTTATTTAATTTGTATGGTTTTTTCAACCAACCCAATTTAGTATTTAAAAGTATCCTGCCCCTTATTTTTTTCCCCAATTTATTTTGGCATTACATTTGTGCAATTAAACTCTCGGTAATTTTTTAGGATTTTTTAATTTTAAATCCCTTAATTTTTTTGGGGGAGATTAATATGATATGATTCTTACTTTCCATTTATATTTTGTAAATTATATGGAAATAATGTTTGTTTGGAACCCCTTGAATTAAAAACCAAGATGTGTACCATCAGGGAAAATTGTGGCTTCAATATTTAATGGAACATGTGAAAATCACATTTCATACTGAAAATTGAAAGTGATTTATTACTATATGAAATAATTTTCATGTTTTCTATAATTTCCAAATGTTTGCAGGTTAAATATTTCAGAAGGAAAATTCATACTCGTGTTCTTTGGTCCCCTCTAGAAAGATTTGTTTGAAAAAACTATAGTTTATAGTTAATCTATATAACTATATCCTGTATAATTTGAAAACTATATTATTATTTTTAAATAAAAAGTCAGAAATATATAATATAGAATAAGGTTTATATAATAATTTATATAAACATCATATTAAAATTTATATAGTTTTGAAAAAAAAAATGAAAGTATATACTAAAATCCTTAAACCATATTAAAATTACATGGGATTGAGGGAAGATCAATGACCATATTCTAAGCCTAAGTTTAAACCATTTTAAGAACTTAACTTATAAATCTAGGCATATATAGTTTCCAAAAAAGAAGTAAACAAACCTAAGTTTGAATCATATTTTATATATATGGTTAGTTTAAATAATTAAAATATTAAAACTTTATTAGATTTGGTTTATATATGTTTTAAAAAAAACCTAAGTGCTTATTTTTTTGTAAGGGGGCAAAATGTTTATTGCTTACCATGAAGGGATTACTTTTTAAATCTTAATACTTATTAAATAAAACATAAGTGTGTCCCTAACCATTTATATTATCCATGTAAGGGGGTGACCCCATTCATTTATATCTTATAGTTTATAAAAACTATATAAATAAACCTATTTACAATCTTTTCTTTCATATAAGAGTGGGAGTGGAGAATAAAATGAATAATATCTCAGGTATAAATGTGGAACTCTCAAGTATAAATGGAAATTTTTTATTTATGATGCTATAAAGGGCTAGTTTATTGGTGGCCCACATGAAGTGTGGTAAATATTTATTAAAATATTGGTAGTTATAGCCCATAAAAGTTAAAAAGTTTTTTACTTGCATTAGGAATTATATAAATATTTTGTAATCTTTCCATAGTTTTAAATGTGTGCAGGGTAAAATTAAGAAGGTAAATGAAGGGAGGAGACAAGGTTCATGAAAATAGAGGATTTCAATTTATTTCATTGGTAAGGTGAAATTACTTGTCCCCTCTGTAAAATATGCAGGTTAATCTATACTCTCATAAATCTACTTGCACCTGGTAAAATTGTTTTTAACCTAGTTATGTCTTTTAAACCCCTTTAATAAGGGTTATGTGAAAAATATATATATAAAAAAATATACTATAGTTTATAATTTTTATGAACTATATGTTGTTTTTTATTTACATTCTATAAACTATATACATTTTTTATTTAAAGTTTTGTATATATTTTTACATTATAAATTATAATAGGTTATTATAACCTATTAAAATATAAACTTAATATTATAAATCAGAAGATATAAATTTATGGAATTTCACATTCTGGAAAAGACACAAACAAGTTTTGGCTTCATAAATTTGACGGTCATAATTACCATAAACGGTAGACCAAATATAAGGCAATATGACAGTCATTTAGATGTATAAATTGATTAAGCTAGTAGACTCTAAGTGCTCAAGTCTTCATTGTTTAAAATTGACAATCAAATAGAGTTAAATTAAGCATGAATAGGTTACTAAGAAATAAGTAAATAAAACCTTGACATGTGACCCTAGACGTCAAATTATAAGCTGGCTGGATGGCTTTATCCTATATTTTTTTCTTCATGGCAATTTGATAGGTTATGCATTGATTAAGGTGTCTCTTCTTCACTTCTATATGGATTGAAAATATTTGTGACATATAAGTTTAGAGTATAATTTAAAGCCAAATTTATATTGCGAGTTATTAAAATTTTGAAAAGTATTGGAAATTTCCCCCTAGTTTATTGGTAAGGGACTATAGTTGAATCAAATAAGATTTTAGCCTAAAAATTGTAGAAGATAGCCACAAAAGTCAGTTGTAGTTTTTCAATTAAAATTATGGTAACCCTATGAGGAACAATAGTTTTATAATGGTGAGATTTTACATTTATTCAAGGGTAAATAATGGATGGAAAAACTCCAAGAAAAAACATTTAGATCTAATTTCATTAAAAGAGCTTGTACATAAAATTATTTCCCCTCTATGTAAAATAAACCACTTGATAAAGGGTGTCTTAATGAAAATATTTGTTATCCATGAAGTAGAAAAACCTTCTAGTTTAAAACCAATTTTAAGGAATGTCTTGTGCAATAGTTTATAATGCGACTAATAATAATTTAATGATTTTTTTATTGTCTACATCTCATAATGTGTACTATGCACTTAAAATTTTTAATGTAACAGTTTTTACATTTCCTGCATTCTGATGAACTTTTTATATTACCTTTTTGATAAACCTGAAAGAAAAATCAATTGTAATTATTATTGCCTAGTTCCTAATTAGCCTATTATAGAGTCAAATAGTCACCCTATATTATACAGGCCAAGTGTCGAATTCATAGAATTGAGTTTAATGCCTAGACCAATATACAACAATAATGAGATAAGCATGGATAGATAGATTTGACAGTTAAATTCCTAGGAAATTTCTTATAACTTAACAATTGAAAAAATGACCTTGATACACCAAAAAATAAGTTATGACCAAACATCAAATTATCAAGTTGACAGATTTTCATGTCTACATTAAAATTTTTTCAGAAATTTGAAGTTGTTATGCATTCTTAGGGGTCTCTTCTTACACTTCTATATGGTCAGAAACATTTTTCACATATAAATCTGAGGTATAATTGGCAATGGCCCTTTATATTGTGGGTTATTATTTTGATCATGGGAAGTTAATTAGTATGCATTGTAATGACATAATTAGTTATGATCAAATAGTTTCTTTAGATCTATAAAATTTAGATATGATTCTATTAAAAGTGTTTTTTTTTATCAATAAATATGTATCTAACTCTATGGTACATTGTATATTATAATGGGGTGTGTTTTACAAGTTTAGGAAAACAATGATGTCTAACTATTTCTATCTTGACAAAACCCAACATCCTGAATGAAACCAACTACAACATTTGGGTCAAAACAAAATTTATGGCAAAATGAAACTCTAACTAGATTGTTTCTGGATCTGAGGTTGCTCCCACCGGTTGTCAAACAATTTTAGATAACATGAATACATTCTTGCAATGAATGCAAGAGGCTCTTTCTATGATTCTATTGTGAACAATGAGTACCTTCTACACATTGGTAATATCGAACATCCGAAAGAGGTATGGACACAACTAGAATCCATGCATGAAGGATACTTGGTATATCAAGGAGAGTAATGAGAGTAAAATAGCTGAAGGAATTCAAATAAAAATTTTGTATATTTTTTATGATTTCTCTTTTACATCTTGTTTTATATCTCAAAGTTTGAATAATTCAAAACTATGGCATGAAAGGTTAGGACATGTTAATTATCGAAGCTTATATGAAATGTATAGATATAATCTAGTGAAAAGTTTACATGTGTTGTCTTCTTCTCTTGAAGTTACTTCATTAAATGCTTCTAAATGATGGTTTTGATTCTGATTTAGTAAATGGTCATGATGATGTTTTGATGTTATAAATATTTCTGAAACTCTTATCTTCCTAGATAAGAAATTAAATTGGGCTCAATCTATGTTAGAAAGTTTAAATCCTATTAACCTTAGGAAAATGACCAGAAGCCATCATATGTACTTGCATTAATTACCTTGTATGAACCTGAAGCCATGAAGTATTATAGGGTTTAGGTGGATATACAAAGTAAAATATAATGTTGATGGTAGTATTAACAAACATAAAGCTAGACTTGTTGCTAGAGGTTTCACTCAGAAACTTGGTATTGATTATGTTGAGACATTTCCTGTAGCTAAAATGAGTACTGTTAGGGCCTTATTTGCAATTGCCACTCAATTTGGGTGGGAAATCCACCAAATGGATAAGAAAAATACTTTTTTGAATTGTGACATTTAAAAGAAGAACTTAACATGTTTCAACCTAAAGGATTTGAAGAAACTGGTAAAGAAAACTATGTTTGTAAGTTGAGAAATCCTTGTATGGTTTAAAACAAGCTCTTAGAGCTTGGTATGTGAAAATTGTTTCCTTCTTTAAACTGTTAGGTTTTGTTAATTATTCTTCTAACAATGATATATTCATTAAGCAATAAGGCTCGCATATTATCATTATATGTATATATGTTGATGATTTTCTTATGTTTGGTGACAATTCATGATTTAATTCATAGGATTAAAGAGAAATTGAAGCAGTACTTTGAAATGAATGAGTTAGGTCTCTCACATCATGTTATTTGTATGACTGTATTTCATTCTATTGTTATTTTTAAAACACAATATGTAACCATTGTATTGAAAAAGTTTCTTATGATTGATTGTAAACCATTTTCTACTTCAATGGAAGTTGGAATAAATATTGATCCTAAATCTGCATATAAAAAAGGTTGATCCTATTTTATATACGTTGTTAGTTGATAGTTTGATTTATCTAACTATAACTAGATCAGATATTTCCTATACAGTAGGAATTACTTCAAGGTTTATGCAGGAACCATTTTTAAAGATCATTCGGGGGCGCAATCCCCCGAAAAAGAATTTTTAGATGGTTTATTAACCCATGGTGTAATTGTTTTTTTTGGGCTGTGAAAAAATGCACCATGGTTTTTCGGGAAATGTTGCTCTTCTCATATGGGCAAGTTTTTTGACCCATAGGTTTAAGGGACCCACGTTTTAGCCCATGGTTTTGATACCCATGGTTTTGTAAAACTACTTAAGTAGTTATCTACTTATATGGTTTTATGCATATGGTAGATAGTATAATGAAAATGTATTGTAGATGTGTTTTGAATTCGGGTGTGAATTTTGTAGAGTTTGTTGAGCATAGCTCCAAACAGATTTGGGTATTGTATTGAGAGAGTGGTGGCTTGTAATAAAATCTGAGCAAGTGATTCTTGGTGGATGTAGCCCAAATTGGATGAACCACGTTAAATATTGTCTCTTTGTGTTGTGTTATTTTATTCTGCACTTTTATTTGAGATCTGTAATATTTTCTGCATATTAGTTTCTACTGTTGCGATTCTGTGAGGGATTATTCCACATATTTTATCCCTTATTTCCTAACAATTGGTATCAGAGCCTAGTTTGGTTTGCTGAAGTGTTGAATCACAGGGAAATTTTTATCTTGAGTGGGAGCTATGACAGATGATGGAAGATCTAGGGTTGATAAATTCAACGGGTAGAATTTTAGTCTTTGGAAGATGCAGATGGAAGATTACCTTTATCAAAAGGATCTTTATACTCCGCTATTTGAGAAGGTGAACAAACCCTCGAGCATGACAGATGTGGAATGGGATTTGTTGGATAGGAAGGCACTTGGGACAATCCGGTTGTGTCTTGCATCTTCGGTATTATTTAATGTTTCAAAGGAAAAGACTACAAAAGAACTAATGGATGCATTAGGGAAGTTGTATGAAAAACCCTCTACCTCTAATAAGATATTTTTAATGAAAAAGTTGTTTAATATGAAGATGTCTGAGAATGGTTCAGTAGCAAATCATTTAAATGATTTTAATACGGTTGTAAATATGCTAGCTTCAGTTACAATAGAATTTGATGAAGAAGTTAGGGCTTTATTAGTTCTGTGCTCTTTACCTGAGAGTTGGAATAGCCTGGTAATGGCGGTAAGCAACTCGGTTCCAGCTAACTCAAAGTTGAAGTTTGAGGATGTTGTAGGGGTGATTCTAAGTGAGGAAATGTGAAGAAAAAGCTCTGGGGAATATTCTACTTCAGGGAATTCTTTGACAGTGGAAACTAGAGGGAGACAAAAGAATAGAGGAAGGCCGTGGAAAATCAAAGGATCAGGCAAGGTCAAAATCCAAAAGCAAGATAGTATGTTGGCACTGTGGAAAGTCTGGGCATGCAAAGAAGGACTGTTGGGAGCTTCGGGACAAGAAGAAACAATAGGAAGAAAACAAGGAGGCAAATGTGGCAATGGGTAATGTATGTCAGGATGCTTTGATTCTTTCTTTGCACAATATTACTGAATCTTGGGTTTTAGATTTGGGGGCTTCTTTCCATGCTACTCCACATAGGCATTATTTTGTTGATTATGTTTAAGGAGATTTTGGGCATGTTTTTCTTGGTGATGATGAGCCTTGCAAGTATAGTTGGAAAAGGTTCTGTTCAGGTTAAGATGTAGAATGGGAATACTTGGCTATTGAAGGATGTCAGACATGTGTCTACATTAAGATGAAATTTGATATCGGCAGGCAAGTTGGGAAGTGATGGTTGTACTGTGATATTTACAACAGACTCTTTGAAGGTTACCAAGGGTGCTCTTGTGGTGACAAGAGGTAAGAAGGTTGGAACCTTTTATTTAACCACTTATAGCACTAATTTTTGTAATCTTGTCACTTCAGAAGTAGATACAACATTGTGGCACTATAGGCTCGGTCATATGAGCCATAAGGGCATGGAGATCATAAAGAAGGATTTTCCTAGGATATACAGAAACAAGTTTGGATTTCTGTGAGGACTGCATATATGGGAAACAAGAAGCGAGTAAGGTTTCTCAAGGTTGGACATACAAAGAAAGAGAGTAAGTTACAGTTGGTGCACTCTAATGTGTGGGGCTCGACTCAGGTATCATCTCTTGGGGGTTCAAGTTATTATATTACTTTTACTGATAATGCAAGAAGGAAAGTTTGGGTTTATTGTATTAGAAACAAATCTGATGTATTTGACACTTTTGTTAAATGGAAAGCCTTGGTAGAGAATGAAACAGGTCTTAAGCTAAAATGTCTCAGGTCAGATAATGGAGGGGAGTATTGCAGTAATGAATTTGATGATTATTGTTCTAAGAATGGAATCCATAGGAAAAAGATGGTTCCAGGAACTCCACAGTAGAATGGGGTATCAGAAAGGATGAACAAAACAATAATGGAACATGCTAGGAGCATGAGGTTACATGCAGGACTGCCTCTTTCTTTTTGGGTAGAAGTGGTGAGCACAGTTGTGTACTTGATAAATAGAGGACCCTCAAGTGCCTTTGATGGAGGCATACCTGAGGAGGCTTGGTATGGTAAGAAAGTTGATTATTCATTTCTTAGAGTCTTTGGATGTGAGGTGTTTGTCCATATAGACAAGGATGATAGGACCAAGCTAGAGGCTAAATTAGAAAAATGTACTTTCATTGGTTATGGTGGTGATGACTTTGGATATAAATGTTGGAGTATTAAGGACAAGAAAATCATTCGATCTAGGGATGTGGTCTTTAATGAGAAAGTCATGTATAAGTAGCAGTTGCAGGAAAACAGGGAAGAATCCAAGAAAGAATATGCAGCAGTAGAGGATCTTTTGGATGGGAAAAGTGACACATATATCAGTTCAGGAACCTCCTCAATAGGAACCCCAAACTCCTATATTGAGGAGGTCTTCTAGGGTAAGAAGAGAACCTGAACATTTTTTCTCCTTCTCTTTATTATTTATTACTCACTGATAGTGGAGAGCCAGAGAGCTTTGATGAAGCAATGCAGGTAGATTCTAGGAAGAAGTGGGAGCAAGCCATGGATGAGGAGCATTAGGCTCTCATGGAGAACCAGACATGGGATTTGGTGAAGCTACCCGAAGGAAAAAGAGCATTACAGAACAAGTGGGTGTTCAGAGTCAAAGAGGAAGAAGGAGGAAAGAAAAGATACAAGGCCTAGTTGGTGGTCAAGGGGTTTGCACAAAAAAAAGGTATAGATTTTGATGAGATTTTTTCTCCTGTAGTAAAAATGACTTCTATTAGAACTGTTCTAGGAATAGTTGCAGCAGAAGACTTGCACTTAGAACAGCTTGATGTAAATACTACATTTCTCCATGGTGATTTGGAGGAGGAACTATATATGCAGCAACCAGAGGGCTATGAGGTCAAAGGTAAAGAGGAGATGGTGTGCAAACTGAAGAAGAGCTTGTATGGCTTGAAACAAGCTCCACGTCAATGGTATAAGAAATTTGATAGCTTCATGATGGAGTAAGGTTATATTAGATGTCATTCTGACCATTGTGTGTATACAAAGAAATTTGAGGATGGAAGTTATATTATCCTTTGTCTGTATGTGGATGACATGTTGGTTGCAGGTAAAAACATGCAGGAAATAAAAGTACTCAAGAAGTAGCTAAGTGAATCCTTTGCTATGAAGGATTTGGGGGTAGCCAAAAAAATCCTTGGTATGAGGATATCTCGGGATAGGAAGGAACAGAAGCTGAACTTTATCTCAGGAAGAGTACATTAAGAAGGTCTTGGAGAGGTTTAATATGCAGGATGCTAAACCGGTTGGGACTCCTTTGGCAGGCCATTTCAAGTTATCAAAGGAGCAGTGTCCCAAGATAGAGCAGGAGAGAAACTAGATGTCCAAGGTACCTTACTCATCAGTGGTTGGTAGTTTGATGTATGCTATGGTGTGCACTAGGCCTGATATTTCCCATGCAGTGGGAGCTTGTGAGTAGATTTATGAGTGATCCAGGTAGAGATCACTGACAAGTAGTAAAGTGGATCCTTCGGTATTTGAGAGGGACCATGGGGACAATTTTGTGCTACAGTGGATCAAACACCACTTTACGTGTGGTTATGTAGATTCAGATATGGCTGGAGATGTAGATAGCAGGAGGAGCATGACAGGTTATGTTTACACTGTAGGTGGGACAACAGTGAGCTGGATTTCACGACTATAGAAGCTGGTGGCTTTGTCAACCACAGAGGCTGAGTATGTTGCTGCCACAGAGGCAAGCAAAGAGATGATTTGGTTACAAAAATTTCTTGAGGAGTTGGGGCATAAGTAGGAGGAAGGAAAGCTACATAGTGATAGTCAGAGTGCTATACACCTAGCTAAGAACTCTACTTTCCACTCTAGGACGAAGCATATACAGTTAAGGTACCATTTCATTAGGACAACTTTGGAGGAAGAGAAGTTGAAGCTGGAGAAGATTCATACCAGTCAGAATCCTACAGACATGATGACCAAGGTGGTCACAAGGGAAAAAATGAAGCTATGTTCAGCTTTGGTTGGTCTTCATGGAAACTAGTGAAGGGTTGAGAAGCTTTCTCAGAGGAAAACTAGTCTCCAAGTGGGAGATTGTTAGGTTGTGGAGCCTGTTTTCATGTGTGAAAGTGTTGAAGACTTTACACTTGGAGTATTGTACACTGGTTTGGCTGTAGTTGTGCCTCGAGGGGGGTCTGGGGGAGGTAGCCCTTCGCAGGGTTCAGGGCAATAGCCCCCAAAGAAAATTTTTGGGTGGCCTTAAAACGTGCCCAATATATCAGGAAACGTGCTTTTTTCATATGGGCCCATGATTTTTTTTTGACCCATAGGTTTATGGGACAATTTTTTGCCCATGGTTTTGATACCCACGGTTTTGTAAAACTACTTAAGCAATTGTCTATTTATATGGTTTTATGCATATGATAGGGATAATGTAACATTGCAGATGTGTTTTGAATTGTTTGAATTCAGGTGTGAATTATGTAGAGTTTGTTGAGCATAGCTCCAAACAGGATTTGGGTATTGTATTGAGAGAGTGGTGGCTTGTAATAAAATCTGAGCAAGTGATTCTTGGTGGACGTAGCCCAAATTGGGTGAACCACGTTAAATATTGTCTCTTTGTGTTGTGTTATTTTATTCTACACTTTTATTTGAGATCTGTAATATTTTCTGCATATTAGTTTCTACTGTTGTGATTCTGTGAGGGATTATTCCGCATATTTTATCCCTTATTTCCTAACAACTTCTATCCTTCAGGCTCATTCAAGATCTAGAAGGTTGAATTAATTCCTATACGTAATTCCTTTTCAATTTTTCCTTATGCACTACATTGGTGGTCATTCCTGCAATCGGTAGTGGAAGGATTGAAAGACAAAATATTACTCATGTAAGAAACATTCATTGCATAGACAAATAATGGTAATCAAAAGTTTCTCATTTCTTCTAGGGAGGTTGAAAAGTTTTGAAAATTATCTAGTCAAGTTGTGATAATCCACATACCTAGAAATTAAGTTTGGCATACTAATGATTATAAGACATTACCTGTGAAAGCAAAAGGAATTCTTCACCTATGAAGACAGGATACTTATTTTTCAGTAATAAATCTGCAATGAAAATGTTGATATATAACTGCATTAAAATATTTTCCTCTCCAAGGCCTCAAATACATAGAAACACTTCTAATGAAAAGGTGGCCATAGTACTAGGAAAATCAAACATATCATGATAAAAATAACGCACTCTAGGCAACCTTGTAGTGGGCATCATGGTTTCATCAAGTGCTATTTCAAGAAAAAAACACATACCATGAAGGTGAGAATACATCTCGACATTGGATAATGTGCAAAAGAACTTTTCTTTCTAAGGCTTCAGTCAATTGTAAAAGGATACAATTGGTGAAAATTTTAAGGATGTCCATCTCTAAATGAGTATATTTTCTAGGCCAAAACTTACTGCGACATGAATCCTCTGCGATGAAGGCATGTTACAAGTATAGAAAGTTCACTTAAATAGACATCTTCTGGTATAGAATTTAGTGCACCTTGAGTTTACTTGTGTCCAACCATGTACTCAAGTGAACCATTGATTGGTCAAGACAAAGTTGCATATGGTAATAAAAGGTTGCTCCTGGATATGTTGGGTTCAATGAACAAATTCATGAGATTTTCCCCATATAGTCATAAAACTTCATGAAGATTGATACCTTAGCCATTCCATCAACGATCTAGGGATATTCCTAATTTACTTGAGATAAATTTGGTATCATGAATGGTGTTACATTCCTTACACCCCCTTATGCAAAATACCTTTATGGTTTACAGGATTGTAAATCACACTCTAGTGTACCCACATGCAGGTAACTCATCAGTTGCAATGGGATTCCATTAAAATCTAATGAGGAACCTCTTACCCCATAATGAAAAAGTTTGGTTATAACCAATTAGCTTTAATTAAATATGGAGTCTAAAATCAATATATAGGTGTAATGCTTAATAATTTTTTGTTAATATTGCCATATTTCACATTATTAAATATGCTAAACCTTTTTATCAATATACTTTAGAGTTAAATATTTAATATCATGAAATTACAATTTCATTTTTAATCATTAAATATTATACATTAAGTGTTGATGTCATACCATTTTATTTAAAAGGTTGCCGGGAAAAATAACTATGTCAAATTATATAAAAAGGACTCTTCATGAAATGGTTTTAAGGTAACCTATAATCAATAATTATTTATCAAGATCAAATGAACTTAAATACTCCTTGAGTCAAATATTTCAAACTAGATACTTTAGTCTTTAGGATAAATCCCAACATGAAGTAAAATAGTTAAATTTCAAAGAATCCTTCTCCTTCTCTATGCCCTATTGACATAAATTATAAACTATAAATATATTCACAAGAAGATGTCATAAAATTTATTTCTTCAAAGTGCTATATGTACTTAAACCTTGTATGAATAATATTTATTCTAAATGCCATGGTTCAATCATACATTGATCTTGGATATCTCCTTTCAGTTGCATTAAATCCATCTATCTAGATGCCCAACATAAGGTTCATTTCAAACTATTAGAGAATATGGTTGTTAAGAATTTGTTTAAATTTAGACTATCAAGATTATTGGTACAATTTGTCACCTTCTTTCCTCCAAGCATTAAAATATTAACAAGAAACAATTTTAGTTTGTCAAGATACTTCTAATCTAATTAAATGTATTTTTCCAAATAGCTAGTATTGTAGGGGTAATCGTCCATTAAGCAAGGTGCCTATTAATCCTTTTCACAATGTGTAAAATCCCATTGCAACCTTGAAAGGTAAAATATTTGAGAGAGTAAAGATCCATTATGGGCGAGATTTCTTCATGGGCTTTTTCTCCAACCTTTATATGAATAACCAGTAGGTTGAATACCCAAAAGTTCCATGCAAACACATGAAAAATTTTTGTACATGGATTCCATTTAAATCAAAGTTGTAACAAGTTCTTGTGCTAAAGGGTTTTCATTAGATTCAATAATGAGAAAAATGAAACTTATGAGCACTATGTTTTAATTATGGGTAAAAGAATTAATCTGGGACATTACCTCAAAAAAGACACTTTAATGGGTCATAGTAAAAAACTCCTTTAGCCATAAACCAGTTTAGAGGATGTTATCTTTATTCATTTCACCCCTTCCAAAATTTGTCATCTTTCTTTGACATACAATGGTAATAGATTTGGACTAACCATTTTTAAGACCTTTCTTGAATTTAATTATTGACTTTATAAAAGTTCCTAAATGGGAAACACATTGAAAATTTTTGAAATGGAATTTATAATCTAACTAGTGGAATATGAATGGTTATTCTAAGACCAAAATGATGTTTTCCTAGTAGAGCTTGGTACCACACTAAATCCCAAATTGTGACTAGACAGAAGGATAAACCAATCAAGACTAACTTGTGGAACAAAATGGTGAATATAGAATGCATAAGACTAAAGTTTCAAATAATGATCAGAATACCTTTCAAAATTCCTAGATCATCATAATTGATCAATTGGAACTTAACAAGGAATCATTTTCAAACAATACCACTTAGATTGATTTAACAAAACTCCTCCTAAAAGTCTCACCAACTTTTTACCTGTAATTTGAAAACATTGTCTAGAACTTATTTGATCAAAGGAGAGTCTGATGATCACTTATAACAAATCAATCTAGATTACTTGAAAGTCATTGTCATTCATAGGGTAGAACCCTCTTGTGTGAATTTTCCAAATGTGTAATTAACCCTTATGTTTAAAGCTCCATAAATTGCATTCCGTTGCACAAGTATATGTTTAAAACAGTTGATACATCTTTCAAAAGTTTTGTTGTATGTGCTTTCAAATTCGAAAATCCTAATAGTTTTTTATAATACAATTCAAATTAGATAAACTATTAAAATTTTGATCAAAGGGATTTGTAAATGCCTTAGTATGTTTCCATTTTTGTCTTGAAACGAAACTATGGTAACATGAAGGTTCACTTATATCAAGATTCTAATGATTTCTCAAACCTTTCATTAAGAAAATGTGTAATCTTGAGTGAACAAAACTTAAAAGACAACCATAATTGAATGTTCTCCCATAGTTGGATAAGCTCAAAAGTGTGATAGAATCCTTCATAAATATTAAATCTGTACAATCTTAATTTAAGTAACTCAAAAGTCCTCATTACCTTTTACCATTATTTTACGTGGATGGTGAAAAATATCCACAATTTGATATAATGATTCAAATTGACTCAACAATTGATCGGTCGCAAAGTTACTTTCATAATGGAAACCATGAACCTCTAACATTTCAGCAAATTGGAATGGTCACAAAGAAACCATGCCCTATTTGAATACAATCCAAGAAAATGAATTTGATACATCAAAAATAACGCCTTGATGAATAAAATTTTCAAAAAATGTTGTTACATTGCCTAATACATTTTCTCTTTATCTTGAATATGAGTCATACTTCCAAATAAAAATGTATTTTCAAAGACATTGAATAATGCTCCAATTAAATGTCATTATCCTTGTTGTAGAATGTCATTTGAGTAACATGCAGGGATGATATGGGTAAAATATTCTAATGGAAGTTAAAATTCATGAAGGTTGACGTGATTAGTGATTTTCCATCTCCAGAAACTTTAGTATTCATCCCTATTATAATTTAACACCTGTATGGCATTTAAAAGTGCATATATTGCAATCTGAGTCCAAGGTACCATGTATATATGTTGATGATAAGAAAATGAATGTTCAATTATAAATTTGAGGATTCTAATAAATATTCAGATTTAATCAACTTACATATTACATAATGTTACAATAAATATTTAAATAAAGATTACATCATAACATAAGTAAATAAAAAAATACTTACAGAAATAAATAACACATGTGACACAATATTTATAGTGGAAAACCCCAATAGGGTAAAAACCACTTTGAAAATAACATTTTACTTCAGAGAACTTATTTTACATCCAGTAAGATCACCTCCTCCTTTGAAACCCTATTTACCAAGGGTAAAACCAAATCACTTGATTTGCACACCTTTGATATATTTCCTGAATATATCAAATGAGGACCTAAAGTCCTTTTTATATAAGGTGATCAGGTATGTCTCCCGACCCACCTTTTCAACCTAAAATGGTTGACACATACACCTAGGTTTATAATATTTAATATTAGAAATATAATCATTTCATGATATTAAATATTTAACCTAAAGTATATACCTAGGTTAGCATATTTAATAATAGAAATATAAATATTTCATATTATTAAATATTAACCTATATATTAGTGATGGACCCATATACATTAAGGGTTGGCCAGACCACTTAATCATTATGTTCCAACACTCCCCCTTAATGTTAAGTGGGATAACATAACATATGCCAATAGATTACCTGCCCATGGTACACTACAGGATTTACAATCCTTAAACCATAAAGGTTTTAGGCTAGCATATCGGTTGAAGGAATTATAACACCTTCATCATACTCAATTTACCTTTTGGTACAAAAGGATTTGGAATCCCAAAGATCATCCCATGATCAGTGGCTAAGTATGATTTGTGAGTTTTACATGTTCTCACAGGTTCTCATAAAAGGTTATTGAACCCAAGCATATAGGAGCCTTTTACAACCAAGGACCTCCTTAAAAATATGCTTGTACTGGATGTTTACCAGTAAAATCAATAGCACTAAAGAGTTTACTAAAGACCACCTTTAAGATCTTTCTACACTTCTTTCTAAAAAATAAGCCAAGGAGGTATACATGCCCGAAGGTCTTTTTACACTTGCCTTGAAGGTTTTTTTACACTTTCCTGAAGGTCTTTTACAAATGTCCCGAAGGTATTTTTACAAAAACCAAGTTCCATTAGGAGGTGACATTGTCATGCACACTCCCCCTCAATGGAAACTCTGAAAATCCAAGATTTTCACGAAAGTGACAAAACTTTGCAGCACTCAGGGACTTTGTGAAGATGTCAGCAACCTGCTCTTCAGTCAACATGAACTTGAGATTTATCTCATCACTTTGCACCTTCTCACAGGTGAAGCGTATATGTATCTCAATGTTCTTCATCCTCTGATGTTGAACTAGATTCTTAATCAAGAGTAATACAACTCTAACCACCACATAGAAGAGAAAATACTTCCTTTAATCTTCCATGTGTATCTCTACCAATAGTCATTGCAAGCCACATGAATTCTTTACTTCTTCCATTGTACTTCTTTGCCTCAGTAGAAGAAATGGAGACTGTTGATTGTATTTTTTGTTCCAAGTAATGGTTCCTACACCAAAAAATTGAACACATATCCAATATATTTTATAACACAACATCGGTATGGTTAGAATCACAAAATCCATATAAGATAGCATTTTCATTCTTATTATAATGCAACCCATAATTCATTGTTCCTTTCAAATATCTATTTTTTTGCAAGATTCCAATGATCTCTAAAAAAGGTTCCTTTGAAGTAATTCCTACTATATAGGAAATATCTGATCTAGTTATAGTTAGATAAATCAAACTATCAACTAACAACATATATAAAATAGGATCAACCTTTTTCATATGTAAATTTAGGATCAATATTTATTCCAACTTCCATTGAAGTAGAAAATGGTTTACAATCAATCATAAGAAACTTTTTCAATACAATGGTTGCATATTGTGTTTTGAAAAATAAAAATAGAATGAAATACAGTCATACAAATAACATGATGTGAGAGACCTAACTCATTCATTTCAAAGTACTGCTTCAATTTCTCTTTAATCCTATGAATTAAATCATAATTGTCACCAAACATAAGAAAATCATCAACATATATACATATAATGATAATATGTGAGCCTTATTTCTTAATGAATATATCATTGTTAGAAGAACAATTAACAAAACCTAACAGTTTAAAGAAGGAAACAATTTTCACATACCAAGCTCTAAGAGCTTGTTTTAAACCATACAAGGATTTCTCAACTTACAATCATAGTTTTCTTTACCAGTTTTTTCAAATCCTTTAGGTTGAAACATGTAAAGTTCTTCTTTTAAATCACAATTCAAAAAAATATTTTTCTTATCCATTTGGTGGATTTCCCACCCAAATTGAGCGGAAATTGCAAATAAGGCCCTAACAGTACTCATTTTAGCTACAAGAAATGTCTCAACATAATCAATACCAGGTTTCTGAGTGAAACCTCTAGCAACAAGTCTAGCTTTATGTTTGTTAATACTACCATCAACATTATATTTTACTTTGTATATCCACCTAGACCCTATAATACTTCACAACTCAGGTTCATACAAGGTAATTAATGCATGGTACATATGATGGCTTCTGGTCATTTTCCTAAGGTTAATAGGATTTGAACTTTCTAACATAGATTGAGCCCAATTTAATTTCTTATCTAGGAAGATAAGAGTTTCAGAAACATCTATAGCATCAAAACATCATCATGACCATTTACTAAATCAGAATCAAAACCATCATTTAGAAATATTTAATGAAGTAACTTCAAGAGAAGAAGACAACACATGTAAACCTTTCACTAGATTATATCTAGACATTTCATATAAGCTTCGATAATTAACATGTCCTAACCTTTCATGCCATAGTTTTGAATTATTCAAACTTTGAGATATAAAACAAGATGCAAAAGAGAAATCATCAAAAATATACAGAACATTTATTTGAATTCCTTCAGCTATTTTACTCTCATTACTATCCTTGATATACCAAGTATCCTTCATGCATGGATTCTAGTTGTGTCCATACCTCTTTCGGATGTTCAATATTACCAATGTGTAGAAGGTACTCATTGTTCACATTGCGTAGAATCATAGAAAGAGCCTCTTGCATTCGTTGCAAGAATGTATTCATGTTATCTATAGTTGCTTGACAACCGTGGGAGCAACCTCAGATCCAGAAACAATCATCCAGAGTTTTTTTGCCATAAATTTTGTTTTGACCCAAATGTTGTAGTTGGTTTCATTCAGGATTTAGGTTTTGTCAAGACAGAAATAGTTGGATGCCATTGTTTTCCTAAACTTGTAAAACACACCCCATTATAATATACAATGTACCATAGAGTTAGATACATATTTATCGATAATAAAAACAACACTTTTAATAGAATCATATCTAAATTTTATAGATCTAAAGAAACTATTTGATCATAACTAATTATGTCATTACAATGCATACTAATTAACCTCCCATGATCAAAATAATAACCCGCAATATAAAGGGCTCTGCATTATACCCCATATCTATATAAAAAATATTTCTGACCATATAGAAGTGAAGAAGAGACCCCTAAGAATGCATAACAACTTCAAATTTCTGAAAAAATTAATGTAGACAAAAATCTGGCTAGCTTAAATTTGACGTCTAAATGACCGTCATAATGGCTTATTTTTTGTCTGTCGTGACGGTCATTTGACCGTCAATTTTAACACAATGAAAGTTTCCTGGAACCTACGAGCTTAAATTTGACGTCTAAATGACCATCATATTGTCTTATGTTTGGTCTACTGTGACGGTCATTTGACCGTCAAATTTAATGAAGCCAAAACTTGCTGTGTATTTCCAGAATGTGAAATTCCAGAATTTCTTCTTCTGTATAATATTAGGGAGGTTATATTTTAACACATTATAATAACCTATTATAATTTATAATGTAAAAATATATACACTTTTTTTTATAAAAAAAGGTATATAGTTTATAGAATGTAAATAAAAAACAACATATAGTTCATAAAAATTATAAACTATAGTATATTTTTTATATAAAAAAACACATAACCCTTATTAAAGGGGTTTAAAGGACATAGACCAGGTTAAAAGAATTTTACCAGGTGCAAGTAGATTTATGAGAGTATAGATTAACCTGCATATTTTACAGAGGGGACAAGTAATTTCACCCGACCAATGAAATAAATTGAAATCCCTATTTTCATGAACCTTGTCTCCTCCCTTCATTTACTCTTAATTTTACCCTGCACACATTTAAAACTATGGAAATATTGTAAAATATTTTATAGAATTCTTACAAGCTAAAAACTTTAAAACTTTTATGTGGCTATAACTACCAATATTTTAATAAATATTTACCACACTTCACGTGGGCCACCAATAAACTAGCCCTTTTTTTTAAATTCTCCATTTATACTTGAGAGTTCCACATTTATACCTGAGATATTATCTCATTTTATTCTCCACTCCCACTCTTATATAAAATAAAACCTTTAAATAGGTTCATTTATATAGTTTTTATAAACTATAAGATATAAATGAATGGGGCCGCCCCCTTACATGGATAATATAAATGGTTAGGGACACATGTTAGGTTTTATTTGATAAGTATTAAGATTTAAAAAGTAATCCCTTCATGGCTAAGCAATAAACATAGGCCCTTGTTTAGAGGGGACCAAAGAACATTTTATTTATTTAACCTGCAAACATTTGAAAGATATAGATGAAACATGAAAATTATTTCATATAGTAATAAATCCTTTCTTTTTCTATATGTGATTTTCACGCAGGTAAATATTTGAAACCCCTTTACATTGCACAATCAATCTCCAAACAAACATTAATTCCATATAATTTACAAAATAAATCCTAAATGAAAGTAAGAATCATATCATATTACATCTTTAGGGATTTAAAATTAAAAAATCCTAAATTTTTTTACCGAAGAGTTTAATTGCACAAATAATGCCAAAATATTTGGGAAAAAAAAAGAAGGGACCGGATACTTTTAAATACCCTTTCGGGTTGGTTGAAAAAACCATACAAATTAAATAAATAAAATACACAACATTTGATCTTAATTTATTTAATTTACCTCGCTCTGTTACCATGTTAGAATTTGAGGATTCTAATAAATATGGATTTAATCAACTTACATATTACATAATGTTACAATAAATATTTAAATAAAGATTACATCATAACATAAGTAAATAAAGAAATACTTACAGGAAATAAATAACACAGGTGACACAATATTTATAGTGGAAACCCCAATAGGGTAAAAATCACTTTGAAAATAACCTTTTACTTCAGAGTACTTATTTTACATCCAGTAAGATCACCTCCTCCTTTGAAGCCCTATTTACTAAGGGTAAAACCAAATCACTTGATTTGCACACCTTTGATATATTTCCTGAATATATCAAATGAGGACCTAAAGTCCTTTTTATATAAGGTGATCGGGTATGTCTCCCGACCCACCTTTTCAACCTAAAATGGTTGACACATACACCTAGGTTTATAATATTTAATATTAGAAATATAATCATTTCATGATATTAAATATTTAACCTAAAGTATATACCTAGGTTAGCATATTTAATAATAGAAATATAAATATTTCATATTATTAAATATTAACCTATATATTAGTGATGGACCCATATACATTAAGGGTTGGCCAAACCACTTAATCATTATGTTCCAACAGCTTCTCATTCCTACCTAGGTCAGATAATCTGTGCAAGTGATGATCATAACATGATCGAAATCATGCGCATGGCTAGTTAAATAGGACCTCACAAAATCTATATCCCTATTTACTCAAATAGTTCTACACTAGTAATAGGTCTTATAGGCATTTCATCTCTTTGACACTAGTTTAGGGGAAGGCACTGATAGTGATCACACCATTTTCATTTTTATTGTAATATGCCTTACAATCTTTATACAGGGTCTCCCACCATAATCACAATGATTAGAATCTTGTGCGCAATGGTAAAACACTTGCATAGTGCCCGCCTGTATTACTATTATGAGCCTCCTCCATGATATGTGTGTTCATGTTCTAGTACACAGTGACGCAATACTTCATCCCGACCTAATTTGTACATGTCACCACTAATCAACATAAATCATACTATGTGAATGGATAAGTTGTTTCTTCTCTAAGGATTTCATCGCTTCTAGTGCCATACCTTTTCTATAGAAAGACAAAAATGTCCTATAGTTCTAGATGGTGTGCCTTGTAACCTATATAAATGTGCATCAGACATGGTATCTTCAATTTCCTGTGCTTTTTCTCTTGACTTCATATTCTAGTATAGATGATCCTGTCCAGAATTACTTTTCCCTGGTTTTACACACAACTATGAAATCAAATTCTTGGAATAAGAGTACCCTTCTCATTGGTATATGCGCCCCTATAAAATGAAAATTGTTTACCAAATACTTCAATGCCATGTGATCGGTATAGAATACAAATGGTGTTGCTCTAGCAGGTATTATCTGAATTTATGTATAAAATAGATATTTTATTTAATCTTCATGCTCCTGTAGTTGTATAATTTTTCTCTGCAAGTCTAAATTTCTACTAGAAAAATAGATAGGATGATCTATAATACCTTCTCCAGGCTGAGATAACACTGCGCCAATGGTTGTGCTAGAAGTGTCCACATGTACATGAAATGGTTGGTCCCATAAGGGAAAGCACAGAATATGCGTTCCACTAGTAAGTTTATCCTTCAATGTCTCGAATGCGTGTTGCTGCATTATGTGGTTATCCCTAGTAGAACATCCCTTTTCCTTTTAGTAACTCCTCTAAGGGTGCAAAAACCTTAGCATATCCCATTTATAAATTTTCTATAATACCCTAGAGTGACCCAATAATCCACTCACCTCACTTTGACTGGTAGGATCTTCAGGCCGATAATGAAAATTGTAACCTTAGTTGGATTTTTCCAACAAACCTTTGATTGGAGATGATGTGCCCTAATAGTGTTCCAAATGGTGAATAAAATACACATTTCTTGATGTTCAAATAGATTCTTAATTAGTCAACATATTTCAAACAATTAGGCATAAATTGTACACAATGATCCTTAACAATTCCATACATTGTCCAGTCCTCTAAATAAACTATGCAAGAAGTTATGAATAAAATCTTTGAACAGTTGAACAACTATGCGAAAAAATACTAGTAGGCACATTTTTTAGACCAAAAGGCATCACATTATAAGAAAATAATTCCCAATTATAGTAAAAGTAGTGCCAAATTTCCTAGATCCTCTTGAGCAATCCTAAACTAATGATACCTAGAGAATCCATCTGTAAACGAATAGATTTCACTCCCTGGTAACACCTTCTAGTATTTCCTCAGTGAATGGTGTAGGAAAGGGATCAATCACACATAATAACATTCAACTCCCTATAGTCCACATAGATCCTAATCCCCACCATCTTTCTTGATACTAATTTTCCATTAGGATAACCCATTCTAGACTCATTTCAGGGGCTTGATGATTCCAGACTTCAACATTTTTTCAATTTCTTCTTTGACCTTTTGCACAAGTTAAATTCATCCTGTAGGGTATCTTTTCCTGAGCAGGTGCACACCCAAATCCTTAAGTTTATCTTCATTTCACCTAAGTGATTCATACACTCCTTTAAGTTCATGGTATCCCATAGGAAATAAGTCTTGATAATCTCGTAGTAACTCAATGATTTTTTCCACTTCAAATTTAGATCAATAGTCTCCAATTATGACCTCCTTAGGCTCAACATCTGATCCAATATTCACTTTCTTTGTTTTCATAGGTTCATGATAGGTGTGTGTGGTCTTATCTACATTAGTCCAAAACCTTCACACTTCCTAGATGGTTTACATCCATATTTTCTACTTCTTCAACATCCACTAAGTAGACCATATTTCCTTTTTGTCTCTTCTCAAGGCAATAATTTGACTTAAGTAGTGTGACATCTGTTTCTATTTAGGTTTAGTAAAATGTGCTCCTGAGTCTTCTTCATTAAATAACTCCTGAATGAGTTCTTCCACCTTTTAGGCACTATCTCCCATAGTTAAGTGCTTTATAACCTTTAATTCCTATTCTATAGAGGTTTAGTAGAGAAATAGTCAAACAGTCTGGATGACCATTCCTGATAATCAAATTGCCAATTTCCATCTCTCTATGGATTTTAGACATATACATACCAAACACATGTGGTGAAAGTGAATCACAGTGTGCACCCCTAAGGTGTCTCTCAACGTTATGGGTCTCTACTCTCAGTGCGATTGCATAACATGGATGATAAGTACATAGTGAGTAGGGACCTTGCGAAATCAAAAACTCTCCGGATGAAGGCCGGCTCCTGATTCTTCTATTCAGATGCACTATAAAATTAGAGGGTTTACCAAAAAACCTAATCTAACTTTCCAATGAGACAGGGTATAGAAATGCATAAAAATAAAACCTAAACTACAAAGGTGATGCACCTATGGAATGAAGAACATATGTAGGATTTGCCAATAAACAGGTAACCATTAGAAATGCAATGCAATATCATGATACAAATGATAAACATTTCCCAGTGAATGTGCATTTGTCAGGAGGATGCAAAATGAAACACATAGAGTACTTGAGAATCATCCACAGTCATGCACTTTATTATGCTCTAAAGATTTGATACAATGCACACTGCAAGAATTCCAAGAGGCAAAGGTTGCATTACAGTTTCACAATGAAGGTACATGAATCCACAACTCTTCACTCACTCAAAGAGAAGAAGGGAGGGGCCAAAACAAAATGTCCAACCTTTAAAGGGATTATAAGCCTCTCCTTACCATTTATATGAGGATATAACTCTTTGAGAGGGAAGATAAGAGAATTAAATCTACCCCAACCACCTCCAAGGTACATTTAAGCATCTCATTATGGCAGGTAGGTGAGAACCTCAAACCCAAGTGAACTGGCGAACTTATATTTTACATTTTTAAGAATATTTTCCCACCCAATTAAAGATATCCAGTTGTATTTGGATAGAGGACGCTTAAGATTTCCGAAAAGTCCAACCTTGCATGAATCTGAGCTCCCTGTGAAAAGTTATGGCCTGATATCAATGAATATATTCCCGCAAAATCAGGGTCTGTTTCACAGTCAAAATTCGATTTCCTTGAAGGTAATCGGCTAAGGGCACATTCCTTTGTAAGTCATATTCTCAAGCATGATGCCTTATTTCCATGCGACATTCCATGCTGTTGTCAATCTCAAGGAGGACAAAATTTTCTAAGCGCGGAGTGTTTCCCTTTAGCCAACTCCCTAACAATGTGGAATGACATTTTCCTTGCAAACATCTTCACACTTCTGTTTCATTGGTCATCATTTTCAAATTGGACTATCCTTTGTGCCTGCAACCATTTTTTACTCCATCTTCCGTTTGTGCTCCTTTGTGTCGATTGTATTTGGACCTTCTCCTTGACATATTTCCATCCATCTATAGCATCCTTGCTTCCAGAAATAAACGTGTCTATACTATCTGGGGGAAGGAGGATATGCCTTGGTCTGGTAAATTGGAATAAAATTTGTGCCCCATAGTGAAGGTGGTAAAGCTTCCTGCCCCTCTGTTAGAGTCTCTCACACTGGGTTTATGCAACGTGGTTTATACTGAACAGGTTGATTACCATGATAAGTGCATATTTGAGTAGGTGCATTGTCTCCTGAAGAACCTAGTAGAAAGAGTAATCCTAATTTCATTCCATTCTACAAGATTATCCTTATGAACCACCCACCAGCATGCTATTGTCCCACATAGGGTATATGTTAGCATATTCTGTCTCTCCAACTGGTCTATCCACTGTTCCTCCATGGCACATAGAAATACCATAGGATCTCCTTCTCCAGTGTAACAAGGTACCGAGTTGTTACTTATTCTCCTGATACAATGAGGTTTGTTGTCCTGGGACAAATGTGCTCTTTAATTCATGCCCTACCAACTCATAAGTACTATGAGCCCAATCATCACAAGAAACACTTGTAGTATCACTAATAGATTGTGCATCTTCCCACTGAAGGATTCCTTCTTTAGATGGATCAAGTACCTTCTGGGTCCCATGATGAGCATGTACATAAATCCTATTCAGATCTTCCTCACTCAAAGGCTCAACATAGGGCACATATTTTCCATCTGTTAAAGGGATAATAACTCTTTCCTCCTTGTTTTCAAAACTGATATAACCCTTGTTGAACTGAAGATCAACATTATTTGCATAGCACCAAGGGCACCCAAGTAGATCTGGGAAGCTATCTACCTCTGCAAGCACTAAAACCTCAAAATCCCTAGTGAACTTGGCTCCCTGTATGGTAATGGATGCATCTTTTAAAACTCCGATGGGAGTGGCCTTAGTTCAGTTAGCCATGAATAGTACATTCAAAGATGGCTGCAATGGAGGTCTCCCCATTTGTACCCATGCATCTAAAGTAAGAACATTGACTTCCACGCCTGTATCAATCAATATATTACTCAAAATCCATCCATCCACAACAACATTCAGAGTGATTTCCTTGTCATAGTCTAAGCTATGACGGGGAATATTTACATGTAGGATTTTCCATCCAGTCTCAATACTTGCATGCAGAGTGTTTCCCTTTAGCCAATTCCCTAATAGTGGAATGATATTCTCTTAGCACAACATCTTGCACACCTCTTTCAAGTCATCCATATTAGATTGGACCGTATCTGCTACTTTCTTTTGCTCCATCTTCCGTGATTGCTCCTTTAAACACTGTATTTCACCCTGAAGATTTCTGAGTACCTCCATGGTTTCCTGATAAACCTCCTTCTGATGGACATGATCTGGGTACCATGCATGTAGAACCTCCTCCTTAGTGATGGTAGGATTCTGCTGTAATTCTTCTTTGGCGCACACCACTTCAGTGTGGGTAGTGATCTTTATAGGAAATGCCTCAAATTTTGGTTCCAACTTGGGCATCCACTAATTTTCCACAACGTGGTATATCCTAACCATCCCCAGGCCTTTGTTTTCTTGTTTATGCTACTTACTAAGATGCTCATATAAGTCTAGGAATTCCTCATAACTATGATTCTTTCCATAGAAATAACATGTAATATTCTGAGGACATTCGTGCCTGTAGTGGTTAGGAGATCCACATGTATAACATGTTCCGTGAGGAAACTCACCTCATCCACCACCATGGCCTCATCTTCCAAATCCACCATGGTATCCTCGACCTCTACCATGACCTCCTTCAAAATGCCCTTCATTCCGATCATAACACACTTGATTGTGATCCCAATCCTGATGCTCATTCTTTCCTTTAGAGTTATCTGATACTCCTGTCTATCGTACACCAATATCTATAGCATCATGGATCTGACCAATCAACCAACAGTCTTCCATGTCATGAGTCATGGACCTATAAATTTTATAGTAGCAAGAGACATTCTTCCTTATTGCACGTTGTAATAATGGGCAGTGGCTAGCATCATGGTTTAAATGACATATCTCACAGTCTAGCACTAATGAATGTACTGATCTATGGGGACAACTATCCTTGGTGTGACCTTCCACTTCACAATCTATACACCAAATCCCCATGTGCGTCTCATGTGCTGAATTTGTTGATAGCTTCTCCAACTACTTCACCATAGCTGTGATCTGTGCTTCCAAAAATGGGCTCACCCCAGTGTCTATACTTCCAACTGCCTCATTGCATAAAGCTGCTTCAAGTGCTTCAAGTGGATCAGTGTATGTCTTATGTGATAGCACCCTTCTAAAAGGTGTAATCAGACCTCCAACGAACCATTGCACATGATGGCTTGCATGAATATCATAAGAAAGCTTAGATAAAAGCATTTTGAAATGAGAATCATACTCTCTGACACTCTTAGTAGTTCCTTGCTTAATATCCTTGAGCACGCTTATACTCTTCTACTCAAACTCAGGGATGTGAAACTCTTTAAGGAAAGCATATTTTAAAGCTGCATAGTCTACGCAAGTCTGATCAGGGTCAAACTTTCTATACCAACTATGTGCACGCCCTTGTAACATAGTGGTAAATTGACTTTCCATGCACTCAGAAGCCATGATTCCTTTTTTGCGTAATAGGATTTCACACATGTGCACATGTTCAACAACATCTTCTATGCCCCTATACTCTAGAAGATGAAGAGACATCTCCATGTAAATATTCTGGGGTTGGTGTGGACCTTTCCCACCTGATCCAGAACCTCCTGTGTTTCCTCTACCTCCAGAACCACTAGATCCACCAGAACTAGAACCACCTATACCTCCTGATCCTCCACCTATAGCCAGAGATGGACCAGAAGATGTACTTCCCTGTGTCCCAGTAGTAGTACTGAATTACACCCCTATAGTCTATGAAGTGTTACCACTCCCAGAAGTGAGTCCAAAATTTTACGCGCTTGAATTATGTGTGGATGATGCACCTGAAAAGGTACCTCCAAACAACAATGAAGATGTTTTCCCTTCCATCAATGTACTTTCTATATGACTTACTCCTGCTCTCCCACTACCTAAATTAGCTTGTTGACTATTTGTCGTACTAGATATTGGAAAACCAAGCGCAAGGGCAAGGTTTCCAGGTAGATTTAGATGCACCCACGGCCCTAGGTCATCTCTGCTGGCACACTTCCACGTGAGGCTGAGGGGGGTTCCCTATCATGATTTCCCAAATGGGGGAGTTCTTGATGCTCTGGCTCCATGCCTTCTACGTGAGCTCCAAATCCTTCACGAGCCATCTCTCTCCTCAACACCATTCACTCTACAACATCCCGCTGCTTCTCTATCTCCCTCTCGTGCACCTCATTATACTTAAGTTACCTTTCTTCTCTCTACCTTTCTACCACTAGGTCTGCCATCTTTCACCAAACCTACTCCTGCCCCCACGTGTGGTGGGGTTTAGTTAGCCATCAGTTTTCTTTCCAAGTTCAGGGTTACCATCAAGATTTTGATCGCCAGTGGAATGCCTTGCAAGTAAGTTCCCCTGGGATATCATAAAAATTGGAATTCTGCTACCTCTGGGAAAGAATAAGTGGAAATTGAGTACTCTAGAATATAGTTGTTCAGAACACCATGAAACCAAGTATCCACAACGCGTGTCCAAATCAGATCAGCATCATAGAGGGCCTGAAATTCTTCCTGCATCTAAACAAGTGCACGATACCTCCAATCCCTTTTAGACACATAAGCAACCAGCCACTCGTACAGTTCTACTAGAAAAATAGTGAAGAATCTCTCATACAAACTGTCATACAGATTCTGTTCCACCCATGCACGTGTGTTAAACTCAGATCCGGTGCTGAACCTCCATGTGTATTCTTCTTCTAGATCATGTATCCACTCCTCAACACTTGCTAGGTCAACCAGTATGTCTTCATCACAAACCATCCTGAAAACAACTGAAAAAGAGGTCCTAACAATGGAACCAATGATGCAGCCTAGAATTTACTAGTAATAACCCAGGTGCACGTTGTTACATCACTCAGCCTAGACTGAGCACTCACCCAAAGCGCGCAAAGGTACCAGGCCCCTCTTTAGGGTTGCTTGTGTAGGATGTTAGCAAGATGAAGACTTAATGCATTCAAATCCATAATTAATATAAATATTCTACAGTAGCATGTTCCAGATCTAGATCTAAAGAGTAATAGATTTAAATAATAACCATAATGAAATAGAAATCAATCCATGCAAGAACCAATTATACTCATGATTAATACCTTGAATGATTCAGCCAATACACTCCATTATATTAAACACAATAAATACACATAAAGCTTATTACAATAAGTAATACCATAAGCTCATGCGCGCATCAGATCTGGTAACATAACCTCATAGTAATTTAGTTCTCACACACAGTGCTATACTATGCAGATCACTACATATTTATAAGGGTGGGGACTTTCCCTTCACCGCTTGCATAATTCCCAAAATAGGTCACATGCTGAAAATAGCCATGTGCCTTTACAATAATAGCCACACATGTAAGTGTGCTAACAATAGACCTCTTCTGGTTAACTAGCAGTAGCAATTCTATTATTATCCCAAACCCATGCAAAGCACTTAGTATCTACTCTTCCAATAATATCCCATGTGTGTCACGCAAGTCTTTATCCGGTTTGTGTGCTCTGCACGCTATCTCCAAAAATATCCCGTACATGTGAAAATGGCTAAGTCCCAAATCTGCCCTTGTCTTTTATGCATGTCCTTCCCTATCCTTCTGTGCCTTTGACTATGCTTTACTCCTACATGTGAATCTTCTGTGTGCCCTCTCCTTCGTATCATACTCCTGTTGATGCTATTTTTAAGATGGGGAGGAATAAAGGAGATGATATATCCAACATTGGGTTCATACATTAGTTGTTTATCAAGTCTCTCGTATGTTTTTGGTGTAGGAAGTGAGTTGAGAGCTAAGAGCTGATACGCCCCCAACAAAAGTCATTACATAACATCCTTGAGGGAGCTATAATCTTGTAATTTATATATGGTGATGGAAGAACTGGTAGAATCTTGGTCAGAGGATCCCGAGTTTGTTTTTGGAATGAGCATGTCATTAGGTCTATAGGTCATGTGAAATGATTTAAAAGGATTTGGATCAGCTAGAATAGTAAATTTTTTACGTTCATGTTTGTACTTTAGATTAACTATGTAAGGTGGATGGGATACAACGCATGACATGTATCTAAGGATGTACTAATAACATATTATATTGAAAATATCCTTCTACAAGATAGAATAGTTCATGAAGGATCTTAACCAACTTTATAGGTAGGATAATTATGCCTAATAGCTGTAATGGTGTCATTAAAGAGTGTAATATTGAGGTAATAAGTGACGATAGGTAGTTAGGTATCTAGTTGGTTAAAGGTGTGGGATGATATGATATTAATGCTAGTGTTGTTATTAATCATAACTCTCTTAATGAGAGTATCATCGACTTGGAGTGGTGACAAAGAGTGGGGGGTCATGATCTTTAGGTTACAAAGACGAGATCTCAGATTCATTGAAAATAATAGGGGCAGACATTTTGAGGGTGCTAACCATATTTATGAATGGTTGAGGGTGGTCTAATGGTATTGATATAGATTGAAGGGTGTTAATCATAACTTGTCAATGTTGGGGTGAGGTTTGGACAAGCTCGTAAAGGGACATCTTCACAAGAGCTTGATGAAGTTGTTTAATGATGGTATTTTGTAAAGAGGAGGTGGATTGGGTGTGGAGAACTAAGGATGGATACCTTTTCCTTTATAAAATGGTGGAGGATTAGGTGATTCAGGGGCAAGAGGGATATAGAGACCTTGGGATTTTTTTTTATTTGAATCCTTAGGGTCTTGTGTGTGGGCTCTGGTAGTTATATGAACAACATTGATTTGATGGAGCGGGGTCTTACTAGAAGAGGCCTCACTTTTGTTATATGTGGATGTGAGTGTTGGATGGTGGTTTCTAGAAATGTGTGACTTTAGGGGTTGGATGAGTTTTCTTGATTTGATTTGGATGTCGTAGATCTACAGGGAGAATCCCTTTATTAGAAAGGCTTTGAATAGTAACATGGAGAGATTTACAGTCCTCTGGTAGAATGTCCTGAAGTATGATGATACTTACACAAATGCTTCAAAGTTGTACTAGAGGGTTTCCACACTCGAGAGCTAGATGTATTGAGAGGAGGTAATGTTACAATGGATAGTTGGATGAGTATTTCAAGGGTTCTAGTATAGTACCCTGTCGAAGCTGAGGTTGAGGGGATTTGTGTTTTGTTTGATGCCTTAGAGGTTAGGGCGAATGAGGTCATTTTTTTTGTGACATGTTTAGGTACCAGTCGAGGAAGTGATTTGGATTCAGTAACAGTGATTGTGAATTTAGATGAAGGATGAGGCCCTAAGATGGAAGGAAGGGCTTTGTATTTTTTGATGAGGTTGTTTGATGATTTTGTGATATAGTTTCTATTTTTCTAGATAAGTGGTTTGTGGGTTGTATAGTGGATTTATTGAGGTTTTACATGTGATGTCGGGTGACGTGATCGAAAGATATTTTTGTGATTTCCATGATGGGTTTCTTTTCTGAGACTTTCAAAGAGGTCACAGGTAATTTTAAAGAAGATGTGGTAGATGTGGAAGGGTTTATGGTCTTGTTGGTAGTGCAAAACTAGAGGAGTTAGATGATTCAGTTGATGTTCCATGGAAGAAACACTAGGTGTTAGGGGTGTAGGTGAGAGATATTTAATAGTATTGATGGTGTGATGAGAGTTGACAACATTGGACTAGAGTTGACTAGTGGATGGGGCATGATTAGGAAAGGGTTGTTTAAAGACGTCCAAGTTCTGATTCGGAGGTGCATTTGGATTGTCAAGTTGTAAGTCACCTCGGTTGATAAGATCTTGGAGGACGTTTCTAAATGAATGAAACCTTTTTCAATGTCATGTGGCCTCAGACTTGATGGTATTTACAATAGTCATTTTCTCGATACCATGAGGGTTTTGAAATGGATGTGTTGATGGGATGAGAATAACAAGGAGTTGGATCATACACATGGCTAGGAGTTTATCAAAGACCAAACTATAGGATTCTCTGATGGGTGTATAGTTGTGTTGGGGATGGGTGCATTTGGAATCCAAATGACCTTTAGATGTGCATTTTATGATGACTATGTTTGTTGAGCCTTTGGATTTATCATTACTGGAAGAAGGTTTGAACAAGGACTCAAGATTTGGTTTCTTTGATCAGAGTTTGACTTTACCATCTTCAAGGGCACAAAGTTCTAATTTGTGGGCCATGGTAAAGGCTTCATCAAATGTTTGGAAAGATTGTATTTAAAGTGTTGATGATATGTGTTTAGCACATGAATGAGAAAATAACTCGATCAATTTGTTTGTGGAAGGGAGAAGGATAATTGATTGATGATCCCATGCTCCAATGGGTGATGAAGTTTGCAACAGATTCATCTTCAAATTGTTTGATAGTGTAAAGGTATGTAATGGAATCTTACGGGTGATATTGATGGAAAATGTTTCTAAGAATAATTGTGCAAGTTGTGTGAAGGAAAAGAGGGAAGTACTGTGGGATACTATTATACCAATCAAGTGGGGCCCTACTAAGGACATAGGAGAAATACTCCTCAACATAAGGTCTTGATCATGTGCGATAAGATAACATGCGTGAAAAAAATCTCAGATGTGTTGTTGAGGGTCCTCCTTACTATAGAATTTAATGAACTTCGGGAGTTCCTAGTGTGGGGATAGGCTTTGAAAGGTACTGATGGATGAATAGGTTCATTACAAATTTGTTTCATATGATAGGGTGGTTTTAGAACCCATGGTGGTAACTTCAAGACTTGAAATCCTATTCATTAATGTTTGTAAAGGATCATTTTGTGAGGCTTATTGGGGATTGAATGATGATGATCCAGGTTGATTATGAACATGTGAGTTTGATTGTTGGTATAGATGATAGGGTAAAAGACATTATGCTGAAGAGGAATGCTCGTGGGAATATTATAGGTAGGTTATGAAACTAAAGGTTACGATGGTTGAATATACTGATATTGGATAGGAATGGAAGTGTTGATAAGGGGTTGAAATTGTTGAGGTATATACTGAGATGGGATAGAAGTGTTGATGAGAGGTTGATATGGTTGTGAGATGTATTGAGATGAGAATGGAAGTATTGATGAATGGTTAGGATGGTTGTCGTATAATGAGAATAGACTTGTGAGATAGGGGGTAATGCCTGTTGTGATGAAGGGTGAGTGCTAGCGATAAAACTTGTATTAATGCGGGGTATAGATGTGGGGATAGACATGACCACGTTCTGAATGAAGGACGTGGGTTGTTGTGAAGGGATGGGTTGAGATTACACTAAGTGGGATGGCTACCTACTGAGCTCACAAGAGGTGTAGGAGAGATACTAGAAGCTGCGGGACTAGATGTGGAAGGAGATGTGTTAGTTTTGTTTTGAGAGGATGACAATCCTAATGAGGGATTTGATGACAAAGATGGTTGTTGATTTGTCATGTCTTGTGATGAAACAACATTAAGATCAAAAGTAATGACTGGGGGATTGATGAAGCAGGGACTTGATGTTCTCTGAATCCACCAGTAGTGGAATAGGGATGAAGTTGTTGGATGACCGACTCATGATTAGGGTCAATAATCCTAGGAAGTGTCGAAGGTGATAGTAGTGATGAGATGTCATTGTTCAGGTGTTGGTTATTAGAGTAAGACACCTCGGGAAACAAGGTAGGCATTAAGGGCCACTAGGTTAGAATCCAGGATCTCTGTAAAGACTAGATCACCACTATTGAAGAAGTGTGGGCTGGATGGATTTGGGATTTCTAATGTGGTTGATTGACTACTAGGAGAATGTGGGGGTTCTTTATTGGTTGCTGAAGGTGATCGAAGTTGGTCAATTACGCCTTGGGAATCTCATGAAGGTGAGTCTGGATATTATCTAGGGATTTGTTGATCAGACATATTGTGTTATCGGTGTTTTGTAGATGGGATTGTTGTCTAGTTAGAACCATGAACAAGCACACAATCAATGAAGAAAAGGAAAAACTAATTGGTTGATTACAAACTGTAAAACAAGTCACACAGAATTTTGATTATCTTGATTAAATTAAGAAAGGTGTGAAATGTGAAAAATGGCTAAATGGGTACTAAGAGAAGGATTTCTAAGGTTGGTTTCAGGTAAGTATAAGGATGGATTCCTCGATATACCCAAAGGTATGTGAGGCCCAAATCTGTGTTGGTGTCGGTACAAGGTGTGGTATTGGGGCCTACCCCCTCACTTCACGGTCCCAGATAAGGGTGTCGGGTGCTTAGCCAATATACCACCCACCAGATTTTTTATACTCAGCCAGAACACCGAGTCAACTTATCCTCTTGGTGATGAAATCCAAGTAGGTCCACCTGGGAAGGAGTGTTTAGATGTGAATTAAGTTTGATGTGGTTTGGTTGTGTGTGAAGGGAGTTTTTTGAATGTAATTCCTTTAACTCCTAATTAAGCTATGTGAGCAAAACAAGTATGAATGTTCATTTTAAGACCAAAGGAAATATTTAATTCGATGAGAACAAACACACAAGATGCAATGCTAAAAGGAAAATGATGAAAGAAAGGAGTATACCTGTAATTTGTTTTCCTTTTTAATTTTTTGATTTTAATGTTTTTAAGCAATAAAAACAGCAATGCACTCCAAGCTGAAAAGTTAGATGAAATTGACAATAAAGGCAATGAAATATATGAAATCCAAATTGAAAAGGGACTAAAAGGGTCCCACTAGGCATGACAGGATGTTTATGGTGTTTTTTGGTTAGGTGCTATAAATGTTGAAAATACCAAAAACTCAAATAAGGTAGGGTTTACCAATACTTGCATTGATAATCACAATGTCAGGATGATAGAATATGCAAGCAATGTGAAAAGGCTCCTCCTTTTTCCAAGTGAGAAGACCTTGTACATACAACTAAACAAAGAGATATTAGATAAAGAGGATAATGAGTTGCTCGGCGAAATGTCGATCCCAAGAATCCAAAGGGGCTTCCTTGAAGGGTGTCAACTCGTTTGATACAACTAAGTGGTTTGATGATGACAAGATAAATGATAAAATGATTTATCAAATTCAAGGGGGATAGAAAGATCATGTTCAGCATTGTAAGTGGCCCAAGGCTAGGGCAGTGGCAAGCTTGAAATCCTCTAAGTAGTCGTACCAGAACTCTTCAACTTGCTTCTCACTCTTCTTGAATGATTTCTATATGATCTTTGATATCTTTGATGTTTGGTGAGAGTGTGATGGCGCACAAGATGAGTTCATGGAGAATGTCAAATTGTTCCCACACAAATGGTTGTTGGATGATCAGGAGATCCTATATGCTAGTGATTGGGTGTGAAGTACCTGGAACAGTCATCTACAGAACATCCATCTTGCAAATAACTGATTAGACTAGAAAATAGATTGCTAAAATATGATATATGCTAAAAATGATTAAGAAAAATCAATGGATAGGGATCGACGACGATTAGGGACAAAATGCTTGTTTTGATAAATACTTAATAAATAGACAATAATGAAGTCCATGTCAGAAAATTGATACTAAGATAAACTATAAGAACCTAGAAACTGTGAGATTCAGAAAACAAAATTTAGATGTGTTTGTAAGGACTAATGAGAAACAAGAGGCTATGGATACCAATCGACGGATCAGGGTAGAAAATGTTCACTTTGACAAAAGGTTGATAAAATAGACACTGATTGATGACAGACAGGTTTGACAGTGATGAGATAAACTATAAGGAATCTAGGACCTGTAAGATTTTAAAAATAGAGATTTGGATGTATTTAGGAGGCTAATGAAGGAAAAAAATCCGAGGGACCGATCGAATGATCAGGGATCGACGATCACTGTGCAAATAAAAATATTCTAAAGGTGGCTAAATGATTGAATAAGAGGCAAAGCTTAAGAAGGCTATGTAAGATGATGTAGACGATAATTGTAGACTATAATGTAAAACAAATTGATAAAGATGAAGAAACGTAGATACTAACCTTGATAATGTTTGAAGATGATAGAGCTCCCAAAAGGTTGATTGGTGATCTGATGAGACTCCTCAAGGCTTTGGCAGCAGGTGTTGATGATCCTGAAGTGTAATGATGTTTATTTAAGGTGCAACAGTTCATCCTCAAATCCAGATTCTGAATTAACTGGGAAATGGGGGAAGAGGTTTGCTAAATGGAATCGATGACATCTGTAACGATCATCAGCGATCACAGATCGCTGTCAATTTTTCCGCAGAGGGTACAAACCAACAAAGGAAAAGATGGAAAATGGTTGAAATCACTTGCCATCCGAGGTTTTAGGTTGTTTGGTAGACGGTGGGAGGTTAGGAATTCGGGTAGGTTTTGAGAGGTTAGGGGGTTATGATGAGTAGGGTAAATTAGATAGGTTGGTTTTAGTGGTTAGGGGAGGGTAAATATTCTATTGAGTGGTTGTGGAATACATGGAAAGTAACCTGTAGGTGCCTCGTATGGGTTTCCAGACAAGGTCATGGAAGTGAAAAAAAGAGGTGTAGTGGAGCCGTAGGGACTATGGGTGATTTTTTGGTCTTGTCTAGAAAGTCTTAGCTTGATCGGCTGCTATGTTCAACAATGAAAGTTGTGTGATAATATTGGGTGGAAGCGGTGAAGATATGAATACCAATGTGCATAAAGTAGTGTCAATATCTAGCTGACTAGCAGGCCCGTTGGGTTGCGAGACCTGTGGATCACAACTAAAGACTCATTGAGGCTGAGGCCCTCGTATGGTCATGCATGCATTCAAACCCTATTTCCAGGAGCAGTCCAAAATTTGTAGACTTGATTAGTAATGATATTCAGTGTATGTAATTGTCCTATTTTCTCATCGTATGTTGCAGGTGTGCATAAGATTGTTAAACACAAACTTGTGTCAATGTCAGTTATTATCTCTAGCCCATTGGGTTGTGGGACCAGAGGATCAAAATTGTAAGTCTTTTCCTGTTGTGGACCATTGATGGTCATACAAGATGAATTGATTTTCTTTCAGTAGATAAACTATCTATCAAAGGAAATATCACCTATGTTTTTGGTGTTTTCTCAATATATTGGAACAAAGCAGTAAAAGAAGCTAATCTATGGAAAGTAAATGTTTTTTCTCTTTTCTAACTTTTTAGAAAATGCATCTAATATAATAAACAAATTAAATACAAAAAATTAGCCAGATGCAACTAACTATTTGTGCAGATGTGTGAATCTAAATCTAAAAATATATTCTAATTCAATCAAAATCCTTCCAACCCTACCTCAGAAGTGAAGAAAAAATCATAACCCTAACAGAGTTATTGTTCCCCACAGCTTCCCTAGTAATGCTGAAGAGAAAAATTCCTATTGATTTGATCTACTTGAGATTATCTAGTTAATTGGAATGAATTTTTTCTCTAATCTATTTGATATGCAATTGAAATTAACAATTCGTAATTGACAATTTGATAAACAAAGCAAACAAATACACAACTCCAACCTAAAAGAGAAGAACCTCGGTAAATCCAGTAGTATCAGTATCTGTCCCCTATATTCTTTCCTTTCTTTCTTTGAGTGTTTATGTGAGTCCAAGGGATTGGGAATGCAAAGAACATCAACAAGAGGATGGAGCTTGAGCAATGTTAGTTTGGAATCAATCTGGATGTAATGCAAGTAGAAGAGAGATAACACAAGAGATCTGATCTTGGCTATGTAATTCCTAGAGAGATTATGGATGAAAAATAATACAAGATACACAAAATTCTCAGGGATTTTGCTTGAGTAAAAGTAGGGAATATATTGGAATGGAGGCTAGGAGGTTACTTCATACACAAGGCAAGAAGAGGCAATTACAACTAATTAAATCTCATTCAAAATAGGAGCAAGGAGAACCAAGAAAAAGAATCTAATTTTAGACAATTTGGCTCACGGATGCATGCAAAAAAGAAAATTTAAGTGAACTGTCACATGTTTTAAAAACATAAGTGAAGAATTTGGAAAAAGCGGGCAGGACTGTCGCCGTTAAGTAAGGCTATCTAGGCTACAAATATACACTGCAAATGGATTTTGGAGCTGGAACACCTTCTTGAAAGGATTTTGAATCATCATTGGGGATTCTTGTAACCATTTTCTCAATAATTTAGCATGTGCAATTTTAGGTGTTGTTGATAAGAGAAAACACTTAGTTGAACTTACACACAAAGTCTGCGTGGAAGAATGGCACAGGAGAAAAAGCGCGAAGGTATAGGAAGGCGTCACGCATGGAGGTGTAGAGTAAGACTCTCAAGGACTTAGCTGATTTTGGAGATCAGGTATATTCTTAGAGATTGGCATGCGGAGTACACAAAGCGATGCCGAGATTTACATGCCACTCTTCGTGGAGATTTTGGAAGGACATGTCAACTCACTCTTGCATGGGCATAAGTTAAGAATAGATCCATCACTTTAGTTAACTATCAGCAATCTATAGATAGCATACTTGCATGTATGGCTATAATTGTAAAAAGGTGCGTGGCTGTTATTAGCATGTGACCTATTTCTGGTAGAGTTAACTGGTGAAGGGTTAGTTCCCCACCCTATATATATATGTAATGAATTACTTAGAGAATAGAGAGACATACATAGAGATATGGATGGAACCACATTTTTGGAGGAATGGAAAAACATGAGTACATGCGACTGGGTAATTGTAACAGATCCATGTGCGCATGCCTGGTATTGTATGAAGCTACTGTATTGTTTATTCAATGAATAGATAAAGGAAATTGGCCGAACAAAGTGTGTGATGTGTTTTATCAATACATGTTATTAATTTCATGATGATTTACCTTTAGCGCTTATAGATAAGGTTGGATATAAATGGTGAATGGATGGATTAGTTCCTAAAATATATGTTTACTATTTTATCATATCACCATTCTACTACTACAACTATTAAGAGGGACCTGGTACCTTTGCACACTTCGGGTGAGCACTCAGCCTAGGATGAGTGATGTGCCAACGTGACTAGGTTTTAACTAACAATTCTAGGCTACATCATTGGTTTCGTTACTGGGACCTCTTTTTCAGTTGTTTCAGAATGGTTTACGATGAAGACATACCGGCTAACCTTGGCAAGCATTGAAGAATGGATTCATGATCTGTAGGAAGAATACGCATGGAGGTTTGACAATGGATATGGATTTAGTGCACGTACTTGGGTAGAGTAGAATCTGTATGACAGTTTATACGAAAGATTCTTTGCTATCTTTCTAGTAGAATTTATGAATGGTTGTCTGCGTATGCATCTAAGCATAATTAGAGGTATCACACGCTTGTTTGGACACAGGAGGAATTTCAAACACTATATGATGCTGACCTAAGCTGGACTCACGTGGTAGATACCTGGTTTCACCGTGTCCTAAACAGCTATATCTTGGAGTATTCAATTTCGACTTATTCATGCCTGGAGGTAGCAGAGTTCCAGTTTCTATGGTATCCTAGAGGGACATATTTGCAAGGTATTCCATTGGCAATCAAAATACTAATGGTAACATTGAACTTGGAAGCTAAACCCATGGAAGGCTACAAAATCTCCACGCGTGGGGGTAGGAATAGGATTGGTGAAAGATGGCAGACCTAGTGGTAGCACGGTAGAGGGAAGAAAGGTAACTGAAGTATGATGAGGCGTGTGAGAGGGAATTATGCAAGAGGAAAGAAATTGTAGAACAGATGGTGTCTTGGAGAGAGATGGCTCGTGAAGGATTTGAGGCTCATGGGGAGGAAGAAGAGCAAGAGCATTAGGAACTCCCCCATCTAGGGAAGCATGAAAGAGAACCCTCTTCAGCCTCACATGAAAGTGTGCCAGTAGATATGACCTGGGCTGTGGGCACGCATCTAAGCCAACCTATTGACCTAGCCCTTGCGCTTGGTTTTCCAGTATCTAGTACAACAGGTAAAAGTAGTTTTAATTCAGGAAGTAAAAGCACATAAATAGGTCAGACATCAAGTACACCAATGGCAGCACAGACAAATTCGTTATCCTTTGGGGGTACATTATCAGGCTCATCATCTACACAGAATACGAGTGCGTTGAGTGTGGGCATCACCTCTGGAGCTGGGACCACTTCCCAGACTGTAGGGGTCCAGTATAGTACCACTGTTGGGGCACAGGGGAGTGCATCCATGGGCCCTATTCCAAATTCTGGAGGATGATCAGGTGGTATGGGTAGTTCTAGTTCTGGTGGTTTGGGTGGTATTGGAGGAAGAGGAAACCAAGGAGGTTCTGGGGTCAGGTGGTCAAGGCCCGGAACAACCCCATAAAATTTATATGGAGATGTCCCTTTGTCTCCTAGAATATAGAGGTATCGAGGATGCTGCTGAACATGTTCATATGTGTGAAATATTGTGGTGCACAAAAGGTATTACGGCCCTTGAGTGCAAGGCAAGTCAATTTGCTACTACATTGCAGGCGCGCGCGCACAGATGGTATAGGAAGTTTGACCCCAATCAAACTTGTATTGTCTATGCAGCATTAAAAGATGCTTTCTTAAAAGAGTTCCACATCCCAGAGTTTGAGCAGAAGAGTATAAGCACACTCAAGGATATAAAGCAAGGCACTACTAAAAGTGTACATGAGTATGATGCATGATTTAAAACACTTCTATCCAAACTCTCTTATGACATTCATGCAAGTCAGCATGCAAAATGGTTTTTCAGGGGATTGATTACCCCATTTCGAAGAGCACTATCACATAAGACTTATACCTATCCACACGAAGCATTGGAAGCTGCTTTACACACTGAAGTAGTTGGGAGTATTGACACTAGAGTTTTTCCATTTTTGGAAGCTCAGATAACGGCTATGGCAAAATAGTTAGAGAAGTTATCGGAAAACTCAGCTCATGAAACACGCTCAAGGATCTGGTGTATAGATTTTGAAGTGGAAGGGCACACTAAGGATAGTTTTCCTCGTAGAACTATATGTTTGTTGTTATTAGACTGTGAGATTTGCCATTTGAACCATGATGCTAGTCACTGGCCCCTCCTACAACGCGTGATCAGGAAGAATGTATCCTCCTTTTGAAAAATTTGTAGGTCCACGACCCATGATACTAAGGACTATAGATTGATTGGCTAGATCCATGATGCCATTGATATTGGGGTCAGATAGGCGAGTGTGGCTGATAATTCTAAAGGGAAGAATGAGCATCAAGATAGGGATTATAATAAAACCCACTATGATAGGAATGATGAAAGGTTTGAAGGGGCTTGTGAAAGGGGACGAGGATATAGAGGTAGATATGGAGGATGAGGCTGAGGTGGAGGAAGGAGTGAATTCCCTCAAGGAACTTGTTATACATGTGGCTCACCTGACCATTATAGGCGCGAATGCCCACAAAATATTTCTTGTTCATTTTGTGGAAAGGGGCATAGTTATGAAGAGTGCCCAGACTTGTATGAGCATCTCAGTAAGTAGCACAAGTAAGAAAACAAGGGCGCGGGGATGGTTAGAATCCAGCACACAATAGAGAATCAATGGATGCCAAAGTTAACACCAGAACCTGAGGCAGTAACAGTCAAGATAACCACATGAGCTGAGGCGGCACACGTAAGAGAGGTGTTGCAACAGAAGCTGACAATCACTAGGGAGGAAGTTTTGCATGCTAGATATCTAGATCCAGCTCATCAGAAAGAAGTCTATCAGGACACAATGGAGGTCCTTAGGAGCCTTCAAGGTGAGATACAAGGTTTAAAAGAGAAGTCTCGGAAATTAGAGCACAAGGATACAGAACAAGCCTCGTCAGCTATTGACGACTTCAGAGAGGTATGTAGAATGTTGCACTAGGAGAATATTATTCCTTTATTAGAAAATTGGTTGAGAGGGAATACTCCACGCACAAGAACTGAGACTAGGAGACAAATACTTCATGTGGATCTTCATCTTGATAGCATTGACTATGACAAGGAGATCACTTTAAACGTTGTTGTGGACGAATGGCTGCTAAGCAATATCCTGATTGTACACAGGTGCAGAAGTAAATGTACGTACATTGGATGCATGGAAACAAATGGGAAGACCCCCATTGTAACCATCATCTAATGTATTTTTCATGGTAAACATAGAACAAAAGCTACTCCCATAGGATTTTTGAAGGATGCATCTATCACTATACAAGGGGTCAAGTTCACAGGAGACTTTGAAGTGCTAGTGCTTGCGGAAGCAGATAGTTTCCCAGCTTTGCTTGGGTGCGCTTGGTGTTATGCGAACAATGCTGATTTGAGGTTTAACAAAGGGTATATTAGCTTTGAGAACAAGGAGGAAAGGGTCATAATACCATTGACAGATGGGAAATCTGTGCCATATGTGGAACCTGTACGCATGAAAAAGTGACAAGCGAGCGTGGGAATCTACAAGTGATGCGCTCCTCGAGACCCGACCTCCCGAGGTCAATGATCCATCTAAGGACAGGAATCCTTCATGGGGATGGAATATGTCAGTGAGATCATAGATACTACTAGTATAGTTTGCGATCTAATTGGGCTTCAATGCACACTAACGGAACTGGTGGGGCGCGAAGTCTAAAGCAAAGAAAGCAGTTACTGGCAAGATGGGTTTTCACTCTGTGTGATAGTATCGGTCGCACAAGGATGACTGCGCTGATACTGGCTCTAAATCAATATGGTTGAGCTCTTACATGCCATAGATTTGATCTAATTGGGATAATGAATACGTGGAAAATGACGCGGGACTATGTTGTCGTGTACTTTCTCCGGGATAGGTCGCGCGCTAGTGGATAGTCCACATGTATAATCTAATTATAATGGGAAACGTTCTCTGGACCTAGTCATTAACTTAACCAGATTTGTTAAGCTATTGTGCACCTAGCAAACATAATTGTTCGATGATCATGGTGATCAACCTGGAGTCAACATCATATCCAGTAGTGTGAGAGACTCAGTGACAGTAGGCTAGGAAGCATTACCACCTTCACTTTGGGTGCATCAGTTTTATTCTACTCTAAAAGGTTGACTCGTAGTGCTTGGTATGTCTATGCTGAATTACATCGCAACACTGAAACTAGAAAACTTTTACCGTAGGGATGATCCAAACATTTGACTTCTTTTCATCTACACCACTAGTGAACACAAATTTAAGCTTTATCAAGTGCTTAACCTATGGGAGACAATGGGAAAGCAGAAGAAATTTTTCAGGAATTATTTGGTGGGACAGAGACAGGGGCGTGCTTTGTGGATGAAGAAGATGATATCATATTACTTGAGCGCGGTTCTTTTGAGAAAAATTTAAGGGGAAGATGGTATACATGATTGATGAGGAGGAAGTTGAGAAATTCGACATGCATCATTCACCATAGAACACATGAAGTGTTATCCAGTGCGGATGTAGATGTGCGTGCATATCACGAACCTGATGAAGACAAGCAAAGGTCAATATAAGCATAGAAGCTTGAACCTAAGGAGGTTAATAATTGGGGATTACTGGTCAAATCAGATTGGTAGCAAAGATCATAGAGTTGACTTTGTGATTATGAGGACTTATTCCCATGAGGATACCATGAAAGTAAAGGCGTGCATATGTCACTCGGAGAAATGAAATAAAGCTCAAGGAAGGTGTATGCCCTATTAGGAAGCGTTTTCTCATATCAGATGAATCTCAATTTGTGCGAGAAAATAAAGGAGGAGATTGAAAAGATGCTGAAATCTAGAGATCATTTGACCACTAGATGAATCATAATGGGTCAGTCCTATGGTGATAAGCATTAAAAACCGATGGTAGCTATTTGTTTGTGTTGATTATAGGGAGTTGAATGCAACATGTGTTACAGATCCCTTTCCTATTCCATTCACCTCAGGAAATATTAGGAGTGGTGGCTAGGTGTCAAATATATTCATTTATAGATGGGTTTTTAGGGTATCATCAGAATAGGATTTACGCCGAAAGATCAAGAGAAGACCACCTTCACTACTGAATGGGGAAGCTTTGCTTATACTTTGATGCCCTTTGGATTGAAGAATGCACCTGGTGTATTTTCAAGGATAGTGGTACAAGCCTTCAAGGATTTTATTCATAACTTTTTACAGGTCTATCTTGATGATTGTGACCATTTATGGGCAACATTAAGGATCATTGTGACAATATGCGCTTAACTTCTTAAAATATGTCGACAATTATGTATCTCATTAAAAATCAAGAAGTGCATCTTTACTACTCCCTTTGGCACAATTTTAGGACATATCATCTACAAGGAAGGGTTATTGGTTGATATAGATAAAGTTGAAGTCATCATTGGCTTGAAAGTGTTGGCCAGTCAGGAGCAAAACCTACACAAATTTTTGGGTTCATACAGCTATTACCAAATTTATGAAAAGGGTATGCAAAAGTTGCGCACCCTTGGAAGATGTTGCTCCAAGGAAAAGGTACATTCTAAACTATGGGGGGATCCATAGCAGCACGCGTTTGAGATATTGAAGCAAAAGACTTATTACCGTGCCTATCTTGCATTTTCCTTCATGGGATAAACCTTTTCATGTTCATGTGGATGCTTCTGGCACAAGCCATTGGTGTTGTCTTAGCTCAACCATGGTGAAGGTATCGTTGATCATCCCATTTGCTTCATTAGTAGGAAGTTGACCCCTGCAAAACAAAATTATACCATGTAGAGAGCATTTCTGAGGCCTTGTCATGATCTATGCCTTGCACAAATTTTGTCAGTATTTGTTGGCTGACACCATTTTTGTTTTATACAGATCACATGGCATTAAAATATTTGGTGAACAAGCACGCATTTTATAGGGGCGCATATGCCAGTGTTAGTACTCTTATTTCAAGGGTTTGACTTTACGGTTGTGGTAAAACCTTGAAAAAGTAATTCTTGGGGCATGATCACTTGTCTAGAATTCAATCAGGGGAAGAGGCACAAACAATAGAAGAGACGTGCTTGATGCACAGCTGTATAGGTTACAACACATGCCATTGGAATTCGAGGACATTGGTTAATGATCTTTCTGAGAACTGGTATGGTGCTTCATTGGAAGGCATGAAATCAGTTAGAGAAGAAGCAACTTGCTATTCGCGCGGCACCATTCATGTTAATTAATGGTGATTTGTATAAGCTAGGTAGAGATGAGGTTTACACCTGTTGTGTCTTGGAGCATGAACATAAAGGACATAATGGAAGAAGCACACAGTGGTATTACAAGCCATAGAAACAGGTGGCCATTATGACTCAGGTGATGCAACATACTTTGCGCACGGCCAGATCCTACTTGTTGGGTTGTGGTAGGGAAACATTGTACAAGGATGATTAAAGAGTATTGTCAAGACATGTGACCATTGCAATGTCTCGGTCAACCAGGACAATCATGGGATGAGATGCCCCTATGACCAATAACGAGTGTAGAACCTTTGAAAAATGGGAAATTGACTTTGTCAGGAAGCATATCTCCACCTTCACTTTGCGCGCAGGACTAGATCAGTGCTATATCATCACTTGGTACAGATTATCTTACCCGATGGGAATTAGAAGCAGCACCTACAAAGGACTGTACAGTGGTTACATCCATGGTTCTTATGGGAGAATGTCCTCTACAAGGTATGGATGTCCTTTAAGTTTAACAAGTGATAGGGGCACACATTTTTTAAATGAGACAATACGAATTCTTTTAGACATTAGTTTATGGTAGCCCACCATAAAACTAAGAGCCTATCACCCTACTTGAAAATGGAAAAAATGCTGAGGATTTTAACAAGATTGATGAGCCACACATTGACCAAGATTTGTGATGTGAACACGGGAGGAAATCCATTGGGATGATAAAGTAGATCTGTTGTTCTTTGGGCAAACCTATAGAACAACATACAAAATATGAGGCAAAGCCATACCTAATTGGTGTTTGGCGGAAAATTGTTAGAATCAAAGGTCTCAAAGAATTTATGTTACCTTCCTTGTGCATTGCATGTTAGAGGTCTAGCTAATGAGCAAGCCTTGGAAGAATGGATTGCATAGATGGTTCAGCTCAGATGAGCATGCCAAGCCATCGCACGCTGGAGTCAGAAACCCTGAGAAGAAGGAGACCAAAAGGCATGGCATGATCGACACATTTGGCATAAGAAACTTGTGGTGGGACAAACAAGTACTTCTATATGAATCCAATTTTTTACGCCATCTAGGAAAGCTCAAATGGTGCATTGGTTGGGGCCATATGTTATCACTCATATACTTGAGTCAGGTGTTGAATGTAACATTGGAAACAATTGATGGCACATTTACAGAGGATTATTTTAAAGGGAGTGGCTTAAGCCCTACTATAAATAAGTCATTCTTGGTGTTTGTCAATAAGGTAGTATTGCCAGATACATTAGGTTTCCCTTTATAGTATTTCCTTAATGTATTTCTTTCATGGTCGCTATGCTTTGTAAATTTTAGCTCTTGTTTGTGTAGTAAGTTCACCTGCTGTACGCATGAAACTAACTACAAGCCTATGAAGCATGTTGATTCATAGACTTTTTACATCCTATCTTGATGGGGTGGACCGTTTATGGGCTGACTCTCAAGGATCATGCTGTGACAATCACGCTTAATGGGTGTTGAAAAGGTTGTCGGGTAATTGACAAAAGATTGCTTCTCATTAAATATCAAAGAATGAATATGGATAAGGGAAAGTACTAACCTGAGGTACAGCTTTCAGGACATGGTAATCTGCCAGGAAGGGTCATGTTAGTTGATCGAGGTACTCAGGTGCGAAGTCATCATTGGCTTGAGAAGTACCTATGACAAAGGGTAAAGAGGCAGGTGCGTGGATATCTTGGGTCATACAGGGTATTACCGTGAAGTTTATAAAAGGGTATGCAAAAGTTACCGCACCCTTGGAAGTGGAGTTTCTCCAATGGGAAAAAATTATACATTCTATATAAGGATGGGATGTCATTTCATTTTAGCCCTTGTTATGAGATATTGATAGTAGAGCCTATACGTGAAGAGCATAAAGCTAACTAATTCAAGGTACGAAGCAAGTTCCTTCATGGCGATAAGAAGATTTTTGTGTTCATGAGAAGGGCTTGGATCCCCTAGCAAAAGGGTTTGACGTGTTATCTTAATACAACAGAGTTAGGGTGAAAGTATCATTGATCATCCACATTTGCTTATGGTAGTAGGAAGTTGAAAACCCTTGACAGAACAAAATTATACCACTACAAAGAGTAAGGCCTTATCCATGATCTATGCCTTGCAAAAATTTCATCAGTATTTTTTGGCTACACAATTTTTGTTTTTCTCCATAAATGATCACATGGCATTAAAATATTTGGTGAACAAGCCCATTTTATAGGGGCGCATATGTCGGTGGGTACTCTTATTTCAAGAGTTTGACTTTACGGTTGTGGTAAAACCAGGAAAAAGTAATTCTGGACCGGATCACTTGTCTAGAATTCAATCAGGGGAAGAGGCACAAACAATAGAAGAGACCATGCTTGATGCACAACTGTATAGGTTATAATGTGCCCATCAGAATTAGAGGACATTGCTGTCTTTTTGACTTCACAGAACTGGTATGGCACCCGAAGGCATGAAAGATTTAGAGAAGAAGTAACTTGCTATTCACACGACACCTTTCATGTTAATTACTGGTGATTTGTACAAGCTAGGCAGAGATGAGGTGTTACACCATTGTGTCTTGGAGCATGAATGAAAGGATTATAATGGAAGAAGCACATGGTGGTATTGCAGGTGGCCATTATGCAGGTGATGAAATAGCGTGTAAGATCCTACTTGTTAGGTTGTGGTGGGAAACATTGTACAAGGATTGTAAAGAGTATTGTAAGACATGTGACCATTGTCAACGTCTCGGTCGACCAGGACAAAGGGATGAGATGCCCCTACGACCAATAAATCAAGTGCAAAACCCTTTGAGAAATGGGCAATTGACTTTGTTGGGCCTATCTCCCCAGCTGCGCGCAGGACTGGATCACGCTATATCATCACTTGTACAGATTATCTTACCCGATGGGTAGAAGCAACACCTAAAAAGGACTGTACAATAGCTACATCAACATGATTCTTATGGGAGAATGTCCTTACAAGGTATGTATGTCCTTTAAGTTTAACAAGTGATAGGGGCACACATTTTTTAAATGAGACAATACGAATTCTTTTAGACGAGTTTATGGTTGCCCACCATAAAACTACACCCTATCACCCTCAGGAAAATGGGACTGCTGAGGCTTTTAACAAGATCTTGAGCCACACATTGACCAAGATTTGTGATGTTGGGAGGAAAGATTGGGATGATAAAGTATCAGTTGTTCTTTGGGCTTATAGAACAACATACAAAAGATTGACCAAAGCCACACCTTTTCAATTGGTGTTTGGCACGGAAGTTGTTCTGCCTCTAGAATTTATGTTACCTTCCTTGCGCATTACGTGCACATTGGAGGTCTAGCTGATGAGCAGGCCTTGGAAGAATGGATTGCAAGATGGTTCAGCTAGATGAGCACCATGCCATCACACGCTGGAGTCAGAAATAGGAGAAAGCATGACAAAAGGCATGGCATGATCGGCACATCAGGGATAAGAAACTTGTGGTGGGACAAATGGTACTTCTATATGACTCCAAGTTTTTGTGCCATCCAGGAAAGCTCAAGGTGCATTGGTTGGGGCCATATGTTATCACTCATATACTTGAGTCAGGTGCTTGCCAGTTGGAAACAATTGATGGCACACGGTTTCCCAGTTACTTTAACGGGAGTAGGTTGAAGCCCTACTATAAATAAGTCTTCTTGGTGTTTGTAATAAGGTAGTATTGCCAGATACATTAGGTTTCCCTTTATGCATTTCCTTAATGTATTTCTTTCATCGTCGCTATGCTTTGTCAATTTTAGCTCTTGTTTGTGTAATAAGCGCGCTTGCGCGCATGAAACTAACTACAATATGAAGCATGTTGATGCACAGAGGACTGCACATCCTTTTCATGTGGGGTGGATTGTTGGTGACTCTCAGGGATATGCTGTGAAGATGTCATGTATGTGGGTGTTGAAAGAAGGTTGCTAAGGGTAACTGACAAAAGATTGCTTCTCAAGATAAGAAAGGATGAATATGGATAAGGGAAAGTATAACGAGGTAAGCGGTGGCCATGGTAATTACCAGGAGATCATGCAGTGACGAGGTACTCAGGGTGAAGGTGCACGCTGAAGAGGAGTCTATGACAAAGGGTAAAGGGGTGCGCTAGAAGGTTATAACTTTTGCATGAAAATATACTACACGAAAATGATAAAAATAGGTCATAAATGAGGAGAATTTGGTAGGTGGAGGAGCAATTAATGCAGCAAAAAGTAGAAATCTATATAAGGATGGGATGTGATTTCATTTTTACCCTTACGACTATGAGAATTCGATAGAGAGCCTATACGCGAAGAGCATAAAGCTAACTAATTCAAGGTACGAAGCAAGCAAACCAGGCACAGAGAAGAGATTTGTTTATTAGAAGGGCTTGGATCCCCTAGAAAAAGGGTTTGACGAAGTAGAGTAATACAACAGAGTTAGGGTGCGCAAGTTCATGATTACAAATTATGGCATAGAGGAGCTAGGTTAGGGTTCGAAGCAAATTACACAAAACACACAGCAGCTGACCTACAAAACAAAACCCTGAAAGAGAATGGCACCAAAGAAGAAAGCAACACCGATAAAAGAAAAGAAGAAGGTGGTGGTGGAAGAAGAGGAGGAGATGGCCCCGGAGAGCAATTTCTCTGAAATGCAGTACCCTGAAGAAGTTATTGTGGGGCAGGAATGGAATACCCACATAAGACAGAGCAAGATAAGTGAATACAATCACCGAACCAGTGAAAACCAGAAGAAGTTAGATGACCTGCTCACCTCTCGAATGAACAGGCACACTGAGGATGGCATGCCGATATATGATGATGCCGGGGAAAAGCTACTCAAGGGAAATGGTGTCTACCAACTTTATGAGCTTCCATACTTTGGAAAGTATGCACCCTTGTACAGATGGCTGATGAGCCGAGTCCATGAGGACTTCTTCTACTTCGCAGGACAGAGGGTAAGACTGACACCCATCCTCATTGCCACAGTTACTGGATTACGGCAATGGGTGAAGACATTAAGACTGACTTAGCTAACAAAAGTGCCATTTTGGAGACACAGAAGGCACTGGGCTATCAGAAAGGACCGCGCGGGATGGACATTGACAAGTTGAAAAATTGTCCAGTAGTACAGGCAGCAGCACATCTAACCACAAAGTTGAATGACCAAGAACGTTGGTCACAAGTTAATTCTATGTGGTTGCATGTGGCCAAGCGCATGTCAGAGGGAACCACTTATAACATCACCGGATTCATTGCAGAGCGGATAGTCGAGGAAGCGTGCGAAGGGAGTAAGATAAGTTTTGGCTGTATCTTACTGAGTTTAGTCTTCATGGAGATCGGGGTACCAGATGGCCCAAAAGAGAACATATGGGAATACCCCATGAATCATAAGTCTCCAGCTGAGTGATTCAGCAAATATCTTTGCAAAGGGTCGATGACAGAGGAGGTTAAGGAGCGCGCTGAGATGTGGTATGATAGGCTCCACGTGGCGTTTGGGGAAGAATGGCGCATACCCAAGGATTTTCCCTCGGTCTTGGGAAAATAGGTACAATTTGTAGTCTACCAGCATTTCTGTATTGTGCGCTTCCCAATGGTAGATGGGTCATGGAGCCCCTGGTGCAAACTGCCATATGCATTTCCCACACAGTACTTCCAAGCTGTAGTTCATCGGTTCACCAACACACGGAGGTTGGTATTTAATGCAGACAAGGTGGACTGTGAGTATCACACCCTGAGAAAGACTTATGGATATCCAGGGAGGAATGCATACAACGAGAATAACATCTCAGAAATCTTAAGCATTAAGCCAGAGACAGTGGCCATTGCGGATATCGGGGCCGCGCTAATATACCTCCAACTGAAGCCTAAAATGGAGAATAACAAGTACGTGGAGAATGAATTCATGCTTCCAGGGCCACCGAAGGGAAAGCATACTATGGAGAACATTCCGGCACCTAGGCCCTCTATGCCCAAGGCAAGATGATGAGGAAGAGGATGAAGAACCCAAAGATAGTGGCGGCCTGGTGCAAAGAAGGAAGCAGCCATCTGGCCAGGAGGGGGAGCGCGTGACAACTCCCCAGGGAGAAGGAGCTACGGCGGAGGAGCAGGGCACACAAAGATTTAAGAAGGTGTTTAAGTGCACAAGGGTGCAAGGAGGAACCCCGCAGGTGAAGGAGCCAGAGGAGAAGAAACGGAGAAAACTCAGGCTGAGTGAGGAAACAGAGGAATCTGAGGAGAAGGTGCCTTCATCTCCAACTGAAGAAGAGCCTCAACATGAGGAGGAGAAGATGGAAGGAGAAGAAGGGGGTCAATCAGAGGCTACACAGGACAAGGGTGGGGATACATCTGGTATTCCCAACCTTGATGCAGCCATTCCAAGAGGACCCCGATCCCGTCGAACAGGGGAGGATGCCAAGGCACATGCCATGGGGTATGCAGAAGACCCAAAGCTGATCATTCACACTCAGTTCCAGAGTACCATCGAGTAGAAGGATTTATTTGGATGGGCGCTCATGGACGAGGACAAGGTGACTCTGCGCACAAGGAAGCAACTCTCATGGTCTATGCACACACACATGGACGAGCCTGAATTTGATGTCGGTGAAGAATCATGCACATCAAGGTGGTTGAAGAAGGCACCTGAAATGTGCCACATGACAATCAAACCAACAATGATGTCAGATGAGCAGGTGAGCAATGCTCTAGTGAAAGTATCCTCCGAAGTAGCAAGAAGAAACATAGATAAATCTGCTACCATCAAGGCACTGACAGAGAGATTAAAAGCCAAGGATGTGGAGATAGCATGCCTAGTCCAGGAAAAGGACTTAATCAAAAGAAAATATGACACTTTTGTTAGTATGGCAGAGGAAATTGGAGATGATGTTCTAAAGGTACGCCCAAATCTGGAATCCCAGGTACCAAAAGAATTTCCTTCTGTGATGCACTATGTGAAAACAATGATAACATTAGTGTTGGAGGATGAAAAGGCACGCGTATCCTCACAGCCCAAGGACTCTGGGGAAAAGATAGAAAAGGCACAGGCTGCAGTAGCTAGGAAGATTGCTACTTATGAAGGTCTACTGCAAGCCACCCATGACGAACTGAAGAAGGCCGATCATGCGCTAACCATATGCACAGCCCCAGATGCGCTGATCACGGTGAAAACCTTGGAGGAAGAAAATGAGGTCCACAAGGTGATGAAGGATGCTTCCCTAGGCCACGCTGAATGCTTAGTCCTGGTAAAGCAAAAGCGTGAGGCACTAGCTGCGGCACAGGCACCACATAAGGAGAGGTTGGAGGAGCTAGGAAAGCTCATTGCTCAGAAGATGGATGTACTGGAAGGGGTGCAAACCTCTATGTCAAGCGTAATGCTTGTAATACAAAATGAGCAAGGGAAACTCTCCATGGAAGAGCTGCAGTCCATCATTGCAGACATGCCTGAAATAGCAGGAGCAGTGCTAACAGCGTGGGAGAACCTGAAATTAGATATCAAAGAAGAATATCCAGAGTTGCTGCTTCAGGATGAGACGGAGGGGCCTAAGGCCTAAACAGTTTTGTTAGCTGTGTATATCTTCTTCAAAATTCTTATTCAATTCTTATTCAAAATTCTTTTCAACTATTCTTTATTTATCCATTCTTTGTATAAGTTTTGGGCATCACCATTGTCGGGGTGACAATAAGATTAGTGTGGGGCAATGTTGATCAGAGAAAACACTTAGTTGAACTTGCACACAGAGTCCACACGGAAGAATGGCACAGGAGAAAAAGTGAAGGTATAGGAAGGCATCACGCATGGAGGTGTAGAGTAAGACTCTCAAGGACTTAGCTGATTTTGGAGATCAGGTCTATTCTTAGAGATTGGCATGCGGAGTACACAAAGCGATGCCGAGATTTGCGCGCCACTCTTCATGGAGATTTTGGAAGGACATGTCAACTCACTCTTGCATGGGCATAAGTTAAGAATAGATCCATCACTTCAGTTAACTATCAGCAATCTATAGATAGCATACTTGCATGTATGGCTATAATTGTAAAAAGGCACGTGGCTGTTATTAGCATGTGACCTATTTCTGGTAGAGTTAAGTGGTGAAGGGTTAGTTCCCCACCCCATATATATATAAATGAATTACTTAGAGAATATAGAGACATACATAGAGATACGGATGGAACCATATGTTTGGAGGAATGGAAAAACACGAGTACATGTGACTGGATAATTGTAACAGATCCATGCGCACATGCCTGGTATTGTATGAAGCTACTGTATTGTTGGTTCAATGAATAGATAAAGGAAATTGGCCGAACAAAGTGTGTGATGTGTTTTATCAATGCATGTTATTACTTTCATGATGATTTACCTTTAGCGCTTATAGATCTGGTTGGATATAAATGGTGAATGGATGGATTAGTTCCTAAAATATATGTTTACTATTTTATCATACCACCATTCTGCTACTGCAACTATTAAGAGGGACCCGGTACCTTTGCGCGCTTCGGGTGAGCGCTCAGCCTAGGCTGAGTGATGTGCCAGCGCGACTAGGTGTTAACTAACAATTCTAGTGTGTACATATCACCCCCTCAGAGAAGCATCTTAGCCATGAAAAGTCTTAAAACGTAGAGTTTGAGTATGGAATTCCTGAAATGGGGAGTTAGAAGCTATACCTGACACGCCCGTGTGTCGAAATATGACCATCCAAGCTCCCACTGCCTGCAAGAGGAAAAGAAAACTCAAGTGTAAATAAATAAAATATCAAAAAATAAACACTAGATCAAAACGACAAGAGGACCTACCATTTGCACAAGGATGCAGAAATATACTTGTGCCAACGCTCTAGCCCTATAAACACTTACACTCAAAATGAGTTTAAAATAATATATATATATCGAAAAAAATCATTTTTCAATTCATTTGTGCATTGTTGATTTGGTGAATTTGGAGCTCTAGATCCACGTTGACCGTTTTTGATGCGAATACAACCAAAATGAATGTTGCAAGATAGCGAGCACGCCTCCATGAGAAGAAAATCGACCGGTGCATTCTCAAGTTAGTTATTTCCTCTTTTGTATTTTTGTACCCTAGATGTTAAAATGTTGAAAAGTTCACCTAGGGGGACATTTTCAAATTTTCTTGTTTTAAATGAGTCCCTAGGGGGGCATGCCTATAGGGCATTCTTTTATTTGGTCGAAAAAGGTCATTTTTTTCATTTTTGAGAATTTTTAGGGTTAAGGGAATGTTTTGGGAAATCAGGTCAAGAACGCCGCCAAAGACAACGGTGGTCACGGGACCACTGCCCTACACTGGGTGGCGGTTCTAAACAGAATGTCCAAAATGCACCTTAACTTGATTTTTTTTGCATCTTCAATATTTTTCTATTTTTTATGAGCTTATTATGTGATGTACATTACTAACTTTCTCTTTTCTCATTTTTTAGTGAATGCAGAAGAAGGAGGAGTACATACGCTGGAGCAGAGAGAGAGTGTGTGTGATTGGTTCCCTAGGATTCTGGATCAGCTAACCCAGGCTGATATGGATGTAGTACAATGAGCGAGCATCTGATAGATAACATGGGTGTCCCATGTCACTCCTGTTAGTCACATTCTGTGTGACTTATTATCTTACTGGGATTTAGACCATGGAACACTTTCTAGTTTCCAGGTGTTAGGGGTGAGTGGACTATCACCTTAAATGATGTATACCATATTCTTGGGCTCCTGATAATTAGGAGGAGACTGACATTGGAGACAGCGGGGTCTAGTTCCATGATGACGCAGTGGGCCATGTATATGGGAGATGCCATTGTCTCATTTAGGTTAAAGAATGGAATGAAGGTTTGGTCCATTTCCACTACTCACATTCCTATCCTTTGGAGAGCCATCATGGGTATCATGTCCTCAAGACTAGTCAGGGACAAGGGAGGAGATACGCTCTTATACTCTTGGGCCCCCATCATTGCAAAAATCAAGGCTCATGGCGATAAGTATGCATGGGGGGAAAATATTCTGGGGACTACCTACCATGATTTGTATAGAGTAGTCAGATTGCAGGGACAGTCTTTGAGCCACCCCACTCTTGTTATGAGTTGGGTTTATGAGCATTTCATCCCCTATGGCAGGAGGGTACTAGTATCAGACCCAGGGGATGTTTGGGCAGGTAGATGGACAGGTATGTCAGTGCTTCAGGACACCACATCAGCCAGTGGCTTCCCTGACTATGGAAGACATGACTGCCACACCCTACCAGGACATGACAAGGATATGGGGTGAGGAGGTTATGACGATGGTGGCTTGCTCTTCCACGAGTCAGCTAGTTGATAGAGATGGGAGATTAGACTCACCCATTTGACTCACCCAGCAGTTTGGCCTTCCATACATTGATGTGCCTCCCTCTAGTTACTCGGATAAGACTATTTAGGAGGCTTGGAGGGGTACTAGATGGGATCCTGGTTGGACAATGGTTACTCCTAGCATGCCTATTGCAGTTATATGGATGGTCCATTCTTGTCGGGAAGCTGGTGCCCCTAGAGCACCCTTATTTTAGATTACGGAAGTTCCTCCTCATAGTGGGGGGAGGATGAGATAATTGAGTTGGACTCTGACTCTGCGGAGGATACGGGAGATGATACAGAGGGGGATTCTAACGGAGAGGAGACCAGGGAGGAAGATGAGGGGGAAACCCCCTCAGAGGGAGAGGAGAGTGACCCTGAGTGGCATGACACTCAGGAGATCCTTAGAGTAGCGCATGAGGAGGTGAGTGCAGAGAGAGAGAGACACTGGTCTCAGAGGAGACATTTGGAGAGGATGATGAGTCTGTGATTGGACAATATCATGCCTCTGGATTCGGTGAGGCTCCACAGCTGCCAGTAGCACCTACAGCAATAACCACTGATCCCACATGGATGCCTAGAGACCTGAGTATGTTTGATACTCCTTTCTCGATTTTGTCTATTGATTTTTGTATGTTAGCTTAGCATTCTCCTTTTGATTTGCATTCTATGATTTTCTAGCTCATTATATCTCTTTTTTTTCTTTTCTACAGCATCTGCACATGAGTGGTGAGAACTCATTCGTTGGGTGTGCATGGACACCCTATTGATCCCCTCAGGGAAGACCCAAGCTGAGTTGACTGTGGATTCAGGACAACCCTTAGCCGCCGACTGACATACTGACGTGTTCACTCCTATCTGGAAGGTGGCGGAGATAGTGACCTCCCTTCATACCCAGGTAGCTAGATACAAGACTGTTGAGCGCCTGATGAGGTAGAGCCACTCTCAAAGTGAAGCTATAGGTAGTGAGTGCCACCACGAGAACTCGCACCATTCATTCCATTCTTAACAAAGTCACAGCCATAGTGGGATCCCTAGAAGCGGTCATGCACCATCCGAGGGATTCCATAGGGATTGACATGTCATTGGGTCCTTATTGTTTTGAGACCTTTTTTCTCATACGATTTTTTTTGTTATCTTTCGGGCTCATTGTGAGCATTTTGACCATGCCTAGTGCATGATGACATTGTATACAAACTTGATCTACTATGATATATACAGACTCTATTTTTGGTTTGGTATTCCATTGTATCTGAGTTGACTTCTCTTTTGGCTTATCTCTCATGTGTACTCTAGATGTTTAGAATTTCCACTTTTCAATGCTTTTAGAATGTATGCAATGGATATGAATGATAACAGAATGATTTCTTTTCTTTGTATTTTATGATGCTGATATATGATGATGCAAACACAATGTGACCTTAAAATTAGTTTCTTTTGCAATCTTCGGTACTTCATATGGTCTTGAAAAAATGTATGACAAAATGATATGATAAATAGATGTACTTGTCCCACTCCTAACCCCACACAACTAGTAAGATGCGAGGGCTCAACACCAAGAGTTAGAAAGGGCACAAGTTATGAAAAATTGTTGAATGGTAGTGATGAGAGAAAGACAAAGGTTTGGCAAAACCAAATTCGGACACTACAACCTTACCTACTCAAGCTACCTCATAGTTTAGAATGTGAATTGCTTTGTAGTTTATCTAGACTTGGATCTCTAGATGGCCACTTTGTTGACAAAATCTAGTTTTGGGGTTTTAAACTCTCTTGAAATTTTGGACTTATGATTTCACAATATTTGGCTAGTTTGTTTTTAAATTTCAAGTTTATCAAAGAGACCCCCTATGCCTTGCCCCATACTACTAGTAGGAAGCATGGGCTCATCACCATGGACAAGGAATAGGTGAGTAAGGGAATTTCCTCCTTTCCCAACCCTACATCACTAGTAAGAGATGTAGGCTCAACACCGAAGGTTGGTAGGGCAAAGAAATGTGTAAAAATAAAATTTTCTGTGGATTTGCATTTGACTTACTTATTTAGGAAAAATGTTTAGTATGTTCTTATTTCCAAGGAGATGTTCATGGGATAGATGTGACACCATGAAGCTTCTAGAACAGACCATAGGAAAAGACACCCAACCTAGAAAGAGACCATAAGTAGAACCAAGTATGCAGGCCTTGGTATGGTTAACGTCAAAACTTTGTCTTATCTTGTTTGGATTGATAAATGATTCAGAAATAATTGATGATACTATGAAGATTTGAAGAGACATGATTTGAATGTTTTGTCAATGTTTTCAGAAGTTTTTAGGAGTTGCCATAAGAATAAATCCCTTGATCACAAATTTTACAAAATGAATGGACAGATGAAAATGCAATGTAGATGCAATAATGTACATATGAAAATGTTGATGGATCATGCGTAGTATCTCTTTAGGTGAAGAGAGTTTATGGATTCACTAAACTCCTCACCTTCTAGTGTACACAAGTGAAATGCCCCATTTTTGTAGTCTTCTACTACTCGATATGGACCTAACCACCTAGGTCTGAATTTCCTTCCCTCACCGGTCTTTTTGTCTATCCAATATCAAGTCTTAATACCAAATCTCCTTCATATATTTCACATTTGTAAACCTTCTTATTATATTTCTGAGCCATCCAGTTAGTGTAAATGTTGTGTCATTGTTCACCGTTAAGTCTATCCTCCTCGATACTTTCTAATTAGGAGATTCATGCTTCTCGATAACCCTCTTCTCCCCTAGGATCCCATGTAGTGAAATACAGAGACTAGGTATTTCGACCTCAAGTGGTAAAACCACTTCAACCCAAACACTAAAGAAAAGGGGGTTTTCCCCTATTGGTGTTCTAACTGACGTTCGGTAGGCCCATAAGGCCGGAAAAATCTTTAGGTGCCAATCTCGTTTATTCTCCTTAACAAGTTTTGAGAAGGATGGCCTTTAACGTCTTATTGGTAGCCTCAGCTTGTCCATTAGCCTGAGGATAGTAGAGAGAAGCCGTGTGATGACTTATCTTGAATTTTGTACACATACTCACATACCTCATCATTTTTAAAGGATGTGCCATTATCAGAAATAATGACCTTGTGGCACCCCGTACCTACAAATGATCTAGTTCAAGATGAACTTAGCGATTACAGAGCCAGGCATGGTGGTAAGGGGCATGGCTTCTACCCACTTGGTAAAGTATTTTGTGGCCATGATTATGAAGTTATGGCCATCAGTTGAGGAGGGAGAGAATTTCCCTATCAAATCCAAGCCCCACATGGAAAAGGACCATGGGGTTGCGATTGGTTGTAGAAAGCTTGTGCCAGTATGTGGATCTCATGAGAGAACTCTTGACATTTATGGCATCTACACACAAATTCTACTGCATCATGCTCTAGAGTGGGCCAGAAGTAGCCCATCTGATGTATTTTCTGAGCAGTGGCATGGCCACCAAAGTGACCTCCACATACTCCGCTATGCGACTCATAAATAATCTTTTGGATTCTTCAACATCAACACATCTTAACAACATTCCATCAAAGGCTCTGCAGTAGAGCACTTGTTCCAAAATAACCTACTTAGCAGCAATGACATGTAACCACCTTCTTTGTTGTGATGTTTCCCCTTCTGGGTATGTATGGTCCATGATGAAGTTGACAATGTCGGTGTACCAAGGACATACAGAGATAGGGGGCTAGTTTCGACAAAGTACATGCACTCATCAGAAAATTCTAACTCTACCAAATCACCCCCATCCAATGGATTTTCAGCCAACCAGTCCACAATGATTTGTCCCTTAACGGATTTCTAATTTACAAATGTTAGTTCAAGCTCACCCATTAATGTTATGAAATTCCTGACCTTTTAGACAAGTATCCTTTCATGAGGAATGTACCCAAGTGGTCATTCTTAACAATAACCCTTGTTTCTTGATTGAACATATAATGCCTTAAACACTTTTGTTGCAAAGACTATGGCAAGGCATTCCTTTTCTGCCTGTGTGTAACATGTCTCATAATCAAGTAACATATTTGACTAATGAAGTAAACTGCACGTTCTCGTTTATCATCATCCTCTTGAGCCAACATGCAGGCTAGCGAAACATTCGTAGCTCATGAATACAAGATCAAAGGGTGATCTGATCTAGGAGGCATTAGTGTGGGAGGGGACAACAAGAATCATTTAACTGACCTCAAAGGCCTCGTTGCATTCTTCCATCCAATCAATGCTATAATCCTTTTTCAACAAATTGTTGATTGGATGAATAAAAAAGGTCAAGTCAGGGATGAACCTTCGGATTGCACCAAGTTTCCCAAGAAAATATCTAATACCAGACTCGTCTGATGGTGGAACCATTTCTAATACAACCCAACTTTTGGCCAGGGTCAACATCAATCCCTCATGAAGATATAATGTAACCCAGAAGCTTGCCTCCTGTTACACCAAATACACATTTCTCTAGATTTAATGTGACATCGTACTCAATTAAGTGTGAAAGGATGATGTGAAGCACCTCTAGGTGATCACAACACTTCCTGGCCTTGGCCAATAGGTCATCTACGTAGGATTCCACAATCTTATGAATAAGATCATGGAATATGTAGGTCATTTCTCATTGGTATGTAGCACCAACATTCTTAAGACTGAATGGCATGACAACATAATAGTAAGTTCCCCAAGGAGTTATAAACATAGTTTTAGCTTGATCCTCTTCAGAGATTTTGATTTGATTATATCCCGAAAACCCATCCATGAGAAACAAAAATTCGAATCCAGTTGTTGTCAACAATAACATCAATGGATGGTAATGGGAAATCATCTTTGGGGCAAGATTTGTTAATGTCCCAGAAGTCTATGCAAATATGGATCTTTCCATTCTTTTTTAGAACGGGGACAATATTAGATACCCATTGTGAATAATCAACTGGCTTAATGAATCCCACCTGGAGAAGTTTCATTACTTCTTCTTTCACCATAAGGGCCACCTTTGGCTTCATGGGCCTTGACTTCTGCTTAATTGGTTTAGCATCTAGCTTGGTGATGAGATTGTGAACTGTGATGTGTGGTGCAATTCCCATCATTTCCTTGTAGCTAAACACAAAGGATTTTTGATGTTCCTTGAGGATTTGGGTATGTATTTCCACTTCCTCTGGAGTTAAGGAGGACCCCAGTTTTAAGATCTTTGGTTCCTCCTCTGTTCCAATGTTTATATCAATTGTTCCTTCAATTAAGGAGGCATTGCCTTCCTCAAATTCTAGGAGGGGCTGGAGGCAACTCCAAGTCCCCTTCTTCTTCTACCTCGTAAATCTCAAGATCCTTTCCCAGAGAGGACTCAATCATGGGATTCCCAAAATAAGAAGAGGAACATGGGATTAAGGAAAGGTCTATCTCGTGGTAATAGGTAAGATGTAGTTCTGCCAAAGCATTTAAATAACTTAAAGTTGATTCATCACTATTAACGTGCTCTGAACTATCAGATGACTCTCAGTTTCTACGTATGTCAACATTGGGGTCATTGGTGCTTTACGAATCAAGGGTTTGGTGTGAACTGAAACCGTGAAGTTGGTATCTTCTAGGTCACTACTTGGGGTGAAGCGTGAAGCAGAAGTTGCTATAGAATCTGCAAGAAGGTTTTGTTTGTGTGGAACTACTTCAATTGAGATGAAATCAAACCCTTTTGTTAGACCTAACACTGCTATTTTGTAAATTTGTAGGTGTTCAGCCCTAGTCTCATATACTTCAGATATCTGATTTGTGACTAGTTGTGAATCACCCAACACCCTAATATTGAGGATACCCATTCTCTTAGCTATAATGAGATGTAATAGGAGAGCCTCATATTCATCCCCATTGTTTGTGCATTCAAAATTCAACTTGAAAGCAAAAGGTAGAATCCTTCCTTCAGGAAGTAAGGATCGTGCCTGCCCCAGTGCCAAAGTGACACTTGGCTCCATCAAAATGGAGAGTCTAAAAACTACTCAGAAAGATGGATTTTGAGTCATCCTTTGTACCTTCCCCCTTTACCTCAGTTACCTCAACCATGCAAACCTCATCTATTGGAAGGGAACCGAGTCCCAAGGCATGTCCCATACCCATAGAATCAAAGGGGAGGAGAATAGGAAAATCCTTCTCTAATAGCTCGAAAATATTTGTTGTGGTTCCTAGTGACACTGTCTCTACAATAACATTTTCATCCTTGACCACCAGAATGCCTTCGATCAAACCCATGACTTCTAACTCCGTTGTAGGAACTAGTTTTTCTTCTGGTACCACACTTGTAGGTTTGTTTAACTGATTCATGGGAAGCTCAAATTCAGAGTGGACCCCTGGCCTTTTCTTTAAGTTGGCCAAATGTATATCAAAGGGTTTTGGATCACCTTGTGCCACAAAGACTTTCCCTAAATGCAAGAATCTGACCTCCTGGAATAGAGTGGAGGGGATTGCCTTCATGCGGTGGATCCAAGGATGGCCAAGGATCATATTATAGTTGGTTTCCCAGTCTATAATATAAAACTCAGTGAGTACCATCTTGGGCCCGAGAGTAACTGGTAATACTATGGTTCTGATCGAGGTTTCCTTGAGGCTATCATAGCCCCTCAGTGTGTTTCACGTTGAGGAGAAATTGGTCTCCCCATACCCTAACTTCTGAAGAAAAGAGAAGGGGACTATGTTAACTACTGCCCCATCATCGATCATTACACATTTTACATAGTTATTGTAAATCCAAACTTGCAGAAACAAATCTGGGTCACCCCTACGAGCTATCTCAGCATCCATGGGCATCTTACTGATGTCAAACATGAACCCAATATCTCTCTCAGGCTGCCCTAGAGGACTAACATCAAAGTCTATGTGATTTATCTTCGCCTCTGGCAGAGGGGTAACATTAATCAAATGGCTGAGACCTAGCACTTCTAACAGAGTGGCTCGATGAGCAGGGGAATTCTTTAGTAGATCCAAGAAGGAAATGTGTGAAAAGGTCTTGGTTAGATCATTGATTAGATCATAAGCCCCTACTGGCTTGCTTAGTGCATCATGAGCATTTTCTGACATAACTGGATAAATCAGGATTGGCTGTGAAGAATAATCCTTGGTTCTTGTAGCAGCATTAATTTGGGGTTCGGTGTATAGCTATACCAATACCACAATCTTCGTTTGCTGGTGACCATCCAAAGGAGGTGCCACCTGTGGGTTTGATGAAGTTGAGGCTTCATGATCATGAGTCCCTATTACAATACCTTTATTTGAACCATTGGGATCTAATCTACCATCCTTTGGATGTGTGGGGAGAGGATCATTGAAGATCCCTAATGGTGTGTTCTGTGGAGACACTGGTCCCATGTAGGCATTTTGACTGGGTGCAGTTGGGTTTTCCAAAAACATGTCAACAAATAATTGTCTTTGGTCTTCTGGAAAATGCTGCAAAAACTTATTACAATCACGACAAGTTCTTGCGTCATGCCCGCGAACCCTATGGAAACCGTAGTATAAGTCAGGATCGTAATCTCGAGGCCTTTGGTTTGTTCCTTGTTGTGGTCCAAAACTATGGTTATTGTTTGGTTGTTGATTGTTATAATTAACATTTTGGAACCCTTGCCCTTGGTTCTGGAATTGGTTGGGGTATTGACTAGGGCTTGGGGTCGGCATTTTCCTCTATTGCTAAGGTTGTTGTTGTTGGGGATGATTAAAATTGACAGTGTTTACCGAGGGTGAGAAATTTTTGTTCCTCTAATTATTTCCATTATTGTTGTTATTTGTAGCACCTGTACCGGTAGGATTAACAACATTAGGATTTTTGGGCTGGTCAGTCACACCATCGGTCATGACTCCATGATTCTTATTAAGGATCTTTGGTCCTTGATTTTTGTTCATGTTGTTGGAGTAATTCAGATTATTTTGATTGGGAGTGACTAACTTCCCATTTTCTCCATAGGTCTTACGACCACTGTCAATGGCCACTTGGTCATCCGAAGAGCACCCTCTAGCACCTCTTCATAGCTCCTTAGTGGGAACTTTTGAACCTCTTCCTTTGTCTCTCTGTTGAGAGAGTGAAGGAACAAATCACAAAGTTCTGTTTGATCCATGTTTGGAGTTCTTGTGGAGGAGTAGAGAACTTGTCACCACCTTTGAATAAAGTGGGCTGCAGACTCATTGTGTTCTTGCTTAATATGAAGGAATTCCCTGATTCCTGTTCTCAAAAGCTTGTTCATATCAAAATATTTGATAAACTCTGATACGAGTTGCTTGAACGAGTGTATTGAAGCCTCTGGTATCCTATAGTACCAGTTGAGAGAAATACCTTCTAGTGTCTTAGGGAAAATTTTTGCAACGACTGCATCCCATGGGAGCAGCTCTCGAATGGCCATTGCATAAGCCTTGATGTGGGTGTTAGGATCACCCTCCCCTTTGAACTTTGGAAGATTAGGTAGGGGTCTCGGGAGCATGACTATTCAAATGGAGAAATATAGGGGTTCCTTGAGATATTCAGAATAGGTCCCCATTGCATATGTTTCCACCATTGAAGACCCTTGTTGGGGAGGTGGGGGCTGCATCAGTTGCTGAAACTGGACAACATAGACATTTGGTGGGGCATATGGCATCCCCTGTGGTTTTCCATATGGACCTAGGTAGGTATACATGTCCCCCTTTGGAGATTTAGAATACATGTGTACATAGGGGGTTGATTACCTTGATATGGAATCGAAGGCACGAAGCCAGGGAACGTTGCATTTCTGGCTGGTATGGCATTTGAGAACACACTTCTGGCTGGTGCCTATTGTAGATATCCATACGTGGCTTGGGGGGCATACCCAAGGTGCCCATCCCCATAAGTAGATCTCCAGGGTTTTGAATATTCATGTAAACTAGGAGGATTCTGTGTAGTAGGCATTTTCCCATAATTCTGCGGGTAGGAAGGAGTCCACGCTTGCACTGCATATGAATTCTGTGTATTTTGGGAAAGCTCTAACTCTTTGACTTTGTTTACCAAATCTAAAATGACATCACCCATTGACGGGGCAGTGCCTTGCTTAGGAACCTTTTGTTGAACCCTCGGAGGTTGTTGAGGAGTATGGTATCCTGCTATGAATTGTTCACGATGTTGCCACCCCTCATTGGTTGTATTGTCAGTTGGTGGTGGGGTAGCATTATTGTTTTGAAGCAGGACATCACCTTGTCCTTGCAACCTATCGAAATATTGGTTCATGTTCTAGAAGTGTTGTTCACTCCTAGCATATCGTGCTAAATACTCCTCATCTAGATGGGGGAGTTGATCAGATTGCATGCTAATGGGTTGTCGAAACAATACCCGAGGAGATGAACTTGCTTCACCAGTGAATGTCATGTTATTTGAACTTGATTGTTCGAGGGGATAGGTCTGAATGACTTGATCAAGTTCCTCAATATGTATAGAAGAACCTACATTGGTTCCCTGAAGCAGAGGGTTTTGAGTGGTTGTCCACCCATGTTGAAAGTGAAGGTGATTGTTGTGGTATACTTGATTGGTAATGGTACATGTCAAAACCTAGGATGGGCCGACCGTACTCATCATATCCCTGACATATTCGGGGGTATAAGAATACCCATAGAATAAAGGATGGATGAAGAAAATGGAAACGTTTAGAGACTAGCTCTTCACGTTGGGTTCACCAATTTTGTACGATAGAAAATCAACATGTGACCTTCTTCGCACCCAACCTCCCGAGGTCATGTGCCGAGACAGCCAGTGTGGAATTGAAATGGAAGTGAAAGTGATGGTGGTGATCAAGCTAATTGGGAAACCTTATGTCTTTGACACGCAATACTGGAATCTACAAATCTAAGGCAAAGAATGCTCTCCTAACCTGAAGGGGTGTGATGGTACAGTCTGATATGATAGCTACTCAGAGACTCCAATCGATGTCTAGTTCTACCAAGATTCTATTGATTGGTTGTGGAATACATGGAAAGTAACCTGCAGGTGCCTCGTATGGGTTTCCAGACAAGGTCATGGAAGTGAAGACAAGAGGTGTAGTGGAGCTGCAGGGACTATGGGTGATTTTCTGGTCTTGTCCAGAAAGTCTTAGCCTGATCAGATGCTATGTTCAACAATGAAAGTTGTGTAATAATATCAGGTGGAAGTGGTGAAGATATGAATACCAATGTGTGTAAACTAGTGTCAATATCTAGCTGACTAGCAGGCCCGTTGGGTTGCGGGACCTGTGGATCACAACCAAAGACTCGTTGAGGTTGAGGCCCTCGTATGGTCATGCATGCAATCAAACCCTATTTCTAGGAGTATTCCAAAAGTCATAGGCTTGATTAGCAACGATATTCAATGTATCTAACTGTCCTATTTTCTCAGCGTATGTTGTAGGTGTGCGTAAGACTGTTAAACACAAACTTGTGTCAATGTCAGTTATTAGCTCTAGCCCATTGGGTTGTGGGACCAGGGGATCACAACTGTAAGTATTTTCCTGTTGTGGACCATTGATGGTCATGCAAGATGAATTGATTTGCTTTCAGTAAATAAACTATCTATCAAAGGAAATCTAACCTATGTTTTTGGTGTTTTCTCAATATATCAGAACAAAGCAGTAAAACAAGCTAATCTATGGAAAGTAAATGTTTTTTCTCTTTTCTAACTTTTCAGACAATGCATCTAATCTAATAAACAAATTAAATACAAACAATTATCCAGATGTAGCTAACTATTTGTGCAGATGTGTGAATCTAAATCTAAAAATCTATTCTAATTCAATCAAAATCCTTCCAACCCTACCTCAGAAGTGAAGAACAAATCATAACCCTAATAGAGCTATTGTTCCCCATAGCTTCCCTGGTAATGTTGAAGAGAAAACTTCCTATTGATTTGATCTACTTGAGATTATCTAGCTAATTGGAATGATTTTATTTCTCTACTCTATTTGATATGCAATTAAAATTAACAATTCGTAATTGACAATTTGATAAACAAAGAAAACAAATACACAACTCCAACTTGGAAGAGCAAGAACCTTGGAAAATCCAGTAGTATCAGTATCTGTCCCCTCAGTTCTTTCCTTTCTTTCTCTGAGTGTTCATCTGATTCCAAGGGATTGGGAATGCAAAGAACAACAAAAAGAGGATGGCACTTGAGCAATGGTAACTTGGAAGAAATTTGGATGCAATGCAATTCGAAGAGAGATAACACAAGAGATCTAAGCTTGGCTATGTAATTCCTAGAGAGACTATGACATAAAAACAATACAAGATACACAAAATTCTCAGGCCCTTTTCTTGAATACAAGCATGGAATATATAGGAATGGAGGCTAGGAGGTTACTTCATGCACAAGGCAAGAAGAGTAGTTCCAACTAATTAAATCTTATTTAAAATAGAAGGAGGAAGGAGAACCAAGAAATCAAAGCTAATTTTAGACAATTTGGCTCATGGATGCATGCAAAAAGAAAAATTAAGTGAACCGTCACATGTTTAAAACATGCATGAAGAATCTAGAAAAAGTGGGTAGGACCACCTCCCTATGTAGGGCGGCGGTTTCAGGACTGCCACCCTACTTGGGCGGTGGTTTGAGAACCACCACCTAGGAAGGGTGGTGGTCCTAGCACTGAAGGCCAAAACAAGCACAGAAAGAGGCAGGGAGATGGAAAAATGCATGGAAAAGTTAAGTAAGGCCATCTAGGATACAAATATACACTATGAATGGGTTTTGGAGCTCGAACACCTTCTTGAAAGGATTTTGAATCATCATTATGGATTCTTGTAACCATATGAGAATGGAAGACATTAAGAATAGGGGAAAAGTGGCTAAATATTTTCACTCACAAGTGAGCAAAATCTCTATCATGAACTTAAGAGAATACAACTAGCTATAAGCATTTCATAATTATAACCATTTTAAATGAGGAGCTCATTACAATTTTTAGTACTTTTGAAGTATCTTTGCCTACCCCCCATTGGCCCTTCATATGTCATGATAAATTTTCACATTATTAGGATAACATTAAATTCCCTTTTATTACTTAAAGGTGACTTATTACATTGAAAAAGTGCAACCCCAAAACTTCAAATTAGAACATTGAGGAGAGAGGAAGTTGGTGGGTAGAGAAGAGAGAGAGGGAGAGAGATAAGAAAAAATAAGGATGATCTCAAATATGATAGATTATACCTCAGATAAATCTTGTTGATCCTTCTAGATGACTCGATGAAATGATCCATTGTGATGAAATTTTAATCTACAAATTCTTGCGCATGCTAAAGAAATTCCTTTGGATGATTTGTGAAAACCATGTTTAAATACACTTTTAGATGACTCATTAAGTGACCATGGAAATCACTCATGGAAATCCAGTCCAAAAAAATCTTCTCCTAACTCCCTTCAAGGCTACCACACTACTCGACTGATTCGGACATGATCCTGATGAGGCATCTTATGAATGATATGATGGCATCAATTGAGAATTCCACCTCCTGCATACTAATTGAAGCATGAAATGAGTGTCAAAAGATAATGTTGACATCCTCATTGTCACCTACTCTGTATAGTATGATGATAGAGACTACAAGTTTTCTATCTCTTACTTAGAAGAAAAAAGCTACGACGAAATCTTCCTTTTCTATTTATGCTTCATCAATTTTTTTAGAAAAAATAAATTACTATTTTTAGTAAGTATGAAAAATCAACTGCCTCGAACCTCAACTGGATGTTAAAATTCAAATTTTTGTATCTCCTTGTGTTCCTCTCACCTTCTAGATTAATTTTTCTATTTTTGGCAGGTGTTTAGGAGACCACTTACTACTTTTAGTAAGTGTCAATTTTAGACCAAGATGACCATTTTGGTGATCTCTCCTTGCAATACATCTTCCATGTTTAATGGCTCTTTCATAGTTTATTTAATTAACAAATTTCCTAAAATGGCAGTCCTCCATGTAGAAGACCTGCTATTTTTTGAAAGTGAACCTATGGTGGTTGGATCACTTTGAAACAATTTTTTTTATTTGGGTATTTTCCCAATATTTCCCCTCTGAAATCTTGGACCTATCCGCTCCATAGTTTGGGAGATTTTAAAGTATTAATATTTTGACCTGGTAGTGCTTTTGGACATGACAACCATTAATGGACCTTGAAAATTATAGATTTGGTTTTCTCCTTCATTCATGATGAAATTTAAATTTTTGGTATGGGTTTTTTATTCTTGTCCTTTCGATGAAATCTCGTTTCAATCTGACAATCGGTTTGACGGGAATTCCAGCTTCTTTCTCCTTTGGGACGGAAAGAAGATTTATTCATTGTGAAGGTTTAATGGTGTAACAAAAGGGTCTAAAGGCATGTTTTTGATACATTTTGATAGTGGAATGGACAGGAAAAGATGGATCATCAATCCTTGCATCCGTTTGTAAGATTTTTTAAAAATTTGATTTCATGACAATGTGGATTTCCACTCTTCTTCTCTGATGTTCTTCATTTTTCTTCTTCATTTAGTCAATATTTCTTCTGAGACCTCTATATGATCATGGAATAGAGGAGTTCCTTTTTGTAGCAAAGCTGGTTTGAGATTTGGCAATGGAGGAGTGGTGGTGAGAAGTTACAGAGGGAGTTATAGAACATGTGAATGAAGGAGTTAGATGTTAGAAGCAGGGTGCAAGTGAGTATTTAAAATTTTAAAATTTATATGAGAAGGGATATGGGTGAATTTTTCAAGGTTTGATGTCCTTGACCTATGAGGTATATGAGGGACATCAAATTCCATGGTGAACAAGGAAAAGACACGTGGTAGAGATCTAACAATAGGGAATGAAAGCTTAAAAAATTATCTTTAAAGCACTGAAGGGTCGAAAGCTAGTAATATGGGTGACCAGAAGTCCTCCCTAGGGTATAGGTGTATTTTTCAAGGTTTCATGTCCCTAACATGAGGGACATCAAATTCCAAGGCACTCTTGGTGACAACACGTGGCAAAAATAAGACGACTAAGACTTTGAGCTCCCGCAAGCACCTAGAGGCTAAAATGGTGATCCTGGAGGTCATATGTGGGTCTAGAGGGCTTCATGGGGGCTGGGAGAATTTTCTAAACCTTGATGTCCCTGACCTTGAGGGACGTCAGGGACACAAAATCTTACCATGCTCCTAGAACTAAAAATTTGACTAACTCCTAAACCTTGATGACAACTTACGATGACAATATCTTGAGCTCCCGATGGACTTTTTCAAATAAATTTTATATGTTGACTGAAAATGGAATTATGAATCCAATGGTGGGGGCTCAGGTCTTGATTCATCAAATTCATCCATGAGAAAGAATATTTTTTATCTGGTACTCCACTTGCGCATGAGACAAACTGCTTACAAAACCATTGCGTCAAAGTGTAGTGAAACATATAATTTCTCCATCTTGTATATATTTGAATTAAATTTCTGAAGATGTTTTTTTTTTCTCCTAACTCCATCTAGAGCTCCTGAAATCACCTTTGGAAGATTAATAGTTGTTTTGGCCTATGCACTGCCTAAGCTTGTCATCCCTGGTTTTGATCAAACTACTCTAAACTCCATAAATCTTCCCTAAATCTTCCAAAATTACTTCCATGATGTTTATAAGACTTCAATTCATCTCCATATTGGATTTAGCTCCTTTTTTCCTCTCCAGGGGATTTCTCTAGTCCTAGGAAGGCCAGTGATAACCCTTCTCACAACTGCCCAAAGATAGCATTTTTCAAGAAATCCTAAAATCACCTAGGGGGTTCATTTCACTTTCATAAATCAGCTAGGGGAATGAATCACCACAAATTGCGAGGTTACTAGATTGAATTGGTAGACATGGAGTTCTTCGAAATGACAAAACATGAAAATTTTGCTAGAGGGGTATCGTTGTCATGCTTGGAAATTCTCAATTTTCATGTTACAAATTTACATGAAAACAATTGGATCTAGCTTGGGGACATGACATGGACCAAACAAAGAAAAGACATGACATGGAGAATCTAGAATCTCAACTTTAGACCATATTATCCATTGACCAGTGCCTTAACCATTGGGCCTCCAGAGTCATGTCCAACTTACAATAAGAGAGACATAGAGTGAAGAAGGAAACACACAAACACCGAGATAAATGAAAGGAAACACACAACACACACAGAAAGGAAACGAAACACAAAAAAAAGGGAAACAAACCTAGAAATAACCTATGGTACAAGGCGGGGGACAACCCGCTTTAATTGAAGTAGTTTTTATTCCTCAAAAGTTATCCCTTAGTGGGAGACACTGAGTGATGTTTTTCAATGATGCCATTTACTAGTTCCATAAAGTAACCTCCTCTCCTTAATTATTTATGAAATTTGGGTTGTTTCATGCCTATCTGTGTTTTTTTAGGAGTGATTCCATGTGAGCTTATTGATGTTCATGCATTCACTAAGAAATTTCAATGCATCCATGTTCTTTAAAATTGGTTTCATACTGCCAGTTAACTTCCATGTTTATCCACATAGGTGATTCTTCATTGAGAATCTCATATATTCCCCCAATCTTATTTTCATTTAAATTTCTTGAATATTCTAAGTTACTTTCTTTCCAGGGTCTATTCTCATTGATATCCTCTCCATGAGAAACCTTAGATTCATGATTTATCTCTATTCCATTGTGACATGCTTGAGTACTGGTGGGAGGATCAGAAGTAACCTCATACTTGTTATATATGGGCATGAAACAATTTAAGAGATCATGAATTGGCTCAGGGTCTTCCAAAACTTCCACTGTATCCAATAGTTCTTTCACAAAGACCTCCTTTGTAGCTTCCTGCAACTCATCTTTATATGCCTTTAAAGGATATTTATTTTGCAACTCAAGGAAACTATGCTGAGGGGTTACTTCATCATCTTGGGAATCATTGTATTTTATCACTCCTTTTTCTAGAGGGGATTCAAATTCAAATTCCTCAAAACTCCTTGCTTTAATTTGTTCATCATGGAAATATTATTCCTCTTCAAATGGGAAATAAAATACCTCGATTTTATCATTGTATCCATCAATAATTGGTTTGAGAGGGAAATCATATTTCTCATCTAGATTTATTTACACATAACCCATCTTCACACTAGTTGAGGCTTCTAAGTCAGCTTCAAACTTGTCTTGTAAATTCATGACTTACATTAGGAATTCAAGGCTGAGCTCGAGGCCTTTTGTTTCTTCCACATCTCTTTATACTTCTTCTACAGAAAATTCTTTCAAAAAATTTGTGGGCTCATAAAAATATGGTATTGTATATTCTTGAGTGATGTGATCAAGGGAGTCCTCAAGTTTAAATGGGAATGAGAATATCTCTTCATCACGGGTAAGCACATAAGCTGATTTTTTTGTTTGAAAATCATTAATAAACATTTCCTCTTCTTTAAAGTTTACATCGTCTGATAATCCAAGCATGCCCTCTTGTAACTCAAATATCCTCAATGATTATTTGAGGTTGATGCCTCTCTTGGAAGGCATTTATGGCCCTATCAATATGGGAATATACTCTTCCTCCTCAGTTGTCACAAAGTTATTCATCCACCTGGTATCTTGATATAAGGTGTTGGTTTTTGGGATTCTAGAATTTCACACTGTGTACCTCATCTTCTTCTTTGGAAGTGATTTCTCCATGTCTCCCTTAACTAGTATGTTTGTAGATGAACAATTCATATAAATTTTCCCTCCCAAGTATTGCCAGAAACTTCTACTCATCAACATTCTTAATTAAGCTAGAATGTCTGCTACCAATATCATCACTGAAATTTTCTTGTTTGGTAATCTAGTGAGAGCCACCTATGCATATTTGACCTTCCCTACAAGTGGGACCTCTTTTAACTCCAAAGAATAACAAGAGCCAACGGGTGGAGTCATGGTGAGTTTGAGATCCTTGGAAACCTTTAAAGGCATCATGTTGATTAAGGCACTAGAATCTATTATGCAATTGTTCAGTACATATTCTCCAACAAGAAGGGAAACATGTAAAGGATCAACCTTTTCAATCTTGGATACACTCAAGGAAATCATGTTATAAGAGGTAAGTGGACATGTGTTTGGTAGTACTCCTTTTTAATTGGGTATTACAACATTGGGTGTTAAAATACCACTCCTGATGTATTGAAAAAATCTCTCGAATTATTCAGGGTGAGTCCGTAAATATTTGGTTTCAGTAATTTTTACCTTGGATTTGTTCATGTATTCTATGAAGTCAAAAGGAGCATATACGGGTGAGGGTGATGAAGGGATTTATTTTTGATTTAGGACAGGTTTGGAAGTAGGAGTAGATATTTGGGGAACATAGGTGATCTTAAAAGGTATACTAGGAGATTTCAAAGTACTAGACTTAATAGGAGCAGATTTAGATTTAGAATTAGAAGATGCATCGAAAGACTTACTTGGAATTGTTGGAGACTTCTTATTTGCTATAGGATCATGCTTGAACAATGTGTACCCTGTGGAGGGTGGGAGCGAAGATCCTTGACTGATTATTTTATTTTGTAGAGTCACCACGAGAGGATATTCAGTCTTATTTTTCTTTGCAATAGTAGAGGAAGAACCCCCTTTCTCATACCGAGAATGAGTGAATATTGCACATGAGAAACTAGGTGTATCTTTTTCATCATCTTCATCACCTCCAGAATATTCACAGAATCTGATTGATGTATCGTTCTCAAACTCATCAATTTCTAGGAGATCATCTTATTCTCTTTCTTGTTCAATATTTGCTTCACTTTCCTCAATCTTGTAATTTGCAAATTTAGGTAAGTGCAGCAAGTTGGTGGATTAAAAAGGGGTCATAAGTGGACGTCATATCGTAAAAAAAAAGTTAAATCTCAACTTGTAGGTATTATTAGCAATACGTGCACTCAAAATTAAAAAAATTTATATAAATATGAATCGTAACATCCGTAATCTAGTTCCTAAAATACTAATTTAAAAAAAAAACAGACAAGTTAAGCTATATTAAACACTTAAAATTATATGACTTGGTTCTTTTTTTAAAAAAACCTATAATATTGTAGTCTATTTTCCCATGATTTGGATGACCAAATCTTGTTATTCTTTCTTCATTTGGTGAAAAGTTAGATGTAGTTGTCTATCTTGGGATGGATTTTATTTTGTATTTTTTTTGAGAATTTTTTTTTTTATGATTTTTTCCTTGAAAGTGGTTTGAAAAGATTTAGAAAATGGAGCATTTTCTGTTTTCCTATCGTAACTATATAAAAAATATTGAAATTATATATATATTAACATGTATATAATTTCTCCATGCTTGGGATGGTATAAGTTTTATCACATTTTGATAAGCGAAACAAAAGTTGCAGTCTTAAATGTAGACATGAACATTTGCAAGAAAAAATGTCTTAAAGACCTATTGTTAGTAAAAAATTATAAAATGATATTTATCTTATTTTATTCACTTTATAAATCAATATTTCTATGAAGCTAATAGTCTCCCCTACACGATGGCACCATTTTTGTGAAATGTTTTCAATTTTTTAGCATGGTTCAAGTCTGTGGAAGAGAAAATTTGAAGTTTTTTGACCTTTTACACTTCATAATGACCTTCCATAGCTTTGGTTGGGGAAAAACAAAGATTTCCCGAGCCTTAGGGTCGGATTTGATCATATAGAAAGAAGAAATCGCAATTATGGGTTTTATAACAAGAACCGTAATTACACTTTATAAACTATGAGCACGGTTTGTAAAGTGTGATCATGGTTCTTAAATCATATTTACACACATCCCAATGTTCTAATTACCATGTGATTTTTACTATTTGACTTTACCATATGAATTACTGTGAAATTCTGTCATTTTTTAAACATTTTTCTTATCACCGGAAGAAAAACATCATGGGAGACAAGAAACAAAGTCAAAAAAGGAAGTCATTAAGTAAAAAAAACACCAAAAAAATTAGAGGCAAACATATTTCAAAATGTCGAGAGAATGTAGAATCTTCGTGAATCAAGAAGAAGTTCATCTTCAACCTCTACTATTGTAAGCAATGAGGAACTAAGTAGTTTTTCTACTATCAATGTTGAATTTTAATTAAATACTCATGATAAAGATGTTTTTACTATCAATGTTGAAGAAGAATTAAATACTTGTGATGTACAATGAAAATGTGAATAAGAAAATTCAGGTTGAAACTGTAGACAAGCAAAATTTGACAAAAACACCTCCTCAGGATTTTCCATAAGAAACCTAATTATTTTATTGAAATTGATGAAAACATTTTGAAACCAATGTCCGACAAACTTTCTGAATGGACAAATCAAAAGAAAAGCCACTGAAATTTGGGATAATCATTTTGAAATTTTAAATGATTCCCAAAGATGTCATTTGTTGGTTAGTTTGCTGAAATTGATTAAAATGAGACCTACATTAAACACGTTAGGATTGACAACATCTAATATACGTGGTCAAACCTCTACAATTATTGAAAACCTTCATGATGCATATCACACTGTTTATGTCAAGAGATGCACTAGGGATATTTATATTTTACGTCATGTACTTGCTACTAGAGTTGTAAGTGAATCAATAAAACACAACATTTTATTACACAAACAAGTTGAATGTTGTAAGTCAATCAAAAAACTCTAATGAAAGTAACTGAAAGATGTAATATCCTTCAATCAATCAATAACACCTATTTTTAGGCATTGTTTGCTAGAGCACCACCTAAGGATAAACATAGTTTTGATGCTATAAGAGAAATTGTTATTCAATTTTGGCATGATAACACTAGAGTTTCACCTACTATGAGAGATGTTGTAAAATGGAGAGGTGGTTTTATTAATCGCGAACCACATCTAAAGCATTTCTTAGATATGACTCAAACTCAATTTTTTTGTAAGTTTGAACAAGAGCTTATAGGAATTAAAATTAGTCAATGTATTTTCGAAATGTTGAAGCCATTCTATGTGAAAATCAACCATACTCTCACCACTTGTTGTAGGAAACATGTTGAATTTGTGATGCATTATGCTAAATTTTTACTTATTTGTTCTAATTTTCATTCTGAAACTATGTTAACGGAATTTGGTGTTAAAGTTCCACCAATATCTTCTAGGGATTTCATTCCTACGATATTTTGTGAAAAATAAGTTGGAAAATTTTTTTATAGTCAGGATTGTTTAGATGGAAGTGTTATCCAAAATGAGCCCCTTGCTTATTTTGGCTAACTTGCCTTCATTCTTTCCTTCCTTAAGCTTCAACTTCAATTTTCACACAATTCAAGCACTAAAAGAATTCTAGAAATGGCTTCATTAGATAGGATTTTTCTTTCCCTTTCCATAAAGGTAAAGAAGTCCTCCTAACTCCTTGTATTTTACAAGCTATGGCTCGATGGAGTTTGGAGGGAAAATTTGCTAAGGCAGACCCTTGGGAAAAATTTTGGCACTTAGCCTTTTGGCTAAAAAACTCAAAGGAAAATTTTGGCTCCAAAGCCCATAGAGGAAAATATATTGTTAAAGGCCCACAACTAAGAAAAATATGCCATGTGTGAAGGTAGAGTAGTGGGGTCATAAGGAATTTAAAGTTTTTGTCGTTTCATCAAGGTGCGTCAAAGGAAAGAATAGAAGCGCATCCCCACCGAGAAATATGAAGGTGCCATGTGTCTAGTTAGTAGCAGGAGTCAGGGTGTCAGGAGGATTTGGAGAAATTTTCCAAAGTGGTTAAAGGTGAAAAGGTGAAAAGTTGAATTGCTTCTCTGCACTGTATTAGAATGCTCCACGTGTCCTCATCAACAGTGGAGTGGCAGGGGCACAGAGAATTTTGGGAAAATTTCCCAATTTTGCAAAAGGAGGAAAAAGGAAAGGTTCTGATCCTACGTATTGAAGCTATTATGTCTGCGATTTGTCATCATTTTGCGTAAGGAACATATATTTTTTGGAAAATTTTCCCAATTTAAAAAAAAGAGGGAAAATTTTCAAATTTCGGCCCGCGAACCTGAATTTTACCCTAATTTTGCCATTTTTCCCTAAATCTTTAGAGGGGCATATCTTTCGTACGAGATCTTAGTTTTTCATGATTCTTATATCAATGGAAAGATGTTGAAGTCCTCTACATGATGGATAGTTCAATTTTTATTTTTGATGGAGGTTTGTGGGAGAAAAATGGGAAAATGTCTCTGATATGCAAAAAAAGTAGAAATGGTTCCCAACCACCAAAATTAATTAAGTATGGGCCTCTTTCTTTCTCTGCAAAGGAATTTACTTCCAAGTATCGGATTTTTCATGGAAACCCATCATTTTGTAGGCTAAATAAATATATCTTATTAGTGGTTGGAGTTTTAAATAAAATTTTCTTGCGTTTTCTCATTTCTTATTACGTTCGAGTGTCAAAAGCCAGGTTTGGCTCATTTTGTAAAATTTGTTCATCATTCTTCTCTACCTCTATCTTCTTTTCTTCCCCAGGGTCAAAAATGGAGTTTGAACCTCCTCTCCTACTTTGTAATGGCATTTTTTCCCTCTTACCCATGAAATGATGTTTTTTGCAAAATTCTGGAGAAATAAAAAATGTGTTTTGTGATGCATCTGTCCATCCTTTCTCATTTTTTTAGTTTTTTTCTTCTTGCTTCTCTTCATTTCAGGTATTTGTGCATGTTTGGATGTTCATTACAGGTTTTGGAGCTTGTGTTCATGCAGTTTAGGAACATTTTTTTGTGTGAAATCCATCTTTGGTCTATGATGCACTTGTCCATCCTTTCCATTTCTCACCTCTTCTTGTTTCATGGAAATTTAATAGATGTTCAACACTTTCCTTCTCTGGTGTATCATCATTTTAGTGTAGGCTCTATTTTTCCTTGATTTCTTTCTCTCTGTCTCCTTGGAAGTTAGATTAGGATTACATTAGCTTACCTACACTGGAATAGCTTGTGGCAGGTAGTGTAGGAAGAGGAATCATCCTTCTTTAGAGAGATTTCCCCATTTGCAAAGGTCCCACAGTTTGGGAAAGCTCAATGTTGTGCAATCACACCAAATGACATTGCCTTAGAAAAGCATATCTCAAGGTCATTTTGGGGGTGTTGTGAATTTACACTAACAGGAAGTTGTGGTACATGCGGCAGATTACCTAAATTGGAAAGTTACATCCTTGAACAAATTGAAGGTGCAATACAACATACTTAAGTTGATTTTGATAAATATAAATCAGTTGCATACCAGTTGAAAGATGGAAAAGAGTCTAAACGGTGTGAGCTAGTTACATAACATATGCCTATTTTTAAATTTATGAGAAATTTTAAGGATGAAATTTTATATGAGTATGCTAGGCATACACATAAAGCTTGATGGTTGGATGAACAATTCAGGATATATAAGGACACATTTCCTATTGGTACTATTGTTTCGGTGGTCAATTTAATAGAGAATTACATATTATAACCACAAATGGAGGTTCAATCACAATATTACAACTCAGTACAAGTTGTAATTTTTGTTCATATAACATTTATACATTCTCCTAATAGTACAAATAATGATCATTTTTTTTAAGAGAGTACCACTTTTATATCAGTGATGATCATACTCATTCTACTGAATTTGTGTAAGGGTGTTTCCATTTATTTTATGGAATATTGTCTAATAGGGACATCCACTTCAAAAAACATTATATATGGTCAGATAATTGAACATATCAGTTTAAGAATGCATGAATGTGTTATTGGATGAGTAGGATGCACATTAAGATGGGTGTGCAACATATTTAGAATTTCACTAAGGCAAGACATGGAAAAGGAGAGCATGATGGTGCAAGGGAATGTGTGAAAATATCTCTTGTAAGAGAAGAGTTGAAGTATAAAGATAGTTCTAAATTGAAAAATGCAAAGAGCATAGTAGAATGGTGTATTGAAAACATGGCCTGAGGTTCTCAAGAAAATTCCACAGTTCACATATATTTTTGGTTGATAGAGTAATAACAAATTACTAACTACAAGGATTTTATAACACTCACTAGGTCTATTGATATGCACTCATTTTGTAACTCAGATGCTACTTCATGGGCCACATGGACAAGAAAGTTGATATGTTTTTATGCATCTTGTATCAAATTTTTCACTATTGAGTGTGATTCACAAGAATGGGTGGATGGATGGATTTGCAGGACTATAACTCCGCTTCCTTGTTATCAACCTCCACAAGCATTACAGACTTATTTATCTACAGATGAAGTTGCAACATCCAAGGACTTTAACAAAATTTTGATTTTGAATGACAAGGTATTTATGGTCATTTACAATTTTTGTATTGAGTTATGTCCATTGAAATTTTAATATGTACAATTTAAATTTGAGTTGAAACCTTTTTTTTTTGTAGGACATGTGTTTGCAGTTATTGTGACAGAAGACAATGAAGAAGGAACAAACTATTTCTTATGTCATTGCATCACAGGAAAGAAAGAAGTTGACTTCTCATGTTATAGATGGCAAAGATATTGAGTACCCTCCATGGTCAATGGTAGTTGCTGGAACTTGGATTCAATGATATCCATTAAAAAAATCCTCTATCCGAGTGTTTGAAGACTTTAAGACACACATAAAAATACTCTTATATTCACATCTAGTTCTAGCGACAAATATTCATCTGTATAGATATCGAGGAAGAACTAATAACAATATTCTTTGGAAGGTTTGAGAGTCAAATCATGAAGCAATCTTGTACGCTATTCATAGTAGATCTGATCTTGATGGTTCATTGGAATGAATTTACAATGCTCATGTCTAGTATATATAATTTCTTTTGTATATATAAATTTGTTAGTTAGATAAATTTAAATTCATATATTTTATTAAATTTGTGTATTTTGTATATATCTAGTATGGTTTTGATTTGAAACTTAAATTTCTTTGACTAACACTGTTATGTGCAGGTTAGTGCTACGAGAAAATCTTCCACCTTCACGTGGTTGGCACTATTAGTAGAAAATTATAAATTCTTGAAGCTAAGAGAATCTTTCATTTTTTTATAAGAAAAGAGAAGCAATTAACAATGATTTATGTACCTATGGAGTGGGTTCTTGGCTTTGGAGGAGGTAGCCCAAAATCACTTGGAGCTTATAGAACCAAAATGATGCCTCCGTAAGTGTTTACAAGACCATCTTGTCTGTGCATAGTCAATTCAGTGCCACGACCCACCGTTTGCAAAATATAGCATTTGATAGCCTTACACTGGGTCAAACTACACTATTTCTTATGTTTGCAAACACTATGGTAGTGAGAGCACCGATTGGAGAAGGAAAAAACTAAAACATGATATTGTAGAGGATCCCTATGTCAATGTGTAGGATTAGACGAGACGTCTCTAGGTGCCACAAAGTGCGCCTAGTCACCCGTCGAAGTTGAATAATTTTTTGATCGCAAGGCTCTTAAGGGACTACACCTGAATGAAGTATCCTGAAAGAAATGATTTTATCACACACTAAAATTATGCCTCCTTAAGCATTCACCTAGCCACCTAGACGTGTCGGCGTACTCGGTTTGGTGCCATAAACCACCATTTACAAAATATAGTGTTTGACATCCTTACACTTACTTGAACTACACTATTTTGTGCCTTTGTAGACAATAGGGTAGCTAGAACATCGATTGGAGAAGTAAAAACCTAAGATAGGCTATTGTATTGGGTCACTACATTGATGTTTAGGATTAGATGAGATGTCTCTAGGTGTCATGACGTGCACATAGTCACCCGTCAAAGTTGAATGATTTTTTGGTCTCAGGGATCTTAAGGGACTACGCCCAAATGAAGTAGCTTGGAAGCAATAATGTTGTCACCCACCAAAATGATTCCTCCTCTAGCATTCACTTGGCCACCTAGATGTGTCGGCATAGTTAGTTCTGTGCCACGACCCACCGTTTTCAAAATATAACATTTGATAGCCTTACACTGTCCCAAACTGCACTATTTCATGCATTTACAAATAATAGGGAAGTGAGAGCACCAATTGGAGAAGGAAAAAACTGAGACATACTATTGTAGAGGTTCCCTATGCCAAGGTGTAGGATTAGACGAGACATATCTAGGTGTCATGGAGTGCACGTAGTCACATGTTGAAGTTGAACTATTTTTTTGTCTCAGGGCTCTTAAGGGACTACGTCTAAACAGAGTAGCCTAGAAGTAACGAAATTGTCACACACTAAAATGATGCCTCCTATAGCATTCACCTGGCCACTCAAACATGTCATTGTAGTTGGTTTGGTTCCATGACGCACCATTTGCAAAATATATAGTTTGATAACCTTATACTGGCTCAAACAACACTATTTCACACATTTGGAAACAATAGGGAAGTGAGAGCACTGATTGGATAAGAAAAAAAACCAAGAAAGACTATTATAAAGGGTCCTCACACTAAGTTGTAGGATCATATGAGATGTATCTAGGTGCCATGGAGTGTGTGTAGTTACCCGTTGAAGTTGAACAATTTTTTAGTCTCAGGGCTCTTAAGGGACTACGTCCGAATGAAGTAGCCTGGAAGCGACGACATTATTGCAAGCCAAAAAAAAACCTCCTATAGTGTTCACTAGGCCACCCAACCATGTCAGTACAGTTGGTTTGGTGCCACGACCCACTATTTGTAAAATATAGCGTTTGATAGCCTTACACTGTCTCAAACTGCACTATTTCATGTGTTTGCAAATAATAGGGCAGCGAGAGCACCAATTGGAGAAGGAAAAAACTGAGACAGGCTACTATAAACAGTCCTTATTTCAAGGTTTAGGATTGGATGAGACATCCTTAGGTAACACAGAGTCTTTGTAGTCATCCGTTGAAGTTGAACATTTTTTTGGTCTCAGGACTCTTAAGGGACTATGCCGGAATGAAGTAGCCCAGAAGCAATGATGTTTTCACACACCAAAATGATGCCTCATCTAGCATTCACCTGGCCACTCAGATGTTTTTTTTGTAGTTATTTTTGTGCCATGACATCTCAAATCATGATTTCTCACTACTCTCCTCCGTTCATTTCCTAGGACTACCTAAAAAAGGTAGTTTGTAAACATTTATGCCACAAAGGTTCAAGGAATGCCAAGAAGGCTCTAGATTGAGTTGTTTGATACCAATCTAGGCCACCCTAGATCCCACCATGATGTAAATTATTTGAATATATACATTACATACATATTTATGTGTTCTTATCTAGATTGATATGTCATAATATATATATAAACATCCTAAATAAATATGTAAAGAATGTTCACAAATTCCTTGATATATCATTTTAAAATTAATTGAAGAACCTTGAATTTTTTTCAAATACCTTAGAATGGTAAGGATGTGAATATTTTACAAAACCACTCACAAAAATATGTATTTTGGACTAGAAAGATTGTAGGGTATTAAAAAAATGGGGTTTTTAATGTGTGTGCTTAGATACATAAACATATAGGACTTAATAGGGAAGTGAATCTACTTACGATAATCAAATCATGTGTAACTTCTTAGTTGATTGGCTTAGCACCAAATTATAAAGAGATATGAAGGTGTATCTATTGATCAATGGGATAAGCTCTATTAATGGAATAATATCTAAAACAATACATAAATGCTTCCCTTAATTTCTTAAGAATTGTACCATGAAATGTTGCACCATAGTAACGTTATATTCCTATAGTTCAAGATGAACTCTACCTCACTTATTTCTAACAATGTTCGTATTAGTTGATATGAAATAGATGAGTGTTGGCTTTAAAAGAAAAAAAAGGTTAGTTATAGAAATTCCCTCACAACCATTCTTTCAAAGATGTGCACATTGTTAGGAGGCAGGAAAATAATTAAAGTTGCACATACACCTTATGTATTTACTATGAAAAAATTAATTATGTGTTGCCCTTTTTTTGTTCACCTCACATGGTTATCATAGGTTTTTCTTAATGGAATAGGTTTTTTAACAATTGTACCATATAGTTCTCTGGGACGTGGTTTTTTAATTTTAAATCAAACATACATATAGAACTAATATACATAGAACATACATACATAGAAGGATATCATGTGCAATAAAATCTAATCAAACATAGAAGCAATATCATTATGAAAAGAAACACATGGATATATAATGTATCAAACTAAATGTGTTGGACACACGTATCTAAAAATATAAGTTCATAACATGTGTACATCTCAAACTAAGTGTGTTGGATGCACATCTTTGAAAATATAAGTTCATAATATGTGTACATCTTGAACTAAGTGTTTCATACATATAGGACCACATGTGGTCACATAAGGCTATATATACAATGGACTATATGAAGAATCATGAACTAGGACCAAATGGCCCATATATATATATATATATATATATATATATATATATATATATGTACATCTAGGTCCTATGAATCTAATCATGAAACATCTTCCCTGTCTTTGCCTTGCTAGAAGTAGCATGTCCATGACCTGTGGATGTAGTGGAGGGAGAAGTCACTACGGATTTTATCTATGTGGTCCTAGGCATCTCTAAGCAAGTCTGTAACATAACCTACACATTCATAAACAACAAGTTTTTATCACCCATATTTTTAAAATACATTCAAAATTTAGAAACTTAGAATTTAGTTAAAATGCATGTGAAATATTATCGCAATGTCATGATCCCTATCAATTTGTCATTGATGCATCGCAGGGACAACAATAGACTCATGAGGGGTAAGCTACATAAAAAATAATTAAATTTCAAATTAAATATTTCATGTAAAAAAATTTATATTGTAGATTTAAGTAATAAGAAATAATTTCTCCAAAATTTAACAAATTTGGTAAATTGTACCTCAGTTACTGGATCTGCAGATTCTATGGTAGTATCCATAGCAGCCTTCACAATCTACATATATGGAGGAGTATCTTTAGCATTCATAAGCTTATCAAAAAACATGTACAAATCAATATTAATCTTCATGACTGACACATAATAGACCCAAAGCATAATCCACGTGAACTTCCACAATTAGAAACAAAGTGTAAAGAGAAACTAACCTTTGTAAAAGTCACATAAGGCATGCCAATAGTCTTAGTTCCTAAAGCATATGATGACCCATCAGGCTCCTGCGTATAAAATACAAACATATATTAATATGTAATGTATGGTGAAACATTATAATAATAAAAGTGCACAATCAAATGAAATTTAAATTTAAGTACAACTTGAAACTTACATTTGTAACACACCCAGCTGCATTAGCTAGCATGTCGACACTAGATGTTTCCTTCACTGGCTCTTGCTATTTAAAATAAAATATAAAATTAGTTGTTACATGTATGTACATGACGTATAATCAAATATATATATTAAAATCTCAAACATGAATTAAACTATTATATATATATATATAATATTTATTTGACATTTACCTGTGAAAGACCAAGATCCTTTGCACTAGTTCTAAAAACATCGGCCATCATCTCATCTAGAGAAAATAAATCACATGATCCAAAAAATTATGTCTCGCCCACAGTGCATATGTCACCACATGATCCACAATGGTGTGGTGTGCTAGAACTTGCGCCTCCACCAACATCACCAGATGTAATTTGGTCACTATGTTGGGTCATCATGTTAGTGAGCTCCCTTAATGCATGTAGTGTTTCAATCTCCACAACCTCCTTCACTGTAGGAGGGATAACTGAAGGAAGTGGGGATTTTGGGGCATGGGGGATCATTAGTTAACCTACGAGTGTACGAATTCTACTCTGTGCAGAGTCACCTCCTTGCCCATAAAACTCATAAAAGTTAAAATAATTTCGAACCTCATTAAGCATGAACTCGCAATATAATTTCTTCAAGAAATAGAGAGGAACCTCATTTTTGTTTCATGGTGAATAATAAAAAACCGTCCACCATCGGTCTTAAAAAAAATTCTTCATTCAGTCATCATGGCACCAATGGATTGGGAACCATATTCAAGTAGCTTTGGGGAGGAAATGGATCTTGGGTCGATAAATAATGCACATATGCGGTCTTTTCCAAAAAAATATATTTTATGGTCAGATGGGATAATTTATCTATATACCACCACTTACAATCACCTCTAAAGGTATTCCATTTGTCTATTTGGTTGGTTGCGTAGTTGACTTCACCAATAAATGTTTGCAATGTGTTGGCTAAAGTCATCTGGGACGGATTTGTGGCATGATTTTGTCTTATAGTCTGAATAAGGTTCTCAATGAAAATTTTATTTTGTCAGATTATTCCAACGATATCAGCTTGTGTTCTTATTGGTTTCATTGGGATGGAAGGAGCCACAGGAGGTGGATCTATGTCTGGAGGAGGGTTTTGAGAAATATTTCGATGGTTTGTAGGATTACGAGCTTGCTGAGTAATTGACAAAACAAAAAAATTCTATACATTAAAAAAATGAAAACTATGAAAATCACATAAAATAACCTAAAATGAAATAAAATTGATCAAAATCAATGCCTTAACTCTTTGTCTTGGCAGAATGGTTAAAACTATTGCGTTTGAGAAGTTTGAAGAGAAATTTTTAGGGGGTATTCAAAGCATGAGTGCCAAATTTATAGGAGAAATTTTTGTTGGAAAATAAAAATGGGGGAAAATGAGGAGTTGTGGATATTTTTTTGTTTGAGGGGACCACAATTGTGGTTTGAATCCGGTGATCGTAATTTAGGTTCGAAAATCACCAAACCTATAAAAAAAATTGTGCAAGCATGGTTTAGAAACCACAATCGCGGTACGTAAATTTTGGGTTTTTACGTCCACCTAACTATCCACTAACTTTCTACACTTACCCCATTCACGAGTACGGATTTCAAGGAAATCCTTCAGGGTGCTCCTAGAATTTGATTTATGTGGTTTCCTTGAGAAAATACTAGTTCAAAAAATTTACTTTTCGGTGACACCATCTCATTTGCAAATTTTTACAACAATAAATCTATTCTCTCATCTCCAAGATGTTGGGCCTTACCATTTGATGGGTTATTGATATTTTCATAGAGGATGATATTTTCATCAAGTTCAATAGACATCCTTTGTGCTTCTATAATGTTCCTTTGTTGAACTTTTCATAGGAGAAATCCTAATTCTAGTGATTAAGCATTGATGAAGAATCTCTTGACATTATTTTTAGATGGTGAATACTCTTCTAGTATCCTGTAAATCAACCGTTTAAAATGATCCATGAAGTCTCTCATAGTTTCACCTTTTCCTTTCTTCATTTGAGCTAACTGCACCAAGAGTTCTTGATAGTCTTCAGTTGATTGAAATATTTACTTGAAGGCACTATTAATATTGTTCTCACCAATGATGGATCAGGTAGGAAAGAGGTAGATCCATTATGTTGATTTTTCTGTGAGAGACTCCACGAACAATTGTATAGCGACATCTTCATGTTGAACACCAAGAATCCCACATGTTGTGGTGAAGGCTGATATGTGCTCTTTAGGGAGCTTTGTGCCACCACCTTTGAAAATTGGAAAGTTCTTATAGGAAATTATTGGTACATCATGAAGAGATTTTTCAATAGCAAGTGGCCCTATATTTCTTACCCATGGAACAATGCATTGATTTCTTTCTTCTTTGTTTGCCATTGTTTCCACTTCAACTTATTCAAAATTTTCTTCCTATGGGAAATCAATGCTCAATGATGGTTGAAAAATGGGAGAATTTGAAGGGGGGTATCATCAAGAGTTTGAATAGGATTTCCAAGTGAGCTTCTTGAAGACCCGGATGGGGATGAGGCTTGAGAAAAATAATAGGGATTGTGTCTAGCTCATCGTGGATGATTTTATAAAGCCTCAAAAGTGGGGTCAACATTTCCTCTCAATCTATTCACCTTGATGTATCTCCTTTCTGCCAGATTTTGGTAAATCTTTAAGTGGGAAAACAAAAGGAAATTGTGGAATATGAAGGGTCATGTGTAGGAATTGACAATGTATCTTTCAAAAATGGATTTCCATGAACTTTTTTTTTTACTTTTTCAATATTTGATTTTTTTGTAATTTGAAATCTTGTGCTCGTATTTTTGGTGCAGATGCTGCCAATTCTACCACATTGTGGGTGCCAAAAACTAAAATTAGGAAGAAACAATATTGCAAATGACAACAAGACCAATTATAATTTAATGAGCACAAAGTATCAGTAAACCTCTTAGTCAAAAAAGGTGCTAAACTCCTTTTTCTTCTATTGATGCTCAAGCAGAAATTATACACACTATGAGAATGGAAGACATTGGTAATAAGGGAAAAGTGGCTAAATCTTATTAGTGACAAGTGAAACAAATATCTCTCATGAACTTAAGAGAATACAACTAGCTAGAAGAATTTTAGAATTAGAACCCTTTGGAATGAGGAGCTCATTACAATTTATAATGCTTTGGAATTCTCTTCACGTACCCTCCATTGACCCTTCATATGTCATGAAACTTTTCACATTATTAGGAGAACATTAAGTACCCTTTTATAACTTAAGGGTGACTTATTACATTAAAAAAGTGTAACCCCAAACATAAAATTAGAATATTGATGAAAGAGAAAGTTGGGCGGGAGAGAAGAGAGAGACAGAAAGAGAGAAAAAAGAAGAAAGAAGAAGGATGATGTAAATGATGATAGATTTTGCCTCTGATAAAGCCCATTGATCCTTTTAGATGACTCAATGAAATGCTTTAATGTGATGAAATTTGAATCTCTAAAATCTTACACACGTTGAAGAAATTCCTTTGGATGATGTGTGAACACCATGTTTAAATACACTATTACATGACTCATTTGGTGACCATGCACATCACTCATAGAGATCCAATATGAACAAATCTTGTCCTAACTCCCTTCAATGCTACCATACTGCTCGACTAATTCAGAGATGATCTTGATGAAGCATCTTATGAATGATCTGATGATTTCGATTGAGAATTCCACCTCTCGCATACCAATTGAAACATGAAATGAGTGTCGAAAGACACTGTTTACATCCTCACTATCACCTACTCTATATAGTATGATGATAGAGACTACACTTTTTATATCTCTTACTCAGAAATGAAAGGTTGTGCTGGATTCTTCCCTGTCTATTTATGCTTCATGATTTCTTCAGAAAAAATAACTTAATATTTTTAGTAAGTATGAAAAATCATATACCTCGAACCTTAACTGGATGTTGAAACTCAAATTTCCCTATCTCTCTGCATTCCTCTCACCTTCTGGATTAATTTTCTATTTTTGGCAGGTGCTCATGAGACCACTTACTATTTTTAGTAAGTGTTAGTTTTGGACCAAGATGACCATTTTGGTGATATCTCCTTGCAATACATCTTCTGTGTTTAATGCCTCTTTCACAATTTCTTTAATTGATGAATTTCTTGAAATGGAAGTCCTCCATGTAGAAGACCTACCATTTTTGGAAAGTGATTCTCTGGTGGTTTGATCACTCCAAAACTAATTTTTCTGATATGGGTTTTTTTCCTGATATCACCCCTATGAAATCTTGGACCTATCCACTCAATAGTTTGGGATATTTTAAAGTTTTGATTTTTTGACCTGATAGTGCTTCTGGATATGGCAACCATTAATGGACCTTGAAAATTACAGTTCTTGTTTTCTCTTCCATTCATGATGAAATTTAAATTTTTGTTATCATTTTTTTCTTCTTGTTCTTCTGGTAAAATCTCATTTCAATTCGACTGCTAGTTTGACAAGAAATACAGCTTCTTTTTCCCTTGGGTTGGAAAGAAGATTTCTTCACTGTGAATGTTTAATGGCATGAGAGGAGGGTCTGAAGGAATTTTTTTATTGTATTTTGATAGAGGAACTAAAAAAAAAATATTTCATCAATATGGGCATCCGTTTGCTATATTTCTTCAAAATTTGATTTCACGGCAATGGGAATTTCAATTTTTCTTCTTCTCTATTCTTCATTTCTCTTCTTGGTTTAGTCAATATTTTTATTGATACCTGAATATTATCATGGAGTAGAGGATTTCCTTTCTTTATAAAATTTGGTTTGAGCTTTGGAAATGGTGGAGTGGTGGTGAGAAGTTGAAGAGGACAGTTACTAGAGCATGTGCACAGAGGAGTTAGATGTTAGAAGTGGGCGAACAAGTGAGTATTTAAAATATTAAAATTTAGCTAAGACAAGAGATGGTGATATTTTTATTTCCTTGATGTCCCTGACCTTTGAGGGACATGAGGGACATCAATTTCCATGGTGAGCAAGATGACGACAGGTGGTGGAAATTTGACAGTAGGAAGTGAAAGGAATAAAAGAATCAACTTTAACCTTGAGGACTAAAGTGCCGAAATCTAGTCTTGAATGGGTGACACATGAGTGAAATCTTCCTTAGGGGATGGACATATTTTTCAAGGTTTTATATTCCCTGACATGTGAGTTACATGAGGGACATCAAATTCCATGATGCTCTTGGTGATGACATGTGGCAGCGAGTGGATCCAACGGTGAAGGCTTTGAGCTCCTGCAAGCACCTATGGGTTGAATTAGCGATCATTGGAGGTCGTATGTGGGTCCAGAGGGCTTCCTAGGGGCTAGGTGCATTTTCCCAAACCTTGATTTCCCTAACCTTGAGGGATGTTAGGGACATAAAATCTCACCATGCTCCTTGGAGCTTAAAATTTGACTAACTCCTAAACCTTGAGGGTAACTTGCGACGATAATATCTTGAGCTCCAGATGGAATTTTTAATGAAATTTTATATGATATTGACTTTGAAATGAAATTCTAAATCCAATAGTGGGGATATCATGTAGGTCTTGATTCATCCATTTGATCCCTGAAAAAGTGGACTTTTGATCTGGTACTCCACATATTCATGAGAAAAACTTGCTTGCAAAATAATGTACACAAAAGTGTTGTGAAAAACTTCAATTTATAGTCTTGTAGATATTTGAATTACCTTTTTGAGGATGATTTTTTTTTCTCCTAACTCCATCTGGAGCTCCCATAATCACCTTTGGAAGCTCAAAAGTTGTTTTGGCCTGTGCACTGCCTAGGCCTATGAACCCTGATTTTCATCAAACTACCCCAAACTCCTCAAATCTTCCCTGAATCTTCCATAATTACTTCCATGATGTTTTTAGGCCATTAAATTCACCTCCATGTTCAATTTGGCTCCTCCATTCCTGACTCTAGTGGGGTTTCTCCAGTCCTAGGAAGGCCAATGATAATGCCCTTCCCATAACTTGCCTAGAGATAGCATTTTTCAAGAACTCCTAAAATCACCTAGGGGGTTGATTTGACTTTCCTAAATCACCTAGGGGAATGAATTAACACCAATTGGGAGGTTACTGGACTGACTGGGTAGACCTAGGGTGCCTTGAAATGATAAAACATGAAATATTTGCTACAGGGGTATCGTTGTCATGCTTGGAAATTGTCAATTTCCCTATTACACATTTGCATGACAAAAACTCTGTATGATAAAAATTGTAATATATAATTCTAATTATGGTTATTAGATAAAAGGGGGTTGGTCCTCCCTTAAAGTTGTAGTTTGTTAAATTAGGGGTTGGTGCTCCTTGTGGGATTGGTGTCTCACTAAATCAGGGGTTGGTGCTTCACTAAACTTCTTTTATTTGAGTAATATAAGAATTTTTTTAGTTTTTTTTCTTCCCTATGAGGGTTTCACACTTATATATCATGTTAGCGTGTTGTGTACTTTGTTTTTTATCCTTAATATCTGATGCACACTATTTTTTTTAATGGTGAATGGTTTAATGAATAAATGAATGTGTATAATGTAATAATTAAATTTGAGATATAATTTTGAATAATTAATTCATCTCTCCTCTCAGTGGTATCTAACAATTAGTATCAGAGCTAGTCCTTCTAGAAAAAGCTTAACATCTTCAAGGATATCCTCTATTCACAAGCATGACAACGAATCAAGCACAAGGTGGATTATTCATGTCAATATCACCACTCTTCACTGAAAAAAATATGTACTCTTAAAAATAAGGATGAAGAAATATATTATGTCACTTGGATTTGGTATTTGGGAATGTGCTGAAAAAGGGTATAATCCTCCAGCCACACCAATTACCTTAGCTTAAAAAAAATGGAATATGAATGCAACTCAAGAGAGATGAACGCTATATTGTTTAGTTTGACTGAAACAAAATTTATAAAGGTAATGCACTCCACCACTGCCAAAGAAATTTGGAAAAAGCTTTAGAATATTTATGAAGGTGATGAAAAATTAAAACTAGCTAAGATGCAAACTTAGAGGGCCCAATTTGAAATCTTAAAGATGAAATAATATGAGACTATTACAACTTATATATAAAGGGTAGATGAAGTGATCAATATGATCAGAGGCTTAGGTGAAAAACTAGATGAATCTACAATTGTTCAAAAAAATTGAGATCTTTGACCACTAAATATGATGTCGAATGTTTCACCTGTGTCTTTCTAAGAGGCCAAGGATATGAAAACTCTGGGAATGGATGAACTTTAGAGTATCCTTTTAGCATAATAAATGATGACTATTGGATCAAAGATCACCAAGAAAGAGGTTGCATTCAAAGCTAAGAAAGAGAACTAGTAGCTCTAAGCAAGAAGAAGAAGAATTAAATTCAGAGAAATAAATATATGATGAAAATATCAAAGCCATGTTCGTTAGAAGATTGAAAAGAGTATCAAGTAAGTACATTGGAAAACTTCCTTTCAAATGTTTTGAATGTGGAAAAGTAGGTCATTTTACAAATAAATTCCCAAATAAGGATAGAGAAAACTAGTCTGAATATGAATAAGAAAGTCACAGACACAGCTAGAAAAATAAGAATCACAAAAAGAAAGATGGTAAAAAGAAGCAATTCAAAGAAAAGAAGTATTTATACATAGAATAAAATTCAAGTGAATCATATTTAGGAATATCAGACATGTATGAATGAGATAATGATGAATACCTATATGAATTTCTTTTAATGGCCATGGATGTCCCTGAAGAAGGTAGTTTAAGAGGAAATAATGTAGTTGAATGTGAAGACATCGATGAAGAAGAATCAAAAGTGAATCTAGAAGCCGAACTGATAAGTGGTCTTGAAGAATTTACACTATGTAAAAAGACAAATCTAAGGATGAGATGCACATTAAAATACTATGAATAAAAAATCCATGTCTTTGAACAAAGACAAACTCTAAGAGAAGATGAATAGGCTAAAGCGCTTAAATATTTTGAGACCCAGCTAGACAAGATTTCATAGAATTACAAATCAAAGGAAAACGAGTGCATAAGACAAAATTCTAAAGTAGAGAAACTGAATACTGAGAAGGAACAAATGGGCAACAAGTTGATAATGTATGAGAAGTTAGAAAATATCTTTAATGTCTTGAGTAATATACTTAACATTCAACATGATTATTATGATAAATATGGAATTGGTTTCAAGGAAGAAAGCAAAGGAGTTGAATTAGAGAAGAATAAGGTGACCAAAACTACATCAACACCAAGCACTTCTTATTCTACAAACAATAAAGTCATCAAAACCAAGAGGAGAAGGAACACTGCTCCTAGAATGACATATGCAATGAGATAAACACATTCTTTCTATGATTATTATTATTCATGGAATTAGTTTGGACATAAGGTTGGTAAGTGCAGAAAGTCCTCTAAAGGATATAGAAGACATTATGGTCCATCATACACTAGATTGAACTATAAGGTTATCAAACATAATTATTACAAGAAAAGGGATTAGGCATCAACAAGTAAGAAATAATATTTTAAACAGAAATGGATGTATGTTGCTAAGAAATATATGAATGAGAGGAAAGAGTCTTATTTAGTAGTAAATATTGAATTTCATGTGAAAAATGAAGATAAAATATGGTACTTGAATATTGGATGTTCCAGTCACATAACAGGTGATAAAAATAAATTCATCACTCTAACAAATAATGCATCAAGAGCTATTAGATTTGGTGATAACAACTCATCAAACATAGTTATAAAGGGAACTTTGTTTTTAGATAATGGATTTAGACAATCACCAAGAATTTTTTATATGTTGCAAGACTCAAACATAATCTGTTAAGTGTGAGTCAAATGTGTAAGAGATGATATAATGTAATATTCCATGATAAAGGTTGTGATATTTTTAAACTACAAAACAGGGAAGAATGTTGCAAAGGCCAAGCATGCTCTAAAAAAAAATAAGATAAATACTTCAAAAGTAAGGTTGATGACAACTTTCTATGACACATAAGGCTTGGGGGGGCACATGAGTTTTGAGAATCTGGTAAAAATAAGTGATAAAGGTTGTGTGCAGTATATGCCAAATATTGTAAAACTGACATATACACTCTACAAAACATGCCTTCATGGAAAAAAAACAAGGAGACTATTCAAATCAAAGGAGTACTTAACAACCTGACTACTAGAGTTGATTCATACATATCCCTATGGTCCTACAAGAACTGAAACCATACAAGGTGAGGTATATTTCATGTTGCTCATAGATGATTACACCATAAAGACATGGGTGGCTTATTTAAAACAAAAATTAGAAGCTCTAGATAGATTCAAGAAGTTCAAGGCACTAGTGGAGAATGAGAAGAACAAGATGATCAAATGCTTAAGATCAGAAAGAGGTGTAGAGTTTTGGTCCAATGAGATCTATGAGTTTTTTGAAGAACATGGAATGAGAAGACAATTCTCAACCATAAGGAAAACTCAACATAATAGAGTGGTTGAAATAAAAAACAAGACTCTATACATGAAATTGCAATAACTATAATAAATGAATCTAAGCTTCTAGATAAATATTAGAGTGAATAGGTATACAAAGCGGTCTACATCTTAAATAGAGAACAATTGAGGGTGAATATTGATAAGCCACCTTATGAATTGTGGAAAAACAACCTTGCAAATGTGAAACACATAAGAGTTTTTGGAAGCAAGTGTTACATCAAAAGAGATGAAGAAAATATGGGAAAGTTTGATTCTAGATGCGATGAAGGTATATTTCTTGGGATACTTACTCAGTAGTCAACGTAGCTTACAAGTGCTACAATAAGAGGTTACAAAAAATTATTAAAAGCACAAATATAAAGGTAGATGAATCTCTCAAGATCAGCACTCAACCCCAAGGTAGTCATGAAGATCAAGAAGATGATTAATAAATGTAATTTCCATGGAAATATAAAGAAGAAGAGGGAGTGAAAGAGACATCAGACACTACGGCTCCCTCAAGACAAGTTAGGAGGGATCATCCCTCAAATTAGATAATATGAAATAGAGAAGGGACCGTTCTCACAAGAAGAATACTAAAGGAAAAACAAAACCATGAAGACATAACACTCCTTTCAATGATAGAACCTAATAAGTGTTATAGAAGCATGTAAGAATCAACATTGGGTTGACTTCATGAATGAATAAATTGATCAAATAAAAAATAATGAAACATGGAAACTTGTTCCAAGACCTAAGGATAAAAATGTGATTGGAAATAAATGGGTATTCAGAAAAAAATGAATGAGAAAGGAGAATTGATAAGAAACAAGGAAAGATTAGTATGCAAGGGATATGCATAGATGGAAGTAATTTACTTTGAAGAAAAAATTTGCACCAATAGCAAGAATGGAAGCTGTAAGATTGTTTCTAGGTATACATAGGCTCATAAGAAAATTAGAGTGTTTCAGATGTGATGTTAAAGTCAACATTTCTACCATGGATATGGAAATGATAGAGGTATATATTCAACATACCTGGGGGTCATTCGGGTAACAGATGATGAATGATTCTATGTTGATAGCTGAAGAAGCGACTTGTCCTGGATTTGGATGGGATCCCATTTTTTCATGGTATAATAGGGTCGATAAAATAACTCGAATCGAATAAGGTGTTCTGATGCTAGGTGTAGTTGATAGCTAATGTTTATATCAAAGTGGCAGGTGAGAATCTAAGGTGAGTATCATATTCCTATGTGGACCATATCATATTTTGAGGTTATCATGATAAAATGACTCATGAGTTAGATTGATTTCCCTGAGAAAAGATTTTGAAATGTACTATAATTGGGGATCTCTACCAAGCTTCCTGGGACTTCCTAAACCACTTTAGGAGACCAAGTTATGTGGTTTGTTTCCCACATTACCTCTTAAATTCCTTTGAGCATTCCATTCTAAAACGAGTTCTAGAATGCAATATCTCGAAAACCTATCCCCCTTCACCAATGGAAGCTCAGGTTTCCTCCATAAGTAATTTGATGAAAAATCATCCAAATTCCCCAGCTAAAACTCTGTCGCCCCCAGCGACCCTCCCATAGGTAGTCTAATCCTACTCTACCAACTTTAAACATCTTGATATCACCTGCAATCTAAGTTGTCTAGAGATGCAAAGATACCAAGAACATCCAAACTCACAAACATGACCTCTCCTCCCTAGCCCGTGCTCTCAGGAGAAACAGAAAATTTTGAGAGTTTCTCATGGGAAATATTGATTCACTCTGGTAGCCATGCAGGTCAGGATAATGCATTACATCAGGAGAAGGATGATAATTTTATACATATTGTAGACCTTTTGGAAAGATGAGTGTTGATGACAGGATATTAATACAAGTGGTGGAGCATTCTTTGTTAGATAATTCACCAAGAATCCTTGAAGGGAAATAAGTAATGATCAGTGGAACTCTCAACATGGGAAGCGGATAATGATATAGTTTATCATGATGTGCTGTACTCAATTTTATCAGATGAAGCTAAACTCATTGGACAATATGCTGGGGAGGGCCAAGGAAAGACATGACCATAATATGGCCATTTTCAATGCCATTAGCGATTTTCTTATAGCAACAGGTTCAATAAGTATTTCCATGAATCCTAAGTGGGTTCCCTGAAAGCCATTTAGGGGACTATACAAATGAAAGTATAATCAGGTTATTTCAAAGTTGAACACGTGAATGACCCCATGCACACTACCACCCTGGATATGTTCACTTATTTGAAAATACATTAAATCAGAGGATGCTGATATCATGAGAAAAACATGACTAATAAGCACCATCTTGAGCACGTAAGGGCGGTTTTCGTGTTAGTTGTTGATCCTACCAACAACTAGAAGATTTACGGTTAAAGTCGTTGTTTTGTTGCTGCTTAATTACAGTTTCTGAATCCTATTTTTCTCTCTACCTGTAATGTACTGCTATTGGTTATTGATGGGCTTACTACTTTGGAATCTAGGATTCTGATCCTTTCAAAGTTTTTTTAACTCTTGTTTGCATCATGACTGTTGAGCCTTTCTTGTTACAGGGTATAGTCTCTTCAAAACTATTTGCCAATAATAAACTAAAAATCACTTTCATTTTATCAATGTCAACTCTAAAAGAAGAGGTATATATTGAAAACACAAGATGGTTTTTCTAGTTAAACCTATGATAAATATTATGTATGCATCTAGTGGAGATGAAGAGGATCTCTCTGAAATGGATTACAAGACTAATCCCCTAGATACCCTGGTACTATCCTAGGCTATGAAAAATATCTCATGCAAGATGGAGGAGCTTCAGAAAATGGTGTTGCTAGACAAGATCAAATGCCTATTAGCTTAGCTAATGCAAATGAGGTCTAATACTAATATCATCTAATCATTGTCATAGAGATCTATGTGGATGATATCAATGTGTAAGGTTGAAATGGAGGAGTGACCCTTCTATTTATAGTTTTCGAAATGACTCACGAGTTTGAACTTTGGGTGCATAATGAGACTAATAGTTTGAAATGTAATTGGTTAGATTAGATCTCTTATTCTTCATGGGAGTGTAGGCTTAGTTCAATCTTGATAAAGGCTAGTTAAACTTTGATATCCCAAGTCCAAATATATAAACTCATTGAAATGTTGGAAAGGTTTATGGATAACCAATATGTGACTGATACCGATATCCTACGAATCCAATGGAAGTGGGATGCAAGCTGAGAACTAGATGAAATCTCACCAAAGGTAGAAAGGAGGAACCTTGTATAGATCTATGATAGGAGAGTCTACTCTACTCCAAACAAGCTGATCAAGGGACCAGAACATTATGCAAGAAGGTGGGATTAGTTGAAAGCATTTCAGAGTAAGATCAAATAATGGGGAATTAACGACACTGTCGTTAATTGGTAGTAAATAGAGGAATTGTTAATTGTAAGCATATCTCATGGGAGTATTGATTATGGACTATTTAGGGTGATCCCAAAAGTGATGTGACTTCAAAGCAATTAGACAAGCATATACAAATGTAGAAAATTGGGTAGGAAGTGTTGATGATAGGAAAATGATTACAAGTGGAAGAGAATTCTTTGTTGGAAACTGTCCTAGTATCCTGAATGAGAAAAAATGCTTTTTGAGCTTTAGTCCCATATGTAACTCTCAACAGGTGAGATAGAATATATATTTTCCGTAATGTGTTGTACTCAAATTCTATGGATATAAGGGTCAGACATCCCTCTCAAGACTTTCACAGGGTGATCATCCGAAATAGTCTAACTCACATTTTGTGATATTGTGCATTAGTACCTCAGTTGCATTAGCTAAGATAATATGCATTTAAGAATCTTGTGCTATCCACTCAAAGAAAAATAATCCTACCAATAAGGTATCACTTCAAATTGAACATAGTAGAATAGACAGGAAAATGATCTAACTTGAGTATATGTAGCCACTAAAGAGAGACCTCTTACAAATCCATAATGAATAAAAAACTAAAAGAAACATTTGAACATTGCTAAAAAATTTTATTGAGGGTCAATTTATGATCCCATGTAATCAACTAGAGTAGATGTAGCAGAGAAAGTGATAGTGATTTATTCTTAGGTTAGTATTGTAGAAGTCCTATCTTAGTTTAGCCAAAAATGTATTCAAGCGATGCAGGGATGATAGTCTACTAGCTCAAAGCTTAGTTAGAATCATGTATCAGCTAAAGGAGAGTAGCTTCCGCAACTATACATTGCATATCAAGTTAGGATCAATATTGAAGCAAAATGGGGATAGACAGCTTTGCTCAATTTTTTTCAAAGGGGGATGAGCTCAAGGGGACTAATTTCTATGGATACAGTCATGATCATTAGGATAGAGAAACCATAGTCATAAACAAGACCATGTATCCATTTTTGTCAAAGGGGGAGAGAAACTAAAACTAGAAATCTAGTTTGTCATGACAAAAGAGAAATAAATATGGAAATAGAAATATATCAAGGAAAAGGTTTGTAAAAATGTATTTTGTCATCAAATGTTGTAGGTTTCTATCCATATTAAAAGTGAGGTGTTGCTATCAAATGAAAAATGAGGTGATTATTCCATCATATGAAATTAAAGGGGAGATTTTTAGAGATCATTCATTTTAAGTAAGTAATTGGTGTCATTGCTGTCAAGAAGAAGCATATAGGGAGATCTTTAGACCTCTGTCTTTGAATCATATGTGATGTAATTAATGTTAAAGTTGTATTGATGACAAAATGGATTATTGGTAAAATGTGAAAGTGAGAATAATGAAGGTTGATTAGGTAGTGTTCAGCATTCTCAGATACCTTAGATATGGTCAAGGAGAAATTCTAAGGGACTTAATTAAGATTTTTGTGCAGGCCAAGGATATGAGCGAGATAGCCACAGAAGTCTTAAAATAACTGCTGAATGTCTGTAAGAAGCCAGTGATGACTCTAGAAGAAGCCGTGAGAAGACTAGTGAATGATCACGTGGATAAAGAAATGAAGTCACCAAAGGAAAAGGAGTTCAATGAATGTGTAGTGAGTAAAAATGTTAAGGCCACGTATGTGAAATAAGAACAACGCAGAAGTAAGAAATATATAAAAGAAAATCCATGGGAGTAAGGAAGTTCGAAGGAAAGCCGCGAGAAGACTAGAAGTGCTGTGGAATAGATAAGAGAATGTCGTGTGAAGGACTGAAAAAATAGTGAAGTAAAGAGGATAATCATGGAAAAAAATTTAAGTCACTCTAAGTAGAGGAAATTTGTAGGAGACTGACATTGTGTCATGAAAATTTCAAAAATTAGGTGATGAATTGCTTTAATTGAAGATTCTAGAAAAGGGAAGGCCGAATCATAATATAAATGATCAAATGTGAATGGATAAATTGAAGATTCTACAAAAGGTAAAAGGCCGACCTAATTGGGTTATAGTGTGACCATTTGCATTCTTGAATTAAAAGAAGGGATTTGGATTGAATCTACATATAAACGGTCGACCTTTGTTCACATTGAGAGAAATTAGATAAATATAAAAGTAAAAATTAGAATCAGTTGCTAAAGCTTTTGCTCGTGTGTATGCAAAATATTCTCTTGAGAAATTGTGTGGGAAAGAATAGAAACCCATTTCCAATTATGAGAGTAGAATATGAGAGCTTCTTAGAGATATCATTAGCTATTGTGTGTGCAAGGAATCAACACATGTGAGTTAGAAGGGATAAAGAAGAAGAAAGATAGCTCAAGTGAAATTGAATCATTTGAGCTAAAGAAGAGGTAGAGAACAGCAATCAAAGATCCAAATTAGAGAGATAGAGGAAAGAGAGAGTGCATAAAGATACATAAAAGTGATCATAATCTATTGAGTAAGAAATATTGACTCTGTATGATCAAATTGTAATATCTTATTGTAATATCATGAGCCCCACTTGATCACATCATGTCTCTTACCTAAGAAGAATTTACCCAACTCAGATTACCTAATAACCCATAGTCTAACCTCACCACTAGTCTATAAATATGGGAATTCTCCCCTCGTTCAAACAAGTTGAATTTTTTTGTAAAATGCTGTTTTGAATTTCTAGATGCTTATTTATCATAGCATCCTCATAATGTCCTTGTAATGCCACTAGAATCCCCACAATACTCTCCTCATTATTTGGTGGTTCACTTAGCTTGGTTCATGTTGCATGTTTTGTTTGGATTAGATCAGTAGCTCATCTACATACCAGCATCTTTGGGTTTATTTTTTCATTAGCTTGCATATTATCCATTTATCTTGCATTTTATCATTTTTATTTAACACATGGGGGTTTATAGCCACCAAGGAAGTGAAAACTTCTTGGACCTTCTTTGTCAGGAAGCCCTCATATAAAATATCTAAGAAATTTTTCTCTAGTGTATTTGGGTTATAGGTTCATTGAGATTGCAATGAGGAGCTCATCATTTATTGTTCACCTATATTAGTTATCATGATCTTCAAGGTACTAAGCCCTTGCATATTTGATGTTGTTCAGTGTTTATTGATTTCTCGTACATTAATCTGGACATGAATAAGGAAACTATGATCAACATTTGACATGCCCAGTGGGACTAGACCCAAGATCTAGTCATTTTGTTTACTAATTTACTCATTTTATTCCGGTGTCGGTTTGGTGTTATCTTCATCAATTTTTTTATGTCACTTACATTTTGTAGTTTTTCTCTACCTCAAGATAAGTAGTTTTATCATTTTTCAAAAAACAAAAATCGTAGTTTTTTTAACAATTAGTATAGAATTCATTTTTAAATATTTAAATAAATAAGAGAGGGAAAATAAATATATGTATATATATATATATGTATATGTATATAAAGTTATCCCACCCCCACTCATCCACCTCACATCCCAACTCTCAACCCACATAAATCTCCACTCTATCCCCAACTCTCACGAGCTAGCTTAGCCATTTACCCTACTCCCTCACCTATTCCACTTCCCCACTGAACTCATTTCACCATTTCTCCTAGTTGTCAATCCACACAACTCCTCTGTCTTCCCGAGCTACAATCCCTACACAAGCCACTTACTACTCCTGCGCTACTTCCCACACATCCAAACAACCCATCCTCACCCTGAATCCATCTCCTCAACTCATTCCGGCTGTAACATCCTCATTTTAGACAATGGAACAAGTCAATTTTTTTTTTTTGATAAATGCATCCTGGTTCTAAATACATAATTTAGAACTCACAAATCAAATAACCATTCATTTAACAGATAACCATATGCAGCTGTAATGACTCGGAGTACCTCCGATCTATTCATTTCATGACTCGGTTATCTACCGATCTATTCATGAGTAATATGAGTTGGCGTTATTATTTAACACTTCACTCCTGTGGTTCTCTTCCCTATTCTGGGATTCAGAATGCTCTGTCCAAGGAACCTAACTGAATAATTGTTACCATTATTCATCGGCATCTCATCCCTTAGACTAGGTGAATTAGGACAACGCAATCAGCAGCTTGCGATACTTTGGCCAAAGATTTGAAACATACTGTTTATGTCTCGTATTCCTTAACGGCATACTCGTCAATCTGGAATACGTCCTTCACCCCATTCTTATGTTATATAGAATGTCTTACACTGACTACTGTCAGTCCTTCCTTTCACAACTGAATCACTCGGAGGCAGATTAACAAGGTGATAATGTTATATGGATGCCCACGAGGATTAGGGATATGGTGACATACTGGTTTAACCCTGCAGTTAGACCAGTGTGTCAAGATACCCCGAACCTCCTAGGCAGCCTTATAACATGGCCACATTCCTAATTGGTCCCAGAGTAACTCGTCGAGATCAAAGTGTAAATCTTAGCGATCAATGCAAAGGGTGTCGCCATAAGTCACCTGCATTGTTGTAACCTTGAGAAGATCCTAATCTTCTCGGAGGTACAACCCTGCAGTTGACTTGTGTCGTCAACCTTTAAATCCGCCTCGAAAAGATCTACTTAATAATATGCGTTACGCACGTTGAGTTTTAAATTACTTTAAAGACTTTCCCCTAAGGTTAGCCTTTCCCGATCCCTGGATTCTTCGTCTTAAGACGACCTTTCTCAATAAAACCCATTACATGGTGGAGTTATTAAGGTCAAGACCTCATCAAGGAGTCATTAGAATATACATGATTCTAAACAACAGAATTGGACAATATCTCAAAACCTTTACATGAGATTGCCATCTGAACTCCATTAAATTTATATCAGTTCTCTTAACTGAATTTATATCATACTTATTAGTATCAAGATATAAATGATTAAGAATCCAATTTAATATTGTCCTGTCATACTCAGGACTAGGGATTAGTAATTTAATCCAGCTTGATTAGTGTTCTGCTTAGGTTCTTCTTAGCCCTATCCTTTTAGAAAGACAACGATTTATATTTCAATTAGCTTTCGATAGAACAAATCAGAACTACTAAACACTCATAAGAATTCAATTACATTTTCTTTAAGCTTTCATTGTCAATCACAAAAGCATCCAAATTACACAAGGATAACATTGCCACTCTGGTATATAAACCGAAGAGGGTCAACTATCAGAATTAAGAAATATATCACATAAGTAACAAATACTTATTTCCATTCCTTTCAGAACTATACAATTACATTTTATGCAAACAGCATACTTGATACAATGCTTAACGGAAAAGTACATCTTTCCACATATAGTACATTTAGGAAATCAAGCTGTAATTCATTATAAATCAAAATAAACAATCTGATCATCCTGTCAGATCTGCATTGCTTTTACCACTTACGGCAACCATCTGCAAAAATAGTCAACATGAGTCAGTTCGATGAACTGAGCATGATAAGCACTAACTTTTAAAACAATTGCAATCCGTCAATTGTTTTCATTAAACACCCTGTTTAAATGATATAAAATCACCAACAAGTAAACATATTCAGACTATGCCTTTATAATACAAAATGACTACAAACGTGTAACTCTATCATCGTTACAGAATAGTCCTAAACACTTCTCAAATATTTCATCAAATATTAAGAATCAAAGAACGAAAGTATCCAAACAATTATCTTGAATCCAAGATCAGCAACATTGGACAGATCGTTACTTTCATCAGAAAAGGAAATATCATGACAAATCATGATTCCACCAATAAGATACAAGAACAATTCCAACTGTTAGACAGATACCAACAAGTATTAGAATAACAGAAGAGAAAGAAACAAATCATTCATACTTCCCTTCACACAAGTTCACTACTGTACCGTCTCTACATATGGAAAGCATTCATCCAGTACGTATACGAACAAGTCCGACAAACCACAAGAAGAATCACTGTATTAATAAAAATCGAACACAGCAAGGCATTTCGACCCAAGTTCGAAATCATAGAACCTCTAGTATTGCGGTCAACAACAGACTTCATTGCTTTAGGCAATTGGATGCTTCCTTAAGACTATGCCAAGACAATCACACAAAATTTCCGAAACATGCTCAGTCTCAATCGGACTGGAGTGGAAGACGGAAAGGAATATAGCAAATCTATTCTCACCTGGGCATATTCAAGTTTAAAGTATGGTATTTGCGACTCACTTCAACAGAGCCAGGACACGAGATAAATATCCATACTCAAGGAACTCAAACAGTGACAAAACGACAGTGTCACAAAAATCAGGTTCAACGAGAGACAAAAATACAGGTTACCTTCCAAGAATTCAAATGAATCCGAACAGTAGTAACAAGATAAATAATTGCATACAATTCCATCTGAGCCCATCAACGGAGCATAATAAAAATCAGGCAAAGCAAATTTAATTACTGATTTCGAAACAAGGAATCCGACAGAACCCTCAATTCAAGTTACTGATTTCAAAACAAGGAATCCGACTGAACCCTTGCCAATCTTTTACACAAATTTGCACAGATTGAAGACGTAAAAATATACCAAAAGAATCTGTACCACAAAATCCTTGTGACACGAAGGTATTCTTACGAAATTACAGAGATTGAAATACATATTATTCCCTTAAGTCGCTGGAACAACAATTACCAATATTCAATTATATTCAACCTTGAACAGTGATTCAATTATATAAATCATTCAATCGACTCCACAGAGTCGTTCAGATTAAAACAAATATGAATCTCTATATATACATTTCATACTGTTAACGGGTTTATACCCATAACCACGGAACCCAACAACAGTATAAGATAAAAATAGTTAATAAATCACTCTATGCCAACTATGGTAAGCATTCGACAAAAATCAAGTGTAAGCAAATCAAATACCGATTTTCATAACAAGGGATTCAACTGAGCCTCGTCAAAATTCCCGAACAAGCTTACACAGAAGAAACGTAAATGCATACCCAGGGAGTCTGTACCAAAATTTATTACAATAACAAGGTCGCATGACCTGTTACTTCTACAAGACTTCCACGTAATTCAATTATCAATATGCAAAGATGTAACTATTTCTTCTACAGTGGATCGTAATATGCGATTCATTCAGAGGACTCCAAGAGTCGTTTAAATGCAGTAATCATAAGTATATATATCTATACTATAAATGGGTTGAGTCCCCATAACCTCCATGCAAAGAGAAATACAACTCCAGCTAGGTCGTAAAAGAATTCTGTAACACAGAGAGTTTCCTTTCATAATAACTATAAAATTTTATATGAAACCCAACTAGAATCCATATTTACCACTGGATAACAACCACGACAGAGCGTATAAAAGAAAAAGGTCCATTAACTGAACAATCAAACAATGTTCATCAATATCCCTTCCGACAGTTACAACAAGCATCGACAAGTATAACAGTGACCTATACCCATCACAGGAATAATTTATGGGCTCTCGCCGAATCAGGCCGAGCATTTATACTTTCATATATCACGCATATTTAAGCCAATATGCAAAGCACAAAGAAATAAAGTCACAGTTCGAAAATAATAAACACCCATCAAGGGATAAATGATAAGTCATTCCAGCATGAAGATACAGTGCAAAAATCACACAAGACAACCATAGAAAAATCATCAATTTCCTCAAAACATTTGAACAGAGTTGTTCTAATGAAATCACTTGAAAGACAGCAAGATTTTTAAAGGTTAGGGCCTAACATGCCTGGATTTTTGCTCAAATTTCCGAAGCAGACCACTGGAAGAGCTCAGACTTCCTTTTCCTTTTCCAAGTTAGAGCGACCAACAAAATTTTGCTATCTCCAAAACATATATATTTTCCTTGCCAGAGAAAAGAGCTAGATATCCTCATGTTCGCCATGCAACTCAAAGAAGACTGGTGCGAAGAACCAGTGAACAGGCAGAAGGAAAACCGAAAATCGCGATAAGCCAAACAAACCAACAACTTCCCAGTTTGCATGCCTTCACGCGAGTTCCGAGCTCGACTACCGAGCACATTGAATGCATTTACACCAACTTTCCCGCTCAAACTCCACTGCCACCGACCGCCAAAGTTGGCGACAGTCAAATGAAATCTCAAGTTCATTTCCAGTTTTGGCGACCTGCCACGTCGGCTTAGGTTAGCTGTTGCTTAAACTTCCGCCAAGACCTGTCCCTCATACTTATCCTTAGCATTTAATGACATAGAAAACGCCGCCCATGGTTCGCACCCCTCCATAGGCCCCTTTACATTCTTGCTCATAGTTAGGTTAGTATCTTAGGTTAGAATTTAGGATAACACCTAATCTAACTTCCATAACATAGATACTAACTTAGGACATTAGTACTTAGCCTAGGTCTAGGTTAGATTAACACTAATCTAACCCCTAGGTTAGGTTTAGTTTTAGGTTACTAACCAATAATAATTCCAGTTAGGTCTACATTTCGTACACTCAGAAAAAGACCTACATCATACGTCTTCGAACAGGTTTAGCTCCTGTTCTGCCTTAGGCTGCAGAATCGTATGTAACCGAATTATTACCTGGTCCACAATCGAGACCTTCCAGATATACTTCCATATCGGGAACCAATTCATTTCACTTGATCAGCCTGAGTCATACTCCTGACTAGCTTATTAAATGCTTCTAGACCTTGCAACCTGTTCAAGGTCTGTAATTTTTAATTCATCATGAACAAACTTAAAGCAATACTTGGATCAATTCCACTGATCCAAGACTAGGTATTATAGATGGATAACTCTATAATTCATTCCGAGATCAGATTAAACTCAGATGCAAAATGAAATAAATAAAAGAGTCTAATCATATTCTGACTCAGTCAAGATCTGAATCTGCAAAGAAATTACAGTACATATCAAGCATGATTTCTAAATCGAGGAACACATCCTTTTACAAGAAATCACATATCAACACTTGTATGCTCAGGAGAAAGTAACAACAGTTCAGGGTGTTACATGCTTCCCTCCTAAAAAGATTCATCGTCCCGATGAATTACATATTAATTTAACCTTCAGGTCAATCAATTTATTAGTACACAAATAATGTGACTACTTCCATATTTGAATAGTTCTAGAAATCAATGTCACAACACATTTTATTCAACCTGAATAATGTCTGCCTTCATCAGGCTTTCATAAATACTTAAAAACAATAAGTTCATAAAAGTATGTTTTGTCAACAGATTTCATTCTGTTGAAAAAGAGAAGGAAAAGCAATTTTCATCTCTTCTAGATTTTCCCAAGTTGCACTTTCTTCGCTAAACTGGTCCCACTGGACCTTACATTGCTGTATATCACGATTTCTTAAATGCAATTGGCGAGTTTCCAGCACTCGTGTGGGTTTAACCACGATTATTCCTGGGTCTTGGACCTGCAAGGAATTCCAATTTAAAACATGTGACAGATCTGAAACGTATTTCTTAAGCAAAGAAATATGGAAAACATCATGCATGCGAGATAAAGCAGGTGGCAATGCTAAACGATAAGCTACAGGATTGATTATTTCGACAATTTCGAAAGGTCCCACAAATCGAGGTGACAACTTGGCAGCCTTGCCAAAAGTTATAGAACTCTTTCTGGGTTTAACACGAAGAAAAACCTTATCACCAAGCTCAAACCTTCTATCAACCCGCTTAAGGTCAGCATAGCTCTTCTGTCTATCCGCTGCTTCCTTTAATCGTTCACGAATCAGCTTAACTTGCTGTTCCATTTCTGTGAGAATCTCTGGTCCAATTACCACTCTATCCTCAACACTGTCCCAACTAACAGGGGTTCTGCACTTTCTTCCATAAAGTGCTTCAAATGGTGCCATTTTAAGAGATGAGTGATAAGTATTGTTGTATGCGAACTCAACTAATGGAAGATACTCTTCCCATTTATACTGTTGATCCATGCAATACATTCGCAACATGTCCTCCAACACTTGATTTACCCTCTCAGTTTGTCCATCCGTTTCCGGATGATATGCAGAACTGAAGTTTAGTTTCGTTCCAAGAGCTGCGTTAAGCGTTTGCCAAAACCTTGACGTCATTCTAGGATCCCTGTCAGATATAATCAATTCTGGTACACCATGCAATCTGAAAATTTCGTGTACGAATCTTTTGGCCAGCACTGGTGAATCATCCTTTAGATTTCCAGCGATGAAATGAGCTACCTTGGTCAGTTTATCAACAACTACCAGGATAACATCATGTTTATTCCTGGACATAGGTAGTCCTTGTACAAAATCCATGGTTATTACTTGCCATTTGTACTGCGGTATGCTATGAGGATATAACAGTCCAGCAGGGTGCATATGTTCTGCCTTCACCCGCTGACATTCCAGACAATGAGTCACAAAATTAATTACATCCTTTTTCATACCTTTCCAGAAGTATTGCTGTTTTAAATCAGCAAGCATTTTTGTGATACCTGGGTGTCCAGAGAAAGGTGAATTATGAAATTCAACTAACAACTTCTTTCTCAAATCGTTCAGCATAGGTACATATACCCTGTTTTCATAACGCAAGATTCCTTCATTATCAAAATGAAAACCTTTATACCTTATATCCTTAGGTTCTGCAGCAAGCGCTGCTTTTACTTGCTGAAAGTATGCATCTGATTCTGAGGCACTTTTTACCTCGTCTTTAAACTGAGTTCTTAATGTTATAAGAGCAGAAATGTGCCTCCTACGACTTAGAGCATCAGCTACTCTATTCTCCTTCCCTTTGATATAGCTAATATCAAAGTCATATTGTGATAAAAATTCTAACCACCTTCTCTGTCTGGCATTCAGATTGGGCTGAGTAAAAATATATTTCAGTCCTAAGTGATCAGTTTTCAACTCAAAAGGTTTCCCAAGTAAATAGTGTCTCCAGACTTGAAGTGCATGAACAATGGCAGCAAGTTCCAAATCATGAGGGGCATAATTCAGCTCATGTAACTTAAGTTTTCTACTTTCATATGCTATGACCTGATCATTTTGTAGCAAAACACCTCCAAGGCCTTCCCCAGAAGCATCCGTTACAACAGTAAAACTCCCATTAGGGTCTGGTACAGCTAGTATAGGTGCAGAAGTCAACTGGTCTTTCAAACTTTTGAAAGCCGCTTCGCACTTATCATTCCATATGAATTTCTTATCCTTCTTCTGCAATGAAGTTATTGGTGCAGCTACTTTAGAAAAATCCTTTACAAATTTTCTATAGTAACCAGCAAGACCCATGAAGCTTCTTACTTCGTGCACATTCTTTGGTGCAGGCCACTCAGTTATTGCCACTATTTTTGAAGGATCTACAGCAATTCCTTCTTTACTTATAACATGACCCAAATAGCGAACTTCTGAATCAAAGAAAGAACATTTGGATAACTTACCATACAACTTCCTCTTTCTCAAAATTCCCAAAACTATCTTCAAATGCTCATTGTGCTCCTCAACGCTTTTAGAATAAATGAGAATATCGTCCAAGAATACAAGTACAAACTTGTCCAGGTATTCTTGAAAGATATTGTTCATTAAATTCATAAAGGCTGCGGGTGCATTGGTTAATCCAAAGGGTAGAACTGTGAATTCATAATGTCCGTACCTTGTTCGGAAAGCTGTTTTATGAATATCTTCCTCTCTAATCCTTAACTGATGATAACCAGATCGAAGGTCTATCTTAGAATAAACCGCTGCTCCACGCATCTGATCAAACAGATCATCGATCCTAGGAAGTGGATATCGGTTCTTGACTGTTGCTTTGTTCAACATCCGATAATCAATACACAGCCTTAGTGTTCCATCCTTCTTTTTCACAAATATTACAGGCGCTCCCCAAGGTGAAACACTTGGTCTGATCAAACCTTTAGACAAAAGCTCTTGCAACTGTGCCTTAAGCTCGACTAACTCTGTAGTAGTCATCCGATAAGGCGCTTTGGATATAGGTTCTGTTCCTGGCTTGATTTCAATGGTGAAGTCAAATTCTCTCTTGGGTGGTAACCCTGGTAATTCCTCAGGAAAAACATCCCTGAAACCTTGTAAAAGAGGGAATCGTTTCATGAAATCATCATCTTCTTCTGAAGATTCAGATATCTTTACCGCATAAAGGGTACATCCTTTATTTTTAGCCTTTTTAAGCTGCATAGCTGACAGTTTTCTAACTGAAATTTCCCGTTTCACACCTTGAATCTCTGCTGATTCCAGCTGATCATCTAAACATTTTATGTTCTTTTCATAGCAGTCTACCTTTGCTTTATGGTCAGCTAACCAATTGACACCGATGACAATGTCATACGATCCTAAAGGTGCAACATAGAGATCAACTTCCGTGGAAAAGTTAGGTAAGTCAAGGACTGCCCCAAAAAGACACATACTCACTGTATGAACAGAATTATTACCATACTGTACAGTCCAAGATTTATCCATTTTTCCAGCTTTTCTTTTAAGTTTAGAAGCAAGTTTATTAGATATAAAACATTCAGTAGCTCCTGTATCAAAAAGAATAGTGACAGGTATGCCGAATAACTTACCCGGAACTTCTATAGGTGTCACTTGCTTTTCAGCTTGCTTGTCCGCTACTGCAGCATGTATCTTATGCTGCTGATTACGATCATCCTTCTTCAAAGGGCACTGATTTGCGTAGTGATCTTTACCACAATTGTAGCAGCCTCCTACAGGTCCCTTTTTAGGCTCAAAGTTGCCTCCAGTTTTGTAATTGTCACGTTGTCCTCCATAGGGCTTCTGCCCATTATTATAATTTTTAGCAAAATTATCCCTTGCATTTCCAGCAGGCTTATTTACTGCTGCTTTCTTATTGTTATCTCCTGGAAACTTACTCTTGTTTCCAAACTTTTTCCATGGCCCTTTTCTAGGTGCAAGAGAGGTTGAAGAAGGGTTTGCAGTCTTCTTCCGCACTTCCTCCTTATGAGCAGAAATAGCCTTTAATTTCTGTTCTTGCCTTATGGCCTTTTCAACAACTCCTTCCATAGTGGTTGGACTGTGAACATCGACCTCTCCCCCTATCACGGGATTCAATCCCATGATGAATTTCCGTATTCTGAACTTTTCGTCAGTTTGATACTGCGGTACATACTTGAGGAGTTTTGTAAACCGCTCCCAGTATTCAGTTACCGTTAGCTTCCCTTGAGCTAAGTTCTGAAATTCTGTCATTTTCTGATCATAGAAAAGTTGTGGCAGCCAACGTTGCCTAAAATAGCCTTTAAATTGATCCCAAGTAATATTGGTCTCATCAATGTTTAGTTCAGCTTTACGGCTATCCCACCACGAAGATGCTTCGTGGGAAAGCTGATAGGCTCCCCAAATAGCTTTGGTTTCCTCTGAGAAGTTCCTTATTGCAAAGTACTTCTCCATTTCGCTGAGCCAGTTCTCAGCTCCATCTCCTAATGTGGTGCCATCATACTTAGGTGGACTTATCCTTTTTATATCATTAGTGAGTTCTGCTGCCAATCTGGCCTTTTTGTTTTCTGGTTGGACAGGTGCATTCCCAGCATTAACATCAACACCCATGTCGGGGTTGTCCTCAGGAGGTTGCTGATTATTATTATCAGCTTCTTCATCCTCCTCATTTCCCATCACCTGCTGTTCAAGTACAGCTAAGCGATCTCTTGTGTCCAACAGGGCAGCAAGGATCTCATCAAGTTTCTGGGTTGTTGCCGCTCCTCCTTCAGGTGGAGCATTATTCGCAACGTTCCCCCTTGTTCTAACCATTTTCTGTTACAAGAAAATTCAGGTTTTTATCAGATTATGGACACAATAGGTCCAAGAGCTGCAACCTTCAGCTCTGATACCAAGATGTAACATCCTCATTTTATACAATAGAACAAGTGAATTTTTTTTTTTTTTTTTAAATGCATCCTGGTTCTAAATACATAATTTAGAACTCACAAATCAAATAACCATTCATATAACAGATAACCATATGCAGCTGTAATGACTCGGAGTACCTCCGATCTAATCATTCCATGACTCGGTAATCTACCGATCTATTCATGAGTAATAAGAGTTGGCGTTATTATTTAACACTTCACTCCTGTGGTTCTCTTCCCTATTCTGGGATTCAGAATGCTCTGTCCAAGGAACCTAACTGAATAATTGTTACCATTATTCATCGGCATCTCATCCCTTAGACTAGGTGAATTAGGACAACGCAATCAGCAGCTTGCGATACTTTGGCCAAAGATTTGAAACATACTGTTTATGTCTCGTATTCCTTAACGGCATACTCGTCAATCTGGAATACGTCCTTCACCCCATTCTTATGTTATATAGAATGTCTTACACTGACTACTGTCAGTCCTTCCTTTCACAACTTAATCACTCGGAGACAGATTAACAAGGTGATAATGTTATATGGATGCCCACGAGGATTAGGGATACGATGACATACTGGTTTAACCCTGCAGTTAGACCAGTGTGTCAAGATACCCCGAACCTCCTAGGCAGCCTTATAACATGACCACATTCCTAATCGGTCCCTGAGTAACTCGTCGAGATCAAAGTGTAAATCTTAGCGATCAATGCAAAGGGTGTCGCCATAAGTCACCTGCATTGTTGTAACTTCGAGAAGATCCTAATCTTCTCGGAGGTACAACCCTGCAGTTGACTTGTGTCGTCAACCTTTAAATCCGCCTCGAAAAGATCTACTTAATAATATGCGTTACGCACGTTGAGTTTTAAATTACTTTAAAGACTTTCCCCTAAGGTTAGCCTTTCCCGATCCCTGGATTCTTCGTCTTAAGACGACCTTCCTCAATAAAACCCATTACATGGTAGAGGTATTAAGGTCAAGATCTCATCAAGGAGTCATTAGAATACACATGATTCTAAAACAACAGAATTGGACAATATCTCATAACCTTTACATGAGATTGCCATCTGAACCCCATTAGATTTATATCAGTTCTCTTAACTGAATTTATATCATACTTATTAGTATAAAGATATAAATGATTAAGAATCCAATTTAATATTGTCCTGTCATACTCAGGACTAGGGATTAGTAATTTAATTCAGCTTGATTAGTGTTCTGCTTAGGTTCATTTTAGCCCTATCCTTTAGAAAGACAATGATTTAAATTTCAATTTAGCTTTCGATAGAACAAATCAGAACTACTAAACACTCATAAGAATTCAATTACATTTCCTTTAAGCTTTCATTGTCAATCACAAAAGCATCCAAATTACACAAGGATAACATTGCCACTCTGGTATATAAACCGAAGAGGGTCAACTATCAGAATTAAGAATATAACACATAAGTAACAAATACTTATTTCCATTCCTTTCAGAACTATACAATTACATTTTATGCAAACAGCATACTTGATACAATGCTTAACGGAAAAGTACATCTTTCCACATATAGTACATTTAGAAAATCAAGCTGTAATTCATTATAAATCAAAATAAACAATCTGATCATCCTGTCAGATCTGCATTGCTTTTACCACTTACGGCAACCATCTGCAAAAATAGTCAACATGAGTCAGTTCGATGAACTGAGCATGATAAGCACTAACTTTTAAAACAATTGCAATCCGTCAATTGTTTTCATTAAACACCCTGTTTAAATGAGATCAATTATCCAAACAAGTAAACATATTCAGACTATGCCTTTGTAATACAAAAATGACTACAAACGTGTAACTCTATCATCGTTACAGAATAGTCCTAAACACTTCTCAAATATTCATCAAATATTAAGAATCAAAGAACGAAAGTATCCAAACAATTATCTTGAATCCAAGATCAGCAACATTGGACAGATCGTTACTTTCATCAGAAAAGGAAATATCATAGCAAATCATGATTCCACCAATAAGATACAAGAACAATTCCAACTGTTAGACAGATACCAACAAGTATTAGAATAACAGAAGAGAAAGAAACAAATCATTCATACTTCCCTTCACACAAGTTCACTACTGTACCGTCTCCTCATAAGGAAAGCATTCATCCAGTATGTATACGAACAAGTCCGACAAGCCACAAGAAGAATCACTGTCATAATAAAAATCGAACACAGCAAAAACTCCTGTACAGTGGCTAACACGTCAATAGTGCAGACTATCAACCAAACAGACTCTACAGGAAGCTTCCTTAAGACTAAACAACATGAAAATCACCACATTTCCTGTCGAGGTACAGTCGACTATTCTTTTAGATCAGTCCAGCTCAAGGCAGGATAGTTATGCAACAGAAGACAAAACACGCCTACAATCCCATATATCAACCTATAGTCCAATGCTAGTCCCTTTTACACACAGTAAGGCTTTTTACCTTCCAAGAATTCAAATGAATCTGAAATAGTAACAAGAAAATAATTGTATATTCCATCGAGCCAACAACAGACTTCATTCAGCATTAAATTTAATTTGATGTTTCCTTAAGACTATAGAACAAGAATATCACACAAAACATTCAAAACAAGGACTGGATCCGGACTGCCCTTGCCAATCTTTTACACAAAGGAAACACATTGAAGACGTAAAAATATATCCAAAAGACTCACTACAACAAAGCCAGTGACACATGGTAATCTTATCCAAACTCAAGGAAATACATATTATTCAAGTGTCAAAACAACAGTGTACCAATATTCAATTATTTCAACCTTGAGTGATTAAAATAAATCAGGTTAATCGACTTCCACAGAGTTCAACTGAATTAACAACAGTAATATGACAAATAATTGCATATGATTCCATCTGAGCCCAACAACAGTGTACATAAGATAAAAATCAGTTAATAAATCAAATCTAATTACTGATTTCAAAACAAGGAATCCGACTGAACCCTTGCCAATACCGATTTTCATACAAGTTTGCACAGAATGCCTCGTAAAATTCCACGAACAAGCTTACCAGAAGAATCCTAAATGCATACCAGGGAGTCTGTACCAAAATTGCAACACGAAGGTATTACAATAACAGAGGTCGAATGACATGTTATTCTACAAGTTCCACTGGCTAATCAATTACCAATATTCAATTATATTTAACTTGAACAGTGGTTCAAATATAATATAAATCATTCAATCGACTCCACAGAGTCGTTCTGATTAAACAATAATATAATATATATATTGCATACTGTAACGGGTTGAAACCCCATAACCACAAAGTGCAAGGAAAAACAATTCCAAAAAGGTCATAAAACGAATTACTGTAACACAGTAAGTTATTCTTTCAAAATAACTTAAAATACCATACGAAACCCAACTAGTATCAATAGCCATCTTTCACCAATAACCACTACAGAGCTTATAAAAGAAATCCATATAACTGAACATTCAAACAAAAGTCCAACAGTATCCCTTCTGCGAGTTACAACAAGTATTGACATCAACAAGTTTCTATAAACAAACAGTGGCTATACCCATCACAGGAATAATTTATGAATCTCGCCGAATCAGGCCGAGCATTCCTACTTTTCATATATTTTCGCATATTTAAGCCAGAATGCAAACACAAAGAAACAAAGTGACAGTTCGAAAATAATAAACACCCATCAAGGGATAAATGATAAGTCATTCCAGCATGAAGATACAGTGCAAAAATCACACAAGACAACCATAGAAAAATCATCTATTTCCTCAAAACATTTGAACAGAGTTGTTCTAATGAAATCACTTGAAAGACAGCAAGATTTTTAAAGGTTAGGGCCTAACATGCCTGGATTTTTGCTCAAATTTCCGAAGCAGACCACTGGAAGAGCTCAGACTTCCTTTTCCTTTTCCAAGTTAGAGCGACCAACAAAATTTTGCTATCTCCAAAACATATATATTTTCCTTGCCAGAGAAAAGAGCTAGATATCCTCATGTTCGCCATGCAACTCAAAGAAGACTGGTGCGAAGAACCAGTGAACAGGCAGAAGGAAAACCGAAAATCGCGATAAGCCAAACAAACCAACAACTTCCCAGTTTGCATGCCTTCACGCGAGTTCCGAGCTCGACTACCGAGCACATTGAATGCATTTACACCAACTTTCCCGCTCAAACTCCACTGCCACCGACCGCCAAAGTTGGCGACAGTCAAATAAAATTTCAAGTTCATTTTCAGTTTTGGCGACCTGCCACGTCGGCTTAGGTTAGCTGTTCCTAAACCTCCGCCAAGACCTGTCCTTCATACTTATCCTTAGCATTTAATGACATAGAAAACGCCGCCCATGGTTCGCACCCCTCCATAGGTCCCCTTTACATTCTTGCTCATAGTTAGGTTAGTATCTTAGGTTAGAATTTAGGATAACACCTAATCTAACTTCCATAACATAGATACTAACTTAGGACATTAGTACTTAGCCTAGGTCTAGGTTAGATTAACACTAATCTAACCCCTAGGTTAGGTTTAGTTTTAGGTTACTAACCAATAATAATTCCAGTTAGGTCTACATTTCGTACACTCAGAAAAAGACCTACATCATACGTTCTTGAACAGGGTTAGCTCCTGTTCTGCCTTAGGCTGCAGAATCGTATGTAACCGAATTATTACCTGGTCCACAATCGAGACCTTCCAGATATACTTCCATATCGGGAACCAATTCATTTCACTTGATCAGCCTGAGTCATACTCCTGACTAGCTTATTAAATGCTTCTAGACCTTGCAACCTGTTCAAGGTCTGTAATTTTTAATTCATCATGAACAAACTTAAAGCAATACTTGGATCAATTCCACTGATCCAAGACTAGGTATTATAGATGGATAACTCTATAATTCATTCCGAGATCAGATTAAACTCAGATGCAAAATGAAATAAATAAAAGAGTCTAATCATATTCTGACTCAGTCAAGATCTGAATCTGCAAAGAAAATACAGTACATATCAAGCATGATTTCTAAATCGAGGAACACATCCTTTTACAAGAAATCACATATCAACACTTGTATGCTCAGGAGAAAGTAACAACAGTTCAGGGTGTTACACAAATCCTCTTAATCAAGCCACTCGGATCTTCCTTCCACGACCCAAATCACACCAAATCCCATTCCTTCCCAACTCTCCTAAGAGTCCTCCACATCCAACTTAGCCACCTGTCATCACTAACTCACTTTCCTTCCCACAGGTCCAACTTCACCTTTCAACCTCATCCAGCCATCTCGGCTATCTCGACCATCTCCTTTATGAACTACCCTCACCTCTTCTTGAGTTATCAATTCATTCGGCTAGCCCAGCCTTTCTCCTGTAGACCCCTCCATTTCACCACTTTTGCACTCATACCAAATTTATTTCCTCAGAATCCCAATATCGAGTGACTACCCTACTCTCCCAATTCCCATATTCACATCTAAACTTCTTCTTCCACACCACATATCTCTCTCTCAACCCGTTCCCACAAACAGACCCAACTTTGACTCACTACTCAACACCTCATGTGGAAACTTGACCCATGTCTCCCCCCCCCTTCGTGCAAGACCACTTAAAAATTTTTTTTATAAGCCATGGAATGACACACTATAGGAAAAAGGAAAGAAAGTCCAAAATGCAGTGATAATCTAAGAATTTTAGTAATTTTTTCTGAAGAGGTTTGTTGCCTTGAAATATAACTCGTAGCTGATCCACTTAACAAAAAGAACAATTTCCACTCAGACTCAAAATATCTTGATGCTTAGTGCTTCAAGTGTTTCCAGCTCGGTTTTAAATTCATGCAAGCTTTTTTGGGTAGTGAATGTAAAGTCTCTTTATAGCAATCGACTTACAATTATTTACAACACACATTTATATACAGTGCTCACAGCACCATAGCCACTTACCATTTCTTCCCCTCTCTTATCCACCAGCTAAGCTACTAGCCTGACCCCCTATCCACCCATGCCAAGATATCTCATCTTCCCAAGCCATCCCTCTAAGAGTACCCACGCTAAAAAAAACTCCATCCTCATCCTCGTCCCCTCCTACGACCCTTCACAACCTATTTGGATAGCTCACACACCACCATAGAACTCTAAATGGTATCTCCCAACCACCTCCCTCACCAACTGTCCCGAGATTACTATTCTGACATTTGACTATCTTGAGCCTATCATGATTCATCCCACAACATGTTTCATTTCAATCTCCACTCAACACGCACCGACCCACGTGAAATCCACATAGCTCAACCACACACAAGTTGAATTTCGACAAAAATATATTATATCAAAACACCACATTTTCAACCCATCACATCCTCGAATCATATTAGGATAATATAATATATTTTGAGTCATATGAACCATTTATTTATACTATGGTATTATTTCTTTAGTTATTTGTCATTTAGCTAACCTTGGTTGATAAATCTAAATTAATTAACACCTTATTTAGTTTTCATTTAGTCGTTAATTAATTTTAATTTTTATTTAGTTCATCACCTTATGAATTGATTTGTGAATATTAATGCTTCATCAATATTTAGTTACGCAAAGTTTTTAAATTTTGTTGTGAATTTGGCTATTTCAACTTGCTTAGATCCCTCTATTTTCCCCAGTACGTGATTCATCCCAAATACACATTTAGGAATTTTTTGAAACATATATATATATTATTTTTGTAATTAAGCTTTGTTTTAAACGCATAAAAAATGTTAGGACTTTGAAATTGTTTTTATTATTTTTTTGACCACGTCTAATAATTGTCTTATTTGATTTTCTGGTGAATTCCACAATGTTGTGACCATAACATTACGCTATCAAAACCAATTATTAAAACATAAAAACACCATTGTTCCCTTTCACTGACCCCTTTTGAAATTGTGCATGGTGCAATTTTATGGTACCTAGACATTCCTTGCCATTGACCATTGCTTTCAAATACGATGTTATCAAGTAAAATCAAATAACAATGGAAAATGTTCTCAATGTACTCCTCATTTTTTCCCTATTTTCTCCTTTCTCCATTGTAATTTCCCTTTCCTAGGTGATTTTCTGCAATGAACTTCATATTTCAAATTTAGTATAAAATGAACCACTTACATCTTGCCTTCTCACATAGCTTAAATAGGGTTTTAAATCTCTAAATTACACATTTTACCACACACTACATGAAACCTCACAAATTAATTAACACACCGAAACATTCCTTTCACCTGGTTCACTGATTGGGATTTGACAACCCAACATGAAACCATTTCATACATTCCTAGCCACAACTTACCCAAAACCAAACATAGATTGCATCCTCCTAGGTACCCCATTGACCATTTCCCCTTTTCATTTTCATACTTTCTAAAAACAAAAAAATTCACACTCTTGTATGTACCAATAATCAAATATGTTAATCCAACCTCAATAATCCTATCAAACATCTCCTCCAGCTTTAACATGCCAAGCTTCATTATATCCTTATCTATCCACTCCTTTTGTTATACAACCAAGACCATCTTATACCTATCCTACACACACACACCAAACATAACTACAACCTTCATTCCTATCACATCAATTAATTCTACTCATCAGAAAACTAACACGACCAATACCTCATGTTTTTCTTTTTCTAGCCCCCTTTACAAATACTTTCACCATAACTCTAGTTCTAAACTACAAAGTTCTACTCTATCCTTGTCACCTTATGCCAATGCTACACCAAATTCATTTACCACACTTCATGTACCTCAAAAATCTCATCCATCCTACTATTTCCCTATTTCCCAACATTACACAACCTCCCATCTAATTCGATCTTGACTCCTGGATATCTTCAAATAAACCTACCAAAATCCACCATCAGAAAATCCATTTCTACCTTCCACACCACACAATTTTGATTCTTATTCAATTAATATTGTACATCTAACACCTTTTTCAATAATCATACCCACATCTACCATTGATTCCACACATGAATATACCTCATACACTCCATTATCTAGATCTATTTCATCTTTACCCATAATACCAACCATAGATCCAATTCCAATTACTACACCTACCACATCAGCCATTAAGACAACATCCACATCATCCTTCACTCCTACATCATTTGAAGAATCTTTGAAAGAACTTAAAATTACTTCAAATTCAAATAATCCTTCTACCTCATCAGTGCAACCAAATCAATTTCCACCTTCCCTAGATTTGAAAAAACAAATAGTCCTTCCTACACCTATATCAATACCACCTCCAGATCTTCTAGTGGAAATTATTTTTCATTCCTCCTAAGGACACAACCTCTCAAATATTGCCTCAGAAATCCCTTATATATGAAATTAATATTCCTTCCTCTAAACAGTTCAACCTTGCACCCCTTCAACTAAAATCAAAAAACCATCCAACACTATGAAAACCACAATTGATTTCAGGCCATCAACATATACACATTCTCAAAATTGTCCTCAACATCTGAATTATCTCAAACATCCATTTCTTATCCAAAGAGTAAGATATTTTACATAGACAAAGCACCTCCTAACACTTCGGTTGAATCATGTACAGAGGTCTTCCAACACTTTTTTACAAATTTCTGCAATCACACTTCCACCTATTAAGGTCTTTGACCCCAATAACAAGAAGCCATTGTGGTTTAATTCCATCCTTGTTTGGGCATATCATCATACCCCTAGACATGAATTATTGGAAATTGTAGATAATTTAAATCCATTATTCATGACTTCATTAAGGAAAGATACCACCTTTCCAAACCAAAACAAACTCTTCCTTCCACTTCAACATCCACACCTTTTACCTCACTGTCCCCAATACCAATCCCCTTGAAGCCACACCATATTTTTCTATTTTAGGACCACACCCTTCATCATACTGTTCCATTTTGGGAGCATCCACTTTATCAATAACCTATGTTATTAATAGAGAAACAAAACGACCCTTTTCCACCCAATATCTCAAAACTGTATCAAATCCATCCACATCCTCCACCAATATCCCACATCAAATGCATTCATCTCCCCTTACCAAATATAAGACAAATCCAAAGGCTATCATTACACCACAACATGTCCAGGCATCATCCCAAAATCCTCCATCGATGACTCCAGGGTATTATACCACCATGTTTCATCAGTTACTCTAAGCCTCAACAATCACCTTACCACAAATTAAATATTTCGACCCAAGTGTGTCAAGGCCATCATGTTTTAATTCTAATATTATTTTGACATTTCACCATGCCCCTGGACATGACATTGTACACTGCAAATCTCTCTAAGCCATTATACACCACTTTGTCAATGAAAATTCTAATGATGAAAAACCAAACTCTATCGCCAACCCAACTAGCCTCCTCATCCCAAAAATCATCTACTAAAACATCCATACAACCCCTTTCATTAAGAATCAAGTCACTACAAACACCACCACCAAAGAAGATACAACTAATGACACCAAAAATGCACAACCAAAGTAAGATAATCCCAAGGATGGTCCTCCCATTTTTATCAATGTTGTTCAAATAACCACCCATTCAAGACTTTATAATCCTAACTCCACCTCACAACCCACTCCAAAGACTTTTTTCAATATCCCTCCTCGTAAGGAACTTTCTTCCTTCACACCTCCATCATGACCAAAGATTATCATCATTTCTCCTACCACTCATCCCACATCAGTATCTTCATCTTCCTCTCAGGACAAGGTATCTGTTCTGGATGCTCTAAATCCTTATTCCATTAAACAAATAATTAGTAAACAACTTCATCAGGCCCCATTAAAAATGTCACTTTATGAAATCATTCAAAGCTCTCCACACCATAAATAGGCCCTTATGGAAATTAAGCAACACACCCCGCTATTGTCTAATAATCCCTAACCTTTTACAACTTTATCTCATGCCTTTGCAACATCTACCACCGTGTCTTTTGAGAATTAAGAAATCCCCAACATACCACAGGAAGAGTATGATCTACCTTTATTCATCACAGTCCACATCAATGATACATGTATTCGATGAACCATGATTGACACTAGTGCCAGTATCAATATCATTTATTATCATACTTTCAATCAACTCAAAGTACCTAACACCATTGTTGTTAACTCTCCTACCTTCCTTCATGGATGTAACAATGTTGTAACTCCCCCATTAGGAACAATTGTCCTTCCCATCCTTTTTGGCCATAAAATACTTCACGATCTCTTATACATCATCAAAGGATAATTCCAGTACAATATTTTACTTGGAAATCCTTGGATTTATGCCATATATTGTGTCCAATCTACTCTCCATCCATGTATCAAATATGAACATGAAGGGGCCATTTAAGATCTTCCTGTTGAGGCCCCTCCTTCAAAGACATGTCACATGATCTATAGACCTAAGGATGTCCTTAAACCCAAACTAATTTTTCTTCTGATGCATCCACCAGTTCTTTTGTACCTCTATCCACATTACTACATAATGGATCCTCTGATACTTTAATTTAAAGTATTTCCTTGGGAGAATATCAACTCCCTGTTCTTAATACTCCTCATTCTCCCAAGCACCTCGGTCACCCTAACAAGGCACCTATGTACTAATAAAATTTTGGGGAAATCATCGCATTTGGCCCTTCTTCTCTCAAAACCATCTTAGTCTATGGTGGCCTTGATCAACCTTCTTCTCATACTGAGGCCTTTGGCATCACCTTCACATCAAATGATATACTATACTAGAAAATTCAGATTTCTTACTAAACCATCCTTTTCTCATACATACCTCTATCATTATACATGGAAGGGATTTTGTCTTGAGAGGTTAAGAACAAGGCTCTCATGGCAATATCGTTACCCAAGACCATGAATCATGTAAAATTTTTGGCTTGGGATATAAAGATCCCCTCCTTCCGACACATCTACATCTTCTCTCATCCACCTTGATTCACCCACTTCTTCTCCATCTGATTATCTTACTAATTCAGAAAATATCTCATCTCCATCCAAAAATTCCTACCAATTTAGATGATACCTTATCCATATAACTATCTTACAGATCCAAATCAAGATAACATTGTCCCTATTCCCCCTGACTTTTTTTTTTATTTCCACCATTTATCCCAGACTAATTGCTTATGAAGTTTAAAATGAAACCTGGTCTTTTCCTCTTAAGCTTCTAGAGATGGTAGGGAAAGATTCCCCTATCATTAATATTCTTCAATGTGATGATGATAATTTCATTATTTCTTACATGGAGGCTAATGATTGTCATATCTAAAACTACCTTCCCCCTAACACATCAAATCTCCTAAATTAATCCATTATTGACATTAATATTGGAACTCCTCAAGAGCCCTGCATTCTTAAGGTAGGCCAGTCTTTGAAAATTCAAGAACTCAAAGCCTTCACCTCCTTATCCAAACATATCCAGGATTTTACATGGTCATACTAGGACATTTCATGTTTGAATCCCTCCATCATTGTTCATAACATCGTTATCATCCCCAATGCTAAACCAGTTAGGAAGAATCTTCTCTGCATGCATCCTCAAATTTCTCTTTTTGTGAAGAAGAAGAAACTATAATGTATTATTTATGCCAACTTAATCATCCCCATTGACTATCCTCAATGGGTTTATAACATCGTACCCATCACTAAAGCATCTAGTAAGATTCGTATATATACCAAATTTCAAGATCTAAACGTTTCTTTCCCTAAAGGCAATTTTCCGCTTTCAAATATTGATCAACTTTTAGATCTCACTATGGGACATGAGATAATTTCTCTAATGGATGGTTTTTCCAGCTAGAATCAAATTCTAATTACACCAAAATATCAACACAAGACATCCTTTATCACCCATAGGGTACCTTTTGTTATCATGTCATACCTTTCGGTTTAAATAATGTTGGGGCCCTATATCAACGAGTAATGATGTATATATTTCATGACCTCATACATCAAACTATAGAATACTATGTTGAATACCTCTTGGAGGAATCCAAACATCAATGTGATCACTTCTCAGTCCTTTAAATCCTGTTCAAACCTCTCATTCATTTCTTTCTTCACCTCAATCCAAAAAAGTATGTTTTTGGCATTCTTACTGGGAAAATCCTTGGCTTCATCATGTCTAACAAGGTAATTGAGGTTGACTCCGTAACAATAAAGAAATCCTTGAAATTCCCCCTCCTTCCAATCTCAAGAAGCTTCATAGTCTTCAAGGATGACACCAATTTGTTTTACGTTTCATATTGCAAATTTTGAGTGATGTTAGCCCTTTCATCACCTTCTTTGAAAAGACATAAATTTTGATTGGGACACAACTATCAAAAGGATTTTGATGATCTTAAATAATATATTTTATCTCCACCCATACTCACACATCCACGCGAGGGGTAGCTCTTTTATTTATATATCTCTGTAACCGATCATGCTCTAGGATCCATGTTAGCACATCATGATGGAAAAGGACGTGAAAAAGCCTTTTATTATATCAATTATAATCTTCACGACTATGAAACATGATACACTGAAGCTAAAAAAAATTATGTTGTGCTATTTTTTTCATTGCATCAAAACTTCCACACTATCTTCTTAATAAAACACTATATTGTTACTAACTTCAAACCTCTCAAAGTAATGCATTCTAAACCATATCACAATGATTGTATGACTTAGTGGATTTTTCTCATGACCAAGTTTGACTTGAAATTCATTCTCCAAAAAATTGTTAAGGGTCAAGCCATTATCGACCAGTTAGAAGAATCCCCTCTTCCCAATATGTAGCATCCTCATGATCACTTCCTAGGTGAATCAATCAATCATTTTTGAATCATGATCCCCTTAAAAGGAATATTTTCTTAGATGGTTCTAAATAACAGCAAGGGGGAGGAGTAGGTTTTTTTCTCATCCCTCTTAGAGATTCCCCTATCTCCTTAGCATTTAAACTAGATTTTGAATGTATGAATAATATGGTAGAATATGAGGACCTTATACTAGGACTAGAAATTGATGTCTTTCTATGTGTCCGGATTCTTGACATCTATGGTGATTATGAACTAGTAATAATGCAAGTCACAAGTGAATATCAATCTAAAAGCGATATTCTACAACAATATCACACAATTTCTCATATTTTTATTAAGGCCTTTGATTCTTACACTATTCATCATGTCCCTTGATTGACCAACTATTTCACTAATACAATGACATTGCTCACAGCCGTTATCCCTTGGAAAATGCAACAACACAAACTTTTGGTCATTATACAGCATCGTAAAAGACTATTCTATGACATACCTCAAATTAACCTTGTTGAATCTAATTCATCATATCTCTAGTATTCTCAAATATTCAATTATTTATTGAAATCCATCACTCCTCTTGGTCTTTCTAAAAATTCTAGGAGGTGTTTTATCCAATGCGCTACTCGTTATGTGATCCTTGGTGATATTTTTATAAGAGTGGATGTGATGTTATCCTTATCTAATGCCTTAAATCCTATGAAGCCTCTCAAGCTATCCAAGAAGTCCACAATGGAATTTGTGGTGGAAAATTTAGTGGTTTACCTGTTCCTAAGTGTGTTCTTCACCTTGACTATTATGGCCTTCTCTTAACCAAATTTTTGTATGTCAAGAAGTGCATAAAATGTCAATAAAAATCTAATCTTAACCTTGTTCCTAGCCAAGCTTTATAACCTTCCCAAGACCTATGGCCCTTTTCATAATGGTGTCTTGATCTCATTAGTCTTATAAATCCCTGTTCATCATAACAACATCATTCTACAATCACTGCTACATAATATTTCACTAAATGGGTGGAAGTAATCCCACTCACCACAACTAAATCTGGACCAATCATTAATTTTGTTTATCAACATATCATCTAACGCTTTGGTGTTCCACATAAACTAGTCATGGATAACAGGAAGTCCTTTAAAAATAAGGATCTTAAGCAAATAGGGGATGAATTCAATATCCAACTTAGCTTTTCTTCCCCATATTACCCTTAAGCTAACAACTAAGCTAAGGCTACTAATAAAACTCTTTGAAATATCCTGGCTAATACTGTCGACCAAGTAGATCAAAATTGGCATCACCAACTTCCCTTTGCTCTATGGGCCTATCACACTAGCATTCACACTTCCATAGGGGCCACTCCATTTTATCTTGTTTACAGATCTAAATCTATTCTCCCTTTTGAAGTTCAAATTCCATACTTACGTGTGTCTCTTCACAACTTCATTTCTAATGAACATTATCACCAGGAGTGTCTAATACAACTTGAGTTGTTAGATGAGCATATCATTCTCACTCTTGAATACCATCATGTTTATCAAGAGCATATGTAACATGCCTATAAAAAACATATCAAAGAATGCAATTTAAAAATAGGTGACCTTTCTTTAAAGAAAAATCAGAATTTCACTACCTTAGAAAAGAGCCAACAAGGAAAATTCACTCCTAATTGGATCAGACCGTATATTATCATGCATGAGTATGGGTCTCAATTTTATTGCTTGGCTTCCCTTAATGGTAAACTAGAAATTGAACCTTTTAATGTATTGAAATTATGGTCATTCTATTGTTAGTACATGCACCTATGAGCATAATCATATCTTTAGACCATTTCTCCACCATTATCCCCTTCCATTTATCATGTTAATGATATGAATTATATGTTCTACCATTAGTACTCTTATATGACCTTGAATATGAGTACCATGGCTCTACTCATAGAATATTCACTATGGAAATGTTCTCCCATTTGGTGAGAACCCCATAATCATTACATCTATCACCCTCTCATGCTCCTATTGTCGTCATGCAAAGAGTCCAAGGGTGTCTCTTGTACATTCATCATCCCCTCCTTAGTGGTCTACTTGGTTATTCCTAGCTCTCCTCCATGTAAAGATAAAATTAATACATGGAAAAAGTAAAATCAATGTTATTAAAAATAGACTGATCCCTCAAAGGACAACTGTTCATGCAAAAAAATAATTGAAAAAGGGAAATAAAAAGAAAAGGTTACAAATCAAAGTCAAAAGAAAAATCACAAGAAATAGACCGATCCCTCAAAGGATGGCTATCATATATATTATTTCCATCTATACTATGTATAAAGTAGAATGTACCCTTGAAGGATGGATACTATTTTATTATGGCATTTGAAAGACTTCCCACTTTGATCAAATTTCCTTTTATCAACATTCCTAGAAAGCTTCCCGTATTGATCAACATTCTTCTATTATTTTTTTTCCCCTTTCCCAGAGCTAGGTGATAGACTTAAGGAACACCACCTTTGAATAACCCTCTTCCCGCATACAAGTTACATCTCAGACCCCCTTGCCATGTCAAGATTAGGTTGATGAAAATATTTCATTTATATATCCTTTAGGGTCTTTTGGTATAATCAAATAGTGTGGGTTATGTACTAACACCTGTTATTGGCTACAAGCACAATAATGTGAGTTGTACCTTTTCTTGTTTACCTCTTATCCAGTTTGAAGAAAACAATTCTTGTGTAACCCTTGTTACGGTCATGTGAAACTCATCTTATTAAGTTCATATTTTATCACAATCACATTCTTTGAAATAAAATTTCAAATCATGATTTTGCATCCACATATTCACTCTCAAGGATGTCCCCTATTAACATCATCCATAAATCCATGAAATCATTTACTATTTTTAAACACTCTCTTTAATGCAATATTTGGTTTGGGAATTCTACTTGATCTATGTTGCAGTTTGTGAATTATACTTGAGGATATCTCTCAAGTAGTATTCATTATCCAACATCTCCTCATCACCCACCATGACCAATATGACCTTTCTCCATCCATCCTCTCACATCGTCCTTCTCTTCTCACCTATTATCCTCCTGTCACCCTTCTTATCGTTCTTATTCCTGATCTTGGCACATCTACGTAACTACCCATGTAACAATAAAATCATATTTTAAGTAAACCTATCATTCTAGACAAGATATGATTTATAATGGCATTTGTTGACCATTCCTTCCTCCTTGTCTCCTTGTATACACTAAAATTAGGTCACACTCCCCTTGGTCCCCTATCAAATAGATACCTTGAACACATCCACCTAGTCATGGCCCCCTTCACCACACTATAATATTAATTTCATTAATTTAATTAAATTAATTCCTTATCCTCACGATATTTATTATTTAAATATCCTAATTTGGATAATGCCCACATATCCACCTCATCAAGCCACCTCACCCTAAGACCTATTCTTAGTAAGTTACGATAACTAACAAAGACCTACCCAAACCCTAAAAATCAATGCCTACATTCCCTATAACCACATTCCCACTCGTTAGAAGGAATCTTCCATGCTAATCCATAGAGTAAATGAAACGAGATCCTAGAAAATCAAGGGGATCTTCCTAGTTTAGTAAACCTAGGAAATCCCACCCTAACCAATACCGGTTACCCTTAACTACCACTGGTTAAGCCGAAACCATCATCAGTTATCATTTAATCCTGAAGGCAACCTTATTTCAAGGTTAGCACATTTCTGATAAATAATCACATCTTTTGAGAATAAGTGAAAAAACTAGAGATGCATGCAAGCAAAACCAACATTTTTATACACATTAGAGCATCCATAACCAGTACCTGAAGCAATCACACAACCATTTCCCTTAACAGGAGAATCTAGGGAAGTGTCAGCACTACATCAAGTTCTTTCCATTTGATCACCCACCATTTTTAACCAGGTATCAATCGTGTACAAATATTAAGTGTTGTTAACCAACACTCATCTATTTATAATTTGGTAGATCCTTTTACATCTGTTATTTAGATTTTTGTTCTCATATCAATTCCCCCATCATCTACCTCCATGAACACTTGACCATCTTCTCATCCATACCCTTGCACTGCCCATACCTGGATCTTTATCATTCCTATGCATATCAGGATCCACATAAATCTTGCCATTACACTTCCGTCTTCATCCAACCTCATATCTGTCACCCAGCCAAGTTTTTATTGATTTTCATATACCCCGACCATACCGATGCCAGTTACCCACAATTTTTGCCAGTTAGACTAAACCGATACTAGTCATACTAGACTGACTTCGGTCTCTATGTCTTTTACAAGAAACAAAGAACAGAGCTCCTAAACTTCCACATAATACCCAAAAACATCTAGAATCTTACCCTGACCAGCATCAGTACCTTGATAGTGACCTTGAACTTCAAATTCAATCATAGCTTAGCTTGTTGTGAATGAATTTACTTATTATGGATTAATGAGATATGTAAATAATGTTAACTGCAGTAGGATTTCCCTTATTTCTTGCATTAATTTGTTATAAACAGTGGATTGATAGCCATCTAGGAAGTATCACACTTCTCGGATCTACAACACACTAGGTAGTCCACTGCATATATTATTTAAATTTTATTTGGTGGTCTTGTGTTCCATTTCAGGTAGTTCCTCTAAGAAAAAAAATATCTCTCATGATTATCTATGGATTTAAAAGTCATACGCGTGTAACAACCTACAACTAGCATTTCAACAGGTATTCCTCCTAACCCATTACCCTTACCTATTTCGTCAACATTCAAAGAAATGCTCTAGAATTAGGTGAAACATTTTGGCACACCCGGTGGGACCCATTAGGGGTTCTTTGCATTCTTTCATTTCTAGGTGAAAACATTGTATGTTTGTTTCTTTTCTAAAAAGTTCTTACATTAAAATTTCTCACTTAGAATCGTCTTCTCTTCTATTATCTAAAATCAATCACATTTTGGTGCTTAAAATGAACATTTCTTCTCTTTCATTAGTATTGCATTATTGAAAGAGCATCCCTTCTCCTGTTCTTCTATTTTTCGCATCAAATTTTGCATTTTGATTTGGGTTTAAAAATCATTGTATTTCATTCTAATTTTCTACATTAGCTCACAATAACTGAGGGAAACCTATACATTGGAAGTCATTCCCAGCTGATGGTTCACAAATGAATCATGGAAAGCACTTTATTTATCTTTTTCTCTCTCTAAGTCTTAGCCAAACACCACAAAATAAAAAAATATACACATTCTTAAACAACATCTCACCCAGAAGAAGTTGTACGTGATCACATGATCATGACATAGTGGGCAACCTACTAGTTATCTCCGTCTAGTGCCCCATCAGAGGATGGCCTGCCCCCACCATAACATACCTAAAACCTCTCCTTGTAGATCACCATCTTCATAGGAATCCATCCTCACCAAAAAACTCTATTCTACAATTCATGAGCAAGTCCTTAAATATCATAAGATAAACAAACATAATAGAAAAAAGAATCTTAGGATCATATTTTTCTTAGTGTTACTACTTGGCTTGCATTTTGAGGTGAGAGGATTTCATTCTTTATTTTTTTATTATTTATCCTTGCACGCTCCTCATCACAGTTATTGTATTTCAGCTTCATTTGAGTGTACCTAGACCATATTCCCATCATTCTCAGGATTCTAGGTTTGATTCCACATTAATTTTAACTCACAACCATAATTTATTCATCGCTATTTCAATTTCATATTAACCGGTGCTGGTCTAGTGACCATCGTCGGTTACCTTCTAACCATCATCAGTTTCACCCAACCAATGTCGATTCCCTATTCTTTTTTTTAACCTACCCAAAAGGACACTTATTCACCTTCTTTGACTATTCATAGTCTCTTCCACTCTTATCATATTCATTGACCTAGTAATTCTCATTAACATCTTGCATACTGGGCAAATGATTGGCCTTTTACCTTATTTTGACCAACTGTCCACTTTCCACTGTGACCAACCATGGTTACCTATGACCGGCATCAGTTTACCCTAACCGACATCGGTTATACTATGTAAATCTTCCTGTGTGCAAGTGTTTCTACAAATTTAACCAAATTTAGAGCAAGGAAACTACCACCTAAAAATAGCTTCCTAACCTAGCTAAAAATGAGAAATTACACCATCATGATGAAGAAATGAGCAATTCCTACCCTTAAACATTAATAACTTTGAATATAATCAAAACACAATGTAAATTCATGAACTCTATTCCCCTTAATTTCCTAATTTAAACATTTAAAATGGACCTAAATAGTCCAAATGACAATCAAATTATATTGTTTGCTTTGATCCTTTAATGGATGCTTGGGTGTGAGGCTTAGCTCTTCAAGAATGGAGGATGGAGGGCTCAAGAATGACAAGAGGCTATTAGTATGAAACTATGTGCTTACTTTTATCTCTTGAGAGATTTAGGTGTGAGTATAAAGGTAGGAGGAGGGATCTTTATATGGCCCAAAGGATAAAGGATTCAACACATCCTCATGAATGTGGGATAAATGGAGATGTAGAGTTAGTTATAGATAAAGGGGGTTTAGATGGGGTTGAGTTAGCTTTAGGTTAGTTTGTCCTCAAGTGGCTCATGTGGATAAAGGGGGTGTATTAATTAATCAAGATGTTTAATTAATACATGTGCAAGATTTTATAAGCTTTTAGATGGATATTAGTGTGATTTGGATCATTAGGAGGGAATTAAACCAATTAAATAGAGATTTATTGATTTAATGAGAAGGGAGGCTAATTAATTAATAATAATTAATTAGACTAGATAGAAGGTATTAATTAACGAAGGGTCATTAATTAAGGTATGTGTTGGATAGGCAACTTAATTAATTAGCTGTAATTTAATCAATTAACGACAATGGAAGAGAAAATGAACGCTATTGACAATATTTCGTAAATTTGTGGGAAAGGAGATAATTAGCATAGTTTAAGTATTTAAATTGCTTAGGTGTAATTATAGGTGTCTACATTTACCCCTCTTTTGGGTGGTGTAAGTGATGCCACTTCAAAGATAGTAGACAGAATAAAATTTTGAAGGGATAGAAGAAAAATTAGTAGGAGGGAGAGATGCCCCCTCGAGTGTTGATGGGGTGATGGAAGACGTCGATCGACGAGCAAAAAATGGTGAGAGATAGGTAAAAGAATGGGGAAGAGGTAGGATGCTCTGATGAGAGAGAAAATTAGGGGGAAAGGGAAGTGACATAGAAGAAATACAAAGGAGGGGGGAAAAGATCTTAGCCTCTAGCTGCTATTTATTGGAACAATTTTGATGTCATCATATTGCCATAGGAACTACATCATCGGTCCTTATGAAAAATGTAAGCATACGAAAAAGGTAGAATGACATAAAAATCCATACTACGAAACATTTGTCCATTGCTGAAAGTACCAACTTCACGTAACATACAATAATGCAATGCAATACGAGAAGGAAACAATCTCATGTAACACAGAAAATAAGTATGAACGCACATATCCAACCCAACAACGGTCAAGATAGTTGTACAAATGCTTTGTTATCAGTGCTGAAGAGATCCACAAGTTTGTGATTGATGAAAAGGCTTAAAAATGATGCCCCGACCAAGGATACATGCAAGGGGAAATGACAATGGACATTGGGTCCATGAAAAGTGTTTGTGTGCAATGAAACAACACTAGGCAACAAAAGTGGCCCAGAGTACAGACGAAGCAAGCAACTAGCTTTGTGAATGGTTGTGAATCCGGTGATCCATGAGTCATATTAATTGGGGAAGATGTGAGACAAATCAATAGGATATGGAGGAAATACCATGCACAAGACACAAGTTTCAGCCGAAATAAGCAAGTTACCATTTTTCTAGGGTTTTTACTTTTTAGGATTTTTGAAAAATTTTGCCCTATTTTTAGATTTTTTGATACATACAGACATACATACATACATATATATATATATATAATATATATATATATATATATATATTGTTTTTATTGTTTGTGTTTTCCAAACCGTGGTGAATAGTAGAAGAAGGTAGAAGAAGAAAGCGAAGGGTCTAGGGGCAACAAAAGTGCCCTAGGTGGAAGAAAGGAGAAACAAACAAAAAATAATGTCCTTGTTTAGTGGAAAAATTAAGAAAAAATAATTATTTGAAAAATAATCATTGACGAGAGTGTGGAAGAAGAATAAAAATTGGAGAAATAAAATTACTAGGGAGAAGAAAGGGGTATTAGTACAACAAAAAATGCCCCAATACGGTGAAGAATAAGAGAAAAATAGTTATTTAATAAAAATAATTATTCCATAGTGAATAGAGGAGAAAATGGTGATCGAAACGGGCCTCTTGGCCCCTCCTAATGGTGAAAAATAGGTTAATATACCCTACTCAAGGGGGTAAAAACATCATGACCAATTCATTTTAACTGAGTTAGTTTAGAAAATTTTACTGTGAGGCTCTGACCTGAGGAGAACCATGGTGATCACATGAGACCATTTGAGGTGCACATAGATGCAGTCCGAGGGTACCAGCAGCACACGTGGACGATTGCCCCTTTGTGAGTATCAAAAATTTTCTCGTTAATTTTTGTCATTAATGCCTTAATTTTAGCTTTTAGCCGTAGAAAAATGCGTAGGCATGTAGGCGCAGGTGTGGGCATAGGGTGCGTAGGCACCTTTTTTTGGGTGTACAGACATCTTTTTGGGGGTGCATGCACCAAAACAGATGCATGCACATGCACTGACACAGACCAAACACACTCATGTGCACACACACACACAAGAACATGTGCATGCATGCACACATGTGAGAAATGGGGTGCACACATAAAAAGCATGGTGCAAGCATGGAGAGGGAAAGTGCACACATGGGGGCATATGCACATAAGCGTAGACACCCAATGTGTGGTGTACACACCAAAAAGGGGTACACAATCACCTGAAAGAGGGTGCATGCACCAGAAGACACACGCGTGTAAGTGTAGGTGCCAGAAACATGGTGCACATGCCAAGAAAGGTGCGCAGGTGCCCTAGACAGGTAAAAAAAAGATAGGAAAGTGTCAAAAACATGACACTTAGAAGAATTTTTTTTAGGATTTTTGGGTTAACCCTAAAAGATGAGATAGATTTTTAGAGGAAATGCTAGGAATTGATGAGTTGTGTGTTATTTTATAGAGACAACTACCAGTTTTACAGACGCGGGAGTGACATACCTGGATTATAGAGTTAGAGGGTAGTATGTGCGGGGTGCGACCGATACAAGCTATGGATATACTGGTTGAGGTAGTAGGGCTAGGCCCCATGGCTCGAATGCCCTCTATTGTACTAGATCATGGCCTTTTGACTACGCTAGTTGATCGATGGCATAGCAAGAGTCAGTGTTTCAGACTTCCGATAGGAGATATGACTGATGACTATTGAGGATGTTTGGTAGATCCTTTCACATGCCCATGATGGGTACTGTTGATCGTGTACAACTCTAATGTAGGGCTGATTAGAGCAGCTTGCAGTTCCCTATTTGGTGTGTGATGATATCCCACATGACGGGATGACTATAGCATTACATGAGTGCATCTCTGACCCCACATTGCATCGAGGACCTCTCTACATTATGGCTCTTATCAGTGGGTTTCCTACTCACTGATAAGATAGGGACTTCATTCCCAAGAGAGGATTACTACCATTGGTTCATGGCATTTATAGCTGGTGAGAGATATTGTTGGGGCCAGTGTATACTAGCCCATTTATACTGGGATTTGCACCTGATTATATACCATGGATCAGAAGACTGTGGGTCCAGCATCATTATTACAGAATATGGTCGTGGGATCATATTGCGATCAGATGTCCTGTGGGCCCTTTCTATGTCCAAGATCCTGAGGAGCCCTCATATATGGCTTAGGTAGCAGCTGGTTAAGATGTACATGGCCATCTTGGCAGCCTATTCAGATATAGGTGGGAGTTTGATGAGCTAGTAGCGATAGACATCATTTGGCATCCATACAGGCACTTCCAGTGGCCAGAGGATGCCACAGAGCTTAATGTGTGCTTAGTGGAGCACTTTCTTATTGGTAGCCGTAGCTATATCATCGAGCTGTATTGAGTGAGATAGGTGCTAGCGGTAGTTTGGCAAGGGTACAGGGGGTCCTCTAGCCAGATATCTGGCATGCTTGTCAGGGACTCTGAGAGGCAGACCATGGGGCCTCGTATACTGGTGGCCTGAGCTAGGGCTAGTTTCACACAGGTAGTCCCCCAGGTATGGGACCCATTACGATAGGTGAGAGATCCGGGGACCACAGCTGATTATGTAACATGGTATGTAACAGTATTACCCCAACGTCTCACTATTCTAGAGGAGGCCTAGGTAGCAGGCATTCACCAACCTGTAGAGGTATGGCATGGTGCAGAATGCATAGGGCTAGAGTAGTAGCAATGGGGCCAGACTTAGAGGATCCCTTTGATGGTATCCCACATGATGGACAGGGTGCCTCACAAGGCATAGGGACCTAGGCCATATGGGCCCAGTACAGGAACCAGCTTACCCACCCAGAGGCAGGGTCTTTGAGTAGGGACAATCTGTCTAGAGCACCTCAGGGACTAGTCCCTGAGGCACACATAGCCTCTGAGCCAGTGGCACAGACAGCCATAATACAAGTACAGGTACAACATCTCATAGCTAAGAGAGATGCATCCAGAGTGGAGAGAGATGAGGCTCAAGGTTAGTGCATGATGGTCGTATTAGAGCGCGATGAGGCCCAAGCTCATATTATGACTTTACTTTTAGACCAGGATTAGGCTCGAGCCTAGGCTAGCCTAGGAGATGACAGAGTAGCATGGCGGAGCTAGATCTGAGAGATAGTGGCACAAGGGGGCAAAAATATTGAGCCTCTTTCATTAGTCCCAGTCATAGGTGTGCATGGTCATTGCACAGAGAGACCATGTGTATGCATGATCACATGAATTATTAGCATAGAGGGACCAGGCCCGTACTGAGCTATAGGTGATGAATATAGAGATAGATTAAGAGGGTAATACCTCTAGATAGGCTGAGGTAGATTTGGGCTGAGTGACAGGAAAGAGAGATACTACCCTTTAGGTAGTGCTACCCTCTAGAGATGTGGACCTAATACGTGACACCACTAGGCTTGGTGGTGAGGCCCTCATTTGCAGGACTACTTACTACAGAGTGGTTCTGCTAGAGTAATGAGTAGCACTACCACAACTGTCAGGGTCGAGTGCATCAGGCTCTCAATCATGGAGATTAGGAAATTCCACTAGATCAATGAGATAGCCTCTACTAAAGTAGCTAGCTAGACCAGTTCCATCCCAGCCTCCAATGTTCTGTCATCTAGAAGAGATCTAGGAGCTTTGGCGAGGATGAGAGATGTGTTTGATATCTATTTTGTTGTACATATTATTTTGTATGTATGCCTCTTATGAAGGCCTATTATGATGTACAGTTATGTTATACATGTATTTTTTATGATGTCTCATGATGAACGATCAATTCTTTCTGATACATACCCTTTTTTGATGGCATTGTGTATCGATGATGTATTGTATTGAGTACTAATCTAGACATTCTATATATGTGTATAGACATTTTGGATGTATCATCTTTGTATGCCTTCAGCTGAAGGAATTTTTGATATAGAGCACTGATTTGTATCCATGTTTGATATAGATGTATATTTGACACACATGTATATATATATATGAGGATTACTTTGTTTTGGCTCAGATACACATGGTTATGAGATGATGTATTTTATTGTTTTTTTACTCTGATGCATGTGACATGAGTGGGCATAATTCTATGATGTGAAATACCCCTTTTCAGAAATTACTCTATGTTGATTCTCATTGCATGTTGCATTTGTTTAATTCAATACTTATGGATACATTGTGACACAAGTGGGCATACATTGATTTTCATTATATGCTACATGTTTTGATTCAGTACTAATGCATGCGTTATCTAATTTTGTACTTTCTATGTATCTGATTTTGATGTTCGATGTATACATGTGCTATGGATGTTAGATGATAGATCCATAGATGATATCAAATGCATTTCTCATGTGTTATTCTGATGTATATGGACAAGGATGATATGATGATATTGGTGTGGGGGGGATAGATTTTTGATCATGCACAACCCCTCTTGCCCCCATTGATGATACGATATGTGATGATTAGCTTAGCATACATGCATGATGTAAAACTTAGCATTTTGTTTATATATGATGTATAGATGATGCTAGATGTGATGATAATGATGGTAATGTGATGTGAATGATAAAAAAACAGAGGACATGCAATAAACACAACCAAATGCTAACAAAGAACATAAGGAAATTAATGCAATACACCATGATTCACCATGTTTTATTAACAAGTAACAAACACAATCAAATGCTTAAGAAAGAACATAATGAATTAACACATTACACCATGATCTCCCAAGATTTACTAGCATGCAAAAACATACCACAATATGCACAAGCAAGAATAAATCTAATCTAAGCAAGAAAAGATGAATCCTAAAAAAGTACGCCCAAACAACAAACAACCCAAACACAAGAATACAAAACAACTATACAAGCAACACACAAAGTAAGGAACAAGACAATGCAAGGAACTATTTTTGTGGAAGGTTTGTTTTCATGCACCAATTTTCTATTATTGAGGTTTATGTGAAGCAATTTTCTATTTTTTTTTGTGTTTTGTGAAACAATTTTCTATTATTTTTGTGTTTTGTGAAACCATTTTCTATTGTTTGTGTGTTTTGTGAAACAATTTTCTATTATTTTTGGTTTTTTAACGGTTTTCCAAAGCTATGTGCAGGTAACCAAGAAAGCGTGGATGCCCCCAGCATTAGATGGGGAATATACAAGGGTAGAAGCCACATGTTTATGAATGAGAAGGTGAAGTCATTGAGTTTCCCCTAGCGTAAGATGGGAAATAGCGAAAGATCGTACCCCTCACAGATGAATAGAAGAAGGAAAAGCTAGATCAGGGCTTAACAGGATGGGGCACATAGGAAATCCTGAAGGTAGAACCAAGTACAAGCCAAAGAAAAATACACTCCTGATGTAGGATACTTGTGAACGACGAACCCTCCTGAAGTGCTGGAAACTAGTTTTCACCCAAGGACCTGTCCAAAGTGCCACAATTGCATGGTTTTCAATAGTGGACGATTTGTTTTCTCTTTTTCTTTTTCTGATGTTTCGATTTTTTTGTACTTTTGATTTTTTTAACTTCCTTGTGCCATGTTCAAGGATAGAACCACTTAAGATGCATGGCATTCATGTGCTCCTAGAGCTCATCACCATTGGGGTGAGCTAGTTTGTATTCCCCTGTGCCATACTTGGCGACTATGACATAGGGTCCCAACCAATGTGGTTCAAAATTCCCTTTCTTTTCTCACTATGCTTTGGTGTTAAACTGGTTCTCCTTCATGACTAAATCACCAACCTTAAACTGACGAGGGATGATTCTTTTGTTGTATTTTCTGGAGACTCTGTGTTGATACAATTTCAGGTGATTAAGAGCATGTCAATGCACCTCTCATCTAGTAGCTCTAACTCAGCCAGTATTGCCACTCGATAATCCTCATCCTTATCCAAATAGTCCCTGAAGAGAAATTCTCAGGGATGGAAGTTCAATCTCTAAAGGGATGATAGATTCTATGTCCCGAACACTAGGGAATATGATGTCACACCCGTAGGAGTGTGAATGGATGTTCAGTAAGCCCAAAGGGATAGATGGATTTATAGGTGCCAGTTTTGACCTGTTTTTTTGACCATATATTCCATTATCCTTACCAAAGTCTTGTTTGTTGCCTCAGCTTGTCCATTACCCTAAGGGTAATATGGCGTGGACCATTTTAGCCTGATTTGGAACCGTTAGCAAAGACCTTTCATGGTTTTGTTCTTAAATGACTTCCCATTATCGGTAACAATGGCTACGGGAATACCATATCGGCAAATGATGTGATTCATGATAAATTTAAAAATATGTGCTCCTGTGACATACGTTAAAGGGACAACCTCCACCCATTTTGTAAAATATTCTGTCAGCTGTGATGATATATGTATGACCATCAGATGAGGTAGGAGTAAGTTTTCCTATCAAATCAAGTCCCCACTTGGAGAATGGCCATGGGGTAGTGATAGGTTGCAATGGTTGTGACAGAGCATGAATGAAATTTCCATACTTTTAGAAAAATACACATTTTCTAACATAATTGTAATAATTAGTTTCCATGGTAGGCCAGTAGTAACTTACTCTCAATAGTTTCTTAGCTAAGACCATTCCATTTGTATAGTGCTTCGCATAACCCTTCATGCACTTCTTTGATTGTCTTGGATTGACTCTGTCACATCCAGACAACGTAATAGATTCCCATTGTAGCCATGAAAATAAAGTGTACCTCCTAAAAGGGTATAACGGGCTATCTGGTGAATCCATAGGCTTTACTTTTTTCAGAATGAGGAGATATCGGGAGGGAAAGCCTGTTATCCTTAAGATAGGTGAAGATGGGTTCATACTGGGACAGGGAATGGGGACCAACAACCTCACAAGCCAGGAAAGATTCTATGCATACATACACGGGACGGTGTACAATTTTTATGAAGAATGGAATATCATTATTCCCTATTGGAATACAAAGCATAGACTGTACTGTTGCCATGTCATCCAATCAATTTGGTCAAAGGGGCATACACTCTTGGGATTTGCATCAAAGGTAACTCATGTGCAAAATACTCCTTTAGAGTTTCCACTAAGCTTTTTGTAAGGTATGATCTTGTCATCCTTAACCTTATATTCATCATTAACCTAGTTTAATAATTAATTGTGAATCACCCACAACCTTGACATGATGAACATTCAACCTGATGGCCAGTTTCAATCCCTACAATGAATGCAACTTCATATTCTAAGAATGTTGTTTGTGCAAGGGAAGTGCAGGAAAAAAGCTTGTGGTATAGGATCACTCGAAGGGGTAATAAGAACTACTCCTACACCTAAATGCCATGAAATGTAAATGATCCATAAAAATGTATCTGCCACACGATAGATTGCTTCAATGCAGATCAAGGAGGCATTCGATCCAGATCTGTGATTCAAAGGTTTCCATGCTTTGCAAAGGTGCTTCCACTAGCTGGTCCTACAAGTACCTTGTCCTTTAACCAATTTTTGATGGACAAATTCTACGTCAAACTCATTAAGTAGAATAATCCAATTAGCCATTCTACCTAAGAGGGCACGTGTCAGTTTAGACAATAAATACTTGAGAGGATCAAACCTTGGATATGAGGTTAGTCTTAGTATTCAGTAGGTAATGGCGAAATTTCTGAAAAGTAAAAACGATCGACCCAAACAAGCCTTTTCAATTTGAGGATAATTGAGCTCATAGGTGATGAGGGTGTGGACTCAGATAGTAAACCAATTTCTCCTTATGGCCATAAGGTCGTAACTTGGTGCGAGCAGCGCACCAACTAGAAAATTATGTAGTGGAAATATAGAGCAATAGTGGTTTATCCTGGAGTGTGGAGGCATAAGGACAGGTGGATTAGCTAATTATTGTTTTAGCAAAGCAAAGGCTTGTTGTTGCTCAGTCCCCCAGATGAAAGTGATGTCCTTTTTAAGAAAATGGGTGAATGAGTGACATTTATCTGCGTTAGTCCACCTTGGGAGATGAAACTAGCGAATTTCTTGAATTTTCCCCTAAAAGCTATGTAGTTGCTTGATATTCTCAGGTGGAGTTAGAACATTTCAGTGATAGCAGACACTTTGGCAGGGTCTACCTCAATACTTCATCTTGACATGAAGTGAAGCCCAATAATTTCCTTAGATAGCACACTTGAAGAAACACTTCTTGGGATTCAGATTGACTTTGTATTCATGCATAGGGGGCCAACTCAAAGATAGGATTAGACTTGGAAATAATGACAGGATGATCCTCTCTTGTTTTGGACAACACACCAATTGATGTTAAGTCCACGTAGAATTTAATCCATTGGTATCCAAACTAGTGGAATAATAACAAGAAGAATTGGCAAGACAAAAGCCCATCTTGATAAATAGCTCCCATGAGAATCTTAAGGCCAAAAAATATCAGCCTCTGAAGGAGGCAGATAATATAGATCCAATAAGTTGTAACCACTTAAGGTTTGTGTTGAACTTCTAAAGAAATGATCCAAAATATGATTCTAGACACGAATTTCCACTCTATTGGAGAGCAAAAATGAGGATTTTGACACCAACTGATAATAAGATTCAAGAAATTACTAGTCAATCCCAAATTGAGGGGCAGTGAAAAGGAGCAACTGGAGTTGGCAAGGTACTAAATGATGAATAAAAAAAATATGTAGCAATTTTAGAAGCCACATGAATAGGTACCTTCTGGATTTCAAAAAAGTACAAGATACATTCAAAGTAATCAATTAGCACTGATGAATCTCATTACAAGCACTCTATGACCCACATCTTCAAGGAAAAAGTATGGGAAACTATTGGGTTATCATAATTGGAGTTTCTGATAGAAACACTTGGTGTCCAAGGAAGGAGAAGAAAATAGGTTGTGCAAGACCAGAAGTGTTAGATCATAAGAAAAATTATATCTTTGTAAGATCCCATGCAAGATCCCATAAAGAAAGATAAAATTGCAGCACCATAGTGAATGTCATGTGTTCTCTAGCGAGGAGTTCAAAACTCTAGAGATAACAAACCCATATGGAATCTTCTTCTGAAGCACAAGGGACTGAGAGGAATGGATGAATCGGTGAATATAATTTATTGATAAGTCCTCCATATGTGTAACACTAGGATTTTAGGTCATAAGATCTAACATCCATAGGATGTCTCCACATACACTTTTATCCATAACATGATCACTAAGTGTGTCACAATGATAATCAAATTTACCATAACAGCACAAAAGAGAGCTCATAGACACAAGATATAAGTGGTAAACCTTGATGGGGAAGAAAAACCATTGAAACTATGATTTTCTATTATCCTTTTCTTTAGAACAAATTCCCTCACTTTTAGTGTAGCAATTTTTCTATACAAGGAAGTTCAGCCAACCCCACCAAGGATAGGAGTCAGGTGTCTAAGTTTACATAGAGCACCAACCCTACAAGTGAGCACCAACCCGTAATTTAGTGAGGAACCTTACTGCCACAATGAGACTACAACCCCATAAATATGACTCAAATCATCCACTTGAATATGATTTAGTGGCATCTGATAATGTTCGTGCCATTCCACAATTGATGGATATCACTTATTCAACTCACACAACTTTGCTCAAACCCTAGATCTTTAATCTTAGCTCATTCGTTTATCTTCTTGGACTTGTATTTAATATAACCTCTTGATACTCATGTATTCAAAAATTATTCAAATCTGTAACACTATCTAGATCAGATCTCAAAGCTATTCCCTCACACTCTGTAAAAGTTCACTCTTGACCATATGGGGTCGCACTGCTTCACCCATGAAAGACTGAGCTCACAAAATGGGCTTAAACTTTCTACTTTGAAATCTATAAGCAGGGATTGCTTCTCTATTGTACCCAAATAAGGTTGGTCCCTCATGATAAGCCTTTGTATCCCATGCATAATTAAAAACATCCCATAACTTTCCACAATATCTGTAATATTCTAGGGTTTGACTAACAAGATAGATCAGTATCCTAACAAAAACCCAAGTCATTTCAGGTGGATCCAAGCAATTTCACCTCAACCAACAAGCATGCATTGGGATGACCAACCCAATAGTCTGTTCCTCTCTAGGTCTTCAAAAGCAGTATGATTGGGTCAAGCTACCAGTATTGGGTGACAAAGAGAGGTAATGACACCAAGAGCACTAATTTAAACATTATACTCCCCACATCCATGGTCAAGAATTTTCATCTCCGATGAATCAAATGGAGATGTTCATTTATATGGGCCACATGAGTCCCTTTACAGAATTTCAAGAGACATTTGTAATCCTACCTACCCTTCAACACCCTGGAAACTTCATACTAATCAGGGAGAGATAAATCTGTGGAGGGACATGCGTATGTACCATTTGGGTGTAGAGCTACTCAAAAGAAACTCTAATAACCATTAAAAGGGCAATTTAAATATCTATGTTATAATGTAATGAAACGTATTTTACTTCAAACCATATCAATATTAATGCCTTCACCAAACGTTGATGGCACTTGCCTGCAAATGGCATGTTTCCAAAGGTTAGCTCATAAAATCATTTCTACATGCAAGTTCAACACCTCTAGGATGTGAATTCATTGGATTCCCACTGACATTTTGTTCACATTCCATGTGATAAGCAAGCATCATGGTACCAATGCATCTCATTCCCTTTCAAGAAACATAATTGTATGCACCAAAACAGATATTATCCTGGGACTACCAAAAACATTCTTGCAGAAATAATGCCCTACAAATCATTTCACCAACTTACCTCATCATAGATGCAATCCATATATCACTGGAAATTTATCTAAATCCTCTTTTAAGTAACCAACTTTGATCATCCTCATTGGTGACAATCCACCTCAATAGCTATAAGTTATAGCCATTATGTACTAAACATTGATTTTTATGGCCTCAGGGATAGCCCTTTGACTAAGAAACCTGAATAGAGATTTTCAACTTGGTGTGACTGTTTTCCATCACAAAAATTGAAGGTCTGAAACATTCATACTAAATCAAGAAGGAACTCACATGGATTCCATCAATGAAAATTTGAGTATCATACTGTCATTATGGAAACTTGTCTCCTCAAATTGAGAAGTCTTTAGAAACTAGCATTTCTTGGTGGGGCCTGTAGACACCAAATTTAGTGTCTTACGACGCCCTGTACCCTGCATCTCATTTCGCAACCTAACCTCATCACCTAAACCTTACAAAATTATTTATTAATTACCTTATAATTAATAAATCCACATCACCATACCTGGCACCTCATTTCACCACCTCATCATGACCTAGTCTTAACCCTAAAATAACCTAATTAAGACCTATAACTTGGTCCACATCCACACCCATGACTAATTACTCCTCACCCACACCTAAAACTAACCTCATAATGACTTGACCAAGTCTGCAACTAATCCCTCGAGAGGAAAGGAGGGAAAGCTGGCCACTTTACCAAAAATAGCCCGCTTTGACCTGACCGATACCGGTTCCTACTTGACCACCGTCGGTTGTGTAACCGCCATCGGTTCCCTGTAATGACCACTCCCAACCAAAAACAAAGAGTTAGATTTTCATGGATCAAAAATTAGAAGTCACTAGAAGGATCCAGATTTTTTACTTGGCTGAACAGAGACAAGTGAAAAAGAAACAAGAAGAGTTTGCAGAGAATGACATCAAATCCAAAAACTACAACTGAGTAACCAGAGCCTTGTGACACTCATCTATTCGTCGGGAGGGAAGATAGCTCATCTCCTGATTGTCAGGTCATCCTACCTAAGTTCTGTCACCTCGTCATCGCAGTGCTTAGACCTGCATCCTCATCAATAATCAGTAAGTAATATCTTGTATGTCCTTTTAATAACATTTCTTGAACTTCTGAATCACAGCCATCATAAGTCTATTCCTAGATCTACTACCCAGTAACACACTACATCTAACTGTCATTCCTCCACACTTACGTTACCCCAAGAGCACCCCCCGTATTCTCTGAGTCCTTCTCAGCACCCCATTACCTAACCCCACCCATTTATCAACCTTATAAAACAACATAACCACCTTACAACCAACCTTCACCAAAAGCCCCTAAAACATTGCCCCTACCGATATCGGTTACAAACAACCGATACCGGTTACAGTGACCGGAATTGGTCACCAACCTGATTCTAAACCAAGACCAACCCTTTCTCTATTGTTCTAACAAGGTAAACAAATTTTAATTAGACAATAGTTTATTTATTAGAATTTGTGTTAATTCATATTAGCAGGGGAACTGACCACCTTCGAAAGGAAGTTTTATATTTCCTGGGCCCAAGGTAGTTCCCTCATTTATTGTCTAATTAAAATCTGGTGGTCTTGTATTCTTACTTGCAGGCAGTCCTTCCCAGACAAAAAGGAGTTCTTCGCAGTCAATATGATCTTTCTCTACGGTACGCCCACACCCTCTCGACATTCAACAGGTATTCCTCCTAGCCCTAACCCTTATATGTTTCTCAAAGGAATGAAAGGATAGAAGCAACTCTATTCCCAAAAGCTGAAACATTCTGTGCGAAACATTTTGGCACGCCTGGTGGGACCCATTTCAGGTTTCTTTCTTTCTTGCTTGCTTTCACATAGGGAGCATACTTGTTGTTTTCTTCTTCTAAAAATTTCACACGGTATTTTGTTATATTTAGTAAAATAATTTATCTTGCTTTCCCAGTTTTGCATTAGTGAAAGTCATCTTATTTGCTTCATCAAATATCATTTTTGATTTGGGTTTAAAACACGTGCATTACGTTCTTGCTTGTTGTTTTCAATTCTAGTGAACATAGAATAAGTAACAGGTCGTACACGTGGGAGTGATTTCCATGGTATTGACAGGAAATTAATCTTACTTTCACTGCACAACACATACCGAATCACTTCATAATTAACACAACAGCTCAAAACATCCCCCCTTTTCCGCGGTATTCCTCCGCCTGATTGAGGTAACCTTATAAGCCAAAACAAACTTGAAATTTCCCCTAAGTCTTTTGTTTAGGATTGACATCATTCTGCGTCTAAAGGCATAAGCCGAAATTGATTAAAATTAACCCTAGGGTTAATCTGTTAATTTGTTTGTGCATTATTGCTTGTTTTCAGTTCTGTTTCTCTGTCACACACTATTTTTCTATGATCACTACAGAACAGTTGGGTAGGCATACTAATCACTGTCAACACCAAATCAACAACTTCCTACTACTTCTTACACCAGTTCTATTATACCGACATCGGTTAGCTAACCAACGTCGGCTACAGCCTGACCGACATCGGTTACCTGACTGATATCGGTTATTTTCTTTCAAAGTTTCCTGACAAACTAGCAACCTGCCAATTCCAACATTTTGTTGCTGCTTCTGTTCCTGATAGATTACATCCTGCTGTGTACCCCTGTCCATGGTTGTTATCACTCAGAAGCAAGCTGCCGCCATGGTTTCACATGCCTGCTCTGTGCCTTTGCCTGAATCACCCCCTTCATATTCTATAGGAAATCCTACGGATACCAGTGAGGTTCCTAAAATTCCTGTAGGAGATAAAGAATTTGCCAAATTTCTAGATGCTAATCCTAGCACTGTACAATACTATTTGTCTCATGCCCCTGACCATACACCTGACGGTCAACTCCTTGTTGGCATTCCTATTAGTATAGCTGCTCATTTAGCTCCTTCTCCACCTGGATACCTCCGCTTTGCCTACTACATCCTTAGCCCCGTCTCCCAATCTAGCAACTTCACAGGTTCATACGACACAGATTGGCTTTCCTTTGGTTAACCTTGGGCCCCACATGTCATTACCACCGACTACTCCTACCTCTTCTCTCTTGTAGACTGTTCCGTTCATGACTTGCTCTCTGCCACCTATCCACATGAGTTTTCCTTCTCAAGCTCCGCCCACATTTTCATTCCCACACACGTATCCCGTGACCTCAACATCTTATATAGGACATCCCTATTCAGTTGCCTCAACACATTCATCCTCCATACCTTATCAACATTTAATGCCACCATTGTCTAGTGGAGCCCCTTGGCCCAATTTGCCTCCTGTTTGCTGCAACCGCACCATCAACTCACCCAACCATGGATTTCATCAAACAAATGATGGACAAAATGCAAAATATAGAGGCTTCTGTTTCAGGAAGTCATAGTGCCTTGACATACGAGCAAGTTTGTCGAGAGCCTATCCACCCTTCTTTCCCCCTTCATTCATATCCTCCTTAATGGGAATTACCAAAATTTACTCGTTTTAATAGTAAGGAGGATCCTCAAAAACACTTGCGCTCATTTAGACATGCCTGCTATCTAATTGCTCAAGATGATGCCTTACTACTCCGCACCTTTCCCATGTCCTTATCAGGACCTGCCTTGGATTGGTACAGTGCTTTAACCCAGCACTCAATCTTCTCTTTTAACCAACTAGCCCAATATTTCTTGGATCATTTTTCCATTAACATTTCCAAGAAAGTATCTATCATCGACCTATATGCCATCCGAAAATTTGAAGACGAATCTATCGCAGATTTCGTTGGACATGGCGGGGCCTTATCAACCAACTTACGTATGCCTTGCCTCAAGCTGAACTTATCGAACTTTTTACGCGGGCCTACGCTAAACACATCTCCCCTACCCTCCAAATTCAAACTTTCCACACAATTTGACCAAGCCTTTACTATGGCTCGAAAACTAGAGATTCGAGCCTTAGAGGAAGAGAAATTGTGGTTGCGCAACAAAAACCCCAATTGCTGAACTCAAGATTCCACCAACAAACCTAACACCACCAATCCTCACCCATCGACTGCTTCGAAATAAAAAGGAGTTGTGCATGCGGTGATGGTCAAATCCCAACCCCCGTCTAATACCCCACCAAAAACCACCTATAAGTATAAAGCTGAGCCCATCAATTACACCCCCTTGGGAGAAACTTATGGTGTGATATTGGAAATATTGTTTAAATCAAGAGCCATTACCTTACCTAATGTTAAACCTCACTCCAGGTTTGATTCCACTCGTGCCATACCTTCTTGGTATAAATGAAATGACTTCTGTAACTTCCACTGCGTGAAGGGACACAGTCATGAAAACTGTAAGATGTTGAAAAACATAGTGCAGGAAATGGTTGATGCAGGGGATATAGCCCTCGATAATCCTAATGCTCCTGCTAACCGAAATTTGAAAATTTTCAACAAACCATTCCCGAATCACTCTCCTAACAGTAATATAAACCAAGATATCTTAGCTGAGGAGAGTGTTCACGAGATCCATACAGTCTTTCACTCCCAGCCAAAAGCCTCTATCGAAAAAATTCTGAATCAAGCTTCTTCACTAACGCAAGAACCTGAACCCCCTTCATCACCATCAAGACAAGACAAAATCCTTGTCGTTCCTTTACCCATCAAAGAATTAACCGCCCAGAGTTCCCTTCTCACAAATGAGCCTTCTTACACCACATCCTTACAAGACTGTGAGCAGATTTTTATCCAACTTATCTATTTCCCAAACATGTCTCCTTCCACCATTCTTACTTGCTATAAAAGAAGAAGGATCACCACTTTTTCTATCATTCTTAGAAGAGACACCCCTTGAGCCTACATTACCAAATTCCTTAATCATGAAGGATCCTCTAGAACATGCCTTCCTCCCTATCAGTTCTTCATCGCCTAAATCTTTCCAGTGATCGGTTGACCCCTTAACACCCATTGATACAACACCTCATTCGCCCCCTGTATCACACCCCCAGTGGACCAGAATCACAGCCCACTTCTCTTCCATACCAAAATTCCCATCCATACGTGAATATTGTCATCCTCTAGAAGATAGATGAATCTTATGGGAACATTTGAGAACACCATGCTCTACCCAAATGCAAATGACTAATCCAGACACCTCTACCATATACCTGAAGTTTTTACAAAAGCTCAAAATGCCTATGTCCTCACCTCCACCCCCCTCATCTCTACTGAATACCTCATCCACCTCTATCAACCTAAGAAAACCTTCCCCTACACTTGGGACTTCACCAATACCCATCCTGACGCACCCACCTAAATGGTTAGACTTATCCAAAAATAAAGCCGTCAATCCACCTAGGAGACAGACCCAATCTCCTCGAATCCAATCTATGCCTCCACCACAACTAAAACCCTCACCCCCGATCACATCAGTACAGAAGGAATGGCTTCAACCCTCACCGTCACACCTACCTTCTATATTGGGCCCTCACCCCTCCACCTTGCCTCAATACACCATGCCTCCCATGTCTTCTTTAACACAACCAACACCTTCTGCACCCATACAAAAATCTACAGCCATCTCAACACCGTCACCCCAAGTATCTTGCCTACCTACCAACCCTAAACAAACTTGATCATCGAAGGACTTGTTTGCTAATGCTCCTTTTTCCCCGTGGTTGTTTCCTGCCACCACATCATATGTGGCCTCATCATCTAACCAAGAAGTTTCCCGAAAGGACACCAAAGACACATTTCTTCGGTTGAAGGCGAACAGAATATTGTGAAAGGCGATCAAAAATAATGGTTAAAACATCGAGATGTTCACTACGATGTTTAGACTTGCCGAGAAGATCGTCGACATAGTCTTCAAGGATAGTGTGCATAATGTCATGAAAAATGTAGGTCATAGCCCGCTGATAGGTAGAAAATGGCATGACACGATAACAGAAGGTTCCCCAAGGAGTTATGAAGGCAGTTTTGTGTTGATCGGCAGGGGCAACCAAAATTTGGTTGTATCTTGAAAAGCCATCCATGAGAGAGAGCATCTCATGACCTGCAGTTAGATCAACAAGTTGGTCAATGCTAGGTAAGGGGAAGTCATCCTTAGGGCAAGCGAGGTAAAGATCCCAGAAATCTGTGCATATCCGAAGTCCCCTTGTCGCTTTAGTGACAGGTACGATGTTAGAAATCCATTGAGGATAGTCAATAGGCAAGATGAAGGAAACAGAAAGGAGTCGTTGGAGCTCCTCTTTGACCAAGAGAGCAATGCGTGGATGCATTTTTCTCAATTTCTGTTTGACTGGTTTGGAATCGGGGTTTAGGGTGATGTTATGGACGGCGATGGTAGGATCAATTCCTGGCATGTCAGCGTAAGACCATGCGAAAGCTTGGTTGCGAGCACAGAGAAAGGTAGTAAAGGCGGCTTGTTCTGATGTGTTAAGGGATTGTCCAATCTTCACAATGTGAGGATCCTCCTCCGTGTGGATATTGATTTCTATGGTAGATTCGTTCAGCATAGTTTGGGGTTTCAGATGGTAAGGCTCGTTGAATATAAGAATCATCCGCGCCAAGGTAAGTGAGGATGGAGTCGTCATCCTGGCATTCAAAAACATTAATCAAAGGTGAATCCTCTTCGATCATGTCTGGATAAAGAAGGGGGGAAAGAAGATGGGTCGTCATTATCGCGTTGATAAGTGAGAGGACCTATGAAGATGCATTTATGAAAAAAAAAGTTAGGGGGGATGGATTCAGGGTCTATAGATTCTGCAGGTGATGATGGCAAAGTGGGTGATGATGGTTTGGTTGGGGCGACGTCTTCTTCTTCCAGGATACAGCTGACAGGAGGTGTCTCCTGTGTAGGTGTTTTGGGAAAACCGAGACCATTGCGATCATTGTGTTTACGGGTAGTCACGGGAATGAGTGTATGTCGGCCTTGTTCGTAAAGGCCAAAACCAAAGCCTTTCCACGCACAGCGAGTCAAGAAGGTGAGGGCGAAACGACGATTTGTCAAGTATTGAAAATCGGATTGGAAAGGGAACCACACCAAGAGGAGGTTCAGGGGGTAATGGAGGATGTGTCAACACCCCCATACGTTAGGTTTAGTGCGGCAATGGGGTGGTCCGTAAGAGATTATCTCCCCCACGCGACGGTCGTAGGTGGGATGTGCATGTAATTGTCCATACTCCTGCGGGGGTAGGGAAAGAACTAATGTTATATAGGCGGTACTCCCCCAGCGTAAGGCGCTGAAAAACATCTACTAAGGGGTCGGAGGTTGGAATGTTAGCCGTGGGAAGGGAAGTGGTTTTTGCGATGGTGGTTTCATCAATTGAAGGCGTAGGCGCGGTTGAGGTGGATGGTTGAGGTACATTTGAGGAGGATGGTTGGGGTTGAATGTATGGGTTGTCTTGATTGGTATAAGCACATCGTTAGGGCGGTATAACATATTGCAGGTTTTAAAGGGGGGAGGGTCAGCTTTTACTGTGTAAGACTTCCCGTCGTACTCAAATTTTATGCATCTATGTAATGTTGAGGGAATGCATCCCATGGCTCGGATCCAAGGACGACCGCAGTAATATATTATATTGGAACTCTCCCTCCAAGACATAGAAGATTTTAGGTAAAGTACGTGGTCCTACGCGAATGTTGAGGATCACGGTGCCTAAGGTAGAAGTAATAGCATCATTGAATGACCACAACATGATGGGGTTGGCACACATGCAACTAGAAGGGATGTTCATCTGTTGGAAGGCTTTTGAAGAGATGATGTTTAGGCTAGCGCCCCCGTCAATCATAACCCGACGTACTCGAATATCCCAGACGTAAGCGGAGATGAAAAGGGCAGGGTCAGGGTATTCTGTACCAAAGTCGACAATTTCATCTTTAGAGAAACTGACTGCAGCAGCTTGTTGTACAGAGACAGAAGTGGTTGGGGCAGTGGGTTGTTTGGTGAGAGAAGCAACATGATTGGGTGTTAGAATGGAGGCGACAGGAAGGGTTTCATTAGGTAAAACCTCTATCCCTTGAAGGATCTCGACAAGAGCTTGTCGATGAGATTCAAAAGTCTGAATGAGATCATACAGTGTCATTTTTACGGGTGATTGGTGAAGCTGTTTAATCATATTTCGGTGGGCAATGCCATTAGAGACGGGATAGGTGGGTCCGCGAATGACCACTTTAGGTGGTGGTGCAATCGAGATGTTTGGCGGAGAAAGAGATGCCGCAGGTGTGTTTTCTTTTTCTTTCCCATTGTTTTTCTGCCCTCGAGTAGCGACACTAATCATATTAATCTCGTAGACCTGAGATGAGGAAGATGGTTGGGATAACTCATGGTCTTCAAGAGGTGGGGTTGTAATAATGATAGATCTTGGTGAGGGCGGGGGACAGATGGTATAGGAGAGGGAATGGAAACTAAAGGTCTCTCCCTTCGTAAGTTGTCTTTCTTAATCTTTCTATCCGGGAGAGGTGACTGACGAAGGATGGTTTTTAGAGCTTTGCATCCCTCCACATCATGTCCTGGTGTGTGCGGTGATAAGCGCAGATTTTAGACTCATCGTAACCCATAGGTCGGGGTTTAGATGGGTCATAAGGTCTAAGTGGAGGTAGGGAAATGGTCACATTCTCCACCAACATAGCAAGGATTTTGGCGTAAGATCCTTTGAGTGGGTCAAAATCGGAAGAGGATGAGGGTATTGGTTGTGCGGGTTTTGGTAATGTTTGGGCATGATTGGTTCACACGGGTGGTGGTTTAGCCGAGGGGTGTTGATACATGGTTTTTACTAAACGTGATTTTCTTTGGTGCAGAAGCTATGTGGGATGAGGAGGCCGCAGATGATGGGGTATCAGAAAACAACCATGGGGAAATAGGAGTGACCGAAAACAAATCTTTTGATGATGGAATTTGTTTAGGGTTGATAGGTGGATAGGATACACGGAGTGACGGTGTTGCTATACCCTGGAATTTCTGTATAGGTGCGGAAGGCGTAGGTTGTTTTTGAAGAAAACGCAGGAGGTATGATATATTGATGTAAGGTAGAGGGATGGGGTCCCAATATGGAAGGTAGGTATGACGATGATGGTTTTGATTGTGATAGGGGCACGGATTGAGTTTGTCTCCTAGGTGGTGGGGCAGATTTATTTTTGGATAGAGAGAGTCGCTTAGGCGGGTGCGTTAGACTAGGCATTGGTGAGGTCCCAAGCGTAGGGGAAGATCTGGTTAAGTTGATAGAAGTGGACGGGGCATTTGGTAGAGGTGAGGGGGGGTGAAGGTGAGAACAGGGGGCATTTTAAGCTTCTGTAAGCACTTCGGGTATATGGTGGAGACATCAGGATCAGTCATTTGCATATGAGTAGAAAAAGGGGTACTCAAACGTTCCCATAGGGCCTGTCTATCTTCTATGGAATGACAGTCTCCAGGTGTGATTTGTAATTTTTGTACGGAAGAAAGGTGGGTTGTAATTCCAGTCCACTGTGGGTGTGACACAGGAGGTAGATGAGGCACTGTATCAATAGATGTTAAGAGGTCAACCGGTCGTTGAAAAGATTTAGGCGATGAGGGACTAATAGGTAGGAGGGTGTGTTCAAGGGGATCTGTCACGTTTAAAGAATGTGGTGATGTTAGTGTAAGAGATTTCTCGTCTAAGGATGTCAAAAGGAGTGGCGAGCCTTCCTCTTGTGTAGCAAGAGCGGTAGAAGGGGACGTTTGGGAAATAGATAAATTAGATAGCATCCGCTCACAGTCTTGTAGGGATGTGGTGTAAGAAGACTCGTCGATGAGAAGAGAAGTCCGGGCAGTTAACTCTTCTATGGGTAAAGGAATGATTTCACTTTGGCTTGATGGTGGTGAAGGAGGTTCAAACTCCTGTGTTGGTGGAGAGGCTTGATTTAAAATTTTTTCAATAGAGGCTTTTGGCTGAGAATCGAAGACTGCATGGATCTCATGAACACTCTCCTCGGCTAAGATATCTTGGTTCACGTTACTGTTGGATGAGTGATTCGGGAATGGCTTGTTGAAAATTTTCAGATTTCGGTTAGCAGGGGCGTTAGGATTATCGAGGGTTATATCCCCTGCGTCAACCATTTCCTGCACTATGTTTTTCAACATCTTGCAGTTTTCATGACTATGTCCTTTTACGCGGTGAAAGTTACAAAAGTCATTTTCTTTGTACCAGGAAGGTATTGCGCGGGTGGAGTCAAACCCAGAGTGAGGTTTAACAGGGGGCAAGGTGATAGCCCCAGATTTGAGCAATTTCTCCAGGATGACGCCATAAGTTTCTCCCAAGGGAGTGTAATTGGTGGGCTTGGCTTTGTACTTATAAGTGGTTTTCGGCGGAGTATTGGACGGTGTTTGAGATTTGACCATTACCACGTGGACAGCTCCTTTTGATTTAGAAGAAGTGGACGCGTGAGGAGTGGTGGTGTTTGGCTTGTTGGTAGAATCAGGAGTTCGAAAATTGGGGTTTTTGTTACGCAACCGCAATTTCTCTTCTTCTAAGGCTCGAATTTCAAGTTTCTGAGCCATGGTAAAGGCCTCGTCGAATGTGCAGAAAGTTTGAATTTGGAGGGTAGGGGAGATGTGCTTAGCGCAGGCCCACGTAAATAGTTCGATGAGTTCAGTTTGAGGCAAGGCATACGTAAGTTGGTTGATAAGGCCCCGCCATCGTCCAACGAAATCTGCGATAGATTCATCTTCAAATTGTCGGATGGCATAGAGGTTAGTGATAGATACTTTCTTGGCAATGTTAATAGAGAAATGATCCAAGAAATATTGGGCTAGTTGGTTAAAAGAGAAGATCGAGTGCTGGGTTAAAGCACTGTACCACTCCAAGGCGGGGGTCCTGATAAGGACATGGGGAAGGTGCGGAGTAACAAGGCGTCATCATGGGCAATCAAATAACAAGCATGTCTAAATGATCGCAAGTGTTGTTGAGGATCCTCTTTACTGTTAAAACGAGTAAACTTTGGCAACTTCCATTAAGGAGGATATGAATGAAGGGGGACAGAAGGGTGAATGGGCTCCCGACAAACTTGCTTGTATGTCAAGGCGCTACGACTTCCTGAAACGGAAGCCTCCAGGTTTTGCATTTTGTCCATCATTTGTTTGATGAAATCTGTGGTTGGATGAGATGATGGTGCCACAGAATAGGGATGTCCCATATAAGGTGTTTAGGTTACTGGATACATGTATGGGAATGAAAAGGTAGGCGGAGCTTGAGAAGGAAAGCTCGTGTGAATAGGTGGTAGAGAGTAAGTCATGAATGGAGTGGTCTGAAAGAGAGATGAGATAGGGGCAGTTGGTGGTAACGATACGTGGGGTCCAAGGTTAACCAAAGGAAAGCTAATCGGGGTCGTATGAACCTCTGAAGCTGTCGGATTGGGAGACGGGGCTAGAGATGCAGGAAGTAAGGTAGTGTTATCAGGAGGAGTGGGAGCTAAATGAGCAGCTATACTAATAGGCATGCCAATAAGGAGCTGACCATCAGGCGTACGGTCGGGGGAATGAGACAAATAGTATTGTATAGCGCTGGGATTAGCATCCAGAAATTTGGCAAAGTCCTTGTCTCCTACAGGAATTTGGGGGATCTCACTGGTGTCCGTAGGGTTCCCTATAGAATGTGAAGGGGGTGATTTAGGCAAAGACACAGAGCAGGCATGTGAAACCATGGCGGCGGCTTGCTTCCGAGTGATGACAACCATAGACAAGAACACACAGGAAAGTTTCAATCTATCAAGAACAAAAACAACCTCAGAATGATGAATTTGGCAAGTTGCTGGTTTGTCAGGGGCTGATGAAGGCAGTAACCGATATCGGTTTAGTAACCGGTGTCGGTCACAGAGAAAACGACGTCGGTCCCTTAACCGATGCCGGTGTCAAAAGTCTAGGATAAGAAGATATAAAAGGCTGCTAATTTGATTTTTAGCAACGTTGAGTATATTTATCAACTTATTGATCACAGAAGACAAAGTATGATAGAGAAAACAGAATTTGAAAACAAGCAAGATGCACATGTAAATCTAGAGACTAATCCTAGGGTTAATTTTAGTTATCGTGGGCTTATGCCTTTAGACGTAAGATGATGTCAGAATCCTAAACAACAAGACCTAGGGGAAATGTCAAGTTTGTTTTGGCTTATAAGGTTACCTCAATCGGGCGGAGGAATACCGCGGAAAAGGGGGGATGTTTGAGCTGTTGTGTTAATTGTGAAGTGATTCGGTATGTGTTGTGCAGTGAAACTAAGGTTAATTTCCTGTCAATACCGTGGATATCACCCCCACGTGTACGACCTGTTACTTAATCTATGTTCACTAGAATTGAAGAACAACAAGCAGGAATGCAATGCACGTGTTTTAAACCCAAATCGAAAATTATATTCGATGAAGCAAGAGAGATGACTTTCACTAATGCGAAACTAGGAAAGCAAGACAAATTCTTTATGAAATATATAACAAAAGCAGCAACAACAAATATGCTTCCTAAAATGAAAATAAGCAAGAGAAAGAAACCCAAAATGGGTCCCACCGGGCGTGCCAAAATGTTTCGCTCGGAATGTTTCGGCTTCTGGGAATAGAGTTGCTTCTATCCTTTCATTCCTTTTAGAAATAGATGAGGTTAGGGTTAGGAGGAATACCTGTTGAATGTCGAGATGGTGTGCGCGTACCGTAGAGAAAGATCAGGTTGACTGCGAAGAACTCCTTTTTGTCTTGGAAGGACTACCTATAAATAAGAACACAAGACCACAAGATTTTGATTAAACAATAAATGAGGAAACTGCCTTGGGCCCAGGAAATATAAAACTTCCTTTCGAAGGTGGTCAGTTCCCCTGCTAATATGAATTAACACAAAAGACTGCAAAATATCAATTAAATTGTCTCATTGAACTGGGTAGGGGAAAGGATGGTTTTCTGGTTTTGATCAGAGGAACCGATGCCGGTTACTGATAACCGATGCCGGTGGGTTCTAGGATCTTCTTGGTAGCTATGGTGTTTGTAATGGCTGGTTTTTGGATGGTATTAGGAAATGGGATGATTAGAAGCAAAAGAATGACAGTTAGATGCAATGGCACGTTGGGTAGTGGATTCAGAAATGGATTTAGGAGGACTGAGATTCAAGAAGCATAAGAAATGTTATAACAAAGGACATGCAAGACGTGACTTACTAGTTCTGACCAAGATGCAAGTTGATCTCCTTGGTTGTAAACACTTCTGGTTTCTTTACTTGTCTCTGCTCTGTCAAGTGAAGATCTAGACTTTGTTCCTCGCTCGCAATGCTCTCTGTTGATCCAGAATTCCTTTGACTGATCTCCAAAATGAAATTCCGATCCGTTGTTTTGGTTTGGGGAGCCCATTTACAGGGAACCGATGGCGGTTGCGTAACCGACGGCGGTCGAGTAGGAACCGGCATCGATAAGGAAAAAGTAGGCTATTTTTAGTAAAATAGCCCACCTTCCCTGCTTTTCTCCCGAGAGATCAGTTGCGGGCTTGGTCAAGTGGCTAGAAGGTCGGCTTTGGGTGCGAGTAAGGAGGCATTAGTTATGGATGTGAGTCTAGACCAAGTCATGGGTCTTAATTAGGTTAGTTTAGGGTTAGGGCTAGGTCATGATGAGGTGGCAAAGTGAGGTGGCGGGTAAGGTGATGTGGATTTATCAATTACAAGGTAAATTAATAAATAATTGTGTAAAGTTTAGGTAATGAGGTTAGGTTGCGAAATGGGATGCGGGTCACAAGGGGTCGTAAGACATGAATTTGGTGTCTACACATCTGTTAGCCCCCGAGGGAAAACTACAATCTTAAAGTAAACGACTTGTCTGAGAGTCATCCTAGAGAAATCCTTCAATATAACCTCCTCCTCATCCCTAAAACCCATCTAATAGTCTTCAAAATGAGGCTCATGCTCAGAACTAACAACCCACCTGATCTCATATTTGGGTCTTGGATCTAATTTTTCCAATTGATACTTGTCCATTTCTTCCTCCAAAAGTTTAGCTTTTGAAATTGAGGGGAAAGAATACTTTCCTATTTTTACAGGGAATTTGATATTAATTTTGTCTTTTCTTGCAATGATTTTATGTACTATTTCCAATTGCCTCAAAAGCTCAAGGAGGGCCCATTTATTATCAAGTTACCTGATAAACATGAGTGGATGACCTTCAAAACGACTTTCCCTGATATAAGTAAATAACATGTACTGCATAAAATAGTAGCCATACTCTTGTATCACTTTTTTAGCTTTTGTAGAGATTTTGTATTGCTCCCACTCTAGTCTAAAGAGGCATATTACAAGTACAAAGAATGCATAATTGAACTTTTTGACATTTCCATTCCACTTATCCAAGTTTAGCTAGGGATAAACATCATATACCTTGTGATCTCTAAAACTTATTGTTTGTGGGAGACCATGAAAAATATTATGGCTTACAATATTGTAGATTAAGTATGAGATCATGTAAAACTTGAAATTATAAGTGATGCATACTCTAATTTTTGTAGCCATATCAATGATCTGGGTGTGAATTGATGTGTCTATGAAGTTTTCCCAGCAGATCCTTTATTTACCTTCCAGAATGACTGTTATATACGAACCCATCCATTATTTGAAAATATCAACCAATTCAATACCAGCCATTTTTCTTAATAAAACAAAGATATCATTAACCTCCTCTAAAAATTTTGACTTGAGAAAACTCTTAGGAATTCTAGTAGTGGATCCCCTATATGTTATCAATAACTTAGTGTTCATAAGCTTGGCATAGTCACTATGTTGGGTTCTATAAGTTTGTAAGAGATGATTCTATATCAATGGCTATTAGTTTCTTAATATTTTCTAGCCATAACATCGGTCTAAATTCTTCATGTGTTTTGGTTAAGACTCTCTCACCACTCCCATCTAAAAATTCCATTTTTTTAGATCATAGTTTTCATCATAGATCCTCACCAATTCGGGGTATTGCATAGAAGGGGGAAAATTTGTGGCTAGGGAAATATGGTTGGAATCAATGGCCACCATGAACTCAGTTTTATCAAGAGCATGAATTCGTTGCAAACAATCAACTAGGTCAACATTCATCAAATTTGTGTCTGTAATTTTATCAAATTCACTAGAGATATTTGAAGTGACGTGAATTCCTAATTCCATAGTCCTTATTGTTGTCTGTTACTATTTAATTTCCCCTCCCGAAAATATGTGGATTTTAAACTTATTTAAGGGGAAAACAGGAGTGCTATGATCCAGTATCTGAAAACTTACCTATTTGTCATGGCTTCCCTTAATACCTATTTGTCATGGCTTCCCTTAAATTCACTCACACTTGCAATTTGAACTTCCTTGATTTGAATTTCTGCTCCATAATCAATCTTTGTCCTTATAAATCAAATTCGTAGTGCTAGGGATTTTAAATTCTTTGTATGCAATTGTAAGGAGTGAAAAAATCATTCAAAATTTTTAAAACCTTGCCTTGATTTTGTGAATCGTATTGATGTGGAGGAAATAAATTCTTTGAATGTCAGTCATCTGATCCATATTTTCCCCTTTTAAATGTGATCCGTCCATGTGTCTTCATTTGGAAAGAATCAGGGCTCAGGGACTTTTATGTACCTTTGCGTATGATCAAAGGGGTGTAAAAATACAATGTTGACACATACACATGGTGTGCACTATTTTTTGGAATAGTGGCACATGTCTCATATCAAGGCATGGGATTAAAATCACACTTTTCACTTTATTTATGAGTTGTGATTAATATGTAAAAGTAAACAAGATGTCAGACCCTGATGTGTGTCAATTATATTTATTACACATGTTTCTTTCAAGGAGTGGGGATATACTTGTTTTTTGTATCTTGCACTACAAATATTCCTTGGAATATTCCCTTATCAGGCCTTGAGGTTTCTTTTGCACTTTTCACACTTACACAACCTTTTAATCATTCACAAAAAATACCACAAATGCGAAACCAATCAGGAGACGCCACGTTTATCAGGCATCAAGGAAGGAAATGTTTTTTTTTACAATGATCTAAAGGGATGAACACACTTAAAATTTTGCAAAGGGATTTATACGACTTGTTTATCAGATTTAAATAAATTCATTTTGCAGAAGCAAAATCATGCTTGTCTAAATAAATAGGGAGTTTTACGGGCATATAGACTTCTCATACATTACAGAGCTTGTGAAAAACAAAATATAGGGTTCAAGGAGGCACACTTGAACTCATGGTATGAGATCAAAACGATCACCAAAAACCTCTACGGGTGATAAAGAGTTTGAACCGTCCATGTGAACAAAGAGGTAAAATTTTATATGAATAGCTACATGACTGGGTGCAAAAGAGGTGGAATTTAAATCAATATGAATCACTTTAAGAGAATAGTTTAGGCACATATTATATTTAATAATAAGGTACTCATACTCCAAACTTGTTAAAACAAGATGAATATTTTGAAATTTTATAGGGGGTGTACTTTGATGGATCGAAGTGAAAAATAGGTGTCGACATGGGAGTGGTGTTAATTTCACCTAGAAAAGAAAAGATTCTCTTTTCACATAGGTTATAATTAAAATGTACCAATAATGTAGGTGAATACGAGGCTCTAATCCAAGGACTCTAGATTAATAAAAGGAAATATTTGAATAAGTTGATTATTTCAGAGACAAAAAGCTAATTAGTTATCAAGTAAGATCTTAATACTTTACCAAGAATCCCTTAATTAGATCTTATAAGCATAGAGTGTGCGATCTCTTAGAATATTTTGATGTGATTTAAAATTGAATTTGTTCGAAAGAAGTAGAATTTTTAATCTTACCAAATAAAATTCATTAGAGTACAAATCAATCCTCCTAGAGACATAATGAAAGGCATATACTAGCATATGAAGTTGATAATTATACCAACAATGCATGATAATAACTATCATTGTAATTTTTTTAGAATGACAAACAAATTTTCATTTTTATTTAGAATTAGGTAAATTAATCTCAACACTTGTAAGCTAAATGGTAAGAAATCTATGGTGTTTAGATCATATAGCTGAAGATGAATAAATTTCCAAAAGGGTTGATCATGTTGGAAACTACACACACCTCATGATAAGTAAAAGGGGAGAATCAATATTAAAATCAAGGATTAATATTGTTATGATGTGGCCAAAAATCCTAGAAAGTAACTCAAATTGGGAAATTTATGAACTTTAAAACAACAAGTATTTGTAGAGTTATGTTAAAAATATGATGATTTTACCGTATGTGCATATGATGACCTCAAAGGATACAACCCTAAAATTAGTTAACATATAATTGGGTTTTCTCCCAACTCCAAACCTATGAGGAAAAATTAAAGTCTAGTCAACCCTAGAATTTGGCCTCTTATGAGAAAATAATTAACCAAGATAATTGAGGCCAATATCATTTCTCCTATCAAACATTCATTTTGGGTTGACAATCTAGTCCTGAGGATATTATGATATGTGTGGACTTTAGAGACTTGAATAAATACTCCTCTTAAGATCATCACCCCCTTCTCTTTATGGATCATATTTTTCAAATAACAGTAGGTGTTGAGAGGTTTTTTGTTATTATATCATTTTTGAGTTATAATCATATCATTTTCCAAGAGTTTGATCATTATAAGACCATCTTCACTAATAAATTGGGGACATATACTTATGGTAAAATGCCTTTTGGGCTGTCTAATGTTGGTGTCACCTTAGAAATATCCATCAACTTGGTTTTCAAAGGGGTGATAAATGTTGTTATCTTGGTCTATCTATGTGATATAACTATTTTTTACAAAAGATAAGAGGAACATATAAATCACCTTGAAAAAAAATTTAATAGACGTAGGGATTTTGGCATATCCCTTAACCCAAAGAAATTCATATTTTATGTCCATGAAGGTAAAATTTTGGGCATATCAATTTTTCATAAAATGGTTTGGACATAGACTCTGATAAAATTATAGCCATCTTGGCCTTATCTCTGCCTTCCCACAAAAGGGCACTTGAATCCTTCATAAAATATTTTTTTTTGAGGAAATTCATCACTAGCTTTATAGGTTTGATATGACCTAATACTCTAAAGTTGAATAAGGGATGTTATTTAAAATATACACAAGAAGGAAAGAGTGGTTTTAAATAAATTAAGATGGCCATAGCCTAGGACGCTACTCTAGTCAATCCATATTTTGATAATTATTTCACTCTCTGAACATTTTGAAGAGCTAGTAACACTTCTTCGACATTGATGTATGAAATGTAGTAAGTTTTGGAATAACTTATTAGATTTATAAGTCAAACTCTCAAAAACTATGAGCTTAAATACATTTTTTTTGAAAAATAAATATTTTCCATCCTGAGAGATCTCAAGAAGATTGGTAATTCCTTTTCCAACAATAAAATCATTTTTTTTCACCTATCACAATAACAAGAAATACATTTTGAGCATAAAAATTAGTGAGAAATAATATTAGTGGATTCTAAAAATCATGGATTTTTATATATAAATCAAAACCACTAAGTTGATTAAAGTTATAGCTTATTGTTATCTTCTAGTTGAATATATTAAGGCTCCTCAAGAATTGGTGTGTATCTAACTAGAAAATTTTACTACAGATTCATATATAGAAAACACCTTATTTCAGTACACATTGAATTATTTAAACATGGGATAACTTCCTAGATGTGTTGATAGAACCTAGAGGAGAAAATTTAGGTTGTTATTCATTCATTATAAGTTAATTGATGAGTTTATCCTCAATATAAAAATTAATGGTGTCATTTTCATGCGTTTCAAAACAAACAACGTTGAAAATACACTCAACAAGTTTCACCAAGGTTTTTTTGGTGTCCGTTTCACTCCCTAAACAACTAAAAAAAAAATTAGAGTTGGTTACTATTGGCCTACCATGTTTTTTATTATCACAATTTGGTAAGAGCTAATAACAAATATGATTTTTGTAGTAATAAATAGGAAAGCATCCCTTTATCTTAATTCAAGCATAGTATATCAATCATTATCTCATATGGGATTGGAATTCATTATCATAGTGAACCCTCTTTCTGATGTTTGTTTTAAGTGGATTTTGAATACCACATATTATTTTACCTGATGAATTGAAACAATCCCATTAAAATAATGAACTAAATATGTTATAGTGGACTTCCTGGAAGAAATTGTAATAAGGTTTGAAATCCTAAATATTATAATATCGAATAATTATAAGGATTTTTTTCATACCGAGATTATTTATTTTACCTTAAGATACATTATTTACTTTAAAAAATCCTCCAATTATTATCTTTGAGGTAATTTCCTTGTAGAGTCTTCAAACAAAAAATTTATTTGAATTGTGAAAAGGACCATAGGATATAATCAAAGGAAATTACATACAAAAGTGAAGACAACACTTTGGTCAAATAGGATCACACCTAAGGATTTCATTGTTAATTAACCTTTCATTTTGGTATATGTAAAATAATCTAGACTTATAATTTCACTTGATCTCCCCACCCTTGATCTATCTCATAATCTAGAAGTGTAATAGCATGATGCAATGGAAATCATGATTATAAAGTTGGTCAAGTTAGGGGAAGTGAGAGAAAAGGATAGGGGTAAACTTCAAGACCAGAAATGAGATATGAGGAGGTGTTTTGAAAATAAGTATCATCCCTAAGACTTAAAATAATGAGACCTAGTCCTTAAGTTGGATGAAGATAGATCTAAGATTGAGAGGAAAAATAAGTTTGACGCTTGTTATCACCAAAAAATAGTACCCTATGTTTTTTCATGAATGAATGGATGAGAAATCAATGTTTTTTGGTAACATGGGATTGTCTCTCAAGTTGTGGGACTTGTTATTTGAGACAGACCTCTATAGAATGTTAATTCCTCTACCTAATCTTAATTTTAAATTAATCCTACATGAGGAAATGCAGCTATGTAATCATATTCTAAAAATCCAAGGGACCAGTGGAAGAGAAAGATACATCAAAAGGGGAAATCCTAAGCTAACATAGGTGATAACACCAAGAACATGGGGAAAGAAACTCTTAGATGAGTGGAAATGGGAGGAAAATGAAGGAGGAGAGGGAAGACATGAGTACCACAGTTCAAATTATCATTTAAACTCACATATCCATGGAGCACAATAGAAATAAACCCTACAAATTGAAAAATACATACACAACATACTTGTAAAAGCTTGAAAAGGCAAGAAAATTCACTAATAGACAAGCTAGGGAAGATACTAGCCATAAAACATGAATTATATTACTTAGGAAGATGCATAGATCATTATAATGAATGGAGAAGACACAAACACATTGCAAAATCCAAATTTGAGGCTTGTAACTCAAGATCACATGTGCAACACTTTGGAATGATGCTTTAGGATTCCAAGAGGGTCCTCATATATAAATGGGCATCATTTTACAATATATAGAAGATGGGAAAGAGAAAGGAGGGAAAATAGAGGAAATCTCAAATTTCCACCTTAAACCACCAACATGCATTAAATGCCTAAAAATAGGCATGGGTACCTTTCCAAGATAATTCCCCCATGATAATTTTCTTATAGGATAAGGAATAGGAACCATACCTCATCAAATATGGTGGTTAGGCTACCTAGAACTGCTCTTTTAATGTTGTTAATGTATTTTTTATTTTGAACCCACCCAACCTTCCTAAAATTAAGATTTTTATTCTTCATGGTGTAGTACATGATGAGAAATTTTGTGAATTTGGAGTTACAGGGAGAAATTTATTAGCATTTGAATATTGTACATTGATAACTGTGAACATGCAAAAAAGTTCCCTAGGCTCGAACTACGAGCTTGCAAAAAAGTTCCCATGTCCCCAAAATATGTAAAAATGCAAAAAATTCCCCAAGCCCGAAATTTGCAAAAATGCAAAAGCTCCCCAAGCCCTCAAAATATGCAAAAATGTAAAAAGTTCCGTAGGTCCCCAAAATATGAACAAAAATGCAAAAAATTCCCCATGCTTGAAATTTATCAAATATGCAAATTTCAAAGGACTTTTTTAGATTTTTAGGAAAAAAGGGGATTTTTCCTAGTCAAGTGAAGGGTTTTTTAGAGAAAATTGAACCCAAATATGATTAAAACAAATGATTTTTTATGGATTCAAAGATTCTTGTGTGCTTAAAAATATGTAAAAATAAAAAAATGAAGCACTTCAAGAGGAAATCGATACTAGTTTCTCAAAATGAAATGTGATCTCATTTTGGTTAATAATACCATTTGAAGCATCCCATAAGATGTCATGAAGTACAAAGAAATAAATTCCTTTGAATTGGAAATAAATCTAGTGAGATGTTTTACATCCTAGTCAATGTGATTTTCCTCAAACAATACCCATGAGCCAACTAAAATACCCTTGCACATATTAAATTAGTTTCCCTTTCTATCCTTCAGTTTTGTGATTTCTTCATCATATATATTTTTTCTATATCTTCTTATTGAAACTCTAATCCTTGGGTGCCTCCTCTAATTCCAATTTTTCCAATTCTAAGTGTCCTACCCAAATTTTATAGTTTCCATTTTCTAATAAGGCCCTTCTCATTACAAAATAAGTGTTTTCATACACACTTCACTATCCACTTAGGGAGTGTATTTGTTTCCATTTTCAATTTTGAGGAGTCACTCTTAGATTTTTTTTTGGAGGTTTCTACATTCAGAATCCTCAAACAAAAGAAGTAGGTGAAGGGCTTTAAAAGGTCTAGAAAAATCCAGGTTTCATAAATTTCAAACTTTTTCAAAGGAAGATCCTATGTCCAATGGATGCAAATTCTACTAATCCATATATTAAACATGTGAATTTCCCCTGTGAATGGCCAAAAATGTTTACAAAATGATTTTACTACATCATTTTGAGAAATGGATCTTCATTTAATCTTATTTTATGTCTTTCCCCAAGTGATTTTGTTATGTTCCTTTGGATATGATATTATAATGTATATGTATTGATGGAGATACTAACAAGTGGCACACATCCCCCTTAGTTAGTTTTATGTTTATAATATAAGGTTCACATAAGAATTAGTTATATTGCATAATGAGATAACCTACATTAGGATTAGGTGATACCTATCCATTAAATGTAATGTATGTTTATATAAAGAATATAAGTATCATTATGAGAGGTTTCATATATGAGTTGATTATTTTATTTGGTAGAGATATATTGGAGGTGTTTTCCTTGAAGTGGAATTCGCATATTGGGAGATTATGGAGTTACTCCTTCCTTAAGGAGCATTGTATGGTGTTTCCTTACCTTCATGTTATTTATCTCCATATATTGAATATTTGGACATATTTTCCCACCCATATATCTTGTGTTGTGTTATCTTATACATATTATTCATCGTATTGGTTTATTATATTGAAAGATCTTATCAAGTGGTTTGAGAGCATTGATATGGGAAATTTGTGGGATGAGACCTTAATTTTAATTATTTATTTATATCTTAAGATAGATTGTGAGTTTTGCAAAAATATATTATGTCAAGTAAAGAAATAATTCAAGGAATCTACCCTCAATTTTTAGATTTTTTGGAGCTATGTTGAGAAATATATTTCAATTTTAGGGTTAAACCCTAGTTTTAATGATTTATCTATATATTTCGAATTTGGATAAAATTTATTAATTAATTTTTTGGGTGCGGTTAATTTTTTATAGGGAGAAATCCTATAAATATTAAAAAAAATTGAATTGTTTGGAGAGAGTTATTTCATTCATAGTTTTTTTGAAAAAAATTCTCTACAAGTCATATTATTTAGAATTTTATAGATTTTTTTACATTTTCAAAATTATCCCAAAAAATTAATTAGGGTATGTTTTGTATAATTTATTATTTGAGGTTGGCATAGGGCTAAAAAATGGTACAAAAAATATTGATCAAAATGGTTTGTTCTTGAAACCTTAGTTTTTTTGGATCATAGGGATCAAATTTTTCTATGGATATGGTAATATTGACACTAGAGAATGGTGGTTCCAATTTAAGGAAAAATATTTTTTAGATATATGGCCATGGGTTTATTTAAAATTTGGTTTGAATGTCTAGAGAAAAATTTATACTATCAAGTGAAACAAGAGAGTCTAGATTGGTCTCCAGATGAAATGGAATATGTTTTCATAGCTTGATGAGAAAAAAAAGGAAGAATAAGATGATGAAAATAATGAGGAAATTTTATTTAAGGATGAAAAATATGATGATGATGAAGAATAAGAAGAAAATGATGACGATAATGATGATGAATCTATGAATGATTCAAAAGGAGAGACAGTGGATCATGATAAGAATTTAGATCCAAAGAAGGAAGCTTCAATATTTAAATTTGAAGGGTGCATTTAAAGGAAAAATGCAATTTTTTCCATAAAACCTAGTAGAAAATATAACTTCATCAACATGGATGTAGCTCAACATCTACATGTTTAGTAAAATAATATAAAAGGAAGCTCAAGTAGAGAAAAAGTAAATTCAATTTTTTGATGATTTAAAGCTCTCTATGATAAATATGTTTTGTATTTAAAGAAATTATGCATGGGATATGGATGGATTGGATATTTTTATTGGATATCCTTGGTTATAGACCTTAGTAACAATCAATATTAATGTGCAAAATAAGTTCACGAAGATATATTGTAATATAAAGAAGGTTACCTTGCAGGATATCACACTTAACAAGGAACAAAAAAATGTCAAGATGGATCATAAGGATAAATTTGAAGATGGTGAAGAAGGGAATAAATATGATTCAAAATAAGAGAATAAAAAAAATGATGAAAAATAAGAAACTAATTATTCATCTACTCAAGAAAAAAATAAATAGCAAACAACAAGGTGGAAAAGGAAACACAAGTTGAGGAAAAGTTTGATAAGGTTGAGGATACTAAGGTTTTATCATATAGACACCCACATCATCAAGAGAGAAAAAATCATGGAGTAATATTAGGTCACATGAGGGATGTAAATTGTATATATATATATATATATATATATATATATATATATAGGGAATTGGAGGAAAAATCACTATGGATATATATGGAATCAATGGAGAAACAATTATATGACATGGAATCACATAAATAATTAATATGGCTATGCATGGATACCAAGAAGGAATAAATATGAACATGGATAGAATTAGAGTAGTGCAAAAAATTATAGAACCATTTTTATAAATGTATCACCCAATAAGATCACATATGGGTGGATGGATGATCAAGCAAGGAAACAAGCGTGTCATGGTTTGAATTACTCTCATTACATTATTTCTTCTCATGTTTCAAGGATGAAACATGTCAATGAGGGATGTAATTTAATGTACCTTGGGATATAATGTTATAATTTATATGGGTTGATGGATATTCCGACATGTAGCACACATCCCCCTTTTTTAGTTATGTGTTTATAATATATGGGTCACATAGGAATTAGTCATGTTAGGTAATCAGTCAGCCAATGTTAGGATTAGGTGTTACACATCCAATAAGAGTAATGTATACCTATATAAATGGTATGAGTATCATTATGACAGGTTTCATGTATGAATTAAGTCTTTTATTTGGTAGAGGTATATTAGAGGTGTCCCCCTCAAAGTGGAATTCCCATATTGAGAGATACTGGAGCTACTCTTTCCTTAAGGGTCATGGTATGGTATTTCCATACTTTATTGTTTTTTATTTTCATATATTAAATATTTGGTCATATTGGCCCACAAATATATCTTGTGTTGTGTTATATTTTACATTTTATTCATCTTATTCATTTATTAAATGTAAAGATCTTATCAACTTTCACAATACCTTAGGTAATTTTTAAGTTTATAGAGGCCACTAATGGCAATATTCTCTTTTTTGGTGATTTCAAGGTTTAAACATTTATTACCATCATATCTAAGAAGCATTCATTATTTTTCAATGTCCCCACATTCTGAAAAGTTCTAGAAAACCTAAAACAATGGCTAACTTGAGAGAAATCAAACTATGGCAGACTTCTAGACTTGCCAAGAACATTTTCAATTTGCATGTGAATGCCCTAAAAGTCTAATTATGTACTTTAATTTATTTTCAGTGTTGGGATAAGAATCAAAATTTATAAGAGTGTTTTCATATAAATGGAAATATGGTTCTAAAGGTCTAAAGTATGACCAACCCTCTTTATTCATTACCAAAATTTCAAGGATTCTATGAAGAATCACAATTTTCATGCAAATTACACTTCAAGCCCTTATCCCCAATATGGTCTATTTTCAAGTATTCATTGAAGTTTTGGGGTTTTCAAACACTTTAGTATATAAATTTCATGATAAATTTTGTATCACACTAAGGCCAAAAAAACCACAATACAAGGCAAACTTTTTAAGTACTCTTGTAGGTCAAAATCCTTGCTAAGGTCTATGTTAGATAAATCATATGCACAGACAATCCTTTATAAATCAAGCTTTCAAGGATCAAAACCATGCTTAAAAATTGCATGAAATTTTCTTCCCAAGTCCTAAACCCCAAAATATTCTCATTCTAATGTCAAGCATACTTTTGGGGTTTTTAAACACCCAAAAATGTAAATTAAGCCAGGAACTCCAGATCCTAAGCCTCAAAATCCTGATAGATTATCGTAAGAAATATAGGTGCGTAAGAAAGTTCAAAAATAAACAATGAATTGTAGCAGTGATGCAATGTAATCATCAAAAATACATCAAGAATGAAGTTTATCCTTCTTGTGATGAGCCCTCCTAAATCCTACATAAACCCCTATTTTTTTCATGTCATCATTTTGCACTAAGTATGATATTGTCATTTTCTAATTAATGATTTATTATATTTTGAAAATAAATGTTTTGCATAACCTTTTTATTTTCATCTTATGTTAGCTTCTTCAAAAATGGCTTAAATGAATCTTTATGTGTATTGACAATGTATTTTAAGAGCATATATTAAGCCATCACATGACCCAATTATGGACCAGCACATGACTCACTTATACAATAGCACAAGACTCACTTGTTTGTTAGTGAAGGACTCGATGTTGAGTGGAGGACTCTCCTAAAGCACTAATGTAGACTCTCTTGGAGTGAATAACTGGCACAAAGAAATAAAATGACTCAGATGGAAAGATGGTGAGTAGATGTAGTTGACACACTAGTTGACACAATGAGAGGATCAGGAAATGTGGGCTACCATCTCAACCATCATGTGAATCTTGAGGACCATCCAATCTTGACTTAACTCTAGTTGATTTAATATGTAGATCAAAAAAATAGAATAACTCATAGACTTATAGTCATCATGATTATAGGTATATAATGCAGAATATTTTATATCTTTTGGCGTTGATTGATTATATCAACTAAGAGTCGATTATGGACCTCATATATAGTTAAATCTGTAATTAAAAAAATGAATTTGATCTAAATGTGGCATGCATTATTCCCTCCATAATTGTAACTCCTCAAACAGTTAGTTGTTGTTATAGATATCTTTTAGTTAAGTGGTTGTAATTAATTGCAAACTAATTAGTCCTCTTTTGAAATGACTAGTATTGCTATGAGTATAAAATAACATCTGTAGTAAGATTAAAAATTTATTTTTTGGATTACTATAAAATAATTTCTTCTATTCAATAAAGTGTTAATTTAAGGGAAAGTTCGATCTGTGTGATTTACAAATTTAAACTGAATCACCAGGAAGGAGCAAGGGCCACTCCTACCCAATGTGAAGGGATCATCTCTTGTTCATTTCAATTATATTATTTGGCATTTATTTGATTTACCATAATTTCATTTTTTTTAGTATTTTCAATTCTGAGTTCACTAATCCTTTGTTTATCAATCTATTTCATTTCTTCATGGCATTTAGCATAGTATTTGGTTAAGTTTGCTAGTGAATAATTATTGATCATGGATTCAACCATTTATTTTGTTACAAATAGCCATGGACACCACCCTAGACTGAAAATCATAAGATAATTGAAGTACGAGTGCTAACAATGCTCATCATCTTACATGATTTTGGAATTTGAATTAGGTGTTATAAGGGGTAATAAATTCATAAGGAAGAGTCAAGTAAATAAAAATTTCAAATTCTTGTATTCCCTCCCATTTGTAAATTTGAATGTAATAGGTTGTAAAGGGTATGTATTCTGTTTTTTAGTGAATGGGAGAGTATATTGATGGTTCAAGTATGTGTCATAGGTCATAGGGTGATGTAAAGATCATCAAATGTTAAAAAAGATATAAAAAAATATCTTTTATGTTGTAAGGGCATGTGATGAGTCATAAAGTCAGTTATGAATCCAAGGAGTTACATTAAAGGGATATGATTTGAATGGGGGAGTTATTTAGAAAATAGGAGACAGTGGAGAGGAGTATCAATAAAAGGAGAGTAGAGAAGGAGAAGAGGAGATGAAGAAGGAATTCATGGTTGTAAAGGAAGAAGATTGTAATTTTGGATAGATGAATATGAAGGTTTATTTTTGTATAAGAAGTTTCATATGTTGCATGTATGAATAATATTCATCTCTTTATATTTTAAAAGTGTGTAGATTAATTATTTTTGTTTATATCTCTACATATGATTAGTGAATTGATGAAATCTATTTTGAGTGGTTAAATGCCTTGTTTTGGTAGTGAAATAGGCCTTTGACTATCACAGTAGTACGACTTGACTACTAAAGCTTTGCAAGGAACATTTATGAGTTTTTAAATTCATAATGTTATGGTAAGAGGAATTTTAGATGTTATTTACATGTTCTAAGGTTGAATCACCTAATATTCTCCCCTACATGTCTAAGAAAACCTCAAAGAAAAATGTATTGTGATTATATATCACAACTGACCAAATTTATATATCTTATCAACAAAAAAATGGTGTGTATGTGAAATAATTCTAGGAGAATAGGAAGTAATCATGGTGATAATATATTGTGAGATATTATGAAGGAATTTAAGGTTTTCATTAGGTGTATTTCAATATATTCTTGACAATCTAAGGGAGGACAGTCTAACACAGTCCTAGGCCTAATTTGAGAGGTCAAATTACAAAGGAGGTAGGATTTGAAATTAGAATCCAATATTTTAACCTTACACACAAAAAGAAATCAAAAATAGGTTTCCTAAAATTTCACTATTTTGTCTTGAAGCCTCCTGTAAAGGAAGTTATTATTGAATTTAATTGATGTTAGGGTTAGAAGAGCTAGGAGACTAAAAAAGTGGAAAAGTGTGATAAAGAAAGAATTTAAAAGAGTTGAGTCTTGAAATTTACACCACACCATGAAGATGATAAAGGGTACTTGAATTTTTTTTCTTGTTCTACATATTCTTGGAATGCTCTAACCATGGAGCGAGCAAGATAAATGGTCGTAAGGGAACCTAGAGGAGACTTTTGATCTAGAGAGGTAAAGATGGATAGGTTAAATTTTTTGAATCAAGTTAATGACCGGGATAACATTTTTTGGTGAGTGTGAAATAGGGTACATAGGTTGAAGAGACCATTGGAGGATAGAAGGCCAAAATTTACTATTATGAGCAAGGGAACCAAGAGAACTAATGAAGGAGAAGTGATGGACAATGAAGAAGGTAAGAGTTTTCATATGGTTTGATCACTTTAATGGCTAGATTGGGCATTGTATGAATTGGAGAAATAGGGTATAGAGTTTGGTGAATCTATCTAAGGGGAAATAGTTCAAAATTTACATATTAGAGCCATTTTAGGCTTCTTAGAAGGGTCCTCTTGACAGATCTATTGGGTGAAGTTTTTTTTTGAACTCTATAAAATGATCAAATGCTTGTTGAAATGTGCATTACTTTGCATCAAGTAGAAAATAAACATGCAAAGGTAGGTAAAAAACCCATGTTGACTTCTATTTTTCCAACCATATCCCACCACATGTCCCAATAAAGAAAAATGGAATCCATTTATAGTTGAAAATCACAAAATTTCCCTAAGTTTTTATGGAAGGTATTTTCCAGAGTTTTGTCAGGAATATTAATGTTCACATGTAATTAGCAAGTTTACTATATGGTAAAATAGTAAGTTAGTATGTCTAGTTAGCTATATATTGTTGTGAAAAATAATATATTATGCATAACATATTGTAGCCTTTGTTTTAATCAATACTTAGCCAGATGTGTTGGCACTTCATCTAGACAAAGTATGAATGCTCACCCAAAGCGTGCACAACCAAATAGGGTCCCTCCTTAATTTTCTTATCAAGATGTTAGACATGCATATTCATCATAACCATAACAATCATGTAAGAAGATACAACATAGCATAACAATTGGAAACACATATAATAAGGAAACTTAATCAACATAAATAATGATCAATAACACTTGAATTCCCATAATACCATACTCAGATACATAGTAATCCTTAGAACCCAAACATAATTATCCATCATAAAAACTTGATTACATAATAAATGTGATTACATCCATGCATCTACTTACATCCATGTGATCGACCATGCATGCATACATAAACTATCTTACATACTCCAACATTCAACTCCACATATCAACTAAGATGGCATATCATAAAAGGTCACTAAATACAAGATATATGCCTATTTATACACGGTGGGGACTTTCCCTTCACCACTTACATGTGTTTTCCTAATAATAGGAATGTTTATTCTTAGCATGCATGTTTTTTTACAACTTTCTTAACTATAGATCAAGCTATAAATAGCTTGTTTAACATGCTTTAATCCTATAAATAGGTTGTCTTCATGTGTCTCCACCTTTTCTTTGTTACATGTGATTTTTCCTATTTATAGTCCTTGCTTGTGTGCAACACTCCATCTTTTATTTTCTATTTTTAGCCACATCCAAAAATTGGCTAAGTCCTCAATGTTCTGCATGTGTGTGGAGCCCTTTGCATGCTAACATGTTCCCCTTGCATGTACATGCACCTTCACACTATCATTCCCTTTTGTTCCTTCTCATTTGACCTTACATGTATTCTATACTCCTACATGCACTCTTCAACTCTTGTGCATGGCTAGTACTTAGCCATTTTCTCTAACCAACATTACCCCACACTAGGAGTATTGTCCATCCTCAGAAATATGAACAAAGAATGCCCTCCAAAGAATTAATGAAGAATGAAATAATATAAAGAATGGGAGGGGTAATTTACCCAATGAATTAAAGAATAAGAATCTTCCATGTGTGCATCCAAACTTAGGCCTGAGGTGGATGGAAAATTTCTGAAACTCTCCTGTTCAAAATATTTTCTAACTCCTTCCATCCTTGAGCTCCTTAGCAACCTTGTTCAGTGTTGCCTCAACAATACAGATACTTGTCTCAAGGGCCAACTCATCATCTTTCTCCTTCAACTCCTTTACTACCACATCAAGTCTATGAGGCACACCCTCTAAGCATCCATCTTGTGCAATACCTCTAGATGTATATCTCCTTGAGTCTTACCTCAAGTGTGTCCTTCATGGCTTTTGATTAAATCCCTCTTCTCCGAACTTCTTGCATGACCTTCTCATGCTCTAGCCTTATTATTCTTCATAGTGGCTATGTATTTTATTTATCTCTACCTCTTCCTTGGTGGTATGTGCTCTAAGGATGGGGTCAAAATCTTGGAAGTTTTCAAATGCATGTTCTTCCTTCATGGCCTCCTTGATCTCTGTGATTAATGCATCATATTCTGATATCTTCTCCACTACTGTCTTCCTTATTATTTTCTTCTTCAATGCAGCTATTCTTCAACCATTGAGCACTTTCCCATCTTCCTCTCCATCAGCATCATGTGCACCAGGTCTTCTAAATATTCCAACTTTGTGGATATACATCTTGGCTTGACTCCACTAGTTTCAGGGCATGTGCTCATGATGCTTTTACTATATCTCCTGCCTTATCATATGCATCCATGTGTCGAGCTTATTTTGATCCCTTATCTCCTCCTGAGATTTATGTATTTGTTTATCCTTTTTCTCCTTTTCACCCTACATCACTCTTATTGTATCTCCCTTGTCTATATTTCTACCACAACTTCGGCTACCATCTTATTTAGCACATTGGAGGCTTTTCATCAGTAAGCTCAATATGGGATCAATAATAGGAAGGATTTTCTGGATCCTTCTTCAACTTCATCTTGGAGTATGATTCTTTACTTACTTCAAATTCTAGTTCTTCCATATGTGTCTGCATACTCCATGAAAGCATCTTCTTTGTGTGCATCAGTTTCCCATCTTGATTAATCAATTCCCAACCAAAAAATTCCTCCTTTGGCACTGTGATTTGGAACATGGCTATACCTTCATTTGATCATCAATAAAATACATTTGAGGTGGTTGTAGAGGTTCCTTTTTTCTTTCTTTTGCCTCCACTTCCCCTTTGGCATCTCTTGTAATGTTCAGGGGTGTTGCTTCCATCACCTCCTGTAACACCTAATCTTCCCTAGTTGGTTCCCCATCACCCTTTTCCTCTTGCTTATCCCTCATGGGATCCTCTTCATGTCATTCATCATGTACCTTTGATCTCCTTCATCATGCATCATACATTTCCTCATCATTTCCATTGTATGTGATCTCTTCTTTATGCACTAGCTCTTCCTTCATTGGTATCTTCTTATAGTTTCTCATGCACTCACACTACTCCTTAGCCTCTTTTCTTCTCAAGTCCTCTTCATCTTCATCAATATGAATCACTTGAGGCTTCTTCCTCACTTGTTTTGTCTTCTTCTTTATTGGACTTGGTTTGGTTGCATGACTAAGGGGACCCCTTGGGCACCTCTGAGGTACTTGCACCTTTTTTTCCTCTCTACATTGCAATTACATTTCCTTTCTTCTACTTTGGTCAGCACAGGTATCTCTTCTTCCTCATCTACCTCCTCCTTCTTCATTCTCTACCTCTTCTTCTTCTTCTTGAGGAGGATCTCCTCACCTTCTCTTTGTAATTACCACTATCTTCTTCTTCTGTGGGGGTTATGGAAGATGAAGATATCATTACATTATATACTTTCCATCCTTCAACTTGGGCCTAAGATAGATGTATACCTTGAATGCATGCTTACCCACTATCAAAGTTGTGGGGCTTAGGTCCATATTGTCATATTCTATTGTCTCCACATATGCCAACCTTAGATGGATATACATAGGTCTGGCATAAGGTATGATAATCAGAATCAACACTATCTACATTGAATTTTACTTGTTTGCATCCTTAATCCTGTTCACTATGGCTGAAATTTTTTTTGTGAAGGAAAAATGAAACTTGCACCATGGGCCTATCTCTCCATTACTAAGTATGAACTACCAAGGTAAAAATGTTGGTGCACCAACAAACTCTTCCTTCCATTCAATAATGAAGGAATTCCCTTGGGTACGTCATTCATTTTTGAATGCTTCATGCATTCATTTATACCACTTATCCACACAATTTTGTAAGGGCTTGTTATTACTCCCCATCACATGTGAACTCTACAAACCTTTCTGCACTGGGACTTGTTATCCAATGGATAGAGCCATAGTTTATTCTCTGGGCCATCAAGTACCCAAATATCCCAAAACACTATCAAAAGTAGAATTGATACCCCAGTTATATTTTCACCTTTACTTACCTGGACCTTTTCCTTCTCAACTATCCCTTCAACAATGTATAATGCAATGTTATAGAGGGTCTTCTGTGACCATCTTTATGTGCAACATGCAACCATTTCTTGTTTACCTCAGTCCAACATTCAAACATGCCCAACTTACAACTCACCAGTGCATGTTGCTACCTCTTATACCTAGATTGGTTATTGATGCTTGTGATTGTAAATGTCAGATTCCCTCATTGATAGTTTAAAAATAGTAGTTGGCCTCTAACTAACACATCATCCTCCAAGTTCTAGACCCAATTTCATCTCTGGTAATGCATGCAATCCAGTTACCCTTCTAATCAATTACGTGCAGTTATGTGCATCCTCCTTCCTACAAAGTAGAATAAGTCTTCGTGCACCCTGGACATTAACCACTGGTAGAGGTTTGGGCCTTCCCAAAGTATGGTAATTCATATAACTATAACACCCCTACATTCTCTAGGTCCTTCTTCACCTTATCATCAATGATAATAGCAGTCCCCTTTGTCTAACTCCTCTAGGCTAATTCTTTCATACACATCCTTTTCTTATTTCTCCTTTCATGGGCCTCTGTGCATGATGGTTGTAATCACTTATTTTACATTTTTCAAATGTGATACCATGGTTTCCCTACTACCACTTCTAGGGATACTGCATTTTTGAGAACTAGTCCTCTTCTGTGCATCATCAATAACATTCTTATTCTTCCCTTTTTTCCCTTGGGTGATTTTTTGACTGTGGGATCCTTATTTGGTGTCATTGTTTAACTTTTCAAATGTTCAAAATTTCAATTTCAAAAATTAGTGCCCTAGGTGCTGAATTTACTTACTTTCTTACCCTAAACTTGAGTGTCCCTATTTCTTCATCAATCCAACCTTCTTCAATCTTCCCTATCTTATTACTCTAAAATTTTCATCCTTATGTTTAACTTCATGCAACCTTATACTATGATCTCCCTAGCTCTTCAAACCCTTACTCTTGCAAACCCTAATCCTTGATCATTTCTTTCCTCCACGCCTACTCTTCCACTTCCACTTCCATAAAGGATCTCTCAAACTCAAGGATGTGTACACTCTTCTCTGGTTCATCTCAATTATTCTAGTTTTTTCTTTCACTATCTCTTCACACTTAATCACTTTCAATCACTCAAACACACAAGTTCTCAAAGGAAAGGTAAGAATGAATTTTCCCACACACTATTTATAGTTTTTCCCAATTTATCTACATTTATTTCTCCTCACCTACCACCACTTTTTTCTTTAAAAGAATTTTTTTATTTTTCTCATGCTTTTCTCTTCTGTGCATGTTAGTCATAACCTTCAGGTGTGCCACTAATTCCTAGGTTGCATAATTTCCTTGCACACCTTCCTGCATTACACACAATCTTCCTTTACACCACTTGTCCAAGTAGTCTATCTTTTTCTACCTCCCTCATGTTACACTGCATGGACCTTCTATGTGGTTTCCAATATGAGAATATCATTATCATCTTCAACATACCTCATCTTTGAGCACCATATGACATCCTTTCATAGACCCCATCTCTTATATGCACATCAAAAAATTACCATTTTTTCACATTGTGCACATCCTTTCACATTATGTGCATCAACACCTTTATTTAGCGCATCACCTATCTCATACCACATGCGCACTCTTGCCTAACAACTTCTCAAGGAGTACCAGCATCCATATTTCTTTTGTGCACTTGTACACCTACTTCACCCCACACTAAAATTATGTGTGGTCCTCTGTGCATCAGTCTAACAGAGAGTAATCATCTCCCATGCATGAACACACTTATTACAACAAAATAAAAACAAAACAAAAATGGAAATATAATCTAATATGGAAATACTACCTTATTACAAACATAAAAGAAGCTTATTTATAGTAGGGATTCATCCTACTCCCATTGAAGTAACTGGGAAACATGGTGTCATCCAACACCTACAATTGACATGCACCTAATTCCAATATCTTAGTTACTACAAAGGGTCCCAACCAATGAAATTTCAACTTTCCCAGGATGGTGCATAAACTTGGAGTCATACAAAATTACCATCTTTCCCACAACAAATGACTTGTTCTTGATATGCCTGTCATGCCAAGCCTTTTGTATAAGCTTTCTCTCATATTCTGAATCCAACTTGCAATGGTGACACTCTCATCCCAGCTGCATAAGTTATCAATGTGCTCATTTATTATCTTTTCATCATCTAATCCTATCGCACACACAATACACAGGGAGGGTAATATGAAATCAATTGGAAAAACTACCTTTGTGCCAAACACAAACTGAAAAAGGTTGTGGCCTTATTCAACTTTTATAAGTTGTTTATATATGCCCATAGAATAGTTAATACCTTATCATCCCAATATTTCACTTCCAACATCACATATCTTTTCAAAGGTTGTACCAAAATTTTTTGAAAGCCTCAAATATCCATTAGCTTGGGTGATAAGTTGTAGTCTTATGGTGTGCCACCATAAACTATTCTAGTAGGATTCTAATAGTATCATTGTGTCAACTGATCTAATCTTTAAAATATAACATAAAAATGGTGATATATGTCAAAATAAATAAAGTAAAAATCATAGCTTGATTCCTGCGAAAATAATTGAGAATAGATAGGTGATGTGTCAAGATTTTCCTGAATTTTCCCTCAAGAATAATATATTTCATAAAAAATTTACACATGTCCACCCATCTCTCTGGGAGGAAAATTCTAACAATCCCATCAAAAAACAAATGAACTCTTTCATTTTTCATCAAAGACTTGTTCCCATCCTATCTCTAGTGATTCACTTCAATTCTCTAATGACTTTAAAATGCTTATTATCCCAAACTGCACTTTCTTGAATTCCTGTCTAGACACTTCGTTCAAATTGAGCTAAGTTTTCATCACATGTTTCAATTTCCACCCCCCTAATTAATTACTCTACCCTATCCATCACCTCAAGAAAACATTGACAATTACTCCACAAGAAAGATGAAAGAATCCCCAAGTTATTCAATTTGACCTTATTTAGTCAATGTAGTTCTGATGAATTGTCCACCACTCCTGAGCAGGCACCAGACCATTTTTGAATCGCATTTGCTTCATAGAATTGATAAGAGGATGGGATTTGTTATGACCAAAAGATATTTAATATAATTATAATCAATGCATAGACATTCTAACCAAAAACTTCTGGAAGTCTCATGCTTTCCCACATAAGATCCCTGATAACTTCACATTTTCCAATTTCAAGGAAGCCATCTAATCCCATGCTAAATCATGGGTATTGTAAATAAGACTGTCATGTATTATTGCAATTTTAGTTGACCGTTTTTCTAAATGTATTATGTATTTTAAATATTCATCTCCATTGTATTTGAGTTAGATACTCTAAATATCAACCATGTAATCCCCCATGGTTATCCAAGTTGTCTACACATGAGTTGTAAAATTGACCTTAAACTAGGTCTTATGTAATTCACCTCATCAAGATGATTAAATCAGTATTTATAGCTTCAAATTACCAATATTATAATATTTCCAATAGGGATATCACCTTTGATAATCAACTATCTAAGAAATTTTAGTAGTCTTAAAAAGATCTTTTGTTGCCTCAAATTGAAGACCTTAGCAAAGCCTCTGCCTACAGAACATTGGTCTGGTTCCCTAGAGGTCCTAAATTTAGTTGTATTTCATGTAATTCCCATATGGATCTCTATCATTCCACTCCCACCCACCTTGTCCCTTCCTTAGGGATTTTGATGAACTGTTCAAAATTTTATATAAACCAATGATCTGGTGAAAATTCCATAATTGTGTTGCACCCAGCTACCCACAAGATTGGACTCTCTTTTTTACGTTATAGGACTGATCTTTATGGTCACAAGACAGGATTAAAAGACTCATCAATATAGAGACTCCACCCATATTTTCTTGATTTTATGTTATCATTCAAACCACTTTGTATTTATGTTAATCAACTTGATTCCAACCTTTCTTGAATTATATCGTGACAAAGAATTCTATCATTTCTTTTCTAATTATCCAATACATATCTCAGAAAGGGTAATTTAATAGATCATTTTAATCAAGGAAAAATTAAAGGGAGCACACCTTTAGTCAATAAGACTACCTAGATTCACTCATAAAAAATTGAATATTCTATGAGTTAATTAGATAGTTGTTATAACTCCCTGGAAGGAGTCAAAATACATTCACAGAAAAGATGATTAATTTATCTCATCTCCCCTACAGTTATGGTCCACGTCTGAGTGATCAACATGTTAAGTCTAACATTCTTTCAAAGGTTCTTCAATAGTACCATATTTATGATATATTACTAGAGTTAAGCCAATTAAACATGGTGCAATAAGATTCAAATTCTATACATTGTAGAGTTACCTGTGCTCCTCATTATAAGGTTTTCATAGTTCCATGTAATCTTAACTTCATAGTTTCACAAATTATAGATATGAACCAGAGTGCATCTCATCATTCATGAATTTAAGGTATATATAGGTTTAAAATTCATTCATATTAAGGAAAATAAAATGATCTAAGGTCCTTATTGTACTTGGGAGAGGACTAAACACTAGTTTAGGTTCTTAACCATTAAAATGGCTCACACTAGTAATATCTTACAAGAACCCTCATTTCCTCCTAAAATACATTCAGTTTAAGATTATTAAAGGTTCAACCATGCCCATCCTTCATTACCAACCAAGGATCATCCCTAAAAACTGAATTCATATTTACCATTTTCAAATCAACCCTTTAAGGAGAAGAATCCTAACTATGGGTAAGGTTGTTCCACAACAATGGATCCAAAAATCAAGAAAACCTAGAAAACTCATATCCTTCCACCAATAGTTCTGAATATATTTACACCATGCAATATATCCATCCACATACCTTATTCCTTGTAGAAAAGTACTCTATTAATATATAAGCTATCAAGGCTCTCATCTCATGATCGAATGATATTCTTAGCTCCCTTGGTCACCACGAATGACTTTTAGGTTCCACATGTAACTTTCTTAAAAGATAAAAATCCTTAGTTATTGATCTTTATTATGACAGTTCTAAACCATAAAAATATTTAAGACATTCTTTCAATGGCCTATATTTCCTTTAAGCCCAATAGTTCATTGTGAAGATGTAAATAATCCAAAAATAGCGTCTACCCCTTGTCAAAGAACATATGTAGAGGGAAAATGAGATTTTCAAATTTTGAAAGGGAACCTAAACTCCAAAGTAGCTCTCTTGACTAACACCTGATGGATCTCAAAGACATAGGATCAAACCTAACAAGATAAAAATTGATACATGCATGGCTTAAATCATGTACAAGGAGTGATGCTTTTGCATCAAGTATGCCAAACCTACTTATAATATTCTCCCATAGAAACCTATTTGTTGTTGTTATAATTGAGATCCTTTGTAGGTGTAGCCTCTACCCACCTTATGAAGTAATCAGTGCATGTAATGATATAAGCATGCACATTTCCTATGCACAGGTGGTGTAATAGGGGCTTATCAATTCAATTAACCATTTCTGAAATGGATTTTTTCTTGTTATAGGGCGTAATGGAATCTCATCCCTATTTCCAGGATTTTGCTATCCTCTAAAGCAATGCCCACAAGGGGGTAACAAATGCTTTAATATCCTTATCCAATTTTTTTACCATTGATAAACCTATCAATAAGATCTTGCGTTTAGTGCATTCTTCACATGCATTAGTGTCTACTAGCTATCCTACCATGTGCTTCCTCCATAATAACTTCATACTCATGCTCCAGCACACATCTATGTATAGACCTCATCTCTTCCCATATTATATAGTTCTCCTCAAATAAGTTAATGTGGAGTCCACATAAATAACAAGTTCCTTCTTTTCTAAAGTATTCATTCCTTCAGATGTAATTCTAGTTTGTAAAAACACTACAATATATTATAATTTTTTTGGTGTGCAGTTCCTTAATCTGAACAACTATACATATAGCATATTATCCTCTATGCTCTATGTGTTATATACTAAAGTTAATCCTTGAGAAATTATCAGGTCCCAAATTAATCTTTCTAGGATTCACTATAACTGATAAATGAAACTCCAAAAAGAGTTAAGGATTTAATGACAGATGTGCCATTGTAAAACTGGCTTATCAACTTAGTACTTTAATTCCATGTGATCAGTATAAAATATAAATGGTATGGCCAAAACATACTTCCTAAACTTATGAATTTCATAAATCATTGAGAAGAAAAGATCTGTAGTTGTAAATTTTTTCTCAGTAGGAATCATCTATCCTGCTCACAAAACATATGGGATGATTAACATTACATTTTCCTAGCTAGGTAAACATTTTTCTACTATATTTTTACCATAGGCATCTACATACACATGAAAATTACTATTCTAAGAAAGGAACCATAGGATAGGCACAGTGGTTAACTTATCCTTCAAGTTCTCAGGGAACCATCTTGTTTGTTGCTTCATCATCCCAGTAGAACTTTTATGTTATCCAAAATTCACCCCCCAGAGTAAATTTTGATAACATGCATTGAATTCTCAAGCCCCAGGCAAATTGATTGATTCAGGGAAAAAAATCATGTTCCCAGGGTCCCCTCAGATTTTTTTTAACTCTCCTGTCCAGGTTGAAAAGAGCAAGTTCTGAGAAAAGGTGAAAAAGTTGCAAAAGCAAGCTTGGGCCAGAAAAAATCATGAAAAATGTCTAAGTCCTAGTCCTCGCAACAGTCGGGACGTGAGGGACATCTGGGCGCGAATCGGCTGAAAGGCCGCCAGGCAGTCTGCAGAGCAAAGGAACATCCGGGCCGTCGGGACGTGTGGGACGCGGAAAGCCGGTTCGGCCGAAGGAGAAGAAAATCAACTAACTGCTCTGGGACATTTGGGACAAGAAGACGCGAAGGACGCGAACCGGCCGGTTCGGCCGAAACGGGGAACTTTCACACTGGGACAGTTGGGACAAAGGGACGCGTGGGACGCGGATAGCTGAAGGAGCCGAAAGCCAATCAAGCAATGCCACGTCATCGGCCGAATGAGGGACAAGGAAGCCCATTTCGGGCGGATCGGAGGTTTTTGTCCCAAACAGTCTTGGGACATCCGGGACAAAAAGACGCGGGAGACGCGAAAGAGCCGGCAGACCCGCGGACCAACCAAATCATGACACGTGTCACAAGGAGAAAAGTCCAAAAGTTCAAAGGGCGAGGTTTCAAGCACTAACCCGAGCCAATAAAAAGAGGACACGTGTCCAATGAGGAAGGGAAGCTCGGAGCTCGGGGAGGAGTTAGAGAATTTGGCAAGAAGTTTGGCCAAAAGCTAAAAGTAAAGGTCTGCCCCGTGCCCCTGACGACCAATCAATGCATGCCACGTGTCGTCCAGGTGGCAGAGTGCGGGAAGAAATTTAAAAATCCGTTTCACCTGTTTTGTGCCCTAAATCTTCAGATCTCCATATCTTTTGATCCAGAGCTCGGATTTGCACGTTCTTTATATCAACGGAAAGCTTATGAAATTCTCTACATGATTCTAGGGTTAATCTTGAATTTTGGTGCAGTCTGGAGAGAGAAAATTGAGAAACAGCTCTGACACGTGTTCATGGCCAGAAGTGACATTTCAGCGACCAGATTTAATGCAGAATGGGTCGCATTCTCCTGTAATTCAGTCAAAATGATAGGGTATGGGTTTGTAAGGTCCCCCATGCCAGTTTTAATGCACCTGCAGTCAAGAAGGAATGGGCTCTCACCTTTTGTACGCTTCTGTCTCCTAGGCTCGACCCATGCAATGTAAAAGGTAGATTTGGCTCATTTCTAAAAGGGGGAACATTTTTTGGGCATAGCAGACTTCTTCTTTCACCTCCAGCAAGTGATTGATGCAAGGATCAGACCTCTCCAAAGATTGTAACAGTTTTTTTTTTACCTCTCTGAGGGTGTAATGCGTGTTTTTGACACTGAAATGATAATGCAAGCTCTGTGAATGGGTTTCAGTCCTCTGTTTGTATTATTTGCTTCATTTCAGATCCTAAATTATACCTTATCAGTCTGTGTATGTTTTATGTTGTGAAATTTGGTCTGTGTCTATTTGCATGACAAATATGTTTCACCACTCCTTTTGGTGCATCACCATCTTTAGTTAGTTTCAATTTTTGCACTTCTACCCCTGTCTCCTTGCAAGTTAGAGTAGGATTAGGATCTGAACCTCTGTAGTTGTGCAAGCATTAGATCTAAATCAGAGGAGTTTGAGGAACCAGCCTCTAATCTGGAGATTCCTCTCTCAGTTTCACAAGTCCCACACTTGGAGAGAGGTTTCCATGTTGTGCAATCACACTGGATGCTAGAGTGATCAACCTAGAAGCCTGATCTGCATCCAGGGGTGCTGTGAGTTCGCAACAACAGTTTTGGCATGCCCGGTGGGACCTAGAGGTCTCATTTTTATTGCAGCAAGGTTGATGTGCGTCTGCTGCAATTTTCTTGCTTATAAGAGCTATTATTTGCATATCTGGCGACTCCAAGGGGAAGAATCAGCTGGTTCCAAGTGCAGGCCTGAAAACTCATGAGAAGAATCACCACAAGGTCAAGAGTTGGAGAAGAAGAAGTGTTGTTTGAATACCTGCAATTATCTCCAAGAAGAAGGCAAAGAGGAAGAAGGATTCAAAGGTCTCCATCTCCACCAAACAGAACTCTCTCAACTCCACCTGGTAGGCCTTTCATTCAGTCAACAAGGGTTTTAAGACCAATCAGAATGGCTCAAAACAACCCCTACGTCAACTTCACAGGCAGCAGCCCACTTGCCCTCAATGCACAACATCCAGTTCCTATTGCAGCCTTGAAGAACATTCCCTACTTCACTGGAGAAAATCAGACTACTCCAGGTGATCATGTTAAAGATATTGCTAACCTTTGTGCAATTCATGAAATCAATGAAATGCAAGTGGTTGTCAAGTTACTGGCATCTTCCTTCAAGGGTAAAGCATTGCAATGGTTTAGGAGCCTTGGAGCTGGTTCTATCACAAACTGGAATCAGCTGTGTATTGCACTTCATGAGCAATTTGGAGAGAAGGGAGACAACTTGTCTCTTTTGGAGCAGCTGACAACCATTAAGAGGGCTCCCAATGAGCAGCTGACCGATTTCAACTTCAGATTTCAAAAAACTTGGGAGAGGATTCCAGTGGCAGTCAGGCCAACAGCAGAAGGTGCTTTTCTCTATTATCTCAAAGCTCTAAATTCTGATATTTCTATGTTAATTCAGTCCATGGGAGGCATAACTATCCCTATGGCTTATAGCATTGCCATTAGGGCTGAAAATTGTTTAATCCAAGCTGGAAAACTTGCCCCTAGACCTCCCATGCCATTGTTTCCAAGTTTAGAGAGCCCAAACACCCATCAAGCACCTAATTTGGCTCCTTCTCCCACTCCTAGAAATCAGAGTTCAAATGAAGCTTCCACTTCATCTCCAAGTGCCCCAAATGAGCTTCAAGAGGTCATGAAGCAATTGCAAAACCTAGGCAATGAGCTAGTTACTCTCAAGAGGCAACAAGCCCAAGGTTTCAGACCTTCTTATCAACCCCAAGCTCAGCCTAATAGGCAGCCATACCAACCACAAAGACCACCTAATCCAGCTGCAAATATGAATCAAACAAGGCCTCCTGCCAATAGACCATTCCAGCCCTATAATCCAAATGCCATATCTGCCTCTAAGGCATTAGTGCCAACACAGAACAACATTGCTCAGGAATATGATTGGTGCTTTCCATGCAACGAGCCTCATAACCAATCCATGTGTTTCAATGGTGCTCTCAATCAAGCATTGATGGTGACAACTACTGGAGTGGAGGGCGAGGGCAGTCAAGGAAACAACCAACAACAAGAAACATTCCAACAGCAATCAGCCCCAAATGACACCACATTGGTAAATTGGTAGGCAGAGGATTTTTGTGGCATGAACCAGGTAGTTTCCCAAGGTGTTGCAGCTAACAAAAGGTCAAAAAGGAGGAATTTGGGTGAAGAGCAGCCACTAGCTCCAACTAGACCACAACCTTCTATGACTCCAGAAATGATTGGCAAGCAAAGTCCCATTTCAAATGCACAAGGGCAGCCAAGAACAGCCCCTAGGCCAACTCAAATGCCAGCTGTTGCTGCCCACGTGCAAGGAGTAAATGTGCAAACCAAGGGACAGCAGAGAGATCCTTCATCACCATTCAGTATCATTGATCAGATGAAGAAGACAAACGTCAATATATCTATGTGGGAATCCCTATCCATCCCAGGCCAAAGAGATCTGCTGCAAGCTGCCATGAAGGATTGGCCAACTTCGAATCAGCAGGTTCAGATGCAAGACAAAGTGCTTACAAATGCTGCCCAGCCTGAAGGAAGTCATGGAGGACAACAAGGTAAAATGTTGAAGCCCCCTCCTTTCTATGTTTCATTAATCATTGGAAATCAGCTAGTACATAATTGCATGATAGACTCCGGGGCAAGTAGCTCAGTAATGCCTAAACAGATAGCTGATCAGCTAGGGCTCCAGTATGAAATAACATCTAAAGGGGTAGTGCAGCTAGATGGGACAGCAATAGCAACAGTTGGAGTGATTAGAAATTTGAGTCTTACCTTGCACGCATGTCCAAATGTTGTTGTTTTACAAGATGTATCAATCATAGACCTTCCACCACTCTTTTCCCTTTGCTTGTCAAGGGACTTCACAGCCAAGATTGGGGGGTATTTGTCTGCTGATTGGTCACACATGCTATTCAGAACAAGATATGGAACTAAGGCCACAATCAGATCCGAACCTATTGCAAACTTCCATATTGAGCCTTACACTCCAAGTCAGATTAATGCCAATTGCTCAGCATTTGATCAAGAAGATCACCCTAGCACTGATGAGGCTGACACCAAGGTTGGAAGTATCCCGGATCTAACTCTTGATGAATGGGCAAACAAGATACATGCTTTTGATCCCTATCAAGAAGTAGAAGAATCTGCGCTAGGAGTTTATTGTTTACATGAAGAGAATCAACCTCTCCCCAGCATCACCAAGCCGGATCATAAAGACAAGAATGAAGTATGGCAATTGTTCTTTGATGGGTCAAGGAGTAGACAAGGTGCAGGAGGAGGAGCTATGCTCATTTCACCGCAAGGTATAAGGTATTACTCAGCCTTCCGTTTCCAGTTTTCCTGTTCAAACAACACGGCTGAGTATGAAGCCTTAATTCATGGACTGCACTGGGCAATGAAGAAAGGCATCAGGAATTTACAAGTATTTGGTGATAGTGAGCTGATTGTAAACCAAGTCAAAGGAAAAAATGCTGCCAAAAATGATCTGTTGAAGAACTACAAAAATCAGGTATGGGATCTTATTGAAGATCTTGAAGCTTTTAGCATCAATTCTATCCCAAGAAAAAAGAATGAAGCCGCTGACAGACTTGCAGCAATTGGGGCTGCGTTTGATGTTGTAGAAAGTATCAAAAGTGAGAAATCTCAGCCTCATATCAAATTGGTTGTGAGACCAGTTGTTCCGGATAACAATACAAGTTGGCAAGTCTTCGAGAATGATCAGCAAATTGTTAATTTCCTACAAGAAGAAGCTGAGTTCTCCGCCAGGAATCAAGACAAGCTGCATCAGCAGTATGGTGACCAAGTGGTGCAGCTGAGAACTAACAAATTACCAAAAGGCCTCATAACCTTGGAGTCAATCTTCAACCCGAATGATCAGTTCCGGAAGGAGAAAGTGAACATTCAAGTAAAGGGTGAAGATTCAGAGCCTATTTTAGTGGAAGAAGGCAAAACATTGCAGATTGGCAAAGTAAGTACCTCACAAGAGAAATCTGATTTTGTTCAGCTTTGTCAAGAGTTCCCAGATGTCTTTGCTTGGACTTACAAAGATCTAAGAGGTTTCAACCCAAAGTTGGCACAACATACTATTGAGCTGGATCCGGAATCCAAGCCTGTCAGGCAAAAGCAAAGGCCAGTGAATCCCCATATTGAACCTCTCATGAGAAAAGAGTTAAGCAAGCTTATTGAGGCCAGTATCATCTTCCCCATCAAACACTCAAGTTGGGTTGCAAACTTGGTGCCAGTGAGAAAAAGAAATGGAGAAATCAGACTGTGTGTTGACTTCAGAGACTTGAACAGAGCCTCCCTCAAGGACCATTACCCACTCCCTTCCATGGAGCAAATATTGCAAGTTGTAGCTGGTTCAGAAAGGTTCTCACTACTTGATGGCTACTCAGGCTACAATCAGATTATGGTGAAGGGAGAAGACCAATTCAAGACAGCCTTCACAACCAAATGGGGCACATATGCTTACAGGAAAATGCCATTTGGGCTGTCCAACGCTGGTGCTACCTTTCAAAGGGCAATGGACATGGCATTCAAAGGTTTGATTAACAATGTGGTGCTGATCTACCTTGATGATATCACTATTTTTTCAAAGAATGCAGCAGACCACCTCTCTCATTTGAGACAAGTCTTCATGAGGTGTAGGAGATTTGGAGTGTCTTTGAATCCTAAGAAGTGCATCTTTCTTGCACATGAAGGAAAGCTGCTTGGCCATATTGTCTCCAAAGAAGGATTAGCAATTGATCCAGAAAGAGTTGAAGCCATAAGAGCACTACCACTGCCAAGCCACAAGAAAGCCCTTCAGAGTTTCGTGGGAAGGATAAACTTTGTTCGGAGGTTTGTCCCAGATTTTGCAGCCCTTGTCAAGCCCATCACCAAAATGTTAAAGAAGAGCATGGATTTTAAGTGGACAACAGAAGGCAAGGAGAGTTTTGAAGCAATCAAAGAAGCTATCTCTCAAGCACCAACTCTCATCAACCCAGACTTCTCCAAGGATTTCATCCTCTATGCATTTGGAGGTGATGACACTATTTCTGCCATTCTGGTACAGCAGAACAAAGATAATGATGAGCAGCCAGTTGCCTTCTTCAGCCAGAGCCTAGATGACTATGAGGTGAGGTACTCTTTTATTGAGAAGCATGTGCTTGCAGTAATCAGAAGCTTGAAGAAATTCAAGCATTTAATCTCAAACAACAAGGTCCAGTTGCTGGTCTCACATGCTGGAGTTAAGGACTTCCTCCTCAACAAGGATTTGAATGAGAAAAGGGCAGGTTGGATCACCCGTGTCATGGAATATGACATTGAGATCAAGATCACCAAGCTGGTAAGAGGGAAAGGACTGTGTGAGCAGCTGGTTTTGGGGAAGCAAAAAGAAGTATGCAACGAAGAAGAGGCTGTTTTGACAGTCTAGGACAGCCATGAGCCAAGTGGCAATCAAGAAGAAGACAATGCTTCCCCCACTCCTTGCTGGACCCAAGGCGTTATACACTTCCTAGGTACAGGCCTATGCCCCCCGGAGATGAGCAAGACCCAAAGGAGACACTTCAGGTTGCAGGCTGTTCCGTATGCCATTGTTGATGGAGTTTTGTTCAAGAAAGATGTGAATGGAGTGCTGCTGAGATGCATTAGCACAAATCAGATTCAAAGGGTGTTGGAAGAGTTTCATGGTGGACCAGCTGGTGGCCATTTTGCACCAAGAGTGACAGCTCTAAAAATCATGAAGGCTGGTTATTATTGGCCTAAAATCTTCAGTGATTGCTATGCATGGATCAAGAGGTGTAAGAATTGTGCATTCTTCACAGGAAAAGAGAGACTTGCTGCCCTCCCATTGCATCCAATCTCAGTTGACCAACCATTCATGCAATGGGGTTTGGACTTCATCGGAGTCATTAATCCCATTTCAAGCCAAGGGCACAAATGCATTTTGACAACCACAGACTACTTCACCAAATGGACAGAAGCAGCAGCACTCAAAGAGGCAAATGAGTCTAGCATCTTAGACTTTTATGAGGGAATAACGACCAGATTTGGTGTACCTGCTACAATAATCTCTGATAATGCATTGGCATTCATTGGATCTAGGGTGACTGAGTGGGCTGTCAAGAATGGTATTTACCTAAGCACTTCATCAAACTATTACCCTCAGGGTAATGGCCAGGCCGAGTCTACAAACAAGAACTTGTTGAGGATCATTAGGAGGACTCTTGATGAGAATCAGAGGTCTTGGCATACCAAACTGAAATCAGCCTTATGGGCTGATAGGATAACTCCCAAAAGATCCACAGGTAACTCTCCATTCAGGCTTGTCTATGGAAGAGAGGCAATCTTGCCCATGTCACTTGAGTTGCCAACATTGGAACTCATGAAGCAGCTGGAGTTGCTAGAGTTTGAGCCCATGGAGGTGAGGTATGCAGAGTTGATGGAGCTGCAAGAGATCAGAAATCAGGCATCCCAAGCAATGGAAAAGGATCAAGCTTTGATCAAGAAGACCTTTGATAGGAAGGCCAAAGATAGATCTTTTCAAGTTGGAGATCTAGTGTTGAAATGGGATGTGGATAGAGCAAAACCGGGAAGGCATTCAAAATTTGATGCCATTTGGAGTGGCCCATACATGGTCACAAAGTGCAAGAACAACAATGCTTTCCAATTGGCCTCATTGGATGGTGAAGAACTGCAGATTCCAGTCAATGGAATCTATCTCAAGCATTGCTTCTAGAGAGAAGTTCACTACCTCTGTAAATATTAGATTAGATTTTCTTTCCTCCAAGTGCTTGTGCACATTGTTTTGCTGTAGGTTAGTTTTGTTTTCCCTAAGTGCTTTGGCACAGCTAGCTGTCCATGGAGATGTTTTGCAGTCTTTTCTCCCATTAGGTGATATTCCATCTTCCTCCTTACACATTCTAAGTCAGTTGGGATTCTAAACTGAATGTTTGATAACTCCATGCCCAATGGACTGCTTCAGGCTACTGGTCTTTTCACCTAGCAGGCAGGTACCCCCGCTGAGTCACCAATTGTTATCCAAAATTCACCCCCCAGAGTAAATTTTGATAACATGCATTGAATTCTCAAGCCCCAGGCAAATTGATTGATTCAGGGCAAAAAATCATGTTCCCAGGGTCCCCTCAGATTTTTTTTTTAACTCTCCTGTCCAGGTTGAAAAGAGCAAGTTCTGAGAAAAGGTGAAAAAGTTGCAAAAGCAAGCTTGGGCCAGAAAAAATCATGAAAAATGTCTAAGTCCTAGTCCTCGCAACAGTCGGGACGTGAGGGACATCTGGGCGCGAATCGGCCGAAAGGCCGCCAGGCAGTCTGCAGAGCAAAGGAACATCCGGGCCGTCGGGACGCGTGGGACGCGGAAAGCTGGTTCGGCCGAAGGAGAAGAAAATCGACTAAATGCTCTGGGACATTTGGGACAAGAAGACGCGAAGGATGCGAACCAGTCGGTTCGGCCGAAATGGGGAACTTTCACACTGGGACAGTTGGGACAAAGGGACGTGGAGGACGCGGATAGCCGAAGGAGCCGAAAGCCAATCAAGCAACGCCACGTCATCGGCCGAATGAGGGACAAGGAAGCCCATTTCGGGTGGATCGGAGGTTTTTGTCCCAAACAGTCTTGGGACATCCGGGACAAAAAGACACGGGAGATGCGAAAGAGCCGGCAGACCCACGGACCAACCAAATCATGACACGTGTCACAAGGAGAAAAGTCCAAAAGTTCAAAGGGTGAGGTTTCAAGCACTAACCCGAGCCAATAAAAAGAGGACACGTGTCCAATGAGGAAGGGAAGCTCGGAGCTCGGGAAGGAGTTAGAGAATTTGGCAAGAAGTTTTCCCAAAAGCTAAAAGTTAAGATCTGCCCCGCACCCCTGACGACAAATCAATGCATGCCACGTGTCATCCAGGTGGCAGAGCGCGGGAAGAAATTTTCAAAACACATTTCACCTGTTTTGTGCCCTAAATCTTCAGACCTCCATATCTTTTGATCCAGAGCTCGGATTTGCACGTTCTTTATATCAACAGAAAGCTTATGAAATTCTCTACATGATTCTAGGGTTAATCTTGAATTTTGGTGCAGTTTGGAGAGAGAAAATTGAGAAATGGCTCTGACGCATGTTCATGGCCAGAAGTGACATTTCAGCGACCAGATTTAATGCAGAATGGGTCGCATTCTCCTGTAATTCTGTAAAAATGATAGGGTATGGGTTTGTAAGGTCCCCCATGCCCATTTTAATGCACCTACAGTCAAGAAGGAATGGGCTCTCACGTTTTTTGTACGCTTCTGTCTCCTAGGCTCGACCCATGCAATGTAAAAGGTAGATTTGGCTCATTTCTAAAAGGGGGAACATTTTTTGGGCATAGCAGACTTCTTCTTTCACCTCCAGCAAGTGATTGATGTAAGGATCAGACCTCTCCAAAGATTGTAATGCGTTTTTTTTACCTCTCTGAGGGTGTAATGCATGTTTTTGACACTGAAATGATAATGCAAGCTCTGTGAATGGGTTTCAGTCCTCTGTTTGTATTATTTGCTTCATTTCAGATCCTAAATTATACCTTATCAGTCTGTGTATGTTTTATGTTGTGAATTTGGTCTGTGTCTATTTGCATGACAAATATGTTTCACCACTCCTTTTGGTGCATCACCATCTTTAGTTAGTTTCAATTTTTATGCACTTCTACCCTGTCTCCTTGCAAGTTAGAGTAGGATTAGGATCTGAACCTCTGTAGTTGTGCAAGCATTAGATCTAAATCAGAGGAGTTTGAGGAACCAACCTCTAATCTGGAGATTCCTCTCTCAGTTTCACAAGTCCCACACTTGGAGAGAGGTTTCCATGTTGTGCAATCACACTGGATGCTAGAGTGATCAACCTAGAAGCCTGATTTGCATCCAGGGCTTCACGCGTTAGTTAGGGATTCATCCAGTAAGGCCTTTTTCAACCGGATCATGTGCACCTCCTTCATCTTGATATTCATTTCTCCTAATGATGGATGTACACCCTTCAATTCATGGTATCCCATTAGAAACAAATCCTGAAAATGGTGTAACAAATCAACAATCTTTGCAACTTTATGTTATGACCAATAATCTCTAATAATCACCTCATTTGGTGCATCCTCAGTCCAATGTTCACTTTCTTAGTCTTCAAGGGCACATGGTATATTCATACCTAATCATCTGTGGATTCCATCACCTCACACACACCCTCTTGTGTGCTTTATATCCGGATCCTCTACTTCCTCATCATCTATGAGGTAGACAATATTTCCCTTTTTCTTTTTCTTTCCATGTGTGCCCTAACAGGGTTTATTTTGTTTCTAACACATCCTTGTGCTCCTCAGTCTCAGGTTCACCTAAACAATGATCATGAGTTCTCTAGATTTCATGTTATCCCCCAATGTGATGATGCACTTCATTATCTACAAGGACTTCATGAACTGGTGGCTTAGTAGAAAAATAATCAAAAGTATGAACAATACCTTCAGTCAGGTCACACCAACTTGTTGTCTCCTACTTCAACTCAAGCATGCACATACCAAGCATGTGTGCAAATCATGTAAAAAGTAGAATAAAAATTTTGTACCCATAGAGATGGTGGTAAAGCATCTTTCCCTTGTGTTAAATTCCTTTCACAAATTTTAACATGTAATATGGGAGAATTCTTCCCATCATAATCCTCTACCAAAGAAGGAAGATTACTTGTGAACAAACCTTTGTCAAAAATGCTACTCTGATCTCATGCCAACCCAAGTAAATTGTCTCTGTGTGTTTCCCACCAATGCATTGTTGTCCCTTATAATGTATAGACCATCATATTTCTCCTATCACCTTCATTACACCATTGTTCTTCCATTGCGCATAAGAAATATTCAGGATTCTCTTCTCTCAGTATACTTTGGTAAGTTGGTTTTACCCAACTACCTGACTATGTGTGGCCTAATCATCCTTGTAACTCTTACTTGTACCTCATTTCCCACCATTTCATATGTTCCATGGGCCCAATTTTCACAAGCCACACTAGTGACAATATCACTAATAGATTACGTATCTTCCACAATGAAGCACACCTTCTCCTTTGATGGCTCTACATGTTCTCAGAGGTCGCGCACCATATGTGCATAGATTTGATTGAGATCCTCTTCATTGATGGGCTCTGATATATGGTGCAACCTTTATCATCATCCAAGGGATCACAACACTCATCCTTTTTCTCAAAAATGATATACCTCTTATTGAAGCACAAGTCTACATTATTAGCATAACACCAAGGGCATGTCCAAGCAGCATGGGAAATTATCTGCTTCTAGAGCTCTAATACCTAAAAATCACCTGTAAATTTGGTTCCTTGAATAATGATTAAAGCATCCTTTAATACCCCAATGGGCATGTCCCTTGTCTTGTTAGCCATATACAACACATTTGAAGGATGGATATAATGATGGCCTTCCCATTTGGTTCCATGCATCCAGGGTGAGAACATTAACTTCCGCACTATCAATAAGAATATTACAACCACCATTAATTACCACATTAATGTAATTTCTTTATCATATTCATGGTCCTTTATGGTGGTGGTGGAAATTTAGCATGAAGGATTTGGTGCTCTCTTTCAACTCTACGCATGACAATTTATCTCACAACCATTCTCCTAACAAAGGGATGATGTTCTCTTGCCTCAACATTCTACACACTTCATTAAGGTCCTCAACATCCTTCTGAGGTATCTCATACCCCTCACACATTCCCTCTCATGTGCTTGCTCTTTTAAACATTGTATTGGATCCCCTTGTAGCTCCCTAATGACTCCCATGGTCTTCTTGATAAACTTCCTTCTGCTGGGTCATGTCTGGATACTTTGCATGTACCACCTCTTCCCTTCTAATGAGAGGTCTTGTCACCTTCCTTTCTCACACACATGCTGTTTCTATGCACACATAGTGACTAATAAAGTTGAAGTTCAAGCTCAACCATCTTCTTAGGTGCCCACTGTCTCTTGTTTTTCACACTCCACCTTAATCATAGCTACACCCTTTTCCTTTTTTATTCTTACACATATGGGCATATAGATCTAGAAATCCTCAAACCTTGTGTGCCTTTCCATAGTACACACATACTTGATTCTTTGGACACTCGTGTTGATAATGATAAGGTGATCCACATGTATAACATGTCCCTCACACAAACCTTCCACGGCTGCCACGGCCTCTACTTCTGAATCCACCTCAAAAGCCTCCACTTCCATTGTTGTGCCCTTCACTGGTGTATTTCCTTTTATGATCCTGTGATACTTTCCACATTGGTCTGGCACAAACGTATTTCACATGCCTCATGAATATGATGAATAAAACTGCAGTTAGCAGTGTCATGGGTATGTGCATCACAAATATTGCAATACATGGAGAAATTCTTTTATGTCGCACATTGTAAAAGTGGAAAATTATAGACATCATGATTCTTATGGAAAATCTCATAAGATGTCAACAACACATGCACATTCCTCTGCATAGGAATCTATCCTTTATATGTCCTTCACCTCACAATATTTTACACCACTAACTCCATTATGTGTCTCATGTGCTGAATTGTAGACAATTTCTCCAACTGAGTATCCATTGCTACAATCTGAGCTTCAAGGAATGGACTTACCCCTGTGTTAACACTTCCTATTACTTCTACATGCAATACTTCTTCCAAGGCTTCACATAGATAAGTGAATTTATTATGTGAAAGTGCTCTTTAGAAAGGTGTCAACAATCCTCCTAAAAACCACTATCTATGTTGGATCTGATGAATATCATAGGAAAGCTTAGAAAATAAGGTCTTAAAACACATCATATTCTCTAACACTTTCAGACAAACCCTACTTAATATCCTTCAGTGTGCTAATGCTTTATTGCTCAAACTCATGGGATATGAAACTCAACCAAAAAGGTGGCATGTAATACATCATAGTCCACTACTGTATGATGTGAATCATATTTCTTGTATGAAATATGTATGCACGTGCCCTTGAAGTGTGGTGGAAAATTGACTCACCTTCTAGTCTAGAGTTGTTATTCCCTTAGCTCTCCATAATAATTCACACTTATGCACATGTTCAGCTACATCTTCCACACCTCTACTCTTGAAAATGAAGAGACATCTCAAAGAATATTTGAGGTTTATGTTGTTGTGGTTGGTGAGGTTGTTGTAATGGTATTATGGCCCTTTCCTGGAGTGGGGCCAAGATCCTGAACCTGATCATCCACTTGGATTACCTCCATGCGTTGGATGTCATGATCCTCTTGAGCCTCCCGTCATGACCTAGGGACATGTTGAAAACTTCCTTACATCCCTGTGGTAGTGTTAAACTACACACCAATCATGTATCCTATAATCCACCAATAGTATTACTTCCAATAGGTAGCACACCACTACTTTTATCCTGACAATGCACCTACCAAATTGGTTCCAAAAAAACTTTATCCAAACACAGGTGCCTATTGTGCTACCATATTGTTTCCTTAATCTGTTGTGCCTCTTGAGATGATACCAATATGTGCCTACCTATATCTCCTACCCAACATGGTGATACCTGATTACCTTCCTACTCAACTTCACTATGATGATCTTCTACAACAACTCCTAGATTCCAAGCACCATGCATAAGGGATAGGTGGCTAGGCTGGGTTAGATGCATGCCCCATGGTTCTCATTCTCTCCTCAGACTCACTCTCATCAAATGTCTAAAGGGGTCTATCTATTTGTACTTCCCCAATACTAGAAAGACATGATCTTGTGGTCCTCACCTTTTTCAGGGTTCTCATCACTACCTCCAGTCATCATTCCCCTTAGTCTCAGTGCCTCCTCAAATTCCCTCTCTCACACATCATTATATCTAAGTCATCTTTCTTCTCTCTCCTTTCTTCTTCTTTGATCCAACCAATGCCATCCTTCCCAAAACCTGATTTTTTCCCCTATGTGCGGTGGGGTTTTAGCCTACCATTGGTAAGTTTTCCATCCCAAGCTCAATCATCAAGATATTAATAGCTAAAGGTCGTTCACGCTAAATATGATCCCCTTGGCTCACGTAAAAACCAAAACTCAACTTCCTCAGGGCATGAGTATGTCAAAATCACATACTCCAAGGTATAACTACATAACACACCTTCCCACCAATGAATCTACAATCTCTATTCCATGGCATCCAAATCAGAGAGTGCTTGATAGTCTTCCTGGCTCCACACTTTCTTTCTTCTATCCAACACCCCTATTTTGTGCATGTAAGCTGCTAACCACTGGTATAATTCTACTAGGAAGAAGATGAAGAATGTCTCATACAAAAAATCATAGATGTTATCTTCCACCCACTTACATGCATTAAATTCAGGTCTAGTGTTGTATCTTTGAGAAAATACATCATATTCATCATGCACCCAAAGTTCAATATTCTCCAAGGAAAAATGAAATGCCATGTGTATGCCACATCCTGATGAGCATCGGATAAATAAAAGAGGTCCTGAAAACATAACCAAAATGTAGTCATTTTTTAACCAATACCTAGCTATGCACACTGACACTTCATCCAGACAAAGTCTGAATGCTCACCCAAAGTGCACGCAACCACCAGGTGCCTCCTTTGTTTGTTTGTCAAGATGTTTAAACATGCATATTCATAACCATTATATGCAAGAAGATGATACATAACATAATGGAACACATATAATAATGAAATAAATCATAGATAATAACTATCAAAATATTTGAATTCCCATCAATACCATACTCATATCTAGTAATCCTTGTAATGTAAACACAATTATCCATCATAACACAATTTATTACATACCAAACTCACTAATTACATTTCATACTTCCAATTACATCCATGTGCTGGACCATGCACGTATACAAAACTCTCATACACGCCTCTGACCATACTTTCTAATCATCATCTAGACTACATCAAGAACTTCTTAGAAATCCTAAGTACAAGAGCGCATCCACCTATTTATACATGGACATTCCTTTTCTTCTTGTTCCATGTCCTTGCGTGCATATTCTGGAATGCAATATTTAACTCTTGTGCATGTCTACTATTTAGCCATTTTTCCAATCAACACATATCATTTGTTAAAACGTAATATTGTTATAAAAAATATTGCGTTAATATGTGTTATATCTTATAGGATATTTATTGGTTAGTGAAATTCATAAATAATAAAATATGTTATCCTATAAATTTGTAAGAAACCAAATGAATTAATACATAGGAAATACTTAATATTGTGTGATTTAATTCTGCTATAGCTCTGTCATTTGGTATTAGAATGAGTATGGATATGGGAGAATTTGTGAGGGATAAATTCACTACTCCTTTAAGATGCTCCTATAGATGAGACATTAAGTTTCATGTGAATGTATTTATATTACTAACATATATTAGGATTATTTTATTGTTATTTCACTCAACATTCAGATCAAAATCTGTATATTTGTTGTCATGTCTTCATGGAAGTTTTGGTAGACCAGATAGTCAACTATGTATCTAGATAGTCAAAGGATTATATCTTATTAAAAGTATTTTATTCTATATTATAATATTAATGCAAATTTTCATCTCTAATTTTGACTATCCACCTAAGAAGTCATGTTTGAATTATTAGAATAAAGGATCTCCACTTCAATATCTAGACCTAAGAAACCATTTCTATCAATTATTAATTCATCCATACATTCTCTTGAACGTAGATGGATGTGATTGACAAGATATCCATTTTGAATGTGTAGCATGTTGCATATATACTTATCTATGTTATCTAATGTTATCATGCACACAGAAATTGTCCAACTTCAATAAAATTTTACTACTACAAACACAATCCAGACTAATAATTTCATTATCAACTAATGATGTGTTTGTCTACACTTTGATAATTTATGTTGTGAGCTAGGTTGACTCTAGAGAATATTCAAGACTTCAAAAATACTACAACTTGTATAATTCCACGAGCTATATTTAATTCATCATTTGATCCAAGAATTTGGAATCTTGTATCTGTTTCAAATGCTCTTCTATCTACCTTCTCATATTTAGAGTCTTTCTCCACCATTTCCTATTCATTTCTCATTTAGATTTCAATCACGCGGTTTTTATATGTTCATGCACCATCGGTGGCACCATTTTCATGGATACATATTCTCATCTCTTGATCTAATATAATATCTCACATCATCTTCAAATAATTGGATCCACAGTACTAGTAGAACTTGCATTAAATTCAAGATAATATTTGCATTGAATCTTCTCATCAACATTGTTTTGCATCACCTTGACACTCTTCTCCTACGTTACATGCAACATATTGGTTTAAGTATATATATCCTTATTGGTGTTTTATTATTTTAGTCTTGATTTAAGTCATCATAAGTTTAGTTTTCCTTGTTTAATCCTTTAAGTTTGAGTCAATAGAATTATTTAATTTATGTTATTTAGGTTTTTTTAATGATAAATTATTTATTTATTAAAACCCAATATTGGTTTTAAATGATTCAATTCTCTATTGCAATAGATTTAATGTTATGTAAGTGTCCATATTATTAAAGGTTGTTTTCTAATTTTATAATAAAATATAGTTTTTTATTTGTTTCCCTATTATTAAGAGATATTTGAAATTATATAATTGATATGAGTGTTTTTATGTGTGTCACGTTATCAAGAGTTCTTATTGGCATACATTGTACACATTATAAAATTATCCAAAGAGTTTTTGTAAAAGTAACATAATCGCTATTTTACTATTCTTGTCAATTAGTCATTAAGTCATTGTCCAAAGTGTGATAAAATAAAAAAATTGCCTCACAGACGTATTTTCGGTGTAAATCTGACGTCCTAATAATAATTTATGTTTCACATTTTAGGAGTGAAGAAAATAATAATCAGACAATGTGGAAAACAGTTAAGTTTCGACATGATCATATTTAGTTGAGTTAACAAGTACATATAATTGGAGGATAGGAGGCATCAAAGGTTGGAGGTTGATCAGTTGACCTCTCGTCAGTCACCACCAACGGAGACCGCATCAAGGTTCTGATGGACATTTTGTTTCAGTGTGTATTTTGATTTCTGTTGTGTGAAAAATAATTTTCAAATGAATCACTACTTTTTCAAATTTATAATATGTAGAGCAACAATGCATGTGGCATCCCCTAAGTGTTTGAGATGTTGATGAGAGTTGATTTTCAGAATAGTTATTATTTTTCACGATCAATTTTGTAATAAATGAGTTGATTGGTATATAATATCCTACTTGTAAAACCATCATTTGTGGTTTGTGGTAAAAGCACAATGTAAAGAAACGTCGTGACTACTTTGGATTGTTGGTAAACCATATGCAAAAGCATTTGTATCTTTTAGGTTGTGTGTTGTAAACCACTAGTAAAACCACCTTGTATGTGCAAGTTGTTGGTTAACCATATGCAAAATCATCCTTATTGAGGTTGTGTGGTTACCACGTGAAAAATCGCCAAGATCATGAGCACAGTAGATGTGCAACTTTGCAGAAGAAGTTTGATGTTCTTCTACCATGTTCACACTAGGGGGAATGTTAGGAAAAATAGTGTATATGCATTAATTAATATGCTTTTATACCGGTAAAATAGAATTGGAGGGTTGGTTAGGCCCCACCCTACAATAATGTTATAACAGGCAATATTATATATATAAAACCATATATATATATATATACGTATTAATACCATTTGTTAGCCACTTAATAGTTATAACCAATATTATGTTAATAGGTTTGAGCTATTATGCCGATTTTCTAGAGTGACTAGATTCCTACCAATGCCATACGATATTTTCCGCCAAATTTGTATGAACCCAAATTGTAGGCAATTAGCCAAACTAATATAGGTGTTGCTTTTGCCACTTATCCAGAACGTCTGCAAGCTACGCGGTGAAATTATTTCACAACCACCAGGTAAATCGCTCCTTTAATTTGAATGGATCCAGCGAGATATGAACCTAGTATCCGAAAATTTCATGATCATAACCAATCAACCTAAACCCCATTGGCAATGTATATATTATGGCATTGTTGAACAACACATGGTAATAAGGAAATTAAAACTAGTCATAAAGAATTTTACCAATAAAATGTTAGATTTGAAATCTATTAAACCATACACATATTGAGAATAATATTTGGTTAGAATCCATGTTAGTAATTATCTATGATTAATTCGTACATAAAAGAGTTCTTATTACATCTCCATGATTGTTATGGGTTAGACCATGTGCACTTATATAATTTGACATATAGATATTTATGGTGATACATAACCAGTACTCAAAAGAGCTACCTTTGATTAAACAAGGACACTTCTCTCTATATATGTAGGTTTGTCATAATATTTATTGGAGTGATGTTTTTAATTGTGTTCATGTAAGCTCTAATAATTTGGAATCTTATCTAAATGATATTGGATTTGCTTTTTCATTGGTTTATCTAACTATTAGGTCAAGCTATTTTTAATTTTTTGTCCCAAGATTGAAGATTATAAAACTTATCTTTTATTCCTAACTATGAATGATTGGATTTCATTATCATGTTTATTCCAATTGGTTTGCATGTGCCATTTCTCCATTAGCATCCTTTACAAAAATCTACCTCACGTTTCATGTTGTTCTCTATTTTCAATGCTCACAACAAATAAATTTGCATTCCAATCCCCTTTTCTTACATTCTTCTATCTCCTTACCTTTCAATTTGCACTATCCTTATGTTGCCCCTGTCTGTACCTTCATTCACCTTCCTTATTTGTTCTCACATCCATCACATGTCTTGTAAGAGTATGCATTGGTCCATGAAAACTCTAATGTATTACATTCCTCCACACACGTCCTCTTGCACGTAATCCTTTGTGTGATTTCCTTGAATTTAGCCATTATAAATTTTTATCCTTTCAACAAATGTGAAAAATGATCAAGGTTGTAGTGTGACAAGTAACCTATAGGCAATAAATAATACCATATTTTCCTTATTATCATGAAATAGTTGATACACGTGGTAGAAGCATGATTCTGGGGCATAAATGAAAGTTGGCCAAATTTTATCAATCACATTTTCTAACGTCCTAATTCGTCATTGTAGTACTCTAGTTTACTTTTATTGTAGATGAGAATCTGAATAGCAGAAACTTCTATTATGTATTCTCATTTCCCTATGAACCTATTGTTAGATCAGTTCTTAGTTTAATACCACATCTTTAATATGCAAATTATACTTTATGTAATTACCAAAAAAATAGAGAAATCTCATTGAGTCTTTGAATTAAGTGTGAATTCTTGATCTTAATTCAAATATATTTTCTATAAGATTATTACAATCTCCCTTAACACTTATACCCATTGATATAAACATTGGTAATGTGAAGTGCTTCAATATCCTTGCATTAGTGATTTGCGTACTCATTATTAGTTTTATTTCTTGTTATTTGAAATCCAATTTTTTTTTTTCCTTATTCGCAACTTCTTTAATCTCAGTTGTTAGTGCTTCATATTACACAAGGTTTGTTTCCACATGTTTTGTTATCTTTCTCCTTGCTACGTATGCTATCTCTATGGTCGTCAGCTTTGGACCGTCCTTTTTTTCATGTAACATCATTCACACCAATTCCTATATGATAGTGTAAATTTTATGGGATAATCATCTTGGGCATTCTCTACAAGGTCTAGGTGTGTGGTTGTGATAATGTTTACTATGTTCTTTTCCTTTTTATACACTGCATAGGTCTAGTCCCTTTCTTCTTTCAAGATCTTCTCGAGCTTATTCATATTTTTATCTTTACACTCTTTATCCTTCACGTATCCTCCTGCATGGTGGCTTCCTTATTAAATTTCCTTAACCTCCACCTGTTGGAAATTTTGGGCATTGAGAGGGGGGTGAATTAGTGCTTATACAAATTCTGAAATACAATTTATTTTCCTTAACTTGGATATGATGAAACCACAAAATAATTCACATGCAATAAATAATAAAACACATACAGAGAGACAATATTTAATTTTGGAAACCATTCAAGGAAGAAACCCCCACTAAAACCAAATAACTAGCTTGGATAAACATGTCATTTAAATGTTACAATGATTTCATGTTAAGCATCAAAACTCCATATAATTTACTCAAGTTGTCACTTGAATTTTAGAAAGCTGTATACTTACTCCATGGAAGCTTCAACTCCCAACACTTCAACCAATCTTGAAGATCTTTATCTTCTGTAAACTACCAGTTACAAGGAACCATAAACTCACTTTGAGTGTTAAACATCCACTCAGGCTTCTTCACACATCTTTTGATCACTCTCTTGTGTTGTCTCTCACAAATCAAATTATGACCACTTATTCATCTCAACTTATTCTCTTCTCACTCTCATTCACCTGTTGCAAGAACTATAGCACAAGGCATCTCTCATATAAAGACTTTTATCATGATTCTTTTCTCAGGTACACCTCCTAGTCAACTGAGTATTTCATGTTCACAACCTATTACAAAATTTTCAAAATCCTCGATGCATTAAATAAATCCTCACCATTCCATACCCTTGACTACACCTCTAATCGTATATGCATAAACCAAAACTTTGTACATGTAATCATATGTTTGTACCATCAACACAAACATATTCAAATGAATATGTTATCTACACCTTGTAAGAAAATTATTCCACTCCAACTCATCAACTTGAATAAGACAATGAGGAATGACATCATACCAAACCGATTTCATGCAATGATTGCACCTTATTATATGTCAGTTACATGGGAACAACTTACACAACTTGTCATGCTAAGTTTTAAAGCTTAATTTAGATCACAAAATAACTCCTTAACTCACTACAAGTGGTTGAAAAGGATTCTTCTTACACTGAAATATTATGAAGATCTCTTGTCAATGTAACTACCATGTCAAGCTTTGTCTTCTTCCTTTTAGTGAGTTATATTTTATATTTTTTCTCTCTTCCCTACAAGTATACAAGTGTCCCAATCATGTAAATGTGTTACAATACTCCTCATTCATATTTATAACTCCTCGACTCTTTGTATGCTCTCCATTTCTTCTTCATGTTCCATTTCAGCTTTACTCACGTTCATGGAGATACAAACCTTTCATCATGGGGATGCTTGATATAACTATTCCATAAACAGGAACAAGTCCCCACCTACATGCCAATCCCTAGGCCAATTTCATGGTGTTCGACGTCTACAAAATTTTGAAGAATGGTTGACTATGAGGGGAATCATGATATGATTCAAGGCAAGAACATTCATTGATTTGAGAAGAAACAATTATCTTCACACTTAGAAATGCATTCCTTTGAATCCTAATTATTTGTAGAACTAAGAACCATTTCATAAAACCTATAATCATCATTTCAAAGGATGAGAGTCTCACTTGAAGTATTATTTCACATCCAAGATTAGAAAAATCATTGGAAAACTAGCAAGGATCAAACCATTGCCCTAATTCGAAACTGGGTATGATGGGTAGTTTAGATCCAAATAAGATAGTCTTGGCTTGTCATGCTTAAACACCTTCAGAAATGAGGTATAACTATCAATGCTCAAATCAACAGTTTGAAAATATCAAGGAATTCATAACACAGACTTGTACAATTTAAAGGTATATATTTGTCTCGTTGAACAAAACTTGATCTACTCACTTGGGTGAAAAGCTTCTTCACTAACTCAGAAATTTTTGGTTCACTCACTCTTTTACATGAAAATCTTCAAAAAACCAAATCAAAAACACTATTACTCATATGGTACACAATTCATATTATTCAAGAGGCAAAACCCTACCTGTTATTAGGTTCAAAATACCTTGTTAGAGTAGGTATTTACCTTAGCTCATGTTCACCTAGGTAATTTATTTACCTTTATTGTATTTATCCTCACCCACTTATGTGTGTGGATATTTATTTTATTTATTTAGATATTAGGATATATTATCTAGTTGTTAGGTATAGTTCTTTCCTTGATCTATGGTATTGAATAGAGCTTTGACTGAAAAGATGTCTAGTTCTCTCCTAAATTTGTGGTCTTGACTAGTTCTTTGATGACTAGTTATTTCCTTGATTTATGGCTTGATCTATGACCTTGACTGGTTCTTAGATTGTTATTCCTTGCCTATTTAAGCAAGGCCCATTCTCATTGTATTACATTGAGTTCCATAATAATATATGATATTGCTACTCTCATTTATTTGAAAATGTTTATGTAAAGTTATTCTAGTGAATTACTTTCATCTTATTGATCATAGTGTTTGATTAGCATCTGTGTTCTTGGCTTGGTATGATCTGGTCATTGTTCCTTTTAACACCATGTTTCTATTTATACAATCATGACTAGTCTTGCATTTTATGCTTTCTTTGTGGTAGGACTGAAAATACACCTTTATCATCATATTTTTCCAAAGGACCAACCTATATTCCTTCATGAACATCAAGATCACATCCCTATAATCCTTCACCAAAAAATTCGGCATGGGTTCCTTTCCAAGTTTTGTTTGTACATTAATTTTTTCACAAAAAAATTATTTTCTTGAGGGGTCCACCATGATTCATAAGAAAAAACAACCATAAAAATATGATTTGATGAATTATATACATTATTAAATTCTCGATAAACAATCAAAACATTTCCATTTGAACTTCTAACCAAGCATTTTTCTACATATGGATTTCAATTGGGGTTTAGGAGGGTTTTAGATAGTTCTAGAAAAATGGATAAAAATTTCTTATTTTGCATCCTTTTGACTTAAATTTTTGTTTATAATCTTTGTATCCCTATGCTATTACAAATTTCTCTTATGATTCAAAATCTAAATAATGCTTTTCAATTAAGATTGAATTCTAAGAAGTTAGGGCACTATTTTAACATACCTTACTTAGCCTGATTTTTGTAAAATTGCAATATTTTACACAAAACTCATTCTTTCATCCTCAAATTTTGTCCACATTGTCATGAGTATCTCCTCAATAATATCCAATGGATATTTTATCATTTTTTCACTTTGAAACTTCAAATCTCATCTCATTTCGGCATGCTAAATTTGTTTGTCCTAAAGGGTACTTATACCAATTTGACCCTAAATATGCCTCTAAGTGTTAACTTATGACCTAATTATTCATATTAGGACTCTTGTAAATTTACCTACATACTTCGCATGCTTACATTTTCTTTCTATGGCTGGAATTCTTCATACCCTCATGTTAGGTCCTTGAAATAGGCCTAATTGAAGCTAGTTTGCACCATAGCTCATCAAGTCTGTCATGTTATTCACCAATGTATCCCATTAAAAATTTATAATTATGTGTATCATGCCTCTACCATGCTTCACCAATTACATCATGCCTTCAAGCTTCACCTTTTCAGGTCACTTTTCTATTTAGGCCTAGGGATTAGGCGTTGATAAACTGAGCTAGTCGATCAATTCCACTCACGTACCCATGTTTTCATCATTATCAACTTGTTTCCACATCATATGTATGATATAATATGTATGAAATCATCTTGGTAGGCTCTCACATCTTCAACTTGTCTGTACTAGTCACTAGTTGCTCAAGAAATTAGTGCTTGATCAGGTGTAGTCTAATGATCATGCCTTATTCTGGCCTTTTCAACCTCATTCCAAAATATCTATCTCACTCCTTATTTATAATTAATGTACCTTTGTATATTTTTCACAAATTAAAACTCACAATCACATGCCAACAAACTCCCCCTTTGTCATTGATGAAAAACCTCCTGATTCTTCTCCCCTTTTTTTGCATTAATGAAATTTTTCTTGCTTTTAAATCATGGTATTTATATTTATCAGCTTATTTGGGCCCTGTGTTTTTTGGAAACATAAACTAAACTCATCACTCAAGCTATATCTCTTGTCTCTCCTTGTTTTAACTTTGTATTTGGCCCGGTTTCTAGCATCATTTAGACCTTAGTCCCTAAGCTGAGATTTTAGTACATTTTTGGTCAACTTTTTCCATCCATGAAACATCATATATTACATGAAATATTTATTTATTTCTCCCCTTGGGTTTATATTTTCCATCTCATAATGATCATACCATAATTTGGTTCACAACTTTGATCTCATGTGTTATCTTTAGTTAAACATCTCTTCCTCTGCCCTATTTTATCACACTTTATGGTCTCATTGCTTGTCAATTCTACTCATTGAATCAATAAAATTATATTTTTAAAGTAATCATGCATCCATTTCTACTCTATAATTATTAACATTTGAAGACATACAAATCCTTACATTGTCTTGAATATCTCTCTTAGACATGCAGCTAACTATTCTCACTCCCATCACCCATAATGTTATGTCAACATACAACTTAGGCAAATATGTAATACTAGTACCTTGATAGCACCTTCATCATGAGAACTTTATCTCCTTTTCCACTTTAGAGAGCTCCAAAAATATTTGTATCCTATTTCCATATCACATTTAATGACAAATGATATCACAAAATGGCTTATAATAGAAATTTTTTCATAAGATGGTACAAATTCAGCTTGATGTAGGAGCATCATGTACATAATAAATTTTGGTTTGAATAAGCTTAGTGATTAACTAAAATGTAAATATTATAGTGTAATTTAATGTTATAGGAGTATTAAAATAACTAAATAAATCAAATAATAAAATACTAAAATGAGACCCAAGTAATCTAAGCTAGAAAATATAAAACCCTAATGTGCAAGAAGGGGTAAGAAGCCTTAGCTGATTCGATGTTGTCATACGATTGTGTCGTAATGAAGACTAGATGAATAAGAGGAGGAAATCGTCACAATATCCCAAGAAATTATAGATCTGAGCTATCTGGATAGACTAGGGTGCCTAGAGAGGGATAAGGGCGCCCATTGGTACCCTCATTTGAGATCTAGGCGCACTGGTCTACAGAAATTGCCAGAAAACCTCTTCTAGATTTTCGCTGGATGTTCTCTTGTGTTCACTTCCTGTCACATGAATTTCATTGTGTGATCACTGAAGCATTGATAAACCTTCAATGGAATAACCACTTTTAAAACCCATGATAAAGCATCAAAACCCTGAAAGATAAAGATGCATATGAAGGGGTCAGACTATCCTCAACTGCCAAATTGATGGACTTATTATTGCGCACTAAACTACATCTCAGACCCAATGTAGTTTTAGGTATATGTGTGTAATTATTCCATAGGTTTTTCTTACGCCAGTCACACATTTTGATGTAGTGAGAAAATAACTAGATGTACAATGTAACAAATGTGTGCATAGAAACAATAGACTCCTCTATTATGAAGTGTGATGTAGAAGGACCAGCCTTGTGTGCCTTGTGAAGGAGCTAAATGGATGAAAATGTAGCTATAGATGCCTTTGATGGATGAAACCTTAGGTGGTGATAGTAAGTGCTTAGTGCTTGGTCCTTCATTATGGTCACATAACTATATATTTATATGGTTCTCTTGTTCTAATTTCATAATTAACCCCGAAAAGGTCAACTACCAAAAATATAGAAAACTAAAATAGCTAGAAAGTGCCCAAAAGGTGAGAGTAAAGTGTAAAGTGGATCAGGGCACCCCAGAAAGGACCAAGGCACCTAGGGCACCCCAGTCCTAGTTGGGTGTCCTAGTCAAAAATAGGAAAAACACATAAAGACCATACATAATGGGAAAGTGTGGGTGCAATATCAAAAGTAATGACATAAATAAAACTAAAATGGCCAAAGAGATGGGTTGATTATTACTCTTTTCACTTAAGGACCATATGAATAGTAGTATGAGATCGAGACTAAATAATGACTCAAAGTGCATGATTTTATGTATACATCTGCCCCCACTTTATGTTGGTGAGCGGAAATCTTGGTAACATAAATTAGAAAAATATGTGTGCCTAATAATCCATGTAGAGTGATGTAGAATGAATTTTGAAGGACTAGACAAAGTGTGGAGTGATAAAAAACATGGATCATGGAGACTAAAGATGCAAAAAGTGTAAAAATTGATGAAAGTGAACCTAGGGAAGAAGCGCATGTGTATATGCCAATGTGTGTAATCTACCTACATGGTTAGTACCATGTGTGTTTCGTTGACTACTTACTTTCCATACGGACAGACCTGCAAAGGAGAAGATGATCAAGTAGTCAAATACACACACACACACACACACACACACACACACACACACACACACACACACACACACACACACACACACACATCTGTGTGTGTGTGTGTGTGTGTGTGTGTGTGTGTGTGTGTGTGTGTGTGTGTGTGTGTGTGTAATGAATAAAAATGCATGTATATATGTAGAAAGCATGTAAAGAAAGTGTTATCCAAAATTCACCCCCAGGGTAAATTTTGATAACATGCATCATATTACTTGGTCCCAGGCAAATAAATTGATTCAGGGCCAAAAAATCATGTTTCTAGGGTCCCCTCAGAATTTTTCTAACTCTCCTATCCAGGTTGAAAAGAACAAGCTCTGAGAAAATGCGAGAGAGTTGCAGAAAATAAGCTTGGGCTAGAAAAAATTGTGAAAATCGGCTAAGTCCTTGTCCTTGGGACAGTTGGGACAGTCGGAACACCAAGGAGCGGTTCGGCGGAAATGCCTCCAGGTGGCCCGCAAAGCACTGGGACAAGTGGAACAAATGTACGCAAAGGGCACGAACCGGCCAGTTCGGCCGAAAGAGAAGAAAAAAAACTAACTACTCGGGACATTTGGGCCTTGAGGACGCGAACCGCTCGGATCAGCCGAAATGGAGAACTTTCATACTAAGCAGTTAGGACATTTGGGACAAATGGACGTGAAGGACGCAAAAAGGTGAAGTGACCGAGAGCAAAGGAAGCCATTTCGGGCGGTTCGGAAGTTTTTGTCCCGCGTAGCACTGGGACAAGTGGGACAAAAGGACACGTGGGACGTGGATAGCCGAGAAAGCCGAGGGCCAATCAGATCACGCCACGTGTTAGCCGGTAGAAAAGGGACATGGAAGCCCATTTCGGGTGGATCGGAAGTTTTTGTCCCAGACAGTTTGGGACATCCGAGACAGAAGGACGCGGTGGACGTAAAAATTTGGCAGGCCCATGGATGAATCACAGCATGACATGTGTCGCCAAGGAAAACATCCAAAACATTCAAAGGGGCAAGGTTTGAAAGCGCTGGCCTGAGCCAATTAGTATAGGACACGTGTCCAATGGAGCAGGGAGGTGCGGAGTTCAGGGAGGAGTTAGAGAATTTGGCAAAAGTTTAAAAGCAAAGGTCTCCCCCGTGCCCCTGTCGACCAATCAATGCATGCCACGTGTCCCAAGTGGCGGGGGACGCGGGGAAAAATGAAAAAATGTTCCAAAATCATCAAAAGTCAAAATTTTCAAGGAAAACCCATGGGTAAGGTCTGGAGAGAGAATTGCTCGTCCAATCAGCGCTTGACACGTGTCATTCAGGTGGCAGAGCGTGGGAAGAAATTTAAAAATCCGTTTTCACTTGTTTTGTGCTCTAGATCTTCAGATCGACATATCTTTCGATCCAGAGCTCGGATTTACGCGTTCTTTATATCAACGGAAATCTCACAAAATCATCTACGTGATTCTAGGGTTAATCTCGAGTTTTGGTGCATTCTAGAGAGAGAAAATAGAGAAATGGATCTGACACGTGTTCATGGCCAGAAGCAACATTTCAGCGACCAGATTTAATGCAAAATGGGTCGCATTCTCCTGTATTCCAGTCAAAATGATAGGGTATAGGTTTGTAAGGTTCCCCATGCCATTTTAATGCACCTGCAGTCAAGAAGGGATGGGCTCCCATGCTTTTGTATGTTTTCTGTCCCCTGGGCTCGACCCATGCATGTAAAAGACAGATTTGACTCATTTCTGAAGGGGGGGGAACATTTCTTTGGATAGCAAGCTTCTTCTTTCACCTATAACAAGTTATTTTTGCAAGTATCAAACCTCTTCTAAAATTGTAACAGGTTTTTTTCCCTTTTGATGTTGTAATACAAGGATTTTGACAGTGTAAATGACAATACAGGCTCTGTGATCAGTTTTCAGTCCTTTGTTTGTGTTGCTTGTTTCATTTCAGACCTCTGATTACATCTTATCAGCTTGTGCATGATGTCTTATGTTGCATTTTTATGATCTGTGTCTATCTACAGAACAAGAAGTGTTCACCACTCCTCCTTTGGTGTATCACCTGTTAGTTTAGTTTCATTTCTGCACTTTCTATCTTTGTCTCCTTGGATTTTAGAGTAGGATTAGGTTTCAAACCTCTGTAGTTTTACAAATATAGATCTAAACCAGAGGAGTTTGAGGAACCAGCCTCTAATCTGGAGATTTCTCTCTCAGTTTAACAAGTCCCCACACTTGGAGAGAGGTTTCCATGTTGTGCAATCACACTGGATGCTAGAGTGATCAACCTAGAAGCCTGATCTGCATCCAGGGGTGCTGTGAGTCTGCAACAACAGAAAGTAAAAAAAAAATGAAAAAGAAACACATGCACCTGATCCATGATGAGCAAAAAGGGTGTAGAAAGGATCCTATAAATGTCAGTGAAATGCACATTTTTTGGGCGATATCACACCACTGGCTGAAGAAGTGTATGGGGAAGTCTAATGTTCCTCCAACTTGTAATTGCTTCCTGAGAGTTGTGAAGAGATATCTGTACTTCCTGGTTTTTTGGGATATCTGATGCCACTGGCCAAATAATTTTAGGGAGGAAAGTCTGATGTTCCTGCAACCTGTAACTTCTCCCTAGAATGCTAAGGAAAATATTCCCTATAAAATCCACTATGTATGGAGTTCGGTAGACCAGTAAAAACTCACTCACTATGCAACCCATTGTTTCATGGACGATAATTGAAAAACTAAACTGTACCAGTATTGTGTTATGTAGTGTATAAGATCAACTATTTCCCCTCTCTTTCAGGGTGTATGTGACGTTGTGAATAGGAGAGTGAATCTCCAAAAGAGAACCAACCGTGTAAACTAAAAATATACTCTGCATGGGGGAAGGGAAATTTTCTTGGTAAAGACAACGGCACACACAAAAAAGTGGTTAGGAAACAAGTGTTACTATGAACAAGCATGCATATAGAAGACAAGTGTAAGCCAAACAAACAATATGTAAGCTAGAATATAAGAAATTAATGTAAACACCCAAGAAGATAATGTAGGCCACATAAAGTGGATTACAAACATGGGAAACCACTCACAGTGTTGTGAGAAACCAATTGGAAGAAGATAAAAAAGGGCCTTTTAAATAGCATGTTTCTCTCCACATGGGGAGTATAATGCAGGAGCATCATGTACATAATCAAATTTTGGTTTAAATTAGCTTAGTATGGTGTCTTAGAGTGTGTAGTAGGTTTCTTGGTCCATGTGGACCCCTCGTGATGTAATAAGTGGTATTTTGGAGGTTTCCCTCCAAAAGCCACATTTGAATATTCAAATAGTTTTGTAATGTAATCTAGCCTAGTTGTTAGTAAGTTAGAATTGTAGGTGTTAGTGTAGGACTAAAATGAATGTAATAAAGGTGGTCTTATTGTTCACTCTCTTACTCCCCACTTTAACTATATGTAAACTCAAATAGGGTTAGTTAGTCATGAATGGTTAATGAGAAACCTAAATACCTCTAAAATCATATGTAATCTTGTGCATTCAAATGGAGGGGGGATTTTTGAAGTTTTTAAAAGGATGTGAAGGGAGCACATATTGTAACAAATCCTGTAAGGCTCATGTTAACTTGTATAATGTAGGAATGATCTAATAAAGGCTTCTTAATGCAAGATTGTGTCAGAATATTGATGAATGAATGTAGTATGTGTATCTTGTATGTATTTTGTAATCAAAATGTGTTGTTATAGGTATGGAATAAAATATGTAGGCTCAAAGAAGACCACAGAAGTCTGTGCAAGTGAGTATACAAGATTCAAGATGAGAGGAACTATGTGTAATAAGGTAAAGAAGCTTTAATTCTGATTGTTTATGTAGTGTAAAGTACTTTGAGACATATTTAAGGTTTAAAACTTTAAGAGTAAGTTTAAACTAGTATCTAATTTGATTGTATAATGATGAGAGATTAGAAATGTAAGATAGATTTGCATGAAAACTGTGTTTCAGAAAGAAAATTTGAATGCACATTATCATGTGATAGGGATGGCAGAGGTTAGTATTAATCATATGTCGGAAATATTTCTTACATGGAAAAGGGCATGAGTGAGTTAAGACAAGGTTGAAGAACCTTCAAGAGTTTCAAAAAGGATTTTATATCTTGAACAAGTGATATTGAGTCCTGAAACCCTCATATGGCTGTGAAAACTTGATTTGAGAATCAGTGACTAATTCCATTGTTCTTAAACATGAAGAGGACTAGATCCTGTTGAGAATGGATGAATAAGGTGGAGAGAAATGTCCAAGATAACAAGAATTAGGGTCAAAAGTCTAAAACAAAGGAAACTTATTCATTGTGCCTTAACTCTATCATGTATCCTCTATTTCAGAGATACAAATATGAGCCTAGAGATCTTTTGAATACTATGAATACCTTAATGGATGGTAAGTATAATGACAAGGTGATTGACTCAAGGAGAACGAGAAACAAAGTAGGATATTGAATAACTTTGTGCATAAAGAATAGGTACAATTATCAACAAGGTTGTTACAGTCAAGGGTAAGGCATGGAGTAGACAAGAATAGAAAAATTAGAATTACTTGAGAGAAAGAAGATAACATTAGTATAAGGAAGAAGTTTTGAGCATTAAGTTAAGAGTAAAGAAGGTTGAAGAGTTCTTGATCTTTCAATAATATGTGAAAACCCAGGCTTAAATAAATTCTGACAATCTTAGTTTCAAATTTGAATTAGTGGCTTCATTGAAGAGTTATATGAGAATAAGGGGTAGCTAACATGTTTAGAGGATAGAACAAATTTGTTTAATCCTTATAGAGGATTGAGAAGTTTTGGTGAAGCTATAATCCCTGATAAGTTATTATTGTTCAGTCATAGTCTAATGATAGAACTTGAGATGGTTAGATACAAGGGCAAGTTGGCAATTTTTCTCCAACAGTTTAGATGACACTTGTGAATGATATAATAGGAGGTCAGGGGTATCCAAGATATTGGAAGAATGTAACCAGAGAGAAACTAGAGGAAAATCTAAGAAGAATTATAACAAAATAGGGTAAGGAGACTAATTGGTGTGTAATTGCCTAGATACTAGTTGGTGCGGAATTAAGAAAAATATGAGATAGAGAGTAGAGTAGTGGATGAGTAGAACTTGAGTGAGCTATTTTGAGGTGGATAAAAGTGACATATATGTTAACACAATGACAAAATTACAAACCCTAGGGAATTGTATAGTAACCCTAGTATAGACAAGAAAGATCAAAACTTTCAAAATAATACCATTTGAAGCTAATGGCTTAATATCATCATGAAAAAATTAGATTGAAGTAGTGAAGAGTGATTATGAAGTGGAACAAGTGGAGAAAGATCATAAACCAATAATTTTCCATGAAATCCTAGACTAAGACAAAGAAACAAACAAAAATGAGGGTTTGATGATTAGAATAACTAGGAAAGGAGTTGAGAAATTTCCCAAGGTGAAAAACAAGAGCAAGAAAAAGGGTATCTAAAATATAATCCTTTTTGATTGGTTGATTATAGGTTATTCCTAGTTTGGAGATTTGTAAGGTAAGAGGGCTAATTGGCAAGCTAGGAAAAATTGCAAAAAAGAGGATAACTTTTCACTAGAGGCGAGTTGAGACCTGAGATTTGATATGCACCTTAATGGGCTAAATAGGTGCCTAGAAAGCTTACCAGTCAGATTTGAAGGTTTGTGGTTTGAAAAAATTGTCAATTTTTTTCCATTTTCAGGGCTACAAGGGCATATGAAGGTCTAAAAGGAAAATTGTGGTATATGGTATTGAGGAAATTATTTAAGGATTTGAGAAAGTGTATTATATGATATTATACATGTTTGAAGGGATTTTTAGTCATGTTATAGATTTTTATGCATTCTAGAGGTTTGGAGCAAGATTTAGGCTTATGAAGCAAGGGGATGAATATTGATTAAAAGTGATTGTTCAAGTTGTTTTTATGACATCTAAGAAAAAAATTGGGTGGTTTGAAGCATGAATGCAGGGCTCTGCATCATAACTTGACCAACCACCTTTACCTAAGAATCATCATTTTGCCTAAGTGGCCAAATCTTGCTCAAATATGCAAAATACATAAAAACATTGATCCAAACCTCAAATTCACTTTGAACATACTCAAAAGCATATAACTATAATCACTAAACCATTCAATAAGTTTCATTCATCCATATTCAAAAACTTGTTTTATAGACCTTCATTGTGCCTTGTAGCCCCAAGAAAGTAGTTTTGCTGACAAAAATCCTGAAATATATCTCATTAAGCTTGACTTGTAACATTTTCTAGATACCCATTTGGCTCATTAGACTTCCTATGAATTTTCAGAATTTAACTCTTAACCCATCAAAAATTATTCTTATTTTAGCATTTTTGTATCTTTTGCAAGCAACCCTCCTATTGTACAAATCTTGAAACTGGGAGAATTCTACACATAGCTGGTCAAAAGTGAAATTTTTTCTAGATAACCTTTTGGAAGACCTTTCTTTTTGCCAATTTTTATTTCTCAATTCATAGTACAATTTTCCCAACACCATTTTTTTTTCCATTTCTAGGTTTTTAGTAGGTCACTCTAAGGGTTTCATGCCAAAAACTAGGGTTTCCTAAAAAAATTGTTTCAACCATTTTATCTCCCTCAATCAACTAATTTTAACTTGTTAGACTTGTTTAAGGTCTTTTTATAATGTCCCAACACCTCTCAAGCTCCAACTATGTAATTTTGTAAGTTTTTCACTCTTAGGTATTTTGACCAGGTCTTAGTCTGTACCAAACCTTATAGGATTTGTTTCTTCCTTTACCTAGTTCCTTTTAATGAGTTAATACATTACTTATCTCTTTCTTGTGGCCCTTTAACAAGCTAATCATCTGTGTTCCTCCATCTCTTACTACATGTTTAATGACCCATCACTAACTTGTCTTCTAGATTCTTCTCAATGTTTCATAACCATACAGTCAGGTATAATAGGGTTTAAAGGATGTTGTGGACCTCTCAATATTTTCCTTTACCCTCTATCATCTCTTATAACAAACACCACTAGCTAGCTAATTGAAATTCTTTTCCACTAGGTATGTTTTGAACTAGTGCCAATGATTGTCACAAGCTTAAGTTCAAGGCTTCTCCTTATATATTTTTTCTTTTGTACTTTTTCCTCTATCTGAGTAAAGGTATATATGAATCTTCCTTATTGAATATCACCTTTCAAACCTTATACAAACTCCTTCTTATTCACCAGACCCCATGAATGACATTTCATACCTCATTATACTTTTAACCATAACTATGTCAATTTATATGAGACTGTGTTTTAGGACTCTCCTCCCTTCAACTCAAACTTTGAATTAATAATTTTCTCTATGATATCACACCACCAATACTAAATTTTATGAACCTCCAAAATTATTCAAAGTAATAGGTCAAATAAAAATTCTACACATTTTGAAGTTTCTCCTTTTATGGCTCTCAAGACTGTGTCTACACAACCAAGATTGTGTTTTCTTATTTCTTTAGTCTTGTGTCTTCTTCCTACTATATGAAACTCCTTGATCAAGTCATTTCACCTTAATCCCACTTGTATGGTCTTTTTAAATAAGTATCCTAATATTTATTTACAAGGTTATACCCAAATCCTTCTTAGGTTCCAAGGCATGACACAGTCCAGACAGAGCAAGATTTAGGATCTCAATCTTTAGTTGTTCCTTTTAAAAATTTGATCATTCATCCATACATATACACAATTCATTTGTATTTATTATATGTATCTTCACTTTCTTTCATCTACCCTTACTAGGTTTCATGACCCTTTCACCTTTGAACTTAGATATCTCAGTCACAGACCCTTAAAACAGGGTGTTTAATTCATATAGAAATTTTTATGTTTTGATGCATATCTTAACCCTGATAGGCATCTAATGAAATTTTAATACCACCTTGGTATCACATTTGAATATAAAAACTCTAGATCTATCTCATACATGAGCCAAAAACTATGGTACGATGTTGACTATATCTTTCACCAGCACACAGGCTTGAGTAGAACTGTAAAGGGGGTTAAATTTTAAATTGTAGGAAGAATTGGATCTTGATAATGGTGGGTATGTTCTTGGCATCCCTTTCATAGTAAAAAACATATAAGGTTTTCCTATGAAACTCTTAGGGAAGATCTCAGGGAAATAAACAACTCTCGGATGGCTATTTTTAGTAGTGTTTGGTGAAGGTAGGCTTCCAAAAATAAATGTGGCACACTTGGAGACCCTTGATGTCCCTTTTTACCTTTGAGAAAAATCAATTGGGTCATGGGGGAAAATGTAATGCATCACCATATAAAGCTAGTTCTTCTCTTGGTGAGTTGTATGTTATGACAAATAAATCTTATTTGTGATAGTTATGGAATCACATGTGAATCCCTTCTATTATTATTTAAGTTTCTAGCCTTCATGAAAAATATTAATGTTAAGAGGTTAAGATAGGAATTTGTGAATGGCATTATCCTTCTGTTGAATATTTTTTTCTCATATAAGTCGATCATTTTGTTCCTAACTATTGGTGCATCACCACGTTTTACTTTCAGTTATCCTTCTTGTCCCCTTTTCTCAAAAAAGAATTGAATAGCTATATCTAGTTTATTTATAGTAATTATAGGTTTTACAACTTAATCTTTTATTAGATTCTCATAGTTTAGTAGGAATCCAATCTATTTAGAGGTGCATCCCAAGGAGCTAAGGTCCCACACCTTGGGGATGTGCCCATGTTGCACTGGATCAATTTAATGGTCTAATGGGTGTATGATCCAAGTGACAAATTTTTTTGGCATACCCGATGGGACGAATCTAAGATTCGATACTTCTCTCAGCAATTTTATTTTCAAAAGGTACACTTCTCTCAGCAATTGTATTTTCAAAACATACCTGACGAATCCATATCTCTAGTTTTCAAATAATATTACATGTACTTATGCAAAGGATTCAAACAAGGGATTCTTCATGAAAAGGATGTCAGTAGACCATTGATATTTATTTGTCTCCACCAAGAAGAAGAAAAGGGGGATATGCATCATCTTCCTTCAGACCATAGTCAATGTCTCCATTTGGAAGATTCCCCCCGCCAAGAGGAAATCAACAATAGTTCGTTACAATAGCAATAAGAAACCAGGTTTTCCCCACATTCAATGGTGGCATCCCTCTTGTTCTCACTCAACAAGATGACATACCAGTAGTAGCTATGAAAATCATATCGTTATTCACTAGAGAAAGTAATGTTACTCTGATAGAGCTCATACAAGATGTTTCCAATATTTTTTTGGTTCATAATATCATGCAAGAAAATGTGGTGGTTAGACTTCTCACTACCTCTCTTAAGGGAAGTGTACACATCTAAAATCTGCCTACACAGTTTTAATACTAAAATTACACTAATTACCCTCTTTCTCGTCATTTCCATTATAATTAGTGATTTACTACTAATTAAATATTGTTTCCCTCCATTTCAGCCAATTAATGACACTTCGTTAATTATAATCCTCTTATAATTAATTAATTAATTAACTATTAATAGTTAATTAAGCCTTTATAACCTTGTATTTAATTAGTAAACCTTCTTATTAATTAAATCCCCCTCTTAAATTGTCTATGGGGTGAGAGGGGTGTAGTTAAGTCACATGGTTGTGTGCTTTCCCACCCGTGTTCAAATCCCCCTGAGGCACGATCCTCTATGAGGTGGTTTCACTGTTAAATGCAACATATCTTCTCGCTTTAGTTGTAACATGTTGGTTTCTTCACTCGCTAAATTTGTAGCATGTTGGTTCTTTCTTCACTCAGGTTTCTTCTTCACTTGCTGTGGTTGATACATTCTCGTTCGCTTCACTCTGGATTTTTCTTCACTCATTGCAGATGTTGCATCTTCAGTTCCCGTTACTAAGGATTATTCATTCAGGTTCCTCGTGTTGGTTCCCTTCATTGTAACTACGTTGTGGATCCTCTCCAAAAAATCCTCAAAATGTATAAGGATGTGGTTCCTTTCAAAACCCTCAAATTTACCCCCCTCTAAAAAAATCCCCCTCTTAAATCATCTATGTCCTACCTATTTCACACTAAATCACCTCTAAATATCTTTCTAATCTTATCCTACCCTATTAATTAATATTATTTAGTTAATTAAATCATCTCCAAATCTCATGAGTTACTAATTCTAATCAATTCTTTCTAATCATGTTTATCTCTTTTAATTATACCTTATCTTTTATCCCACATTCTCTAGGTTTCTAGCTTCTCCCAAATTGGAAAGCTATATAAAGAACCTACTAGCTTCCTTCACACCTTACACAATAATTTTTCTAGTGATTACTATAGGCATATGGTAAAGGAATTCTCCATTGTTGGAATATCTTCTCCATCTTTACATCCATTCTCTCATAGTTGAGTAGTAAGGGAAAATCCAAACATGGCCTTGTAGTCATTTCTTGGTGAGATGTTTTCTTGAATTTGGATAAAACATACAATTTGATTTCTTATTATCTAAATAGGTTCATACTTAATATCAATCATACATTACAAGAGTAGGAATGACTTAGCATTAGATGTTTCATTCATTTTTATGCATTAGATTAGCTATTTCCTTTAAGCTTTTATCTTGATGTTAATGGTAGACTAGCTTTGGTTTGACACTACTTGGTGTTAGTTTCATTTAATTATATTAGTTAGTTTAGCATACATACAGGAAGAACACTTTAATGGTATTGATGATTGCAGTCTAATTCTATATAGAAATAAGACAAGCTGGGGGAGCAATTGTGCGAGGATAAAAGTGATAATCTATCCCTCATGGAACAATTGATTACCATAAAAATATATCCTCAATAATTAGTGTGATATTTCAAATTACATTTTTAGAATACATGGGATAGGATCCCACCCTTGATTAAGCCCTCTCCAAATAAACCTTTTTATTATTATTTGTGAGCCTTGAAAATTGACTTGGCAGTCATGATTCAATCAATGGGCGAAACTATTCTGTTAGGATCTTACGATATTGACATACGAGCTTAAAAATTCCTGATACAAGTAGGGAAGATATCTCTAAGACCACAAATTCCCTTATTTCCTAAGTTTCCCACTAATGTATAGAGAACATATCATAATAATTACAAAGAATAGACAAAATAATTAAGAATAATATTCAATGTATTCCATTCAGAAACTTTACATATTTATAGGAGAATGTGCATCCTATAAAATAAGATCTTTAACAAAATACTGCTTAACCACTAACTTAATAATACGGGTTGTTTAACTCGTATCACAAATTTATCTATATTATATTATTATTAATGAGTTCCCAAACTCATATAATAATATAATGAATTAATAATGTTTACAACAATTAATTCCTAACATTCACCCCCTTGGTGTGAACATTATTAATTCCCAATATTCACCCCCTTAGTGTGAACATTATTAATTCCCAATATTCACCCCCTTAATGTGAACATGACAAAGAACCATATTTGAAGAAGTTGAACCACCTCCTGAAAGCACTGCTTAGACCAGGTAAAAACTCTATAGATTATCTATTTACCCTTGTAAAGGTGTAATGTTAAGTTGAATTATGCATGAATGCTCCCTTCCACTATGGGTTCATGTGGGACTTTCCCTTCCTCCCTAGGCACCTGAATTATAAATCTCCAAGATCCACAAGCTTCACACTAGCTAGATAACCATCCATTGAGTCTACCTCAAAATATTCTCCTGCTTCCCAAAATTAAGTATTCTAAAAACATTACTCCTCCAAAAATTCTAGAAAGGGGTTTATTCAGCACAACATAATAGAAACACTGAAAATAGAAACATATTGAAACACGTAACTAAAAAAATTCCACCAAACCATTTGTGCAACCTCATCAATTGCGACTAACGAGAGGTCGTTGAATGACCTCCAATCTCTGATGCCTCTGTCCTTCAATGTCATGTTGCTATTTTAGATGGATGTGATCATGAAGCTCAAAATACCTACAATAATTTGGGATTCGTGTACAAGTGAAAATGTGTCCAAAATTGAAATGTGGGAAAAAAAAAAATTTTGGATGACGACACTTTTTACAATGAATCACAAATGACGCTCACAATAAGACTATTAGAATTTATGATACTTTTGAGAAATTAATCTTAATATAAACATCAATGATGAAATATAATAATGACCTTTAATAACTCAAAAATAACATAGACAATTTTAACTAAGATAATTACGAAATTTTGTATCTAATCCCAACTCCCAAAATAACTATGTCATGATTGAATAACTCAAGGATAGGTTGGAACGAATTCAATGCAAAAGGAGAAACCACAGTGGTGTGATAAAGGATTCAAGGCAAAACAATATGCTTAAAGCATGCCAAGATCAGACTTTCAATATCTTCCTTTTCATTGCTTATAGTCGAATAGGTGTTTGCAGTTTGAAGGACATGTGGCTCTGTATTGCAATAGGGTGGAGAAGAATATGGATTTGATTTATAGGACACCTCAATATATTTCAAGACTTGGCCAACGACTAAAAAGATCCACAACAACTAGCAATAAAACTGTGGAATGTGATAGTTCCTTCATTCACACAAGGATTTGACCGAACCGAGTGTTTATTTTAGAAGATATTTGAATTTAATTCTCTTACAACTTTCTCCTCCTATGTAGTACCAATATTTGACCTTTAACAAAATTAAAATTTCCACCAAGTCTAAGTGTAACTTCAATGTATAAATATTGTTGATAGCCTTTAAAACTAAAAACACACCTTTGTATTGTAACCGGTCACAGAATTTGGTGAATTGATGGTGAATTTTAATGAATATTTAGATGATGCCAATAAAGAGATGACCATGCCAGGGAACTGAGAGGCTAGCCCAATGAATATGCCACCACATGTACACATAGATCTATAATTTTGGATGCATGTAATAGGATTTTTAGAAGAATGATAAATCAGATTGTTCTTGGTTGGACTATGGTGCCTAACATAGATGAGAATCCAATAATCAACTACAACCTATATGAAATTTCACATTGTTCTCTGCCTCTCCATATAGTTGTGCCTTCATCATATCTACACTTTGAGATCTCTTTTTTGGGTTAAGAATTTGTGTAGAAACCAAGTAATTATCAATATATGCACGTCAATTATCAATATGTATATGATTTGAATGACATTGACCTCTTATCAAATATTGACAAACTGTAGTCCAGTTGCACAGTAGAATAAAGTTGAAGAATGCGATGAAAAAAAACCTGAGTATAGAAAATTTATGTGGGATTTGGATGAATTCATGTACATTCATGCATATATAACATGTATTCTCTAATATTCTATGCATAAAGCATGGCAATATGCAGACATACGTTGCCCCTTCAATTCTTATTATTTTTCCATTGCAATTACCCAGCTCTGATACCAAATATAAAGAAAATATCAAAATAATTGTAGATAATAGAAAAAATAATTAAGAATAATATTCAATGTATTCCATTTAGAAACTTTACATATTTATAGGAAAATATGCATCCTATAAAATAGGATCTTTACAAAAATATTGCTTAACCAATAACTTAATAATACGAGTTTTTTTAACAACTCGTATAACAATATTTACCTATATTATATTATTACTATCAAGTTACCAAACTCATACAATAATATAATGAAATAATAATGTTTACAATAATTAATGCCTAACATAATCAACCCAACATTTCTCCTCTTCCTTTAATTTCCAATCAATCATCTCAACAGGTCCCTCCTTCAAATGATCTCTATGAAGTAAAACATCTACTTCATAGTTTTGGTAATGAATTATTTTCCCTTAAGAGGTAGAAGTCACAATATAACCACCCCTACTAACCTCTAAATCATCCATATCATCCCAATAAAAAACCTTTCCATAATAATTCCTAGATCCAATGTCAAATTTATAATGTAAATACTTTGAATACCAGAAGTCCCCTTGCTTCCAACTCTTCTAAAGTTATTATGCCAGTCCAAAATAATATTATACAATATTATGAATGGTATTACCCTTTCTCTCTACCACACAATCATAATATGTGCCCCTATGGAGTGCTTAGCCAAGCACTCATGGTTTAGAGTATATCTACACCTACGAAGTAAAACATTAAAGCTTCTCCATAAGAAGACGCAACTCAACCACAAGCACAAGGGGAGTTAACCTTGTTAAATTAGCAAGAAGAGGATTTTTGTGGTATTAATGTGGAGTCAACATCAGTGGTGGCATATAATACAATATTAAAGAAAAGATCAATAGAAAGTGAGTCATCCAAAGATGAGTAAACATATACTTCTCAACCACATCTATAAGCAGTTGTGAACAAAGATGCAGTAAGTAGACCCCCAAGAACCCTTGTTAATCAAGTTGTAAGAAATCAAAATCAGCCCAACACGTCAACTCCAAAATCCTAACCTCATAAGGATGTATAAACAACAAAACTTCAATCAAAGGTAGGAATTATTCCTTTCAGGATAGTAGAACAAATGAAGAAGATGAACCTAAATATCACCATGTGGGCGACACTTTCTATTCCTTCTCAAAGGAACTTATTATAAGAAACTTTGAAGAGATTTGGTGCACCAAGGTAAGTAGTGAAATTCAATTTGTCTACTTCTGCTATCTTTTGCCAACCCAAGGAAAGGAATTCTACTACAATTAACAAGCCACCTTTGTTCTATATCTCTTTAATCATCGGTAAGCATCTTGTACACAACTGTATGATTTATTTTTGTGTTAGTAGTTCTGTGATGCCTAAGCAGGTTGTTGATATATTGGGTATTCAATATACCCTAGTATCTAGAGGATTTATTTAGTTAGATGGTATTTTTTTTCTAGAATATTAAGTTAATAAAAGACTTAAATCTTACCATTCATGCATGCTAAATCATTTCAATCGCATAGGATATATCTATCATTGATCTCTCTCCTTTCTTTTCCATGTGCCTTTTCAAATATATCACAACCAAAATGGGTGGGTATTTGTTTGTTGACTGGTCAAACATACTTCTTAGGAAAAAGTACATGAATAAAGTAACCACGAGATTTGATCCAATCCATAAAGACCATATTAAATCTTACACCTCAAGTGTTATCAAGATGAATTGTACTCTACATGATTAAGAGGAAGACGTTGAAGACCATGAAGCCACTACTCCTATTGAATAAATCCCATATATATTGCTTAATAACTAGGGGACTGAGCTCTATTTTGATCCATACGTCTAGGTGTTAAAGCATATTGGATTGGGAAGTTACTGTATTCATAAATAATAAGCTAACATACCAAACCTCTTGAAAGTTCATAATGATCTCAAAGGATTATGAAAAATTTTCTTTGATGGCTCAAGGAGAAGAAATGGTGTTGGTGCTAATGTCATGATGATTTCTCCACAAGGTAAAAAATATTTCTTCATCTTTTATACTTCATTTCAGTTGCACTAATAATGTGAAAAAATATGAAGCACTAATACAAGGTATTCAATTGTCTCAAAAAAGAGGAATCAAGGCATTGGCATTTTTTAGAGATAGTGAGCTTATAGTACATCAAGTAAAAAGCTCAGATTGTAGAAAAGAATAATATGTTGAAATCCTATAAAAATAGAGTATGAGACTTGATTGGGGATTTTGAATCCTTTTGTATCCATGTTATTCCTAGGAACCAAAACCTAAGACAAGGACAAGATCGTAACCATTGGACCTCAATATGATGTCCTTGTCGATATTATGAAGGAAGGAAGTGAGCCAGTCAAACTGGTTATAAGGCCAATAGTTCCAAATAATGCAACCAATTGGTAGGTTTTTGAAAGTGAATATCATATCATCCTTTTTCTCAAGAAGAAGCTTAGCTCTCATCAAGAAATAAATCCAAGTTGCATGAAATCTACAATTATCAAATCATCTAGTTGAAATGTAATAAGTTACCTAAAGGTTTGGTCATGCTTGAATCCATGTTCAACCATAATGACCAATTCAAAAGGGAAAAGGCTAACATGACCATCAAAGAGGATGATTTTGAATAGGTCGAGATTTCCATAAGGACAAATGCTTGAAGATTGGAAAGGTATGTACCCAATTTGAAAGGAAGGATTTTGTTGTCCTTTGTCAAGAATACAATGATATATTTTCTTGGAGTTATAAGGATTATCAGGGGATTTGATCCAATCCTGAGCCCAACACACCATTGAACTTGACCCCAATGCTAAGATAGTTAGGCAGAAGAAGAGACCATTCAATCCCAAGATTGAACCTTTGATGAGGAAGGAAATTTTCAAACTCATCGATGCTAACATTATATTCCCAATCAAGAATTCCTCTTGGGTGGCCAACCTAGTTCTAGCGAGGAAGAAAAATGGATAAATTAGATTTTGCGTGGACTTTAGGGACTTTAACTGAGCTTCTCTTAAGGACCATTATCCTCTTCCATCCATGGATCAAATTCTCCAAACCATGAGAAGAGCTAAAAGGTTTTCATTTCTTGACAGATATTTTGGTTATAATCAAATACTGGTCAAATAATTTGATCATTCAAACATGGACTTTCACACTAAGTGTGGCACATTCACCTACAACAAGATTTCATTCCAATTATCAAATATCAGTGCACACTTCCGGAGATCTATGGATATGGCCTTCAGAGGACTCATCAATGATATGATCCTTATGTATCTAGATGATATAACTGTGTATTCCAAATATGCACATGAGAATATGGATCATCTAAGGAAAATTTTTGATAGGTGTAGGGAGTTTGGTGTTTCCTTGAACCCAAAAATATATATTTATATATTGTTCATAAAGGAAATTTTTTTGGGGCATATTGTTTCAGCAAAAGGAATTTTAATTGATTCAGAAATAATATGTGTTATCTTAGCCCTCTCTCTTCTAAGCCGCAAGAAGGGTATTCAAATATTCTTAGGGACCATCGAATTTGTAAGGAGGTTTATACTTAACTTTTCTACCTTGTCCAATCAACCTACTGCTATGTTGAAGAAAAACATACCCTTTAGTTAGACCAATGTAGGAAATAATAGCTTCAAATATATTAAATAGGATATTTCTTAAACCCCCATGTTGGTAAACCTTAACGATGAAAAGGATTTCACCCTCTATGCCTTTTTTGGATTGGAAATTATCTCTGGGATACTAACCCAACAGCAGAATAATGATCAAATGGAGTGGCCTATTACTTTTTTTAGCTAAGTCCTCAAGGAATATGAATTAAAGTATTTATTTTTTGAAAAATAGGTTTTTTCTGTCATAAGGGAATTGAATAAATTTTAACATGTTGAAATAACATTAAAAGAGAGATATAAATGAAAAGAAAGAGATGGATGGATTACTAAAGTAATGGAATATTATGTCCATATTAAATTCACCAAGTTGGTGAGAGGGAAAGGATTATATAAGTAGATCTTGCTTCATATTTAGAAGTGAAAGAAAAATGTAACCAATTTTTACAAAACCATCACCCAAATGAAACTCTTGATCCTATCAATTGGATTTTTCATATGAGGACCTTCTTGCAATTAGGTGAGTATCCTCTGGGTCTTAACAGAGCCCAAAGAAGGAGTTTAAGGCTTCAATTAATTCCTTATGTTCTCATTTATGATGTGCTCTTTCAAAAATTCTTAAATGGAGTTCTCCTAAGGTGTATCTTCCCATGCCAAGTCAAAACATTACTTGAGGAATTCCATAATGGGATATTGGGAGGCCATTATTCGGCAAGAAAAAATGCGACCAAAATCATGAGGGTTGATTATTATTTTACCAAGTTGTTTAAGGAATCTCATAAGTGGGTAAAGAACTATAAGGAATGTGCATTATTCACCGGTAAGAAAAAAATTTCCACTCTTCCCTACCATTCAATTCAGACAGACAAATTTTTTTTGCAATGGGGCATGGATTTTATTGGCACAATAAATTTTCCATCTAGTGTTGGTCATAAATGGGTATTAACTGCTATTGATTATTTCACCATATGGATGGAATTGGTGGTGTTAAAAGAAGCCAATGAGAATTACATTTTAGAGTTCCTCCAGGGAATTATGACAAGGTTTTGTGTTCCCTTCACCATATTCTCTGATAATTTGAAATACTTTGTGGGTACATAAATCAATGACTAGGATGTAAAGCACATTGTTTAGCTTAAGACTTCATCAAACTATTAACCTCAAGGTGATGGATTGGATGAGTCTACTAACAAAAACTTAATAAGGGTCGTCAAGAGGACTATGGCGAGTAACTAGAGAACAATGTAGAATGGTCCTATGTTGGTGAGATTTTTTGAGCTAATAGAGCTAGAAGAAACAAAAAATAAAGAAATGAGGACCCTTGAGCTCCATCAAGGTCAAACAAAGAAATTTTTTGACATGAAGGTAGCTGAAAAATATTTTTGAGAGGGTGATCTAGTTCTCAAATGGGATGTAGATAGATCCAAGCCAGTGAGGCATATGAATTTAGATTCCCTTTGGAGTGGACCATATGTGATAGCTAGTTGCAAGGAAGAAAATTCATTCCATCTATCTATACTCAATGGAGAAGCACGACCCATCCCAGTTAATGGGATACACCTCAAGGCTTGCTATTGAGGAATATTCACCTTTTACAACAATAGTTTAGTTTCCCTTCCTCTAATTTCTTCTGCACATTATCTTGTTTTCTTGTCTTGTTTTCTTATCTTGTTTTCTTATCTTGTTTTTTTATTTTTATTTTGTGCAAGTTGGAGGCTCTCGGTTCTGTTTGATTTGAGGTTTTGATGACTCCTGTTCCCAATGGACTTGATCAAGGATACTGTAATTTTATCTAGTAGGCAATAAGCATTCCTTGGAGGTCACGAAAAATGTTGACTTTTCAAGTCACCTTGTCTGAATTTACCTTTTTATTTTGACTATTTTCTTGCATATTTTCCCTTTTTTCCTAAATTCATTTTTTGGAAATCTTGAAAAAATTCCTAAGTATTGAAAACTTTTCTATACATTTCAAATTTCAAGTTTCGAGAAACAATTTGTAATTTACGTGAAAATTTTCCTCGAAACCCGAAACCTGTAAATACAAATAACTTAGCATAGTTTGTGTTCATAGTTTTACATTGTAATTTACATGTAAAATTCAAGATGAAACCTAGTCCCCGAAACCCAACTTTCCAATGCAATTTGGGTTTTGGGTTCCAATTTTCAATTTACATGTAAATTAATATCCAAAACCCAATCCCCAAAATTCAAAGAAATCAATGCATTTCAGGTTTCGGGTTCTCTTTTGCAATTTTCATGCAAATTGTAAATTGAAACCCAAAACCTAGTAAACTTGTAAAAATTTGGTCAAATCCCAAAATCCAATCAACACATTAATACCACCCACTCACACGTGTCACCTACATGTAATTAATGTACCCTTTTCTATTTATAGTCAGGATTTCCACGTCATTTTCACATGTCCATTTGTACACTCTGACTTGTTGACAACCTTATGACTTCCGACCATAATTTTTCCTTGATTTCTCCCACGTTTTTAAATTTCTCCTTCGGCCCATCAAATTTATTGGTAAGATATTGTGTTCTAATGGTTTTTGTAATATTTATGTCATTGTTTGAGACATCTTTTCCACATTTTGGGGGAATTTAGTGTTTTTATTGTTTAGTCTTGTTTTTGGCCAGTATTTTCCAGGGTTTTTCTTTATTATTTTATTTGTATCCTTGTGTACCCTTTCTCTGCTTGATTTTATCTTAGTGTGAAAATAAATTTTATATTCATCCAAGTTTTTAAATTAACAGAGACTATTTTCCATTGTGAGTTACAAGTCAGAGGTTCGCAAATGCAAAATGAGGTGTGACCTCCACCAAAGACTATTTTGGGAGTCGGAGATAGCATTACATGCATCATGTTCTACTCAACACTAAGTCAGAAGTTACATTGTAATCACCAATCTCCACTAAGACCATTTTGGATATTTTAACCTACATTTCAATTCCCCATCTCTACCAAAACTAAGTTAGAAGTTAGATATTGTAAAACAAGTTTTGAATTCTGCCCTTGCATTTTAGAGGTTGATAGTTTTTTTTTATGACCCAACTTCCGTCCATTTATTTTCAGGTGTTCCTAGAGATATTTTCAGAGGATTTTTGAGAAAATGAATTATTCATCAAAAGGTAAGGGAAAAATGAAGTATAGTTTACAAGGGGTGGCTCCCCCTTCAAGCATCACATTAGACTTTGAAAATATTGGAGATACCAATCTTGATCATATTGACCTACATGATTTTTGGGACAGAATCAAAGATCCATCCAAGTCTACTTGGATTAAAATTATATATGATAGTGGTATAGCCTTGACACCTTCTTTATCACCTTCTATGCAGTGCCAAGAATTTGTATACATGGAATTCACAAAATACAATTTAGAGTCTCGAATAGTGAAGGATCATGATGGAATAATAGTAATCAGATTAAATATTGAATACCTTAGGGATTTGTTCAAGCTCCCTGATGTTGAAGGTTATGCATCAATCTCACCCAAAATAACTCTTGATCATTGAAAAGGTAATTTTGATACTTATATTAATATCCTCAAAAAGAGTTACCTTACAAAGCCTAAGCCAGTGATAACTAGGTTTCAAAAGACCATTACCCGTTCAGACTTCATCTAGGAAGTCAATGACCTAATTACCTTACTGAGCAGAGTTGTGGGCCTTCCTTCTTCAAGGGATTTTCAAGAGTGGATGTACCAGTACATCTCCACTATCCATAAAAATACCACTCTCATATGATGGGATGAGCATATAAGTGATGCCTTACACTCTCAATTGTTAGAAGTTCCGATCACGTGGAAATTCTATATGACTTCATATCTCGTATATGCCACGGAAGGGATGAGAAATTACTGAGGGTTGAATTCCATTGGTTCAAGGAACCAAGTGCAAATATATGAATTTTATCCCCAATTAACAATGAAAGAAGGAACAAAACCATTCAGAAGAGTGAATGAAGCTTTCTTCTATGCTATTATGTATATATTTGATAGCGACCTATATAATCGTCGAATCTCATATAGCTCCTAGAATGTGGTCAAGATATGGGGTTGTATCTTATTGCACTTCCCAAACTTCACATACCTTAGAGTAGGAGGATTTTATGGTGTTTCTTACAAAATTTCAAGGTTTCCTACTGACAAATGGGTCTTGATGGAATTGGTCTGATAGTTTCTTCATCTCTCACAAGTATCAATAGAGAAAGTATAAGGCAAGAGTTCATTTCCCTGTAACATTGGGACGATACACATATGTGTCATCCTAGAAGGCTAAAAATGTCGAGGTAGAGATGCAACAGATAACAATCAAGACCTTCTACTCATGAATTATTTTTTATTTATGGGGTTGTCATTGGTAGAATCAGCCAATCCGGTGTCCACATACCTCAATTAGAGGATATATGGATTGATTGCAGAGACGAGGTGGCTATAAGAGAAAAAGATTATTGCAGGTTGACTCTTGAGGAAGTGGCCAAATATGGTATCATAGATGTTCCTGAAGGCATCGCGATGATGACGAGGAAGTCTTGGACCCCACTTACACTGAAATGAATATAAAGGCATCAACCACTACCCTCAATCAATTGGTCACTTCAAGAATGCACAGTCTCCAAGGAGTATGTGACAAGCATCCTCAACTTCACCCACCAGTGGTTTTCTTTCATTGGAATTCCACCCAAATATTTAGATCACACTACTATTTACCACAACTCAAGTACAACCAGTGGTGGACCATTATACTACTACTAAAGAAGAAAGGCCCACTCCTAAGCACGAGATTAAATTTGTAAGCAAGGGTATGGGATGTTCTTCTTATTATATCCTTCAACAAAAGTAATTGATTTGAGTATTTCTCCATCTTCTACCACTAAAGTGATTTAGTCTCCTCTCTCACCTCCTCTTCCTTCTTCCCCATTTTCAGTTCCTTCTCCTCCTCCACTTTCACATGCTTCCTCCACTCGCAGTCTCCATTCCTTATCCTTCCAATTCCTCTTTTCACATCTTGTCCACCTCCTCTCCTTCCATGGCCTAGATATTTTATTCCCTTCCTTCTCTTTCATCTGGAGATAGTTTGGCTTTGAGTTCTCCTTTAAGGACTCCTCTTCCCCAATTTTCTCTTCCTTCTTCCTCTCTTATCACCCTTCCCATTTCATCCATACCTAAAACCATTTGATCCATTCCTTATCCACTGGATAATCCTTCCTTTCCACTCATTACCATTGTGGTGACTATCCCTTCATCACTCATTCTTTATACCCCCATGGTTTCCTTTCCCTTTCCATCCTCTTAGGAAATGATATCTTCTTCCACTCCTTTCTGGCTAATTAGGAAAAATCCAAAGAAGAAGAAGATAGTAACTATTGTTGATGACTTTGATCTCAAAAACTCTAGATCTAACTCCTCATAGCCAGTCAAATAAGTTGAATACCATTTATCATATGTCGGTTGATCAATCAGGGAAGAGGTTTGTTGAGATCATTCAACCTGCTATAGATAAATCCAAAGAAGACATCACAACAACAAATTATCATATTTCCAAGATCTCCTTGGGAAAAGCTACTCATGAAGGGGAAAAACAAGATGTCTATATTGCCATTAGAAACCTTCTAGACAAATTTGATAAAGATAAGGTCACAAAAGACAAGCTCAAGAATAAATTAGAGAAACTGATAACCATCCTTCAAAAGATCACACATCCCACTCATTCTACCACCCTAGAAATCTCAACAAGCTTTGACACTACCTCCTTCTCCACATTGGAGAAAATTGGTCAACAAGGGAGAGAAGTTAGCACTTGGATAGATTGTCTGATCTAAGAAGAGAGAAAGTGATCAGAGATGTCGTGGATATGCATGATGATATTGATGTAGAGAAGGATATTGTGACAAAGATGTGCAATATCTTGGGTGATGAATGTGATAATTAGGAACTTACTCTGGAAACATGGAAAGAGTTATAGAGGATGAATCCTAGATCTTCTCATCAACGAAGGGGTCATTGATGAATTTTCTAAGCTCTTCGAATATTTTGAGGCCATCGAATTCCATATTTGAATTCTCAAGGAGAAACCCAGAAGTTGGTCGATGCAAGGAATGAATAAATTGATGCCATTGATGATATCATCGATGAGTTTGATAAAATCCATTACAAATTCTAGGATAATGATCTTAATGCACTCCCAATAGACAACACTATCACTGATTTCAAGAGTTTTGTTGAGGAAGGTATGGGAGTATCTCATGTCTTTGATCTCTAGTCTATTGAAAAGATAGTGCTATATCAAGGGTTTTTGTGTGAACTTTAGAAGATCATGGGTAGAGTCAAGAAACTACATGGGAAACTTAGTCATGTAGCTGAATTTTATGAAATATTGAACCATTATGCATGTGGGCCTGATGAAAAGGAAATACAAGAAATCATCAAATGATTTCTTGATTATCGATAGAAACAAACTAGAAAGGATACAAAGGAAATTGATACAGATTCAGGCACACAAGTGAAGGGTGGTGTTAGCTCCAATTGATTTTTTCCTTCAAATTTTTATCATTTTGCATAGTCCTCCAATAATAGTCCACAATTTTGAGTTGCAAGTTTGACTCGGTCAAAGCTACATAACCATTTGGCTATTTTCAAGGAGGACTTTTTTTATAATTTTGAATGCATCCTATTTTTAGAATGTAATCAGTTAAGAGGAGAAGATGATATTACTCAACCTCTTTAGCTATATATACTAAGATGCACAATGGATTAAGGAACTTTTTGATCTATTATGTAAGGAAAGTATTCCCTTTTGAGTACTTTTACACAAGCTCAGGCCTTGATATTATATACAAAACTGATATTTTTCCTTTCTTCCACTTGCATATGTTGTGTATATTGATGTATGAATATTTAACTTTTGAATATTTCTTTCCTAGTACTTATATGATCCATTTTACCTTCATATGAACTTTTTTCTTCTCTTGGCAAGTTGTATGTTGTGACAAAAAATGTTATTTGTGATAGTTTTGGAATCAAATGTAGATCCCTTTTGTTATTATTTAAGTTTCTAACCTTCATGCAAAATATTTATGTTAAGAGGTTAAGATAGGAATTTGTGAATTTCATTATCCTTTTTGAATATTTTGTGCTCATATAAGTTGATAATTTTGTTCCTTAACTATTGTTGCATCACCACTTAATTTTAGTTATCCTTCTTCCCCTTTTCTTAGAAAAGAATTGAATATCTATATCTAGTTTATTTCCAATAATTGTAGGTTTTAAAACTTCATATTTTATCAGATGCACATAGTTTAGTAGGAATCCAACCTATTCCATAGGTTCATCCCAAGGATCCAAGATCCTACACCTTGGGGGTGTTCTCAAGTTACATTGGAATGATTTAACGGTCTAGTGGGTGTATGATCCAAATGACAACAATATCTATTAGGCAACCTATGAACACTAACATGTGACTATAGAAACTTCTTTTTGACTCTTGTTTTGAAAAGAAATCGATTATGGAAAAATGGTGTTTTCTCTCTCCACTCTTTATATCTCTCTTTAGCTTTTAAAATGAACTGAAATAAGATTTGTATTTCTTACTATACCAAAAATTTTGTTAATTATTTTTTTATTATGATAGGAAAAACTATGGAATCGTCATTTGTGCTAGATTTTAGGAATATTTCAAGTCAGCATTAGTGTTAACCATGTGGTGGTTGGAGGTACCAAGACAAGGAGAAGTCAAGTGTTACTTGTGTCTTCATTATAACATGTTATCTTGAAAAATATGTAATAGTATATGATATATCAAAAATATTGTTATAAATAGAAATTTTAACTTTTGTTTTCTAGGATGATTATGAAATTTTCAGCATCTTGAGAAAGTTTAGTATTTTCATACTTAGTCATAATTTTTTATGTTCAATTAATTAAATGAAGTGATTGTATCATGTTGAAATGGAAAATGATGTTGGAGAATCCTATATATTTATAGTATTTAAATCATTATAGAAGGATGAATTTTAAAATCTTGTTATATAAAAATTTTTGTACCATTTTAATTTTGGTTGTTGCTTGTACCAATTAATTGAGGGTAATAATTGAAAATGACATATTTTACCTATTCACTAATGATGTGTTGACCTAGGAAATATTTAGTCTTCAAGAAAAATAACTAATATTTGTGTGTTTCCATGTTGGGTGGAAAACAACAATCAACTTGTAGTTTGATAAATTACCCCTTGCGGCATGGAATGATCCCTTTGAGCTTACCCTCGTACCCTATTTTCCTTAGTAGGATCGAAAACCTTATTCAAATTTTAACCATGTATTTTCCCGTTGTTGTATTTAGATTAGGTTCTATTGTATGTCAAAAAATGAGTCTTACTTTTATTTCCTTGACCATTTTGTAGAAGGTGAACATTGAACCTTCCTCGTCCTTCACTCTTTACTCTTGGTAATGTCCCTTTTTTCTCTCATGGCTGAATTGTCTTCTTCAGGTAAGAAACTAAAATATTTTCTAGTGGTGTCAAGTTCACATTGTGAAAAAACCATGTTTTGGCATTTCTAGGCCTTATGGATAGAGATTTTAACTTCGCTAGTAGAAAATGAATATCTTGGGATTTTACAAAGGTTTTATGAGCTAAATATGGTTGCACACTCTAGTTTTGACTTTCCAAAGGGCCTATATTATTTTGCGCAAATGGAAATAAATTAATCCTGGGAACTATTAAGAATTTTAATTTTGGTTGAAACCTATAACTTAACTCGTAGCTACCGATATTGAATTCTTAGGATGATAGATTAGGTTTAGAGTGAAAGTTGATACTTATCTCTTTAACTCAATGCAAACCCATTTAATGTTAACACAAGTTAAATGAATCATTCCATGTGTATCATGACTTATAAAAAAAAGGTATCCTAATTGGGAGCAAGTGGATTCTAAATCATATTTTTGTCACAAGTGAAGTAAACCAAGTAGTTAAATTGCATAGTTATTCATAATAACTTGAAAGTAATTTTATTTTATCCCTAGTTTTAAATTTTATAATTAAAAAGGAACATGGTAATTTCCCACTCTTAGGCCTTATAGTCTTCCTTTTTACTTCATGTGAATTTTTTCCATTTTCTTGCAATGATGGTAAAATACATTGCCAAGCAAGCATGCTCTTGATAAAAAAATTCATTAGATTAAGAACAAGTATTAGTAGACAATTTGTGTGTTTAAAGCATTCCTTTTAACATTTGAGTTATATAAACTAATTGTAGTAAGAGGAATGAACTAAATTAGATGAAAGCATTATAAGTTAAGTGTTAAACAAAATAATGGAATGTCATTTAGATAAAAGTGAAATGTATGTTTAAATGTTAAGTTCTCTTCAAACCTTTAAGTTTAAATAATGAAATATGATTATAATAAATATGTAACCATGAAAATTTGGTATTGTGGAATATTCCTATTCATGATGTTTATATTGTGGTTGGGTCATTTTTTTGTACTTATTTATTTATAAAAGTGTGAAATTGAAGTGCATCATGTTTCATCATATAGTTTTCATGTTTTTTATGTTTGTGTAGACGTATCATGTGATGTTGAGAATTTATTATGAGCTTAAGTGGTGTTTTATAGTTGTATCAAGTAAATGAAAGTCATAACATATATCTTGGTGTATTTGGCCTTGTGTTTTGGTCATTTTTGTTTGTGTTTCTTACAATAGGCTAGATGGAAGAAGGGTTCACAATCATTGAGAAACGAGGTTTCAAGAAGTGGGCTTGGTTTCATGAACAAAATTTTAAATTTTACATGCCAAACATTTACCATGGAAACAAATGGCTCTAACTTGGCGATATATACCACAAGGGATAATGAACAACCTCATACATCTCATAGAGGAGAGCACCGGTGCCTTATCCTTTGGGAAATAGAGTCACCATATTCAACAACTAGCACAAATGAAAAACACAATCAAGGGAAAACAACAAAAACATGTAATTGGAAAAGGAAACAAAACAGGGGAAAGGGAAAGATATAACTGAAAGGGAAAATATGATACATGCTTGGGGACAACTAACCCTATTTCTTATAGAGTTTAAAATACTTCCCAGTGTGACACAAATCCAATGGGGTTCCATTAAGATATGTAAGGTAGTATGTGTTTTCTCCACAAATGTTCTTAATATTTAAGGACCAAGCCAAGGAGAGTCAAATTTTATGTGGCTTCCTTTAGGTTCTCATCTCTTATGCCAAATTAGGAATATATCACCAATTTGAAAGTCTATGTTACGTTCCTTCTGATCAAAAAACTTATTTACTTTTGATTGGTTCCTCCTAAGAACATCCACCACTACTACTTTTTCTTGATTCAATTTTTCCAAGTAGCATATTTTTTTTCAAAATCATCAATATACTCTCCATCCTCTACCGGCTTCACCAATTGTGAGGATGGTAATTCTGATTAAATATGAATCTAGTCCTCAACTCCATATAACAGTTGAAAGGGAGAAATGTCAATTGCCTTATTAGGTGTTATCCAATCAGCCCACAGAGCATCATACAAATTTTAATGTTAGTTCCTCTAATTAGCATCCACCAATTCCTGACTAACAGTGTTGGCAAGAAAATTTGTCGGGGGACAAATTTGTGGATTTCAAGCCAACGCTCTGGGAATCTAGGTCCCTCTACTTGGGTGGTGCAGCTCAACTTTATTGTGAATGAACAAAAATAAAAAAAATATGTGGTTGGCCAAGAGGTCGGGGATCCAATAGGTACACTCCACTGTACCTGCAGAAAATGCTTACAAAGGATTGTAAGGGAAAAATTTTCTGAAGTGTGGGGAAAGGGGAGTGGGAAGTTAGACAAGGAAAATTAACCTTGCAAGTAGAAAATCACATTCTTGCATGATCTAATTAGACAATTCTCATTCACAATTGATTAGAAAGAAACAACAATATTATTATGCCAATGACCATAGGAAACCATGCACACAAAATTGCACATGTTCATGTGTCAAGAAAAGAATCAATCCCTTTCTTTATTGTCATTTTTATCAAGTTGTACAATGCAGCAAATGGAGGAAAAATTAGTTAAGGGAATATGAAGAATGTATATCTCTTGTTTAGCTCAAAAATATATCTCTCTTGAGTAAAAAATTGACAACCCTTAAGAATGAGGGTGTCATTACATTATATAGAACTAGAAGTGACCTTTTGGATTCCCCCCACATGACTCTTTATTGTCTTATTCATCCCATGACTCTTCATCTTCCTAGGACTTAGGAATTAAGTTCCCTTTTTATAAAATAAAGGGATTTTTACAACTCAACTTTATAAAGTCACTTTAATGAATAAGACAAAATATCATGATTACACATAATGAAGAATTAGAAGAGGGAGAGAAGAAAGGTGAGGAGAAAGAAAGAAGAAGAGAGAGAGAGAGAGCTATTCCAAAGATGACCCTGCTACTAAATAACTCTCGGGAAGTGTTGGAAAATTTCAATACCCTTGAACTTTTTGTTGAATCTTTCCACTGTTGGGATTACCTAGTGCTCTTGAGGGATCAAAATGAGACTGGGGGACTTGATGCAATTCCCCGCAAGGGATTTGATGTGGTTTCACTCTGAGTACCATGCTTGATACTTCTCTGCAGTGGTGGAGATGATTTCCCATATCTCGGCCAGAGATTCCAATGTGTGTTTTAGTGAATGAAAAGGGATCTTCAGCTTTTCTCTTAACTTGATCCTCGAATGATTTCAATAGATCCTCTATTGAAACATCTAGGTTCACTGCTGGTACCCCAAGTTTTTGGATCTAGGAATCTACCTATTTCTGCATCTTCTGGACATCTTCTTCATATGTATACAGCTCATCAATGGCATGCTTTATCAGTTCATACCTTACGAAATAACACTTGGGCCCAAACTTGAGACAAATCATCTCCTTCATTGAGAACACACATTTAATCACCAAGAGGGGTGAATAAACTCTGTTCATGTCCATGACCAAGGAGTACACTTGGTCCCAGTGATCCTTCTTGCCTCGATTGACTCTCTAGTTGTGAGCACTTTCATCATTATGCCCTCCATATATTTGTACAAGGTTATCACCTCTGGAAGAAACATCTTTCCTTTCTCAAGGATCATATTCACCCATTTTTCATTTATTTTTCCCTACACTGGTGAATGCTTGGGTCTTCTTGATGGATTCAGGGTCAATGCTGCTAACCGAGTGATTTCCTTCTAAGAAGAACATTGGCGGCACCAGGATCAAGAAGCACTTGGACATAGGAAGAGAGGGTGTGAATGTGATCATCTACTTGATCCAAATTTTATTTGTACTCTTTGATCCTTGTGACTAGGTGAGTGGAAGATTCCTGATATAGGTGCAGGTCACCCTCATATATTTTCAGTCCCAAGAGATGGTGCTCATCTCATAGTCAGTCAGGTCATCTCTTCAACAGGCTTAACAACCTTCAACTTGACTATCTCCACATACTAATTCCATGAAACACCACTGTAAAATCTAGAAGCCACTTGAGCCAACTTTCCCTTCTTTGATTTAACCATTGAAGCAATGGCTGAGAAGTCAAGGATGGTTTCTTTTGCACCGTGTGAGTTTCCATCATGTTTATCTTCTTGCATCCAGGGGAAGATATCACCTAATCTGGCTCAGTAGTGGGCATGATTGCAACTTCTTTTTCTTCTTGAGGAGGTGGAACTTGTACAGGTGAAGTAGGTGCAGTAGTAGGAGATGGAAGATCAAGAGGTTGATGTGAGGTAGGTGTTTCATTTGGCTTAATTTCCCCTTGTTTGAGGTCTACCATAGGTATCTCACTTATTCTTGTTCTCTTCCATAATGTCTTGTAGAGATAGGGTCAGGTTTATCCACTTCTCTCTTAAAGCTCTCTCCTGAGTGAACTGAGCTCACGGCCTATTCCTTCGTCCTGGAAGTTGAGTGGTGTGATGTTTGTCTTTGGAGTGAGGGAAAGTTTCATGATGTGATGAGATCATACTTTTTCTTCTTTAACCACTCTTTCAACCTCTTAATGATGGCTACAGTGCATTCCTTGATATCACCGGATTCATGCACACTCCACTGTACGTGAGGGAGAGGGGCAGCTTTGACTGCAGGGTATTTAGGATTGAACATTTCAGAACCATCTTCAGGAACACCATCCTTATACCACTCAAACCTAAATTTTCTTTTCTCTACAGTCATCCTCATATGGTCACATTCATGAACCTCATACTCATTGATACAATTGGCCCAGAAATCTTCGATCTGAGGTACGTGGCACAAGTATGGAAAGTGGAAGGATTTTGGATTCTCCCTGAGATCAAAATTTCCCTGGAAATATATGAGTGCATACTGATTGGGGAAAGGGAAGCCTCAATGTTTGCAGCATCATGAGATACTCTTGCACATGAAAATCCCTAGTGAGACAGGGAAGGAGATTTGTTTCTTCTTGTGGCTCTTCAGTTTATTGTTCACATGAACCAATTATCTGCACAACTCCATCAAGTACTATTTTATCACTCGATATCATGGAAATCTCTGCAGAGTGAGCTCAAAACCATCCACCCTGAGGTAGGAGAATGTGGAGAATTGGATGAAGCTTGACCCATACGTTTTATCAAGGTAGTGGCGTGACATGAAATTCTCATGTGTCGACTCCCTTCTATCAGATTGATTACAAACATTGTGAATGTGTCATTCACCCTAGCATAGTGTTTATTGTTTTCCTTTAAGTCCAATTGAGGATATATTTTGAATGTAGGTTCCTTCTGAGGAACATTTTGTGCATGTGTTAAACCTTTGAATAATATTGTGCTCACTAGGGCGTATACAAGACATGAAGTCATGAAAAATATCTTGGAAGCATAGACATGAAGCAACTCGAAGTGCAAGCTATCACTTGATGAGATGTCCCCAATCAATCATTTTTTTCCCTCGATGATTTTGGTGATGAAAAATGCCATCTAATCCTAAAAAAAATTTCTAGTTTCTTCACCCATGACTCGACTTAGCAGGATGATCATGTCGAAGAAGGTGTTGTGAAACTCACTGCAGGAGAGGAATTTTGGGACACGAGAAGGCTTCCTCTCATGTTTCAACCATGAGCCTAGTGCAAAGCCTTGGAGGTATGAATCATTCTTGATCTATTCTGAGGTTGTGAAATCCTTTGTGATCACAACCATCTCTTTCTTAATTGGAATGTTAAAAATTTGTGATATATCCCTCGGGTTGAGTATTGCCATGATGGAATTGTCATCCGTCGTGATTATTCTGGTGTATGGTTCATAGTGTTGGGCGCAAGAAACACTAGCTCAATGTTTTACAGGGACTGAGGATGACCACCAGTTGCGTACAAGCCACTGGAAAATATCTTTTCTTCCATTGGTTCCCTTGGCCCACCGAACATTCTGTGTTTGAGTTCTTCCAGGTCCATGTGCGCGATATCGCTATCACCCACACTCAGGTACTCTGATGTGAGAGCTGAAATAGGCTCTAGGCCAGTGAAATTGATCTTCATGGTAAAAAAAAGTGATATGAGTCACTACAGAGATGGTAGCAACTTTCTGCAACTGAGCCGAAAATTGCTATTTTTGGAAATCAGGACCCAGGGGCTGCTATTTTGGGCAAGTTGCTTTTTTGGATCTTGTTTCTTTCACTGAAGTGTTTCTTTCACGTTCTAGACATGACACAGGTGTCTTGGGGTCAATTTTAAACACTTTCCATTTTTGGAAAGTTATTTTTTTTCTTTTTTGTTTTTTTTTGCACTTTTTCACCCACGTGCCCTAGTTTTTTGTTTCTGTATGATTTTCAATGTTTGTTCTTCTGGAGGAGTTTTTCGTTTCTGGAAACTTACTAAAAATGGAAAGTGAAAACTAGTGAACTTTCTATTTTTAGAATCTGAAAATCATGGTGTCAGATTGATGAGAAAATTGTGGATTCTTTTTGGGTTTTCTCTTCTGATGTTCTGTTCAAATTTTTAGTCAGTCCGCTGCACGGTTTGGCGGCAAATGAAGAAAAATGCATTCTAGGGATGAAATATTTGAATGATTGCTATAAAAAATCCATATGTATCATTTATTTTTTTTTTTCTTCTCCAAGGAACCTGGGTGAGGGAGATCTGCCCAAAATTTTACAGAGATTGGATGCACGGTTTGGAAGATATGAGCAATTTCTCGTTTTTGTGCCCTAGGGTTTCTGACAGCTCTTGATCATGGAGTTTTCTTGAAAAACCTCTATTTATTTGTGCAGAAATGTAGGATGATGGATAAATGATGGATATGGATGTGAAGAAGGTTTGGAAGTAGCAGAAATGGAGGATTTGAGGAAGAATCTGGACAGTTGAAGGAAAATTGTGCGTGCAAGAAGAAAGCAACTAGTGACAACACGACAATTAGAAAAAATGAATAACTTTTATGTTTTGGGGATGGGTAGCACTTTTATTGCACCAATTGCAAAAAATTTTTAGTGCACTTGGTGTAAAAAATTGTCAATCCATCCCTATTGGGCCACTTGGCATAGCATGTGATTGGCTATTGGGTTTGAGCGTGGGGCTTAGAAAAAACACTTTTTTGGTTTGTTAGGGTCACATGATGAACTGGGGGCTTAGGAGGATGAAGGGTAAATTTTATTGCACCAATATTACACCAAGGTTTGGTGCACTTGGTGCAAAAAAGTGCGTCCTATGCTGATTGGGCCACGTGGCAAATCCTGGTTGGTTGGAGCGGGGGCTGGAAATGAAGCCTGGGGGGCTTAACTTTGCGAAAGGAGCTGAAACTTGGTCATCTGGAGGTCCAGGGTCCAAATGAGGTAGGGACAAATTTTATCGCACCCCTTGCACCAAATATTTTGGTGCACTTGGTGCAAAAAATGTGCACCACATTCTATTGGTTGGATTTCCAACCCAAAAAATAGCTAACTGTTGGAGCATGTTACCTTGGAGAGCGACTTGTCGAGACCATAACTTGAGTTCCATGAGGTTTTTTTTGATGAAATTTTATATGATCTTGAATTAAAATGGCCTTCTAAATCCAATGGTGTAGGTTATAAAATATCATTATTCCACCATTTACTCCCTAAAATATAGGATTTTTGTTCTAGCTCTAAGGTTGTGCATGAGAAAACTTGGATGGGACATAGTTATCCTAAGGTGTTGTGAAAAATATTATTCCACCATATTATATATATCTGAATTACCTTTCCAACTATATATTTTTTGATTCTTAACTCCTTTCGGAGTTCCCAAAATCACTTCCCAAAGCTCAGATGCTATTTTTGCACTATGTGATGCCTAGGCCTCCAAGACTCACCATTGTTGAACTTAATCCAAAACTTGTGAAACTTTCCAAGACCTTCAAAAAATAATTTCACAATGTTCCAAGCTCTTAGGTACACCTTCATGATGGATTTTTTCCTTTCTTTCTACTCTGGGGGTGTACACCAGCTTCGAGAAGATCAGAAAATGAGGCCTTTTCCAAGCTTGCCAAAAAGACTATGTCTTGATGAATCTTGCTTTGAGATAACACTTGGATGACTGGGTATCCTTAAATCATCTATAGAAATACTGACTCGAGGATTAGGGTGAAATTAAGGAGGGATCATATTGACCTTTAGGAAAAATTTTCAGGTATGGTATGGTTGTCATGCTCAAAAATTGAGAATTTTCTTGTTTGCACATTCACATGACAACAACTTGGAAGCTAGGGGACATGTCATGGATCAAGCACAGAGGACATAACATGAGAACTCCATAATCTAGCCATATAACATAACATTGACCATGTGCCTTATCCATTGGGCCATTTAGCAACACACTCAACTTGTAAGAGATAGCTAGAAAGGGACAACACACACACACACACAAATACATTACTAAAGGGAAACAAACTATACAACGATGAAGGGAAAAACACACAACAATGGTAAAAGGGGAAATAAACCTAAATCACCTATAATACAATGTGCAAGGGACTACCCGCTTTCACTGGTAGATATTGCTTCAAGTATTGAATGCTACAGGGAAACTTCAATGGCGTTCCATCCAGTAGGACAAAAGGAATATATTTTCTCCGCAAACTTGTACGAACTTGTACATGGACCAATCCATATGGAATCAAACTTCCCATGGGGACATCCTTTTAGCTCTCTCCTCTTGTCCCATAGCATGGATCTCCAATGAAGATTTGAACTCCACTAGCCTCTCAATGCAATACTTCTTTTCAAAAATATTCTTCACCTTCAATTCATGTTCACTTGTTGCAATCAACCACTCAGAGTCTGTTTTCTTCTAGCTTCTAAAGGAACAAGATTATCTTATCAATTGAATCTTTATACTTGTTCATCTTCTATTCCTTGGAGCAATTTGAGAGTTGGCATCTCAACCGTGACAAGTATTTCAACTTCGATCCCGTAGAGAAATTGAAAATGTGATATGCCAATTTTCTTCTTCATTACCTATCATGTCTACCCACAGAGTATCATAAATTTTCTTTTGCCAATTTCTTTGGTTTTCATCCACAAGCTTTCGTGTTATAGTCACCAGGAAGTATCTTGTTGCTTGACTCATCATGACCATTCCCTCATGTGGGTAACTCTAATGGCATATGATGAATGAGATAGGGAGCATTTCATAGCCATATAAAAACTCATTCAATGGGCCGAGCTTGAAATAATTTAAATTTCCATGGCTCCCTTTTGGTTCTATCATCTTATCCCACAGTAGGAAAAGGTCTCCAACTTTAAATTCTCTATGCCTGGCCTTTTTTTGATCAAATATCTTCTTCACCTTCAGTTGATGTTCCCTGATACGATCGACCACTCAGAGTTTGTTCTCTTATAGCTTCTTAAGAAACAAGATTCTTTTGTCAATCGAATCCTTGTATTGTTCATCTTCTATTCCTTGAGAAATTTTAGGTTTGGAATCTCAACTGTGGTGGGAATATCAGCTTCTATTCCTGTATAGTAAGCTTCAATGGTGACATGCCAATTGATTTCTTTGGAGTTATCTGGTCCGTCCATAATGCATCGTACAATTTCTTATGCCAATTATTTGGATTTTCATCCACAAGTTCTATGGAATATGGTAACAGATTTTCTTGTTACTTGACTCAACTTGACCATTTCCTTGTGGATAGTAATCTGATGAATGAGACAGGGAAATCCCATAGCCGTAGAAAAACTCAATCAACTCCCTTGAGGAAAAATAGGTGGCATTGTCTACCATGATATTTTACGGGACTCCAAAATGGATGATGATATTCTCCTTTATGAAATTACATATTGTTTTAGTGTTGGCTTTCTTGACAGGGATGGCTTCCACCCACTTTGTGAAATAATTATTTTTCGTAAGCATGTAGGTGTGACCTGCACTTGAATGAGGATTCAAGGCACCAATGAAGTCCAAACCCCATTGCTGGAATGGTTCTTTGATGACAACTGACCTGAGGGGAAGTGTCGTGAGTTGTGGCCTCCCAATAAACTGTTGGTATGCCTCGCACTTGGAAACCCATTCTTGAGTGTCTGCAAAAAGAGTAGGCCATTAGTATCTTCCTCGTAAGATCTTATGAGTGGTGACCATTTCTAAAAAGTTCCCTCCACAGGCTTGATCATGATATGCTTTCAAGAGTTTTACTTGTTGTTCTTTTTCTACACACCTGAGAAAGCATCCATCGAGACCTCTCTTGTAGAGTGCATGGTTCCAAATTACGAACTTTTATTCCCTTAGCTTAAGTGTTCTCCTTTGCTTGTAGTCAAGATGGGTGGGGAATTCTCCATAGGTTAGGTAATAGGTGATGTCCGCATACCATTCATCGGTGGTGTTTAAAAGAGGACTTGCAAACTACCTTCAAAGAATTTGGAGCAAAGACAATTATTCTCACCATGTTGAGCTTTGAGAGCCTCATCTTCAGCAATCAATTTACACAAACCATCCCCCCTGACCAAGTTATAAGGTCAGATGTCAAGTCATACTCTTGAATTTTTGCAACCCAATTTCCTCTCTTGGCTCCAGGGTCTTGTTGAGTTAGGATAGATTTGATTGCTTACTGCCAGAACCATCACCATGGTATGAGAATTGAGTATGTAGAATATGAAATTCTTCACTTCTTTAACTACTGCATAGGCATTTTTTTCTAGTTGGCTATAGTTTAGCTCATATTTCTTTAATGAGCAACTCATGAAGGCAATAGGTGCTTCCACACCTTCATCATTCTTCTGAAAAAGAACGAAAGAGAAGGTATGCTTCGATGCATAGCAATACTTAATGAATTCTTTACTAAAGTCTAGAGACACCGGAGTTGGGGCTTTAGAAATGGATTTATTGATTTCTTTGAAAGAAGACTTTCCATCATCATTCCACTTGAAACTGGCTTGAGGTTTCATCATGGTTGTGATATGTTTCATCAATTCTGTGAACTCCAGAACAAAACGTCAAAGAAAATTGAATTTTCTGAAAGAAGGAATGAACTCCCTTCTTACTCATGGGAAAGGATAAGGCTTGAATAAACCTCACCATTTCAGGGTCAACGTGAGCTCCTTTCTTGTTTAAAATGTGCCCTATCAGCTTACCTTCTATAACTCTGAAGATGCACTTTTTGGGATTCAGAGATATGTCATGCTTTCTACACCTCATGAGAACCTACTCCAAATGCTCGAAGTGATCCCTTTTCCTCTTCAAAAATACCGTCAAGTCATCAAGATAGATGATGATGTAATGTTTTAGATATTTGAACGCTAAGTCCATTTCTCTCTGGAATGTTTCCCCAACATTGATCAAAACAAAAGGCATTCTACTGTATGCAAAGGTGCCCCATGGAGTAGTGAAGGTTGTCTTGCTCCTATCCTCTTCCACCACTTTGATCTGATTGTATCCTGAAAACCCATCGAGAAATGAAAGCATCTCTGATCTGGTGACTGCTTGCAGAATGTGGTCCATGATTGGGAGTGGGTAATTTTCCTTAAGGGAAGCCTGGTTCAAATTGTGGAAGTCCACACAAATTCTTATCTCTCCATTCTTCTTCCATACAGGGACAATATTTACTACCCACGTGGAGTGGTGGATAGGGAAGATTATTCTTGCATTCAACATCTTCAACACCTCCTCTTTGATGGTGTTAGTAATTTTTGGATTATAAGGCCTTTTTCTTTTTCCTAAAATGTTTGGAATTTGGATTCAAAGGGATTGAGTGATGCATTTCCTTTGGTTGGAAAGACTTAAGATCATCGTAAGAATAATCCAAAATGTCAAAATACTTTTTCAACAAAGAAACAAACCTTCTCTTTTCCTTAAGTGAACAACACTTTCCGATATTGACCATCCTTGGCTGCTCTGTGGTGCCAATATTTTCCTTCTCAAAATCAGTTGGGAACTTTGAAGACTAATTTGCTTTCTCTTGGATGAATCTATCATGCTTATCAAACAAGTCTTCTAGAGAACCTTTTAGGATTTTATTTCCTTTAAGCTTGATTACACCCTCTTCATCAATTCCTTCTTTGTCTTCCTTAGGAACTGACTCCCTGTGTGGGTTATTGATTCCCTTAAAGAAGAGGTTGTTGAAATTATCTCTTTCTTCTAAGAAGGCCAAGAGATGGTTGTCATCATTGAAAACTTGCCAGTGGTTCACATTATCAGGCATGTCGGGGGCCTAAAAACCATCTCTATGGTCACTTTATCTTTGCTAAAGGAAGGATGGGGTGTCACTAGGGAAGTTGACATTGTAAGGGAATCAACCTTTTCATCTGTTCTCATGGAAAAGACTCAATGGAGAATGCATCGAAAGATTCAATGCAGTCCCATACTCTATTTCTATAATGTCGGAGTCTTGGATTCTTCACCTGGTATTGCTTCTGAACTTGCTTTACTATCACCTCCACATCACCTTGGCATCTCAACTTCTTGATCCCCATATCTAATGCTATGCTCATACCCAGGAGAATGGCTTCATAATTTACTGTGTTATTTTTGTTATCAAACTGTAACTTGTAGGTGAATGGGTACAATTCACCGGAAGGAGAACACAACACCATACCTGCTCCTGACCCTGCACTGGAATGACTACCATTGAACTCCATTATCTAGATTTGATCTTCTTCCTCTTCCATAAGAAGTGGAAAATTCTCATCCTTCTTTGATGTGAGGAAGTAGTTTCCTAGCCCACTATTCTGAAATAGGATGTTCGCCCTTGGGTCATCAAAATTTCAAACTGTGTACTTCATGTTTCTCATTGGTAGAAAATTTTTCATTTCTCCCTTTACTGGAATGGTTGCATATGACCAATCCATTTTGATTTCTCCACCCAAATATCTGTAAAATATTCGACTCAGTAGCATCCCAAAAGATGTCAGAATGTTTTCTACCAAGATAGTAAGGAACACCTTCTTCTCTGGAAAATCAACTAGTGCCACCTGTGCATCCTTGATTCTTCCCACCAATGGCACTTGTTTGGATTCCATTGAATAATAAGAGCCACTTTCTCGGGTCAAGGTGAGGCCTAGATAATTTGCAACTTTGACTGGCATTACATTATCAGAGGCTACAAAATCTATGATGCAATTATTGAGTTGGAAGCCTTTGATGAGAAGTGATAGGTAAAAAGGTTCAACTTTGTTGGTTTTGGAGGCATTAAAGGCTAGCATGTTTTGTGAAGGTGATGTGGATGGTGTGGAAGTAGGCCTTTAGAATTTGAGTTGATTCTATATAAATACCACCACAGACTACATCAACAAACCTATCAAATTGGGCAGGGTGTGTTTGTAAGTACTCTATCTCTATGATGTGAACCTTGGTTTTACTTGCGTGTTCCACATAATCAAATGGGATCATGGTGGGTGAATTTGAGGTTCCAAGGATGATAAAAGATTTATATGGTGAAGGTGTGGTTACCTTGGGAGTTTGTTTTCTTTCACAGGTGTGGTACCTAGTTTGGAATAAGATGAGACAGTGGGTTTTAAGTGGTACTTTATGATTTTACCGGAAGTATCATTTGAAGAAGAATATTCTTAGAAACTTTAGAACTAGGGGAAGGACTAGAAGACTTACTTGGTGTGGCAGTGTGATTCTTGCTAACTAGTGGGTCTGGTTTTTCTTTAGCCGACTCCATTGAAGGTGGTAGTGGTGATCCTCTACTGATGATTTTATTTTGTGGAACTTCCGTAGGGGGATCTTCTTTCTTTTTATTTTCCTTCACCACAGCTATTGATGATGAGGCTCCTTTCTTGGACTGTGCACGAGTGAAAACTACACATGAGAATCTTGGGCCTTCTTCATCATCATCATCTTCATCTCCATCAACATACTCAATTAGGCCATTGTGTGTATCACCTTCAACTTCCTCGACTTTGAGATAGTTATCATCATCACCTACATCTTCCTCTTCAGGTTCTTCTATCTCTACTTCTTCCTCTGGTTCATTAGTGTCACAAGTGACATTAACTAGTGGTGCTTCAAGAGGAAATCCTGGTGAGGGAGGTGGGGTAATCCTTGGCCTATTTGGAGGATTTGGTTTCCTTGGAGTATTATCACATTGTGATCTAAGATAATTGTTTCTTCATGGAAACCAAGTCATTGGCCATTTTTTGGAACATTGGGTCCGTGGTAACTGAGCTTGAAATATGACCTTTTTTTCCATTAGGACCTTTCACTTTTATAGATAAGGTCAAATCATCTTCAGTCTCAATTGTAAAGTCTTGAACTTTCTTCAAATCCTTGGGTTGGGATCTTATGGGGAAGAAACCAACCTCTAGATGGTAAGGCACTGATGAAGAATCTTTTCAAATTATTTTTAGAAGGCACGAAATCTTTAGGTATTTTCTGATTATTCTATTGTATTTTGCATGAAATCTCTCATTGATTTAGAAGTTTCTTTCTTCATTTGTACCAACTGTACTAAGAGATCATAGATAGTCTTATGTAGATTTGAACCTATGCTCAAATATGCTCCTTATATCTTCCCAGCAAAGTGATAGACCTTAGGGGCAACATATAGAACCATTCAGACAACATTTTCTTGTAGTGATTCCACAAAGAGTCTGAATGACACATCCTTGTGTTCTACACCCAGTACACCAAGTGGTGATGAATGCTTGCTACATTCTCCTCGGGAAGTTGGGAACCATCTCCTCTGAATTTTGGGAAGTTTTTCCTTGACCCTTTAGGTAGATCATGGAGTGGTTGAGGAAGAGCAAGTGGGCCGATGTTTCCACCCCATGGTACACTTGGTCTGCATTATTCATGGTCATGATCCACCATTTCATTCTATATTCTAGATTCTAACCTTTCTAAGGCTATGGCTTCAACTACTGCTATTACATCTGCTTCAGCTTGAGATCGTTCAATCTCTTCAATTTGAGCTCTTGTTTTTGCTTCACCTATTTCTTCTCTTTCTCTCGCTTCTTCTTCAGTCTCTGAAATCAGTGAAATATTTGATGTTATCATTGATTTATGGAAACTCAACGTCCAATGGATTGAAAACACTTGGACTTCCTAATGGGACCAGTTGTTGACAAAGGGGAGACCTTGGATTTCTGAGCAACTCTTGTCTTATTTATAGTTCTTCAAAGATAGGGATCATTTGTTCCTCCTTGTCTTTGTTGTTAGAGTGTACCTTCTATCCTCCATCTTGAAAATTTAGAAATTATTTTAAGCTCTTCTTTGAGGTGCTTGAACTTGTCTTTGTCTCTCTAATTCAGCACGTTCTTCTTCAAGATCAAGTACTCTCATGGTGATGAAGTATTGAGTGAAAATTTTGTCTATGTGCCAAATTGCCTCTCTCAAGTCTGAAATAATATCTTCTTGGATGTGAAATAACAATTCAAGTCTTTCAAGAGGAGGATTACCCATAATGGCCATGAGTGTGAAGAAATAGGCTCCTGTGACTCTTGAAATTCCAAAATTTTTTACTTTTTGGATATTTGATTTATTTTTGTATTTTTATGGTCATATATGTTGGGTGCAAATTTCTGCCTAAGTTTGCCCCACAGTGGGCGCAAAAAATCTTGTTGCCAAGAAAATTTTTCGGGGGAAAAATTTGTGGATTTCTAGCCAACGCTCTGGGAATCTAGGTCCACTTCTAGAAGGGTTCTTCTATGAACACAGGCTGAAGTGGCATGGCATCTAGTCTTGGATTTCTTATAATTTGTTTGCATGGTTCACATTTTTGTACCCATTTTATAGTAATACTTGAAAATAATAGGACAATAATATACACCTATCAAAATCTTATGTGTGGTTACTAGTGTTGAGAAGTTCCCTCCGCATTCTTGATCTATGGTGTGCTTTCAAAAGTTGTTCCTATTGTTCATTTTTAATGCACCTTAATAAAGTGTTATCCAATCCTCTCTTGTGTAATAAATTCTACCAAATGATGTACTTTGTTACTTTCCGTACGAGATTACGTCTCTACTTATAATCAATGTCTGGGGGAAAATAAGTATAAGTTAGGATGTATGCAATATTTGAATACCATTGATAAGTAGTACTCATAAAGACAACAATAGGGAGATCTTAGGTCGAACATCCATAACACTTAGAATAATCTTCCCACACACTCCTTAGCGATAAGTTTGCACAACCATTACCTTACACCAATTTGGAGGGCCTAATATCAAGGTCATATTATTGTATCTTTGATACCCAGTTACCTCTTCTTACACCGAGATCATGTTGCATCAGAATAGACTTCAAAGTTTGGCTAAGAATCATAACAACTATGTGTGAGTTTAAGAGATAGAACCTAAAAAATTTCAATTCCCGAACCACTGCATATGTTTGATTATCATGTTGTGAATAATTGATTTCATGTGATTTTAATGGTGCTCTCTATCAGAGAAACTTCACAGATTTACTGGTTTAAACAATGCACAGGTGGATGATGCAAGACTTGAATTGTTCCAAGACAAAACAATGCAAACATACAAGACTATAAATTATGAAAATACAAAAAAAGGTAAGTGCAATAACACATAAATAGCTCCAACTCAATATGATCACTCCATTTCTCCATAAGATATACTGATGCAAGTCATGTACATATAGGAGGTGAATGTGTAATCTCCTCCCAGATTAGTGGTGACCTATAAATCTCACTAACTGATAGTGGAAGTAGAGTTGACTCCACACAACTGGTAAGTTAACTCAACACAACTGGTAAGTTAACTCAACATAACTAGTACACCTAAACAAGTATATCCCATGAGTGTAGGAAAGCTTCAAGTAAATAAACAAATACAAGGAAAATAAATATCCTACACTAACACCCCCCCATAAGCACAACTTAGGTGGGCAGTGAAAAAGGAAAGTGGGTCCCGACAATAAGGCCTAATGAGGTACCCATGTACGATGCAACCTCTCATAAGATAGAGTAAAAGGAGAAAACCCAATGGGAAAAAATTCCCCCCCCTTCTCCAAAAGAGAGACAAAGAAGAGAAGGTAGGACTAGAAATCCCCACTCAAAGCTACAACTTCCTGTAACCATCTGGTATCTTGCAAAACATCCTCCTAGAGTGACTGTGGCTCATAAGTAGATGCAGTGAAGAGTGGATCACCATGGAAAAGTGAAGGTAGTCGTCAAGTGTATGATGTATCTTCAACCAAGGTGTGGTTCCTATCCAAGGAACTATGCTCCTCATACACGGTAAAAGTGCTAACTACTCCATGAAGGAATGATGTATGATACATAAGCGAAGAAAGAATGTGGAGGGTCCTGTAACTGAGTAGAAGACTTCCTGATGTCTAATGAGTCCTGAATCAAGATGCCTACTCCCTGAAAATTCTAAGGTGGACTAGAAGTAAGTGGATCAAGAAACAACTCCTCTAAAAGTGGAAGGTGACAAGGAAATAGTGGAAGTGGGTCCCCATCACTACTGTAGTCATTTGTGTCAGAAGAGAAGTTCTCATCAGAAATGTGCTCAAGTTCATAAGTGTCATCAAGTACAGGTGAATCTGGTGAAGAATTAAAGGAGGGAGAAAGTGAGACAAGGAATATAGATGAGTTTGATGATTGACTACACCCACTACAATAATAGTGTCATTGTGTAGCTCTCTGACATATACTAAATCTGGTGTGAACTCAACCCACATGCCTTGATTAAGGTGAGTAATTTAGTAGACTGATAAGAGATTAGTTGATAGTGAAGGTATACTTAAGAATATTATTAGAATGTTCATCCATTCACTCCAACAAATCCTTCTACCAAAAACCTATGCAGAACTGTTGTCACCCAATCGCATAGTAGACATGTCACATGGATATAATGAAGTGAACTCCATGTGTGAAGAAGCCATATGATGTGAAACCCCATAATCAATAACCCATGTAGGAGGTGGTGGTACAACTACAACTAGGGATCTCCCTTTTTTCTCCTTTCCCGATTCTTTCTCTTTCCCTTTTCCATTGGTATTTGTATTGGAGGATTCATTGGTTAATGAAAGAATGTTTGGAATACTCGGGGTCACCTAGCTTGTTCTTCTCAAGAAGACTTGTGAGGTGGTCAATCTGTTTTTTCAAACAAATTGCTTTCATCATGTCTTCATTTACAATACTCGCATTTAATCATTTCTTTCTTGGTCTTATCCCTAGAAGAGGAAGTTTTAGAGTTTGATGTAGAGGTGGAAGAATGTTGATTCTTCTTTCTTTCTTGATCCTTGCTACTCTATTTATACTCTTTATCTAATGAAGCTTTTTGTTTTCCATTCACGTGGAAATGAGAACTTGAGGTTTGGAGGACTTCAAGGTACCCATTTGTATTAATTTGTCTTGCTCCTTAGTCAAATCAACAATAAATTCATCGAAGGATGGCATTTTCTAGTTGGATCCAATGGCTCTCTTGGTGGCATAGAAAGTAGAGACAAAGATAGAGTAGTTAGGACCTAGTTTGGTAAAAACTGAAAAGAAGTAGTTGTTCATCTTTCTTTTCTATTCCACATTCTTTTAACTGCAATCGTAAGTACTTGAGCTTGGTAAAAAAATATTCCAAGGTGTCAAAATTTGCTAGGACTTAAGCTAATAAGTTATATTTCTAGCTCACGACCCCTCATAGTGTCAACTTTTTCAAACAAGGTTTCTAAGGTTTTCCACACCTCATTGGGAGATGTTGGTTGACTCTATGTGAAGGATAGGAGTTTGAGGAGACACTGAAAGACACAAAATACCAAAAGTTTACATCACATTTATTAAACCAGTTAACTTTATTTCGTGTCTTCACTAGGCTCATTTTCTAACCCCATTGTGATACGATACAACCCTTTACTCCTAAGTAAAATGGTGATTTTTGATTTGCATTCTTGGTGGTTAAAAGGTACGTAAGTACATTAATTTTAGCTAAGATCCATGTAGACAATAAAGGAAAGTAGTGGTATTTTGTTGCAGTATAATAATGAAATGTGTGGAAAGAAAGAAGTTTCGAACAAAAGAGGAAACACAATGTACGCCCCCCATAGAAACTATGTCAAGAAGCCCCCCCCTTCCCCCTCCCCCACCCCCCCAATTTGGCACTTTATAACTTAGTGCGTTTTACAAAATAAATAGGTCCAATTCTTTGAGAAATGAAAAATATTTAACTTTTGCAAAAAATGGAACTCGATATCGAGCTACCAATCAAAATTTTTACAATAATTACTTCCTGTAAATAATCCCTATTTAAATAAATTTACACTAAACTTAAAATGCACTTTTTCACTATAATATAGTTTTATACAAAAGGAGGAGGTGGGGTTTTGATGATTCCAATATTAATCCCTTCGATTTATATGCGTCGGGCACAGTCAAAGGCTGCAAAAACCCATGTTTAATGCAGGAAGGTAGTGTTAGCCACTGCACCACAACTGAAGGTTGTTCCAGATATGAGGGTAACAACAACACTTCCAGGCAAGATTTTTTTTCTGAAACAATGACTACAATCACATAGGATCAAGAAGATATGTACTGCAGCCCTTAAATTGTTGCAAACTTTGTTGTAGGTCTGAACAAATTCCGCGTGACTCAATAAAAATGCCCTTTGCATGCCTGTATGGGTTATTGGAAAGCTGTTGCAAGTTTGAAACTACCTCTGGATCAGGAAAACATGTCTTTCATAGGTCTGCAAATCACCTAGATCTGGATAAATCTTCCAGGGATCCTAAAAAAATGATTTAGGGCCTACAAAAAGTTAATCTCCAGTACTGTATATGCACTATGTGGGTTTGTAAACCTTAGAAGCTTGAAAATAGGATATATACCCACAAACTAGAAAAAATCAGCACTAAATAACACCCAAATACTTGTAAATAATGATCACAAATGAAAATAAACTTGCAGAATAATAACCAGACAAGATCTATACTAGCTTGGATCTGATACCATATCAGAGAAGTGCCACTAATCTATTGGTTTGAATAAAACACATGTGAACGATGTGAGACATGAATTTTTCAAATACGAAACAACGCAAGTGTACAAGACTATAAATTACAAAAATACAAGAGAGATCATTACAATAAAACAGAAATAGCTCCAATTCAATACATTCAAATAGAATAATGAAATATATGTACATATATGAAGTGAATGTGTAACCCCCTCCTATCAATCATGACAATATCCATCTAGAATAGTGGTAACCAACAACTATAATGGTGTAGTTAAGTGGTGACTAAAACCTGGAATAGTGTAGTCAAGTGGTAACTAACAACATAGAATAGTGTAGTCAAGTGCAATAGGTGATTGAACATTTTCATCATTCTCCTAAACTATGACAGCTGAAATGGTATGTTTTAAAGCATAGTAGTGAACAATAAATTCTTTGTTGAAGTCATGGCAAACCAAGGTAGGTGTCCTTTGCGATAGCACCTTTGATTGATTCAAAATATTTTTTCCCTCTTTTCTCCACTTGAAGGAATCCTTAGGCTTCATCATGTTAACAATTTCTTTAGTAAGCTCAACAAAATCAGGAATGAACCTTCTCAAGAAATTTACCTTGCTAAAGAATGAATGCACACCATGATTTCTTGTGGGAAGAGATAACTATTGAATGGCTTCAACTCTTTTAGGATCAATTTTTGTACCTTCCTTTCTCACAATATGTCCAAGGATATTTCCTTTTGTCACCCCAAAAATTGAATTATATGGATTGATAGAGATATGATGTTTCCTACATTAGATCAATACCTACTCCAGATGATCCAAATGTTCTTATCTCTTCTTTGAGTACACGGTGAGGTCATCCAAGTACACCACTATACATTTTCCTTTCAAATATTTGAAGGATAAATCCATTTCTCTTTAGAAAGTGACACCTACATTAATTAATCCAAAGGGCATATAGATGGTATGTAAAATTACCCCAAGGGATGGTGAAAGTAGTTTTGAATTGATCTTATTTGGCCACCTCAATTTGGTTATACCTTGAGAATTCATCAAGCACGTACATCATTTCTGACCCATTGACGGCTTGCAAAATGTGCTCCATGACTAGTAGGGGATAATTATCTTTTAGTGAAGCTTGATTCAAATTTCAAAATCCACACAAATGTGATCTCACCATTCTTTTTCTCTAGGCATAATGTTGGATATCCATGTTGAGTGATGGATAGGGAAGATGATGAAAGCATTGAGAAAACTTTCAACTTCTTCTCTAATGGTTCTAGAAATCTTAGGATTGTACTTCCTTTGTTTTTTCTATAATGCCTTCACATTGGTTTTAAAGGGATATAATGTTGCATAAACTGTGGTTGGAAAGACTTGAGATCTTCATATGAATAAGCTAGCACATCAAAATACTTATTCAACAAAGTTGAAAAATTTATGTGTTCCTTAGAGAACAACACTTACCAATGTTCACCATCCTTGGTTTTCACTCATTCTAATGTTTACTTTTTTCATATTCAATGGAAGATTTGGGTTGATCCTTATATTTTCCATGAATGAACCTATCATGTTTATCAAATAATTCCTCCAGTGAAACCAATCCTTTCAGAATTATATTTCCCTTTAATTGAATCACTCCATCATCATCAACTTGATCACCTCTTGTACCCTTACTATCATCATTTGTAAAATCCCATGGGAGGGCATCACTTCCTTCAAAAAAACACAGTCCTAAAATCACCTATCTACTACAAGAATGAAAAGATATGACCATCATCATTGAACACCTACCAACTCTCTGAGTTATCAAACACACTTGGATGGAAAACCATCTCCATTGAATACTTATGTTCACCAAAATTGGGATGGGGAATCATTAGAGAGGTGGAAACTACCAATGAATCAACTCTACTATTTTGATCATGAGGGAATGCCTTGATATCAAATGCATCAAAATCCTCTATACAGTACCACACTCTATTTCTATAATGAAGGAGATGAGATTTTTTGTCTTGGAACAAGTCTCTTACCTATTTTACAACAACCTCCACATCTCCTTGCACTGCAAGCTTTTTTATTCCCATTTCTTTAAACTTGCAATCCAAGAAACAAGGCCTCATATTCCATTTGTTGTTATTATTAGAGAAATATAACTTATATGAAAATGGAAATAAATATCCTTGTGGAGAAGATAAAACAACACACCTGACCCAGTTGATGAGAAACTTCCATCAAATTCCATATTCCAAATCTCATCAACAATTTTAGTTGGGATTTCTTCAAGGATGGGAAACTCTTCATCTCCCTCAGAACTCATAAAATAATTCCCATTACCTCTATCCTTGAAAATAACATGTCCACTCTCCCTACTTTGGAATAGGATATGTGCTCTTGGATCATTTGATTTCTGAACCATATATTTCATTTTTGGTTCAGGGAGAATATTTTTCATTTCATTCTTGACTGGTATTGAAGTAAAGGACCAGTCCATTTGTATTTCTCCTCCAATATCCCAACATAAAACTTCTACTAAGTTTCATACCGTAGGTAGCCGGCATGTCTGCCACCAAAATTGTTGCCTTTACTCACTTCTCCGGAAAAGCTACAAAATAAGTTGTGCATCTTTGATTCTACCAACAAGAGGGACTTATTTTGTTTCCATTGAGTAGTAATGACCAAATTCTTGGGTGAGACTCAAGCCAAGAGCTTGAGAAACTTTCGTGGGCATGACATTATTAAAATGCACCATAATCAATAATGTAATTATTCAATTGGTATCCTTTGATCAATAGGGAAACATAAAAAAGGCTCAATCTTGTCGATGGATGAAGGGGTAGAAGCTAAGATATTCTAAATTTTATGTTGCATAGGAGTAGGAAGTAAACCTTTAGAATTAGGTGACACATTTGATCTTGAGCTACTACCTTTGATAAATTTGACCAACTTATCAAATTGTTCAGGATGGGTTTGTAAATATTGACTCAAAAATATGAACCTTATCTTTCTTTACATGATCAATGATATCAAAGGTAGAAGAGGAAATTTTGGGAACATTGGAGACAATAATGGTAGGTTGGATATTTCTATCATTGGAAGAAACATGAGATTTCCTTACTTAGGAATAGAGGAGGAGATTTTTCATTACTATTTTTAGATGCAAGAGTAGAAACATTATTTTTAGAATGAGTAAGACTACTTGACTTACCCGAAATAGGAGATGTCTTGAGAGGGGATGTTGATTCAAGATTCTTCTTAGCTGACTCCATGGATGTTGGAAGTGGAGAACCTCTCTTGATTATTATTTTTTGTGGTTATAGAGTCACCTTTTGGAGGTCCTTTTTCTCCTTCTCTGCATGCCTAGATGATTTCTCTTTCTCAAGAGTTTTGGAGCATGTGAAAACAACACAAGAGTGGTTATTCATGTCAGCTACATTCTCTTCATAATCATCCTCTAATGAAGATGCATATTCAAAAAATCCTTCTGTGGATCCTGACTCTTCAATGAGAAATCCACCTTCTTCCTCTTCTTCCTTTAAAATAACTCTTCCTCATTTTCCTCATCTGAATGTGTCTCACAAGTGGCATTCACAAGTGGAGCTTCAAGTGCAAGCTTTCTCCTTCAGAAAATCCTATTTCAAGTTCTGATTCATATTTTGATTTTGATAATTTTTCCTTGGGATATATTTGTATGGGGTGCTCTTAGCGAGATATTTTTTGAGAGCAAACAAGTCATTGGAAATTTTTTGCACTAAAGGATCCATAGTTCCAGAACTAGAACTCTAAGCCTTATCTTTGTTTGACCCTTTCCTAATTTTTCCAGACATGATGAGGTCATATTCTACATCTGATACAAGTTCTTGAGCCTCATCTAAGGTGTTGGGTTGATATCTCCTCAGAATAAATCCAACTTCTTGAAACTGAGCATTTTTGAATAATCTCAATTGGTTTTCTTCAGTAGGTCTTACAACTTTAAGAATTTTATAAAGAAACCTATTTGAATTTGCAATGAAATCTCTCATAGCCTCATTTGGTTCCTTCTTCAATTGGGACCATTGTGAGAATGCATGAGCATCTTCAGCTAGTTTGAATCTATCCTCAAATTTTGTCTTCATTTAATTCTAGTTAGCGATTGATCTTCTAGGTAGATGGTAGAACCAACCCGCAACAACATCTTGTAGTGATTCCATGAAAAATGGACTGGTACATCTTCATGTTCAACTCCCAATATGCCATAGGTTGTGATAAATGTAACTATGTGTTCATCTAGGTGTTGTTTTCCATCCCCTCTGAACTTGGGGAATTTCTTCCTTGATCCTCTAGGTAACTCATGAAGTGGAGGAGGTAGAGCCAATGGGCCTGTGTTTTGTCCCCATGGTACAGGTGCATCAATTTCTTATTCTTCTTTTTCTTCTTCTTCTAGGAGGAATAAGATCTAGTATTGGTGTTGCAACTAGTTCTTCAAGGGGATCTTTAAAAGGAAAGTTAGGGTTAAATTCAAGGAAGAATTATTGCCCAACTTGTTCTGTTGTCTAGAAAATAGGAAGTTCTAAAATATTTTGTTGTTGTTCTTCAATGTAGGATCAACAATGCCACTTTCTCAATCATCTTTAGTTATATTTCTTTCTCCTATTTTACTTAGAATGTTAAATAGGAATGAAACAAAAATAGTGCAAATTTTTCAATGGGATTATCAACAAGGATTCTTAAACATTCAAAAAGGTATTTTTAGTATTTTTAATTTTTATTTTTTATGGGTTTTATATGGGTGCACAAAAGAAAAATATGCCCCATGGTGGGTGCCAAAAACTATTGGCAAAATAATTTTTTGCAAGAAAATTAGTAGTTTTCATCAATGCTCCGGGACGAGGTCCCTCCTCTTGGGAATGGGGAGGCTCCCATTTATTGAATGTAGGAAATAATAAAATATTTAGGTGGTCGTTAGGCTAGGGATCGCACAGGAATACTCCACTAAACATGTGGAAAATTTCTTGTATGGAATACAAGGGAGGAATTTTCTTGAAAAGAGGTAAAGGGGAGATAGGGAAAATAGGGAGAGGGTTAAGTTTGTGAGCAGGCACTTGCAAATTTCACAAACATTAACCAAAGTAGGTCCGCATTCAATAAGAAGAAAAAAACTATGTAAGCAATAAAAGATTAACAAATAAAAGACTCAAATTTCTATTGATTTATTCCTCAAAGACAAAGTTCTTTCTTGGTTGTCTAAGATTACAAAGTTTGCATAGTTAGAAAGTAGGAAGTAGAAGAACATAGACAAGGAGATAGAAGAAAATAGCTTCTTGCTTGTAGTAGTAGGAGAACAAAATATAACCCTTTGGAATGGAGAATCCATCCCAATATATAGCCTTACAAAATGTCTCTTCATCTCCCCCCAAGTGAATTTTCATATTCCTACCACTTGTGACCTTTCATATTCCTATAGGAATAAAAATAAGTTCTTTTCTTATTTATGAAAAATAAATTTTACAATGCAAAATTAAAAGGTCACTTAAGTGAATAAGATGAAATAGCCAAAAAGTACATTCCCAATGAAGAATTAGAATGTAGAGAGAGAAGGAAGAAGAGAGAAAGAAGAGAGATGATCAATATGAAGGATGAAGAAGCTTCTGATGATGAAGAGATTACTCTTGATGGAACTCTGTGGAAATGCTCCAGGGATGAAATCCTTTCCCTTGACCTCTTTGTTGAACCGAGCCACTGTGAGTGTAACTTCCTTTTCTTGTGGGATGTAAACATACCCCAAAGCATTGATCCAAGTCTCAAGAATATACCACCAAGGGATTTGCACTGTGTGAACCATACTTTATGATCTCTTGCGATATTAGAGATGGAACCTCTAATATTTGTGAGGGATTCCAATGTATCCTCATTAAAGGAGAAAGGATCTCCTATCTCTTTTTGGACCAATTCTTGGAAGGAATTTAGGAGTCCCTCCAAGGATGAATGTTCACTGAGTCAAGAGGATCCAAGCTTCTACACACTTTTACTTGATTTCTTACAAGATGATATATGCATGCTCCTCACAAGAATCAAGTTATGAAATTACATCATTTTATCATTTCACACCTGGAATTCATTGTGTGTAACCACAAAGGAGACAAATTATCATAGACATATGTGAACACATTCTTTCTCACCAAGGAGTGAGAATCAAGACAACTCATCTCAGATATCAATGGGAAAACACTATCCTAATGGGATATTTCTTTCTTGATCTCAACCTTTTTCATCTTCACCTTGGAAATGGTGGTGAGGGAAAAATTGTATAGAGAGAGGATCTCAGGAAATATTTCCTTCCCTTTTTCAATGATCTTCTCCACCCATTTATCATTGGATCTCCCCTACATAGTGTACCCTTGAGCTCTCTTGATCACTTGGGGATCAAAGCTACTGATAGGAGAGATAACTTCTACCAGAGGAAGTGGTGTTGCATTGGGCTCCAGGAATGACTACACATAAGAAGTCAAGGTTCTCACATGCTCCTCAAGTTGTTCCACAGTCTGATTATTCTCTTCATTTCTTGTGAGAAATTGCAGACTCTTTGAATAAATGCACATCTCCTTCATGTGTGGCCTACCCCAAGGAAATCCTAGTCATCTCATAATCATTTGATGTCATCTCTCCCATGGGTTTGATCACTTTAGGATGTGAAACTTCCACATACTGAGATCCAGAAGCCTCAGTGAAGAATCAAGAAGTTGTTTGAGCTTTCTTGGTATGCTTGGTTTTTATATACTTTGAGATGGCCTCAAAGTTATGTGTTGTTTCTTGTTGCACCATTCTTGATTCTCCTCCAAGTAACTCTTGCACCCATGGGAAAGTATCATAGCTAGGTAGACACAAAATCAGGCATGGAGGAACTCTCAGTGCCTGATATGAAACTAAATCTTTCCTGAGATGGGATGACTCATCTTCCTCTGAGGAAACACCTGGATCTTGAGGATGATTAGGAGATTGAGATGGGTCAATTTCTCCCAACTCAAGTGGCTCAATAGGATTCCTTTTTATTTATTTCTTTATATGAAGCCTCTTAGGGGGAATAATTTCAGTGCACTCTATCTCTCCAAAACTTCCTTTTAGAAGACCCTTTTGAATGAGAAGACTCGAGTGACCTTATTAGGTACTCTGAGAGAAGAAGTGAGAGACACTTATTTGGATGGAGCCAATAGACCACATGATTCAATGAAAGAGGCCCTCTTCTGCTTGAACCAATCCTTTGATCTTTGAATCACTACCATGGTTCTTTCTTTGATATCTCCATATTCTCAGATGTTCCATGGAGTGGGAGGAAGGGGATATGATTGAACTTCTTGATACTCAAGATCAAATAGATCTAATCCATCATCATTCATTCCTTCTACAAACCATTCAAACTTGAAATCCCTCATTTGATCTACATTCATCCTCATGTAGTCTCGCCTTCTGACCTCAAAATCATCAGTGTGGTTGGCCCAATAGTCTTCAATCTATGGAATGTGTTGTAAACCAGTAAAAATGGAAAGTATCAGGTTTTTCCTATTATCAAAGTTTGGTGAGGATACATAGGAATACAAATTAAAGGTTGTGAAGGATGCTTCAATGTTTTTGCATCCATTACTATCTTGCATGAATAGATCCCCAGGGAGATAGGGAAAGATACACCCTTCTTCTTCACACTTTTGCACTTGGTGTGAATGTGAGACAACTGCCTGCACAACTCAATCATGATGATCTTATCACCTGGGTACCTTGGTAACCTGCAAGGTGCAAGATCAAATCCTCCAACTCTGATATAGGTGAATGTGGGGAACTGGATGAAGTAACTTCCATATCTTTCAATCAACCCAACTACTTGAGGTGAAATTATCTGCTCAGGATTACCTTCGAGTAACCTTATGACATACATGGTGAATGCATCATTCACCCTCAAGAAGTGAGAGTTACTCTCCTGATATGTAAGTTGTGGATATTTCTCATATGTTGGAGACTTTTGTGGCACATTTGGTGTAGAAGAGAGACCTCGGAAAGGCCTCATGTATGCGAGAGCATACACTAGATAAGAATTCATTGTGAACTTCTTAGAGGTAGGAAACTACAACAGTTGTGATGAATGTTGTTACTTATAATCTACCCCCAATCAATCATTTGATCTCCTTTTGTGACCACTAGGATGAATTGAGCCATCCAGTCTTGGAAGTCTTTTGTGGTCTCTTCTCCCATCACCCTATTCAACAAGACTATTGCATCTGAGTATGCCTCGTGGAATTCACCTCGAGACCAAGTTTTGGGAATCCGTGAGGGCTTCCTTCCCTATTTGAGCCATGATCTACCTGTAAAACCTTGCAAATATGAATCCTTTCTTGCCCATTCTTGAGAGGAAAATTCCTGAGTGATGATCACCATATTGTTACTAGTGGGAATTTGTAGGCATTGAGAGATACCCTTTGGAGTGAGAACTACCTACAGTGAATTATCATCTACTTGAATTTTCCTTGAATCTGGGTCATAATGTTGGGCACAAGCTAGGACAAGCTTTGTGCTTTGAATAGAAAATGGATGTCCGCTAGCTCTGAATAGCCCACTTGAGAATATATTTTCCTCCACAACTTCATGAGGTTCTCTCAGCATCCTTGTTTTTAGGTCCTCCAGATCCATGTTTGTCACATCATTATCACCCACATTGGGATACTCAGTGTTTAATGTGGAAATTGGCTCTAAACCTGAGTATTTGAACTTCATGGTGATGAAATTTAGTGAAATGGATGGGAGATGGATGGATATGAAAAATTTGACCAAAATCCCAACACTTACTATTTTTAGTAGGTCCTACCCCAGATGTCTATTTTTAGAAAGTTTCTCAAATTGGCACTTTTGAGTGGTCTTGACATGAAAGGGGTGATGGTGAATCAAAAAGTGAATAGTTTTCAAACTTATTATTTTTAGTATGTGAGAACCTTGTAAAACATATTATTTTTAGTAAGTGGTCTTCTAGGGTGTTGGAATGAGATGATGGTCTCAAAAGTTTCATTTTTTCTCCTAGATACTTTGCTCCAAATTTCAAGGATTTTCAATTGCCATATTTTTGTAGATCTATAAAGGAAATGTTATGGCTACATTTTTCTTATGGCCATTAAAAATTATCTAGACTATCAATGGAGGAAAGAGTTAATCAAAAGAAGGCATTTTTTAAGGAAGGGGATGTCCAAATTTCATGAGATTCTGATGCAGGGTTTTTGAGTTATGAGAAAACTTCATTTTTGAGCATGGGAGGTTTTGGAAAATTTTGAATGCAGCACAACAACATGGAAATAGAGTTTGGGAGGTAAAAATGTCACATTTGAATATGCAAAAATGGCTAAGTTATTATATTTTAACCTTTCTCCTCTTTGTGCACTTTAACTCATGTTTAACTTCAGGCTTAACCTAGGTTAGTCAGGGGTTAGAGGGTGAGTTACACCCATGAAAATAGGGGAAAATTGAGGTGAGGGGAAAATATGGACATTAATTTTCACTTTTGCATGAGATCATTACAAGTGTCACCATGTCAAAACAAGAGAGAGAGGTACAGGGGCTAAAAACAAGCTCTCGAGAGCTAAAATGATGTTTCACATGTGCCTGGGGGCTAAATCCATGAGCTTGGGCACATTTTTTTGTCCTAAATATCCCCTTTGATGTTGGAAAAAGGGAAAGGGACATAAAATGCATCAAAAATATGGTGAGTTGTACATGAAAATGGAGTTTCAATTGAGGTGAGGGGAAAATATGGACCTAATTTTGATTTTAATGAGATCGTTACAAGTTTGCATTGTCCTAGCAAGAGAGAGACAAGGGGCTAAAAATTAAGTGAGAGTTGAGATAAGGTTACAACATGATCAGGAGATAAAAACATGAGCTTGGGTGACATTTTAATGTCCCCAATTTCCCCTTAGATGTTGGACCAAGGAAAAGGGACATAATGAATGGAAAAATGTGTCATGGGTGGGGGTCATGTTTTAAGTTGTGCAAACTGATTTAAAACAGCAAGTTTGCAAGTGTTTTAAGTGACAAAAAACAAACTTCATCAACAAGGGGGGTGCAATTTTGTGTTCCTACTATCCCTTGCACCAAGGGACAAGGTAAAAGGGAAAAAAAGGTGAAAATCCTGCCACTTACTCAAATGGAGTGTTGATGTCATCATGCCAATTTAAAAATAGAACACCAAAATGCCTTTTCTGCCCCAAGAGAAAAAATTGGAGTTTAGAGGTTTAACCTTATACAATTTTGACTCCAAAACACCTAATGAGTCCATTCCTAAAAATTTTCAAGACTTGATTCTTCTTTAATTTTGAGTTTTAGGCCCAGTCACCCTTTTGGCACAAAGAAGCAATGGTAGTGACCTGGACTACCATGAAGAGTAATGAGGCCTAGGATAAAAAATGATGTATCCACCATGTAGTGGACTCTAAGATATTTCAGTTGACTATTTTTTTGCTCCTAAATCCTCCCAGAAATCTTGAAACCTTTAAAACAAGATCACTTTCTCCATTAAAGCTTTCATTCCATACACCTGTAGTGACCTGGTCTTGCTCAGATGGATCCCAACCACATGTCTCCATACTTTCCCTTGAAAATTCCATGGATCCCTTCATTTATCTCCTACACAACCTCCAGATGGGTTGAATCCTTGCAGTTATAGCTTTTGGAGGATGTTTTCTTTGTTGCAAATATGGCTAAAAATAGCCATTTTAGTGCTTTGGGAACACTTTTCCACCTTAGATTATGTATAATCATGAAATCCACTTAGATCTACCTCCCTACACATGAAACACACTTTAAATAAATGTTATCACATGTTCTTCTCAGCTAGAATAAGGATGACACAGACTCAAAGGGGTTGTATGAGTTGATGGGTTGGCTAGAAGAAGGGTTCACAATGATTGGGAAAGGGGGTTTCAAGTGGTGGGTTTGGTTTTCATGACCAAAATTTTAAATTTTGTGTTGATCACTTGGGATTTTATTATTTCCTTGAAATCTAGGCAATATCCTCCTAATGTCTATTAGGAGCATAATGGGAAATCCTTACATCTCTAATAAGTCAATTTTTTTGAATTTATTTTATCCCAACAAAAGGTGAGGATATCTTATAGTATGTTTAAGATAATTTAGATCACAATTATTCCCATATGTCCTATGATTAATAATAAGTTGATCTAACTTAGGAGGATGTTTTAGAAATGGAGTATTATGAACAACAATCTGAACGATGGGATGTTGTCTTCGCTCTTCTTTCAATTATCTAAGAATACTGGTGAATAGGTGTGTTAAATTAAGAGTAAGAACTTCTTTAAATGAAGGATGAGATTGATACACTCATTTTATTTCAAGAAAAGGTAAGAAGAAAAGGATATTATTTTTGCAAGAGGTAGGAGTCTTACTAGTGATTCCACAAGTTAAAGGAGATTGAATTATAGGACATATATTATTATTTAGAGATTTAAAACAATCAAAATATGAAACTTGATTCTCATAGATATCCTAAATAAAAATGTTTTCACCATAATTTAAAGAGAATAAAATAGTAGTATACTAAAACTTTTGGGAATGAGAAGTACCTTGTCTTTCCACATCATTTCAATTTTAATTTTCCTTAGTTTCTAATATCACCATTTGGATTTTTAGATGCCTTCTTAATGTATATGATTTAAAGGTAGAATGTAACCCATCCAATTTGTAAATTTTGAATCATTGGAATCAATGCAAGGAAAAAGGATAACAAATCAACTAAAAAATGGTAAATATATAGGCTAAATCGGTTTCTAAACTCAAGGGAGTTACCAAAACCTCAAATGTGTACATAATTTAAATGCATAGGATTATGATATGAAGTATTTGTGAAAATATCAACAATATAACATGATCTGTACACTCAAACTCATAATACAATGAAGAACATTAACCACACCAAAATTATCATAAATAAGATTTAAATAGATGCCAATTTGTTAAAAATAGTGTAAACAAACTACAAAATAAAAATTAAGAATGAACTATACAGAAAACAAGATATCTCAAACTAACATTGAATCAATGTAATCCCCAACAAGGGTGCCAATTTTGTGGTAAATTTGGTGGTTCAATTGTGAATTAACCACATTCCAATGCAAACAAATTATATGTAGAAAAGAAGCTGAAAAATAAATATAGGATCACCTATGAATGAAAATAAAGCTCAAATAATCCCATAAATGGTTTGGTAAATCCAAGGAGTAGAGTAAATAAACCTATGAACAACACTCCATGTTAACATAGGTTCTTGGACTATGGCATTAGAAATTGTAATAGGTTGTATTCTAGATTAAATAATAGGATATAATTAAGCATGTCGATTATGCAATAGATTAAATACAAAGAATCCATGGCAAGAGGACAATATCACAAAACCACATAATACAATTATAATTAAATAGGAATATATTAGAACATACATGTAAATCACATTTTACTATCCAATACTTTCTCGAACTTAATAGTCTCTCATCCCGAAGACAAAGAATGAACCTTGGTGTGTTCTTCATTGTATTGCATTGTGAAGAATGACCTCTAGGTCTATCTTGTTCTATTCCAATCTGCAAAGGCTTCATTTATTCTTTTGTAGTACATCTGCAATTACAGTCAAGTACCTTATAAATTTCGTATAGTTGGTCATCCTTAGCCTACTATTGAGTAGCTTGTTCATGAATCAGAATAGGTATTTGGATATCTTGAATGAGTGTATCTAGTCGATCTCTCATCTATTAACTTGAAACCCTATGAAAGTATTCCTTGTCACATTTTGTTCCCATTCCCATAATCATTCACTGGTATTATCCCTAGCTTGCAATGATGAATGAAAATCCATTTCAATTTTTGATCCTCTACCTTGTCAGACATTTATTGGTGTATTTTTTTCCCTACCTCAAGATAATTCTTATTATCTCTCATGGCATCCTGCAACTGTGTGTTCCAATCCAAGAGTTCAAATGTTAGCTATTTTGCCTGAGCTTCATCCTTCTTGAGCATTGTGACATACTCCTTGAGTATCATTATGGCCTCTTTTACTTCATGATTGGTGACATTGACTACTTGTCATGATAATTTTTTCACTTCATTGTTGTTCAATTTTCCACCAACTTATCAATGAGAAGTGTTATCTACATTACTTCACTCATGACTTGGTCACCTATGGTGTCTGTGACCAACTTGGGATAATGTTGTCTGACATACAACCTTAAGATTGTGCACATGTTTTTTCCAATTTATCCTTTTGTTGGGCCATCTGTAGTGCAATTGCTCCAATATTTTTTGTAGTGTGTGTACTCCTTCAATCTATGTTTGTAATGGTAATTTATCCAAATCTACTTCCACTGTGTTGACTGTAGACTGGTTGTTGTAGCCTATGCACTTGTCTAATGAGTAATTTACCTGAGGAGTACACTATGAACATGGGATGAAGGGAGAATTAGCTTACATTTTTTAGTGTTGGTATGATTGATTGTTATCCACCCAAAATTTTTTTGCATCTCCTTTGTCTTCTTTTTCTTATGATGTTTGTTGGATGTACCAACCTCTGTTTTGCTAGATGTATTCCTCTTTTGCTCTCTTTGTTCCTCTTGTTTCTTCTTTATTCTTCTTTCTTTCTATTTGTTCTTGTAGCTTTTGTTCTTCTTTGCTCTCTCTTCTTCCTGCTTTTTCTTTATTTCTTCTTCATTTTGTTGTTCTTCTCTTTCTTATTTTTCTTTTTCTTTCTCTCTGCTTCTTTTCTTCTTCTTCTTTATTCTCCTCTCATTTCTTCTTTTATTTTCCTCTTCTTGTCTCCTTTTCATGTCTTTGGTCTTTTGTTCTTTGGATCCTATGCAATTTATATCTTTAACTTCTCTTCTTTATGTTCCTTGTGCACTTTCTATGTTCCTCTTTTCTTTTTTATCTTCAATTTGTTGTTTTGTGTAACTATTGTTCTTCCACTTCCTTCTATTTCAAGCATTGTTGTTCAACTTGCATCCTCTTCTTGACCATTTTTTGTATTTGTTCCTCCACTGGTTGCACACTGGTCTACATGATGGATTCTTGTTTCTTGTATTACTTGTGCATAGTTGGCATTTCCATTGCACTAGTTTTGGTTGGATTTCTTACCTCTTGTGAAGATGGAGGAAGAGAAGGTGTGTTTGGTATTTTGATTACAATTTTGGGGAATTTTCTTTTGATTCTTCTTTTCTCCTTGACTTCCCATCTCTTTTTATATTCTTAGCTCCCTCTCATTGGTAGAATTTTCTTATACCTGTTGCACAAATTGTATTTTGTTGTTGGATGTCCTCTGTGTAAGTGAGGATCTTTATGCACGTGTTGACACCCATACTTAGTATGTTGGTTCTTTGACTGTAAGAAGTCACACCACTCTAAAAGGGCTTGTGTCACTTCTCTTCTTCTTAGGTGGGGAGACTAGGAATTATTCCGCTAAGGTAGCTACATCAAGTCCATGGTCCTTTAGACCCTCCTTAATGTTGTGCACTAGTTTATTCTTGTGTCACATCCTCTCGTCCACATTGATCATGAGAGTATTTAATCGGTGGGAGTTTACCCTGTCTTTTGGCCTCAACTTCTTGCTTGCAGCATGTTCCATTGTGATGGATTTCCATGTGTACCACTCGTGTTCATCTAGAAGATACATCTTGGTGCCCATTTATGATATTATGATTACACATGTTCTGTCTTTGTCAATTTGTATTTGTTGAAAATCTAGATTGGAAAACCAGCTAGGTAATATGGGGTTTTTCCACCCTTGGTGATTGTCTTCAGGTTGGTGTGATGATCAGTTTCTTTCCTCTTTTCCATCTTAGCTTCCCTTGTTGACTCTTCTCCTTTGGATTGTGTTGTGGTTTGATCTTGCTCAGTTTCTTCCATCTGTAGCTCTCCCCTCAGTGGTTACTCTAGAACTTTCGTGTGCAATGGTCAAACACTTGTTGGAATCATGCCATGTTGTCTACTCAGTTTGGCCTTGGCTATATCCATGTTGATGAAAAATGGCAGTGGATTAGGATGTTTGGCATTGGTGACTTCTGATCGCAGTATGATCCCATCATGTAACAGAGTAATTTTGGCATATGAGGTTGTATAAGTTCTTACCTCCCTACGTACAAGGGGGTTAATGCTGAGTTGTTCTTTGATTTAATTAGTATCTTCCCAATAATTGTGTATCTTCAAAATTTGTGTAGGGATTTTCTAGGATAAATTACATAAATTTTTCCTATGGAAAATAGTCATTATCTACTTCTATAATGCCCTTGAGGAGCCTTCCAATGTGTGAAATAGAGCAGAATGATGAGCCACTAGTATTAGAACACTTTTCCTCCTACCTATATGATATTTTGGGAATTTATATTCACTTCATGTGTGAGGAGTTTAGGCTAGTTAAACTCTGCACCGTCTTCCCACATTCTTGTAATGATATCCACAACTCCCAGAGATGTTTGTTTACTCCCCCTAGTTACCTGCCAATATCATTCTGCTATGATTTCTACCAAAATTATAACTACCTGATTTGTGATGGCCCCAATGGAATGCCTCTTCCTTTGCACAAATGACCATAAATGGTCACAATTGTTGGCTTTACAGGAGGTCTGGTGGTTTTGTATGGGAGAATAGAGATACCCCATGGTTTGTAGACCTGTGGCTTGGGAAAATATGGTTGCATTGATGGGAATGACATCTCCTGTTTAGAGAACCATATGGCTTCATTGTGATATGTACTCATGATTTTTTACATGAGCTTGGGATGGTCTGCCATATATGGCATTATTGCAATCCTATGTGCAACCATTCCTCAAACTGGGTCCTTTGGTACAATTTCCCTTGTGTGTATTCTACTTGGAATTTTGGTTTCTCTACCCCCAAATTTTTAGGGCACACTCTCTACTAGTCATGGTGAGGTGGATCACTCCACCTAGTCTATCAGAGCATTGTAGAATCCCCATGTCTTCTTTTTCTACATCTGATAAGGAGAGGAATGTGAATCCTTTTTCTTACATCATTCGTTGCGTTATTGGGCTAGAAGGTCTATTGAAAGGATCCATTTCTTTTCTTGCTTCTCTTTTTGTTTCTTTACACTTTTCTCTTTTCTAGTACTTTTCTCTTGTTTCTTGTTTTGTTATTTCCCAAAAATGACTTCTTGGTAAACTAATTTTCTTTTTTATACCCTTAGATATTTCTAAGTGGTCATTTTTGAACCGTTGATCACTTGATCTACCTCCTTAATTACTTTTATCTATTGGGGATTTCATTTTCCATGAGATCTTAGGCCTTTGATGCATCGTCTGTACTACTAGCTGGATTTTATTATTTTTTAAATTTTTAAACTTGGATTTTTGTTTCCATTTCTTTCTTATTTACTGTGCAGATTTCCCAGACTTATTGGATTCATTCCCTTTTTCCTGATTTTACTTCACACCATGCTCAATGGTGATCTTGTTTGGATCCTTGCTAACTTACACATACTCACACACACTGATTAATTACACAAACATCTAATCTACAAAACTTGAAAATTTGAACAACTTCCTACTCTAACCATTGTGTCGAGGCACTTATTGTCTTCTTTGATACTTTACACAATCACACATTGTAGGATTTCATCCTACATCCATTTATTCTTCTATACAATATATTTCCTTGTAGATCCCATAATATGACAGTGCCCTATTTTTTGATGTGATGAATAATATATGGGCCTTTCCATCTTATGCATAATTTTCCTGGGTGTGCTTTAAACCTGCTTTCATACACCAAAACCTTTTCTTATGTTTAGAACTCTTTACTGCATAGGTTGCGGTCATGCCAGATTTTTGATCTTTTTTATGTGCTTCTTGATTCCATTGCATTGTTGCCCTGTATTCCTCCAATTGTTTCCAATCTAATAGTTTACTTTCAATATATTCTTTGTCTCCCAACCACGTAACTATTATTATGCAGAGGCTTGGTACAATATATTCCATTGGCATGATTGCTTCAATTCCATAAACCAATTGGAATGGTGTTTGTCTTGTACTTCTCTTGTAGTTGGTTTTGTATGCCCATAGAACTATGGGTATTTGATCTTCCCAATCATCCCTTTTCACATTACAGATCTTTGTTAAAACTTTTTCTAGAACTTTGTTTGTAGATTCCTCTTGTCCATTCACTTGTGGATGATATGTTGTGCTTTTGTGGTGCACAATCATAAATTCTTCTATGAGGATTTTAATGGTATTATTCAAAAAATGTGTGCCCCTATCACTTACTAATTTTTGTGGACATCCAAATCTAGTTATTATGTTTTCATAAAGGAATTTAGTTGTGTCCCTTGTTGTGCAATTTGTTGTAGCTGCAGCTTCTACCCATTTTGTAAAATAATTTGTTGTTGTGATTATATATCTTTCTTTGACCTTCTTGATGGAGGGTGAATTGGCCCAATGAAGTCTATTCCCCATTTCTCAAATGGTTGCATTGCTAACATAGGATTAAGAGGCATTTCATCCTTCTGATTTAGTTTCCCCACTTGCTAAAAAATGTTGCAATGTTTTTCCATATGATGTGCATCCTGAAACAAGGTTGGCCACCAAATTCCACTCTGTAATATATTTTTCACAGTGAGTTCCCCTAGAAAATGTCCTCCAACAATGCCTTCATGAGTTTTGTGCAATAATAGTTCTCTTTCATGTTCTAGTGTAACTCATCACAATACTTCATCCTTACCTAACTTGTACAAAAATCCATTGATGATAGTATATGGTAAGGCCTTTGTAATCAACTATTTCTTTTCTTTCTCTGTATAGTGTTGTGGAAAAATTCCTTGTTGTAAGAACTACACAATTTCTTCTAATTGTTCTGGTATTGCAATAACATGAAATAAGTGTGCATCTGGGGCATCTTCATCTAGTTCTTTCGGTTCTTCTCCTGTGTTTATGCAACTCAAATGGTCTGGTCCTACATTTTCTCTTCCTAGTTTCACATTTATTTTAAACTTATATTCTTGGAATAACATCAACCATCTTGATATCCTACCTCCCAAGAGTGGCTTATTCACCAGATATCGCAATGCTTGGTGATCTGCGAAGAATTCAAACTCAGTTGCTAACAGATATTGCCTAAACTTTTGGAGTGTGAAAATCATAGCTAGAGCTTCCCATTTTGTAGTTGTGTAGTTTCTTTCTGTGGGTGACAATTTCCTACTTGCGAAGTGGATTGGATGGTCTATACCTCCTTCCCATGGTTGAGCTATAATTGTGCCAATTGTGGTCTTGATTCATCAACATGCACATGGAAAATTTTTGACCAATCTATGGAAATACTAGTATTGTGCACTAACTAGTTTTTATTTTAATTGCATGTAAACACATTTTGACATTTGGTTGTCCATTCAAACTTTTCACCCTTAAGTAACAACTTCTCCATTGGTTGTACTATGTTTGCATATCCCCTAATAAATTTCTTGTAGTATCCTATATGTCCTAGGAATGCACCAAGCTCTGAGGGTGTTATTGGTGGTTTGATCCCAATTATGAAAACTATTTTTTATTGATCAACCAAAATTCCTTCCTTACATACTACGTGTCCAAGTAGTACTCCAAATGGTGTGAAGAAAAATAATTTTTTAAAATTTAATGCAATTCGCAAAGCTCTACATCTTTCTAACATTAAGTGTACCTTAGATACATGTTCTTTGAACAAGGAGAATACAACCCAATCATCCAGGTATACTTCTAGGAAATCATGAATGAAATATTTGAACGCAGTGACAACAACTTGGGAAAAGATTGTGGGTGCATTTTTCAGTCCAAATGGCATGACCTTATATGTGAAGCTTCCCCATTCGGTTGTGAAAGTGGTTTTAGCTTGATCTTCTTGTGCAATTTGGTATTTGATGGTAGCCATTGAATCCATCTGTAAAAGAGTATACTTCATGTCCCACTATTGCTTCCAATATTTCATTTATGAATGGAGTTGGGAAAGGGTCATTAACACATGCATCATTTAGAGCCCTATAGTCTCCACAGATTCTGATTTCTCCCATTTTATTGGGTTGAGTGACTATCAAACTTACCCAATCTGATTTTTCTATTGGATATATTAGATCTTCTATCATCTGATCCAATTCCACTTTTACTTTGGATTTCATATTTGGGTTCAATCTGTATGGCCTTTTCTTTATAGGTTTTCCTTCTTTCAATTCGATGCACATTTCACCAATTAATGGATACACTCCTTTTATTTCACTAAATTTTTTAGGGAACACATCTTCATAGTCTCATAATAATTGCAATATTTTTGACATCTCCTTTTCCATCTAGTAATCTCCCACAATAGCTAGTTTTACTATTCCTATTGGTCTGATGTCTTCTACCCTCTTATGCACTATTGGTTCATCATATATTTTAGCCTTCCCTTATTGTGGGTCTCTATAACCATCTTGGATCCTTATTTTTCTTCTATATTTAGATTACACAATTATGCTTCTTTTTGATTAATCACTTCTTTTTTTGCAGGTATTGGGTGAAGATGTTCAAGTTCAAATATTTCACTCAGTTCATTATCCTCTTCACTTTTTTGGTCATCATTTCCTTCTTTATTATCCTCCACCCTATTGCATCTTTTCAATTTGCATTCTTCATTGTTTTCTGTTGCAGTCTCCTTCTTATACCCTACATAGTTTTTCCTTTTGTTTCCTCTAAGATATAGGAATTATGCTCCTTCTTTTGAATCAATAGTTTTGTATAGTAGAGGAATATTTTAATTTTTAAAAGAGAAATATCAACCATAGGATTACTATCTTCAAAAGTGAAAGTTTGAATAAAATCATATGTCAACCATCCCCAATTGCACATTTTTCTTCTTATTTCTTGATGAACATACCATGATTTTGGTAGTGGTGCCAATGTTTCTAGGAATATATAGACCCACCATTTTATCTCTATCTCCTAAATTTTATAAGTTTCAATGCATTTATGGATATGTATTTATGGGCATTATTTTACTCAATACTTGGCCATTTCTTAGTGATCTTGTCTTCTAGTACAAATCTTGATCACAATATTTTGTGACTTCCTTCCCAGGTTAGATCTTTGATTTATGCATAACCACCATGATGTAGTGATTCCTTTTCAAGTGCATAATATAATGCACTTACTCTTAGTTATATTTGAGGCACATATTTTTGTAATTATACTAAGAATGTATCTAAATTTGAAGTTCCAAAGTATTGCATAATACATTTTTCTTCAACATGTACCATCCTCATTGGTCTTATCTCATGTTCCCTTCTCATCCAATGATTCAAATTTTCATCTGATTTTCCACCAACTGAGGATTCCATTTCCCATGGAATATGAATTTCTCCATTTGGCTATGTAGTCTTGATTATGTTGTGTAAATTTGTAGAGTTGGGATATCTCTAATCTAGTTAGGGACCAGATATTATAACTTGGTTGTTCTCCTATGAACGAATTCTTGGTGTGGTTTTGAATTGTATTTGGCCATTCTTGGAACTCTTCCTTTCTTATTTTTGGCATGCATCATGGGATGGAAGCCTTTTCATGATATCCCACCTTAAAGTAACTTTCAACATCATGCACATATGGAGATAATGGTTCTTTAGGGATGGTATATGCTTTCTGTTTAGTTATATTCATATGACTTATAATAATATAATCATCTAGATATGCTTCCATTTGCTCTATGAATTTGTTGATCATTATATTACCATCATATGCCCATTTCTTTCCAATCAATAATGGATAGTGTGTTTCCTTTGTTTTCATATCCATGACTTCAAAATATACCCCCCCAGGGTAAATTTCGATAACATGCATCAGAGTTTTGCAGTTCCAGGCAGGTAGATTGAAACAGGAAAAATCACAAAAAATGGCTAAGTCCTAGTCCTTGGGACAGTAGGGACGTGTGGGACAGAAAGACGCGGATCGGCCGAAAAGCCTCCAGGCGGCCCGCTAAGCATTTGGGACAATCGGGCCAGAAGTACGCGGCGGGCGCGAGAAGCCGATCCGGCCGAAAGAGGAAAAGAAAATCGACTAACTGCTGAGAGGGGGACAGTTCGGGACAAAGAGTACGCGAAGGACCCGAACCGGCCGGATCGGCCGAAATGAGAACAAATGGTCCGAAAAGCAAATGGGACATCTGGGACAAAAAGGCGCGAACCGGCCGAACCGGCGAAAAAGGTCAAGGCAGTCAAGTTGAAACAAAGTGGGACAAATGGGACAAAAAGGTACGAACCGGCCGGTTCGGCCGAAATGAGGAAGATTTTGTCCTGAAACAGTTTGGGACATTTGGGACAAATGGACGCGAACCGGCCGGTTCGGCCGAAATCAGTACAAGGAGCACTGGGACATTTGGGACAAATGGACGCGAAGGGCGCGAAAGAGCCGAAAGGGCCGAACCAACCAGATCATGACACGTGTCACAAGGAGAAAAAGGTCCAAAAAGTCAAAGGGGCGAGTTTTCGAGCACTGATCCGAACCAATGGGATAGTGCCACGTGTCCCAGCTAGGGCCCACAAGGAAATTTCAAAAGAAAGCCCACCGAGAGGTGGAGGAGAGAGAGTTGCTCAGTGAATCAGAGCCTGCCACGTGTCATCCAGGTGGCGAAGCGCGGGAAAATATTTCAAAATCCGTCTTGGTCTGTTCCGTGCCCTAAATCTTCAGATTGTCATATCTTTTGATCCAGAGCTCGGATTTGCACGTTCCTTATATCAACGGAAAGCTTGTGAGATTCTCTACACGATTCCAGGGTCAATCTTACATTTTGGTTCAGTTTGGAGAGAGAAAATCAAGAAACGCCTCTGGCACGAAATAACAAGCAGAAGTAATGCTTCAACAAACAACTTTAATGCAGCAGACAGTTCGCCGCTTCTGTTAGGCAGCCCGCCATTTTGCCAGGATCCGCCGCTTCTGCCATGATGAGATGAATTGAATGCAACCTGGAGGTGGTTGGGGTAGATTTGGCTTTCCCTTCTCTCTTTCCTCTCTCATTCTTTCTATATATTGTAAAGAGGAGCTTCTTTTCAAGGTCGAACATTTTTTCTGTTTTGCCTCTCCCTTCTTCTCCTCAGGCGAATTTGTGGAGTTCGAACCTCTCATTTGAACTGTAATACTATTCTGCCTCATGGCATTCTGTAGTGTATTGTATCAATCTTTGGAGCAAATAATGCATGTCTGTGGATGATTCTCAGCCCTCTCTGTGTTCTTTTTGCATCCTCCTGGTCTTTCACTGCAGGTTTTGTCATCTGTGCATGATCTTATATCACATTCAAATGGTCTGTGTTTACTGGAAAAATAGGTGTTCTTCATTCCTCGGTGCATCACCTCTATTAGCTTAGATTTATTTTATGCATCTTCTTACCTTGTCTCCTTGGCAGATTAGATTAGGTTTTGAGAAAACCCTCTGCATATTTCGTGTGCATCTGAACAGAGGAATAGGAACCAGCCTTCTCTGGAGAATCCTTTCTCATTTTTTCAAGTCCCACACTTGGAGAAAGGATTCAATGTTATGCAATCACACTGGATGCCAAGTGATCAACCTAGAAACTTGATCTGCATCCAGGGGTGCTGTGATTTTGCATCAACAGTTTTGGCACGCCCGGTGGGACCTAGAGGTCTCATTTTTTTGCAGCAAAGTTGATATGCATCTGCTGCAATTTTCTTGCTTGAAAAGAGCTATTATTCACATATCTGGCGACTCCAAGAGGAAGATCAACTGGTTTCAGCAGCGCAGGCCTGAAAGCTTATGAGAAGAATCACAAGGTCAAGAGTTGGAGAAGAAGAAGTGATGTTTGAATACATGCAATTATCTCCAAGAAGAAGGCAAAGAGGAAGAAGGATTCAAAGGTCTCCATCTCCACCAAACAGAACTCTCTCAACTCCTCCACCTGCTCGGCCTTTCATTCAGTATTCAAGAGTCCTTCGACCAATCAGAATGGCGCAACCAGCAAATCCCTTTGTCAATTTCACTGGCAGCAGCCCACTTGCCCTCAATGCACAGAATCCAGTTCCAATTGCAGCGTTGAAGAACATTCCATTTTTTACTGGAGAAAATCATACCACTCCTGGTGATCATGTCAAAGACATTGCTAACATCTGTGCAATCCATGAGATAAATGAAATGGATGTGGCTGTCAAACTGCTGGCATCATCATTCAAAGGGAAGGCATTGCAATGGTTCAGAAGCCTTGAAGCTGGTTCTATCACAAATTGGAATCAGTTGTGCATAGTTCTCCATGAGCAGTTTGGAGAGAAGGGAGACAACTTGTCTCTTCTAGAACAATTGACAACTATCAAGAGAGCCCCCAACGAGCAGCTGACTGACTTCAACTTCAGATTTCAAAGGTCTTGGGATAGGATTCCAGTGGCAGTCAGGCCAACAGCAGAAGGTGCTTTTCTCTACTATCTTAAAGCTTTGAATTCTGATATTTCTATGTTAATTCAATCAATGGGAGGCACAACCTTACCTGCTGCTTATAGCATTGCCATTAGAGCTGAAAACTGTCTTATTCAAGCTGGTAAACTGGCTCCTAGGCCTCCAATGCCATTATATCCAAGTTTAGAGAGCCCAAGTGCTAGTCAAGCACCTGTCTTAGCTCCTATTCCCACTCCTAGAAATCAGAGTTCAAATGAAGCCTCCACTTCATCTCCAAGTGCCCCAAATGAGCTTCAAGAGGTCATGAAGCAATTGCAAAATCTAGGCAATGAGCTGGTCACTCTCAAAAGACAGCAAGCTCAAGGTTTTAGACCTTCATATCAGCCTCAAGCTCAACCTAATAGGCAGCCATATCAGCCTCAAAGGCCACCCAATCCAGCTGCAAATCAGAATCAAACAAGGCCTCCTGCCAATAGACCATTCCAGCCCTATAATCCAAATGCCATATCTGCCTCTAAGGCATTAGTACCAGCACAAAACAACATTGCCCAGGAGTATGATTGGTGTTTTCCATGTAATGAGCCTCATAATCAATCCATGTGCTTCAATGGTGCTTTGACTCAAGCTTTAATGGTAACAACTACTGGTGTGGAGGGTGAGAACAGTCAAGAAAACAGCCAACAACAAGAAACATTCCAACAGCAATCAGCCCCAAATGACACCACATTGGTAAATTGGCAAGCAGAGGATTTTTGTGGCATGAACCAGGCAGTTTCTCAAGGTGTTGCAGCAAACACAAGGTCAAAAAGGAGAAATTTGGGTGAAGAGCAGCCATTAGCCCCAGCCAATCCACAACCTTCCATGGCTCCACAAATGATTGGCAGGCAAAGTCCCGTTTCAAATGCACAAGGGCAGCCAAGAACAGCCCCTAGGCCAACTCAAATGCCAGCTGTTGCTGCCCACATACAAGGAGTAAATGTGCAAACCAAGGGACAGCAGAGAGATCCTTCATCACCATTCAGTATCATTGATCAGATGAAGAAGACAAACGTCAATATATCTATGTGGGAATCCCTATCCATCCCAGGCCAAAGAGATCTGCTGCAAGCTGCCATGAAGGACTGGCCAGCTTCGAATCAGCAGATGCAAGACAAAGTGCTCACAAATGCTGCCCAGCCTGAAGGAAATCATGGAGCACAACAAGGTAGAATGCTGAAGCCTCCCCCTTTTTATGTTTCGTTAATCATTGGAAATCAGCTAGTGCATAATTGCATGATAGATTCCGGGGCAAGTAGCTCAGTAATGCCTAAACAGATAGCTGATCAGTTAGGGCTCCAGTATGAAATAACATCTAAGGGAGTAGTGCAGCTGGATGGGACAGCAATAGCAACAGTTGGAGTGATTAGAAATTTGAGTCTTACCTTGCATGCATGTCCAAATGTTGTTGTCTTACAAGATATATCAGTCATAGACCTTCCACCACTCTTTGCCCTATGTTTATCAAGGGACTTCACTGCCAAAATTGGGGGATATTTGTCCGCTGATTGGTCTCACATGCTATTCAGAACAAGGTATGGAACTAAGGCTACAATTAGGTCAGAACCTATTGCAAACTTCCACATTGAGCCCTATACTCCAAGTCAGATTAATGCCAATTGCTCAGCATTTGATCAAGAAGATCACCCAAGCACGGATGAAACTGACACTAAAGTTGGAAACATCCCAGATCTAACTCTTGATGAATGGGCAAACAAGGTGCATGCTTTTGATCCTTATCAAGGAATAGAAGAATCTGAGCTAGGAGTCTATTGTATACACGAAGAAAATCAACCTATTCCTAGCATCACCAAGCCAAACCACAAGGATGACAATGAGGTATGGCAGCTGTTTTTTGATGGATCAAGGAGTAGACAAGGTGCAGGAGGTGGAGCCGTGCTTATTTCACCTCAAGGAGTAAAGTATTATTCAGCTTTTAGATTTCAATTTGCATGCTCCAATAACACTGCTGAATATGAAGCCTTGGTGCAAGGGATGCATTGGGCAATCAAGAGAAAAATAAAGAACTTGCAAGTTTTTGGGGACAGTGAATTGATTGTAAATCAGGTCAAGGGACAGCATGCTGCCAAAAATGATCTACTCAGGTGCTACAAGAACAGGGTGTGGGACCTCATGGAAGATTTTGAGGGTTTCGGCATCAAAGCCATCCCTAGGAAAGAGAATCAAGCTGCTGACAGGCTTGCAGCAGTAGGGGCAGCCTTTGACATTGTAGAAAACATTCAACAAGATAAGGTACAGCCAAACATCCACGTGATTGTGAGGCCTTCAGTGCCGGATAACAATGTCAGTTGGCAGGTATTTGAGAATGACCAGCAAATCATCCACTTCTTGCAAGAAGAAGCTGAGTTCTCAGCCAAGAATCAAGAGAAGTTGGAACAACAATATGGTGACCAAGTGATACAGCTGAGAACTGACAAGCTGCCCAAGGGACTTATCACTTTGGAGTCCATTTTCAACCCCAATGATCAGTTTAGAAAGGAGAAAGCAAACATTCAGGTCAAGAGAGAAGATTCGGTATCCATCTTGGTAGAAGAGAACAAGCCATTGCAAATTGGAAGGATGACAACTGAGCAAGAAAGGTGTGAGTTCATACAGCTATGTCAAGAATTCCCTGACGTGTTTGCTTGGAGCTATGAAGACTTGAAAGGTTTCAATCCCAACTTAGCTCAGCATACCATCGAATTGGATCCTAATACTAAGCCTGTCAGGCAGAAACAGAGACCAGTCAATCCACACATGGAGCCTCTCATGAGGAAAGAATTGGACAAGCTGATTGAATCAAGAATCATATTCCCAATCAAGCATTCTAGTTGGGTTGCCAACTTAGTTCCAGTCAGAAAGAAGAGTGGAGAGATCAGACTGTGTGTTGACTTCAGAGATTTGAATAGAGCCTCTCTCAAGGACCATTATCCACTCCCTTCCATGGAGCAAATATTGCAGGTCGTAGCTGGTTCAGAAAGGTTTTCACTACTTGATGGTTACTCAGGCTTCAATCAGATTATGGTAAAAGAGGAAGACCAGTTCAAGACAGCCTTCACAACCAAATGGGGCACATATGCTTACAAGAAGATGCCATTTGGACTGTCGAACGCCGGAGCAACATTCCAGCGAGCTATGGATATGGCATTCAAAGGCTTGATCAACAAGATAGTGCTGATATACCTAGATGATATTACTGTCTTCTCAAAGAATGCTGCAGACCATCTCTTTCACCTCAGGCAAGTGTTTCAGAGGTGTAGAAAGTTCGGAGTGTCCTTAAATCCTAAGAAGTGCATCTTTCTTGCACATGAAGGGAAGCTCCTTGGCCATATTGTCTCCAAGGAAGGATTAGCAATTGATCCAGAGAGGGTTGAAGCCATAAGAGCTCTGCCATTGCCTAGCCACAAGAAAGCCCTTCAGAGTTTCCTGGGAAGGATAAACTTTGTTCGGAGGTTTGTCCCAGATTTTGCAGCCCTTGTTAAGCCCATCACCAAAATGTTAAGGAAAAGCATGGCTTTCAAATGGACGGCAGAAGGCAAGGAGAGTTTTGAAGCAATCAAAGAAGCCATCTCCCAAGCACCCACTCTCATCAACCCAGACTTTTCCAAGGATTTCATCCTCTATGCATTTGGAGGTGATGACACTATTTCTGCCATTCTGGTACAGCAGAACAAAGATAATGATGAACAGCCGATTGCCTTCTTCAGCCAGAGCCTAGGTGACTGCGAAGTGAGGTACTCTTTTATTGAAAAGCATGTGCTTGCAGTAATCAGAAGCTTGAAGAAATTCAAGCATTTAGTCTCAAACAACAAGGTCCAGTTGCTAGTCTCACATGCTGGGGTTAAGGATTTCCTCCTCAACAAGGATTTGAATGAGAAAAGGGCAGGATGGATCACCCGTGTCATGGAGTATGACATTGAGATCAAGATCACCAAGCTGGTAAGAGGCAAAGGTTTGTGTGAGCAGCTCGCTTCCAAACAACCAGACAACCCAGAAGATGAAGAAGACGCTGTCCTGCTATTACAAGATGATCAAAAATAGGAAAATGATGATGTGTCCACTCCCTGTTGGACTCAGAATATGATACATTTCCTACAGACGGGCATGTGCCCTCTAGAAATGAGCAAAGCAAAAAGAAGGTACTTCAGATTACAAGCAGTTCCATATGTACTTGTTGATGGTGTTTTGTTTAAAAAAGACATCAACGGTGTTCTATTGAGATGCATTGGGACAGGTCAGATTGAGAGGATCTTACACGAGTTCCATGACGGGGAGGCAGGAGGCCATTTCACCCCACGAGTAACAGCTCTCAAAATCATGAAAGCTGGTTACTATTGGCCTACTGTATTCAATGATTGCTACTCATGGGTTAAGAAATGCGAGAAATGTGCATTATTCACAGGGAAAGGAAGATTAGCAGCACTGCCCCTTCGTCCAATTTCAGTAGATCATCCATTCATGCAATGGGGATTGGACTTCATTGGAGTCATCAATCCCAATTCGAGTCAAGGCCACAAGTGGATTCTTACAGCGACAGACTATTTCACCAAGTGGACCGAAGCAGTAGCGCTCAAAGAGGCAAGTGAGTCTAACATACTAGATTTTTATGAAGAAATAGTAACCAGGTTCGGTGTGCCGGTCACCATCATATCAGATAATGCATTAGCATTCATAGGTTCAAAAATTACAGAATGGGCTGTCAAGAATGGAATCTATTTGAGCACCTCTTCAAATTATTACCCGCAGGGTAATGGACAGGCAGAGTCCACAAACAAGAATTTGCTAAAAATCATCAGAAGGACTCTGGATGAAAATCAAAGAACATGGCATACAAGGCTAAAATCAGCGTTATGGGCTGACAGGATAACACCAAAGAGGTCTACAGGTAATTCTCCCTACAAGTTGGTCTATGGGAAGGAGGCAGTATTGCCTATATCATTAGAATTGCCAGCCTTGGAGCTCATGAAGCAGTTTGAGTTATCTGAGTTCGAACCAATGGAGGTCAGGTATGCAGAATTGATTGAATTAGAAGAAATCAGAGAACATGCAGTTCAGACGATTGAAAAGGATCAGGCCTTAGTAAAAAGATGGTTTGATAAGAGAGCAAGAGCAAGGACCTTCCAGGAAGGGGACCTAGTTCTCAAATGGGATGCAGATCGGGCAAAACCAGGAAGGCATTCCAAGTTTGATGCCATCTGGAGTGGTCCCTACATGGTCACGGGATGCAAAAATAGTAATGCCTTCCAATTGTCTGCATTGGATGGAAAGGAACTTCCGATTCCGGTTAACGGAATCTATCTTAAACATTGCTACTAAAAAAGAAAAGGTTTGCCCTTGTAAATATTAGTTTAGATTTTTCTTAATTCCTCTAAGTGCGTATGCACATTGTCCTGTGGTAGTTAGGTTTCTATTTCCCTAAGTGCTTTGGCACAGGTTTTGCTGCTCTCAGGTTGTTTTTTACAGTTCAGAGTGTTGCTGGAGAAGAAGTTGCAGTATCAGGCTCGTTTCAGGTCATTGCTTATGACTCTATGCCCAATGGATCGCTAAAAGGCCACTGATCTTCTACCTAGCAGGCAGGTGACCCCGCTGAGTCGTCAAAACTGTTGTCAAAATTTCACCCCCCAGGGTAAATTTCGATAACATGCATCAGAGTTTTGCAGTTCCAGGCAGGTAGATTGAAACAGGAAAAATCACAAAAAATGGCTAAGTCCTAGTCCTTGGGACAGTAGGGATTGTGGGACAGAAAGACGCGGATCGGCCGAAAAGCCTCCAGGCGGCCCGCTAAGCATTTGGGACAATCGGGCCAGAAGTACGCGGCGGGCGCGAGAAGCCGATCCGGCCGAAAGAGGAAAAAAAATCGACTAACTGTTGAGCGGGACAGTTCGGGACAAAGTACGCGAAGGACCCGAACCGGCCGGATCGGCCGAAATAAGAACAGATGGTCCTAAAGCATTTGGGACATCTGGGACAAAAAGGCGCGAACCGGCCGAACTGGGCGAAAAGGGTCAAGGCAGTCCGAAACAAAGTGGGACAAATGGGACAAAAAGGCCCGAACCGGCCGGATCGGCCGAACCGAGAAGATTTTGTCCCGCGAAGCACAGGGACATCTGGCCAAATGAGAACGAGGACGCGAACCTCCGGTTCGGCCAAAATCAGCACAAGGAGCACTGGGACATCCGGGACAAAAAGACGCAAGGGACGCGAAGGAGCCGGCCGAAAGGGCCGAGAACCAACCAGATCACGACACGTGTCACAAGGAGAAAAAGTCAAAAAGTCAAAGGGGCGAGTTTTCGAGCACTGATCCGAACCAATGGGATAGTGCCACGTGTCCCAGCTAGGGCCCACAAGGAAATTTCAAAAGATAGCCCACCGAGAGGTGGAGGAGAGAGAGTTTGCTCAGCGAATCAGAGCCTGCCACGTGTCGTCCAGGTGGCGAAGCGCGGGAAAATATTTCAAAATCCGTCTTGGTCTGTTCCGTGCCCTAAATCTTCAGATTGTCATATCTTTTGATCCAGAGCTCGGATTTGCACGTTCCTTATATCAACGGAAAGCTTGTGAGATTCTCTACACGATTCCAGGGTCAATCTTGCATTTTGGTTCAGTTTGGAGAGAGAAAATCAAGAAACGCCTCTGGCATGAAATAACAAGCAGAAGTAATGCTTCAACAAACAACTTTAATGCAGCAGACAGTTCGCCGCTTCTGTTAGGCAGCCCGCCGTTTTGCCAGGATCCGCCACTTCTGCCATGATGAGATGAATTGAATGCAACCTGGAGGTGGTTGGGGTAGATTTGGCTTTCCCTTCTCTCTTTCCTCTCTTATTCTTTCTATATATTGTAAAGAGGAGCTTCTTTTCAAGGTCGAACATTTTTTCTGTTTTGCCTCTCCCTTCTTCTCCTCAGGCGAATTTGTGGAGTTCGAACCTCTCATTTGAACTGTAATACTATTCTGCCTCATGGCATTCTGTAGTGTATTGTATCAATCTTTGGAGCAAGTAATGCATGTCTGTGGATGATTCTCAGCCCTCTCTGTGTTCTTTTTTTGCATCCTCCTGGTCTTTCACTGCAGGTTTTGTCATCTGTGCATGATCTTATATCACATTCAAATGGTCTGTGTTTACTGGAAAAATAGGTGTTCTTCATTCCTCGGTGCATCACCTCTATTAGCTTAGATTTATTTTATGCATCTTCTTACCTTGTCTCCTTGGCAGATTAGATTAGGTTTTGAGAAAACCCTCTGCATATTTCGTGTGCATCTGAACAGAGGAATAGGAACCAGCCTTCTCTGGAGAATCCTTTCTCATTTTTTCAAGTCCCACACTTGGAGAAAGGATTCAATGTTATGCAATCACACTGGATGCCAAGTGATCAACCTAGAAACTTGATCTGCATCCAGGGGTGCTGTGATTTTGCATCAACTTATCTATCATTATCCTAAGATTGCACCAAAAAAAAGGCACAACGAACACGACAAAGTATATATCTAGCACATTTATGAAAGGAAAAGGGAGGTAGGTGTCTACATAGGAGGGGATTTGTATGGTAATTCATCAGGTACACCTTTTACCATTACTTGGGAAAAATCTAGATCTAGTATGCTATCTTAGTGCTAACTTTCAAAAGGGAAACCTAAGTAAAAATTACACGACACACACCACCACATGATAATACTATATGGAGCCCACGGAGGATACGCAGTGCAACACTTAGTTCTAAGTTCACTCTTGAGGGACCGCCGAGGGTTCATTCTGACTCCCCTAATTTTTACATATTTTCTTCTATTATATTTGACGTGGGGTTTGGGGGAATGTGCAGTGTAGTAATTCATCTTAAAAAGTTTTATTAGGTGCGACCAGCACCGACCTAACAAACAAACTAGAGCGACAAATAAAAAGGTAGCCAACAAATCGATTCTAACTAGAAAAATCCCAATTCGCAATGCACCTGTGTAGAAAAAGAACCTCGAATCAGTCCCTAGTTCCTAGTAACTGTCCTTCCTCTTACAGGTGCTGTCTAATCCTATACATTCTGTAGTTTCCTACAAACCAGCAATAGCTTTTTAACACTATTTCAAATTGTTCTAGGTAGATAACATAGTCATAATCACCTCCTAGATAGAAAATCGAATCAGCCACAAGTCATCATCCTCTCTAATTTACTCAGGGTTTTACATATTTGAATGTTTAGTGATTGAATATTGCTGTAATTAATGACCTGAATATCATTTGTTACAGTAAGTTACCTAAAATAATATTTAATTAAAATAATATTAAAATCAGTTAGTAAAACCAAACTATTGATTGGCCACCGATCTTATTTGTCATATTCTTGATTATATTATTCTTCCTGTCTTAACCCCACAAACCCTAGTTACATTAGGGTTCATATTTCTCTCATATTGTGATCATACATATGATTTTGCATCGATTTCTTGGTTTCATACTGGTCATATTCTTCTAGGTCATTTTATATGCTCTAATTTACAAATTACCTTTTCTTTCATATAATGTCCTCTAAATTCCTTCAGTTTCCTTTTAACCAATTACTTCTAAGCACCCAATTTGTAAAAAATGCTCTCAAAAAATCCATCATATAATGTACCTACCTCGTGCTACGCCACCTCCCAGTAAGTACAATTTTTCAATCATATCTCTGACCCCCTATTAAGTCCGCGATAGAAAAACAATCATCCATATTTGAGTCAATTCAATCTTACACTTTTTTTAAAGATAAATTTGAAGCTATGGAACTAAGATTAATCCCTAATAAGTAAATCCAACATCTTTTTTTATATGGTAATCAGTTTTGGAAGACTATATCACCTTTGTGTACAAAAAGGACTCAAAATCCCGATTCCCAAAAAGAGGAAAAACTTACCCTAAAAATGGCAAAACATCCAAACATCATGGGCTCAACAGCCAGATAAACAATATAGAAACAAAACAGATTAAGAACATATAGTGATCCGAATACAAGTAGAAGAACAAAATACGAACAAGAGATAACCTCCACTATCCTTCCTAGCCAAAAAATAGCACCAAAAATTCCAGTCAAGAGAAACTTCACCGCCAGTAAACGCAATAGAGCTCCGCATCACTTGACACCCGATCACTGGCTTTAATTGTTTGGAGTGAGATGAAGAATGTAAGGCAGTGGCCTGGGTGGATCTTCAAATCTCCTGGAAATTACAAGACTCTATTGTCCTTGGAACCCCAAATATCCTCGGTAATACTCACTGAGATTGCAATCCTTGCACATGTTATTATAAAATGTTAGATGCTTTTAATAAGCTGAAGGATACAGTCATTACTCCCTTTTACATTGCCACCCGGTATCCAGAGATAAGCTTCCTTGAAACTTCAGCAGTGAATTCTCATCTTCATCATTTTTTAGTTTTCCTTTTGCCTTTTGTTTTATCCATATCCCTAATAGCCTCTTTAGGTCTAAATATCCTTTTCCATCTTTTCTACTTTGACCATCAATTCTTCCTCTTTAGCTTATCCCCAGATTACTATGTGTATAATTCCACAACGAGCTCCAGGTTTTTTATGACTTCTAAACCCTCTGAGAAGTAGGGACCTTAGTTTTTCATCTCTTTCCTTTTTCATGCTAGTGGTGCAACTTTCAAGTCTTCCTATCCGGGAGGGAGGGATGAGGAAAGGCGGAGTAAATTCGAGTGGGGGAGCTGAGGAGTGGTTGTGAATGCAGTATTAACCTTGATGAAGGGGAACAACCCAGTGTGGGTTTGCACTACCAGTATAGATTTCCTCCAAAGAATTTAAAAAGTATGAGGAAGTTTATGGGTGAGGTTTCTCAAAAGTGATTAAGAAAGATTAAGTTGATTTTGGGGAATAGTGACAATCTCCCCGCCAGATTAACATACACCTTACCACAATCCTGCATTCTTGCGAAAGGCCTAGAACAAAGCAATTTTGATGCTACTATCAAAAACTCTAGATATCGTCCCTCATTTAGAACTTTTTAGTCTCCACCTCTCTGTCCACGTGCTTGTTGCAGAATTTGGTTCCGTCTAACTGAGCTCGCGATGACTGGGAAATAAAGACTCCTCGAAATCTCACCTTGATATTACTATACTCGATCCACGCGATTTCTCCATCATAGCAAATTTAATTGAGAGATCCTGATCAAAACCTGGACTTTTTCATAAAGTTCTTGAGACCCCTTTTGTAAATAGTTCCGAGCACTGTCTCATCTTCTATGCTGGATATGGGTGGCTCAGTATTCCCGGGGTACCACCCATTTTTCCTGTGATATACCTGCTTCCCGCATGTAAAAATTTGGAAAAACTAATACGAATCATCCGCAGCTCTTCTTTTGAAGCCTTCCCAATCGTGTGGAGAGATGTAATTATTAATCCCTCCACTTTATAGTTAATTAACTACTCGTTGCAATCTGCCCTCATATCTATTAATGATGATGCTCAAATCATGTATCTTTAATTATGTCATCATTTGCCTTAAAAAGCCACTCCCTTAGGCTCAACACTACAATTAATAGTGATATACATTCCAGTCATGCAACTAATTTGATATGTCATCTTACTTGTAAGGAAAATGTCACCCCTTAACCAAGTTTGAAAAGTAGTATTTACCCCAATATTTTCCAAACCATCTGCCACACTATTGCCTTCAGTAGGTTGTTTTGATTTCAAATTTTCAAAACATTGGCAAATTTTAGTAGCTTCAGCTATAAAGTCCCTGATTGACCACTGGGGGGTTGTTTTTGGTTTAAAGAATTGATAATGTTCAGCGAATCACCCTCAATATAATATTGGAAATATTACAATATCTGGATAGCCGTATTCCCCAAAGAGCGACAAGAAGCTTTAGAGTAGTGATATTTTCCTACCCATAACAGAAAATTTATCATACAAAAACCTCTGTGATTCTAATACTCCC